>OW388304.1:19949053-21149053 GCA_936450465.1 Gibbula magus
GCAATGTCTTATCACTATTTTGGGTATCCCGTTACCGGTGATCTTTTATGCGTGAACGTTGTCAGCGATCGTATAAAAGTCAATAAAGTTAGTCTGTTTATCCGCTGTGGCTCGTTGGTCTAGGGGTATGATTCTCGCTTTGGGTGCGAGAGGTCCCGGGTTCGAATCCCGGACGAGCCCTGTAACTTTTGGAATTCTCTGAAGTCAATTATTAAGTTGATTCCTGTTTCAAGACAGAACTGATGCAAATGCAAATAAGTTTTGTGAAATAGAAATCAATTTGTGACAAACATAATGCATAAGCCATATTAGAAAGTGCTGTGCATTTGACAGAGAGGCTTTCCAAACACTGCCGCCGCTAATGGCTGCAATACTGCCGAAGCGGCGTTTAACAATAACTCACTCACTCACTCCAAACACTGCATGGGCGATGTAATTGTTTTTACAAAGTTGCAGGCAGAGTTCAATGAAACTGAAAGTGGCACATACGATAACTGAAACCAGTCTCTCCGAGTGGACACAAGCTAGCTGTCGATTTGATTATGTTTGTTAAAAGCCAGGCCACTCACATGGCTGGCTCGTTGGTCTAGGGGTATGATTCTCGCTTAGGGTGCGAGAGGTCCCGGGTTCAAATCCCGGACGAGCCCAACATTTTGCAATGACTTATCACTATTTTGGGTATCCCGTTACCGGTGATCTTTTATGCGTGAACGTTGTCAGCGATCGTATAAAAGTCAATAAAGTTAGTCCATTTATCCAGGGACATTATATACAGGGACTAGCAACTTCTACTCGTTACATGATCATTTCTACTGAGCGATCCAATTAGACCTCTCCTCGTCGCGCTTCAACCCACAAGCGACTTGTTGCTTGCGTTAGCGCTTGTTTGTTATCGCACTGTATTGTTGTAACCAGTTGGTGTTTCCGAGTCCTGCCGACTCGCCCGTGCGTCAATCGGCAATCTTCGTAAAGTCAAGAAACATAAAAGTAACTCCCTTTGAAACTGTAACAACATCGGAAGTGTCTATCTCCAAGCAGATGAATGATTACGTGAATCAAATGAAATAGAATTGGTAATAAAGAAATTATTATACTCAAAGGTGTGCTATATATGATTGTTACAAAATTACGAAAATGCACATTTATTTTGTAAATGTGATATGACATAGAATATATATACAATGTTAGGTTACCTAGTGCTTTGGAATACTTGATGTTATACACATGTATTATTCTATTATTTTTGAAGTTGATTACTGTTTATTGATCTTAAGAAAAAATTAAATAAAACATGAACTTATATAATAAAAAAAAGAAGTAATTATTTATAATTTATGCTGATGCTACATCATGACAGAAAGGCCATTCATCAAGGAGTTCGTTTCAAATTTATTTTCCCCTTCGAACCGGTACATTCTACATGAATGTAGGAAAGACAGTACAAGGGGAACAGAAACATATCCTCCATGTTCTGTGCAGACAAGATAGCGAACTGACTCGCTATTTTAACTACAAAGCGAGCGTATTACATGCTGACTACTTTCCCCTAAAATAACAGTTTGACACAAACGCATAAAAAACCCATTCATCTTTCGCAAAATTGATATTTTAGAATTTATCCCCTTAGGTAAAAGTAAAAGTTTTCATTTTTCCTCGAACCATTCTAAATATCATATCTCATCTGTTCAGACAAGATGGCGGACTGACTCGCCATTTTAACTGCAAAGTACGAGCGTATTACAAGCTGGCTTCTTTCCCCTAAAATACCAGCTTGACGCAGATACATCAGAAAACTATTCATCTTTCGATAACTTAATATTTTAGAATTTATTGTCTTAGGTAAAAGTAAAAGTTTTGGACTCCCCTCGAACCATTACACATAACATTGACGCTCCTTACAGACAAGATGGCGGACTGACTCGCTATTTTAAACTGCAAAGTACGAGCGTATTACATGCTGGCTTCTTTCCCCTAAAATACCAGCTTGACGCAGATACATCCGAAAACTATTCATCTTTCGCTAACTTAATATTTCAGAATTTATTGTCTTAGGTAAAAGTAAAAGTTTTGGACTCCCCTTGAACCATTACCAATATCATTGACGCTCCTTACAGACAAGATGGCGGACTGACTCGCTATTTTAACTGCAAAGTACGAGCGTATTACATGCTGGCTTCTTTCCCCTAAAATACCAGCTTGACGCAGTTACATCCGAAAACTATTCATCTTTCGCTAACTTAATATTTTAGAATTTATAGTCTTAGGTAAAAGTACAAGTTTTGGATTCCGCTTGTCTTGAACTGTCAACTGTCACTATTGTTTATATAGTGATTAACTGGATATACTAGTGTGCTACGCCAGTTATTAGCGCAATGCAGGCGCCAAGTCAAGATGTGCGTTGGACCATGACGAGGTGAGCTCCGCGAGCTAATTGCTTAGCTGCTAGTCCCTCTATATAAGGTCCCTGGTCTAGGGGTATGATTCTCGCAGATTAAAATGTTCCAATGTTAAACATCTTCCCATTGTCAATATTATCAAATATTGTTATGTCCAAAATGTATTTTTCGAATCATGTTTATGTCAAAATTTGACCTTTATACGAAACTAAATTGACCTGGAGTTGGGGACTTCAGTTACGCTTGAGCCCCAACGGAAGTAACTCAAAATTATTATGACTTGAGCCTAGCACATGGTCATTGGAGACCACAAGACTTGAAGACTTGAAGATTTGAAGATATTTTGTTTTTGGTATGAAGACTTGGAAGGCCTGAACTTATATAAATGTCAATCATTCAACCATTGACAGAAGAATAAATTGACCTGCAATTTGAAGGTATTGACATTTTTAATGTTGAAGTGATATGAGGTGCATGACCAATGAGTGTGACCTTGAACATGAAACACTTTAACGAAACAATATTTGAAGATTTGCAAACTATAAATATCTTATTTCGTGTTTCATCTAAATCCCTTTTGATATGCGTCCTCAATATTGTACACATAGAGTGAGTGAGAAAACACGTGTATCGAGCAGCTTCAACCTTCACATGGACAGGTCCTGTATTACCAACCTTCTCCGATGCATTTTCCTGATACTGAAAAAATGCAATGCAATGTTAGAAACGGAATTCTAATAACATCAGAACAGAAAAAAGTGGTAGCTTTTTCAAAGAAATTTAAAAAAATGTATTTAAACTATATATATATATATTATACTGACGGACAAAATAAAGTATATGGCTCAGTTGTATTCACCATATGTATAATTTTCAAAGTCAAATATCCCGAGTTTTCGCCGTCGTATTCAGAAACGGACTAGTTTGTGAAATTAGTCCAAAACATTTAAAAAAAAGTCAAAGAATAACTCTACGCCGTTTGAATTATTTTAATTAAGATTTAAAATTTAAATTAATTTTGTTAAAACACAACTGTTTATCGACATATAACATATACTCTGTGTGAAATTCAATAAATGTGCTTAGTCCTGCACACATTTACAACATTTTGAACATGGTAGGGGTCATGTTGGTGTAAATTTCATTTCTTACCCCGGTCTACTTTAAATAATGATATTTTAGTTAAAACAGTCACCAATTAAGTCATTCAAACTACTGCCGAAAGGTGTTATTGTATCGTGCCATAATCAAATGCATCTCATTTCTTTAAAATATTGAATTAATCGAAAACAAGTGAGTGTTATACTTTCTTTTGCAATATATTGAAACGATAGAGGGTATGGTATATTGATTTTGATCTGAATAAACACATGTGGTTACTTTTCCCAACGGAATACATCGTTCTGATCATACAGTTGCCGATTTTCTACAATACGTAATTTAGTCACAACTGTGAATGAAATCGGTTTCAGACCTATTTCTTTGATATAGAGTCCAAGAGGTTCAATACCATGTTATGACGCACAGCAGACTCACCATGTTTGCAGTATATATCACTGCCAGCTTCATTCGCAAGACTAGTTTCATTGATGACCCTGAAGCACTTGCAAAGTCCGGTAACTCTGCTGAACTGTCCATACAAGGTGCTCTCGTGTAAGTCACACAACATCATACAGTGCAGGCTTGAAGCTGACGTGTATTTACCAAGAGTAGAATCAGACGCAGATCTATCTTTGTGAGTTTCGATAAAACCTGTCGATGAACCTGCTGTCACTGTGACAATGGAAGAAGACAAGTGGTTACAGACTAAACGAAGAAATACATTAATACACCCAGGGTGTATGAATATATCGTTAAGGTTTATATACCTATTTGGACACAATATTAAAAAACATAATGGATATATTAGAATGGGTCTGTGCAATTAGAACTGAAATTCCTTATATAGATTATATGGTTTAAGTTCTGTTCTAGGTATAATCTAATGATGATTAGGTATCAATCTAGTTTATATATATATATATATATATATATATATATATATATATATATATATATATATATATATATATATATATATATATATATATATACAACATGGTCCATAGAAAACAATAACAATCATACCTGGAGGATTCCTAGCTGGAGATTTGTTGCAATTGCAATTCTAAATTTATTTATGGTTATAGCATTAAGATAAAACTCAGGTTGGAAATAGGTGTAATATTTACGGCTATTAAAAAGTTTGTCATGCCACTCCTGTGCATAGCAGCATTTGAGCCTATTAGAAAACTCAACAATAAAGGAAGAAACGAAATCAACTTTTTGTCTTTCCCAGATGTAACCGAAGCCATAAGAGTAGAGAAGAGATTTTTACATGAGACACCCAAATTCTGCTTCCCATTTGTTGACATTAGTAAAAGCATATCATAACTTTTTTTTTGAAAACGAGAATTACCTACCTTTGTCTTATCCATATTCACATCCAAAGAATAATTATCACAGTATTTTTCAAGGGTATTAATACGCTTTTGTAGCCCGAATATAGTGTCTGATATTAGAACAACATCATCAGCAAACAAGAGTAAAAAAAACCTTGTATTATATCCAGGTGAAGCTGTATACCGTAATCACATTCTGCCTCAATAGCTACAGCCAAATCATTGATGAAGAAGCTGAACAATATTGGGCTAAGAACACAGCCTTGTTTTAACCCAAGACCACACCGAAATTTATCTGAATATCTGAAAAACTATTACCAAACTTGACACAAGCATACACATTCTTTTAAATAGATTGGAGACACTTAAACATTTTTGGTGATATACCATTTGTGTTCAGAACAGTACATAGCTTCGATTTTTTTTATGGAATAAAACGCCTTGGAGAAATCTACAAATATAGCATATATCCCCCCCCCCCCCCCCCCCTCTTTTTATATAGATAACGTTCTATTACAGATTGCAAGACAAATATATTATCCAAAGTCGAATACCCACGTCTGAATCCGGCCTGAGATTCGCCAACCTTATCATAAGCATCTGACCAGAATTGTAGCCTTGTATTTATGACACATATATATTATTTGCTGAAAACACTTAATATTGTAATACCCCTATAGTTACTAGGACAATTAACATCGCCTTTCTCAAAACTTGGACAATGTGACCTACTGCCCAGGAACTAGGGAAGAAAGCTGCATCAAACATAGAATTAAACAACATAGTTATGAATGGCACTACTAAATCACCTGCACACTTGAACATCTCGGCAATTAAGTGGTCATTACTGGCTGCTTTGTTATTCTTTAACCTATTGATAGCATCTATAATCTATTCTTGAGTAAAAGGAGAGTCAATAATATTCTGGGTGACATCATCAAAAACACAATTATATATAAGTTCATCATTGACAGTATCAGTAGAAAACACATTTCTGACATGCAAGAAATGCAAGAACCATATCAATCTAGTTAAAACTAGCAGTAATGTTATACGTCCCCTAAGTCCGTAATCACGAACATTACAGCTAGTTTTAACTAGATTGGTTTAGGTATATACCATCTGGAAACCATTATTTGATTATTGTAGCTGTATATGAAATAACATTTTCATCCCACAGAAGTTACTCCCTTCAGATTTCCTATCCTAACCTCTGTTCTACATTGCTTGAAATTGAGAACTAAAAGGGAGTGTCTTGCAATTGAATCTAGTTAGGCAATCAGCGACGCCGTTGTGAAAGTGACATTTGCAAACGACACGTGACAATGATAAAATAAACGTTAGATAAACGTTTCCTCGTTTACTGTGTTTTCCTCGAAATATGCTGTTTGAGTTTGTGAAAACCATTGATCATAAACATGCTTATAAATAAAGAAGACCAAATCAGAGGCAAATACTCAAAATTTCTTTTGGTAATCAACATCAGACATATTCGAAGGACGTAGGCTAATGAGCTAGATCTTTAAAGTCACATGGTGGACACGACATCTGAAAGATGAGTTGTCATTGGTTAGAAAGTAGGGATACAGTGTGAGGTTCCCATTCGAAGTTCATAATATTGAGACGTTAAATATTCACACTTTTAAAGTCGCACCATTCTTTTATTTGTGATGTTCGGTATTGCGAAACCAGTTGCACTAGTCATTCCGAAAGAAGCGTACGCAATATAAAATCTCCCTGCTCGAGGACAAACGTTGTGAGTTGTCCTTCCTTCAAATAACGTCATTGGCGACCGTCATTCGCATGTTTCTCGTTTCTCTTTTTAAAAAAGTTAAAACAACCTCATAAATGTAAGTTTTAGATGAACATCACAGTTGAAATGTCTTTCCTTTCGGTTATTTTTTACTCGTGAGTATAAAATCAATGTGTCCCCTTAATTACTACGAACGCGTTGTTTTCATGGAGAGAATAGCGTTTCGTTGCCATGTCAATCTCAACGGTAAGACAAAGAGTAAAAACTATTGCTGCATTCTCAACTTTGTGCTTATTAGCTCTGCTCTAGTAATGATGTATTTGTTATTCATTCATTAAAATCAATCATTGCGTTGAGTACGATTTCATGAATTAACTGAAGAATGAAATAAATATTAATCATAAGCGTTGTCGTAAATAACTAGTAATTTCATGAATGAATTCACGTTCGTTTTATGAATGATAAAGTAATCAAGGTAGTGTCAAAGTTCAGCGTTAGCCAATCAAATTGCTTGGAGGTATTATGACACATGTACATGTGCATATACCATGTAATTGATATTTCATTTCAGGTTCAAACCCATACGCATTACGCATTACGCATTACGCATTACGCATTACGCATTACACAAACCTATATAGAATTGTTGTGTGATTTAAATTTACTGTGAAAGAACTTACTAATCTTACCTAGAAAGTTAGCACTTACTTAATGGTTCAAGGTAACTTTGGTCTGCAAATATTAAATACCTGATTTAACACCCACAGCTGAAACTTCCCGTAGTCCAATATAGCCATCCTTCCAAATTTTGACAAATCTAACCGGCCCAGCCTCCCAACAATTAAAGACCATTGTTTCGTTTGTAAGGGGAAGATCAGGCCATATTCCACAAACAAACATCTCCTTTCGATTTGCAGAAACTCCAATCTTTCCAGCATTGAGCGAAGATGCTATTTTAGAAATGATAAAACAAATATATTGAATTTTTGTCATGACTGTTTATTATCATAAATAACAGGTACTTGTATTAATGTTGTTCTAACATGTTAGAAATAGTTTGATGGTCTGGCGTGTAGAAGTGTAGAATTAAAGAATGAAGACAGTATTTATTGATATACAACTTCTTTATTCTACACGACATTTTAGGCGATTTTCGACATAGGTTCTTATGTCGTTGTCAGTCCAATGTCGGAACGTTGCCTATGTGGATGTTTATCCATAAATTGTGTCTTCATTGTTCATTATACCTACTTTAAGAATGTCACTCAAAGAATTCATATCTTGACAAAAGTATGAATTTCCTCACAATTTCTTCCTGGCGTTACTTACCCCAATCGTTTTTGCCTCGTGTAACAGTAACTTGTGTGACCTGATAGACACCAAGTAAATCAAGTTCCCAAAAGGTGTTGTCTTTGTACCGTATCAGACACCAGGTGTCCATATCGCCATCATTTGCCTTGTTTCCACCATTGTCAGGACGAGCACCCGACGTTCTAGTTGGTTTCCCGAGTAACAGATTACTATTTCCTGGAACGAAAACCGTGACTGCTTTAACATGTTATAAAAAAATCAGAAGATACTCCTGTCCCGATAAGCACTGAAGAGAGAGTCCATACTCGATATGCATATGCCTCGACCATTACAAAACGTTTAACGTTTCAATTTTGAACTCTAACTCAAGCTAAGTTTTCCTGTTAATTACCTTACATTGTTGAATACTGTTCCTCTCTGTCAACCTAGCAGCTAGCCTTAATACAAACGAATCTAAGTGATGAAACAATGGAACATACATTTCGTAGGACGAAGCTTGATTGTGGTCCGAAATGATGCATAGCTAGTTTGTTCATTGAATACTGATTTTCCAAGTCTTCGCAGATAGTTTCGAACAAATGTCAAATCCTAATATAAACAAACACATGGAGCGCTTTATACAATCTCACTGAAATCAAATCGATCTTAACACTGGTACCCCGTTCGTCAATTTTGGGAACAAATAATCTACCAGTGATATGATTTGTGTTCTTCTTTTTTAACGAAACATGTTGCAGGTTCTTGATTATAGTCAGAGGATACATACACATTTCAATATCAATCTACCAGGTGTAACTTTTCTTGCTAACAAAAGCTTCTTGTGAGCAGAATTTAATTTCTACATTTACCTGCATAAATTATTATGGCTAATCCCGCTCACTATGAACCATGGATTTGTTTTGAATTTTAATTTACATATACAATAACAAAGTTTAGTTCATGTATTTGTAATTTGTAATTGTAGTTATACCCTTGTGGATGTGAAATAAAAGTTTTCAAATGATTATGAATTTCTCATAGCAAAACTTACGTTGATATAAAGGTATTATCGTGTACCTACCCATATACCGTGTGTCACTTATAAATCAAACGGCCACATGTCATCCACTTTTGAATAATTAGCATGTTTTATGCTAATCATTAAATGCTGTGGGAAAATGCAACATTCACAGACGCATTTTTCACGAACCTGCACGTGAACGGGAAACGGTCTTTTCGTAGGTGAAACCAGTTCGTAGGAGTACAAAACGGTCGGTTCGTAGGAGGATATGACGGTCGGTTCGTAGGAGGATTATTAAATTGTATTATGTACAAGATTTGCAGTCTTTATTTGTTATTTTTATGATCGTCTGTTGTTTTAATAAATAAATCAATCTGGTAAGTATGATCTTTGTTCAATTTAACAATTTATATTGTATTAAATAGCGAGTAAATACCTAACATATGCCGCGGGAGTAAAGAGATGAGGTTTATTTAAACATGAATAGTATTAAATAAATATTATTTTTTTAGTTTTGTGATGTTGTTTTTAATAAAGTAATCTGGTAAGTATGACCTATCAGCAACGACTAGAAGATTAGCTGGTGCCGCTGAAGATGAAATAATCCTCCTACGAAAAGACCTTCTACGAACCGGTTTCACCTACGAAAAGGTCACTCCTACGAACTGGTTCCTCCTACGAAAAGACCTACACCCACGTGAACTCGTAATACAAATACACCCCTGAACTGAAGTTAATTGGTGGTTGACTGCATTTAATAAAAAAAAATTAAAATCGGAATGGGGTCCTATCGGCATGGGTCGTGAAGTGTTACATGTACACTTATTACAATTAATGTAGCCTTCAATAGACGCGATATTTCATATGATCAATCCTTTGTTTACATTTTGCCCAGTTGTCTCCGTAGATCTTTACATTTAATTAAAATTATTGACTATCTACCCACACGGACTATTTCGATAACGATAGTCTATCGTTACAACTATTACGATATTCGATAGTCTATTGTGACCTACTACTGCAGTAGCTATTGCGATAGTGTATCAATAGCCAAAATAGACCAAATTCTGGAATAGACAGTGTTTTATTGCTTTACTTTGAAATTACTTCCCAAAGTGACAGAATTTGGCACTAAAGCAAACAGAATGAGAAATCTTTTCGAATCTGAAAGTCGCATTTGAGTGCAATATTTACTTTTAGAATCTAGTAAAGAACTGGATTGAATAAACTATTGAAACTATCGATAGTCAGCCGTGCTGTCAAAACTATTGGTGATTTTTTAAAATACTATCAGAAGTAAACTATTGACAGAGCAACTATTGCGAGTCGACAATTTGATATATTGTAACACCCCAAAAAATGTAGCTCATCATATTTGAAAGAGTAAAATTTCCAGGAGAATTTATCACAGATAACACATTTGAAGTACTTGAGAAAAACATGAAAATAGTTTTTTTAGGTTGTGACCCGTGACCCCTAATAGGGTCACAGGGGTCACCAAATCTACAATTTAGAATCCCCATTAGCCAAGGAGTCTGCACACAACATACATTTATCAGCTCTCTAGACCTTTTGGTACTGGAGTAGAAGATGAAAATAGCTTTTTAAGGTTGTGAACCCTGTGATCCTATTTGCGGTCACGGGGTCACGAAATCTACAATTTAGAATCCCCATTAGCCAAGGAATCTGCACACAACTTTTCAGCTCTCTAGACCTTTTGCAAGTGGAGAAGAAGATGAAAATTAAGGTTGTGACCCCTGTTAGCACATTTGGGCTCACGGGGTCATGAAATCTATAATTTAGAATCCCCATTTGCCAAGGAGTAGTATAGTTAAATACTATGGTTAAATAGTTAACTCCCTCAAACACTTCTGTGATTTACATGTAGAGGTGTCATTAAAGTAACACAGACCAGATTTCGCCAGGAAGCATTTCATTTCAAATTAGTCTTTTTCCAAACATACTGATTTTGAAGGGTCATACTGCTTTAACGAGTAACTATTCGTTAGAAGGCACTTACTAAAGGTTCATCAGTTCATTTGAAATAATTACTCGCATTATAAAAACAAAATTAACTTTCATTATAAATAGCACAATGATATGATATCAAAAAGTTGTGAAACAATATCTGAATGAAATTTGTTTTGTTGAACTGGTAGATAATGCTTCTATCACATCACATGGTTGTTTTTTCTGATGCATTGTCTATCTTCTTATCAGATAACTTTTACTGATAGAACAAAATTGGGAGTGCAACACTTGTTGTACTATGTATGTAATACAGAAATGTCTGATATATTTACCATTTACATCCACAACAGACTGTACAATCATAAACACCATGAACGACAACATCCTGGAATACCTGGTACAAGTCTCTAACTGATTACTCCGATTATTTGAACAAGCGGATACCTCTATGCATCTTGACGTTTTGATTACATCTCATTAAATGTTCAAAGCTTGAATCTAATATGGGAATGTACGACGGCAACACGATATGCTGAGTAAATAATTAATATATGGGATTAGTTGTCCAGGAACTGCTTAAAAGGCTCATGAATTTTTTAGAGAATACCATGAAAGTTAGGTAACCGGTAGATTATTAAACTTAAATAAATCATACATGTTAGATGAAGTCACTTAGTATATCAGTGAAACGTTTAAGGGAGCACCTAGGACTCAACTTAAAGCAATGCGACGATAGTGTACAGACAAGCTATACCAAATGCATCTTTTAACCATCCTTATCGAACTAAAACTTGTCACCTAAACACAACATAAACGTGCGTGGTGATCATTAGAGGTGTATAAAAAGGGACGAAGGTGTGGATGCTGTCTCATTCTCAACTGTTGTCAACAGAGATTATGCCTAGACAGTACCGATAATCAACGATGGCAATCTATTGGGATGATAAACAGTGGTTCCTCTAGCAGAGCAGTTGCAAGGCACTTTGGGAAGTCAGTAAGTGTCATCTCGGCCTTGTAAGCAAGTGCCAGACGATACAGAGTGTGACTGACCTCTTTAAGAGATCGCTTCAAGACAGCTGTCCAGTTGAGCAGTGAGTTCCGAACAACGACTGGTGTAAGACTCAGTGTCGCAACTGTCCGAAATCGCTTGAAAGAAGCTGGGTTAAAGTGTCGACGCCCACTAAAAAGAATCTGTTTGACTCGAAATCACCGTCAACTTCGTGAACGCTTGGCAGTACAACAACGTGGTCGAAACCGACGTGACTGGTGTAACACACTATTCACAGATGAGTCGAGATTCTCTCATAGTTTCTGTCCTCGATTTCAAGCGTAAGACAACAGAGGTTAAGATCGGAAATCTACAATTTAGAATCCTCATTGGCGAAGGAGTCTGCACACAACATATCAGCTCTCTAGACCTTTTGGCACTGGAGTAGAAGATGAAAATACCTTTTTACAGTTGTGAACCCTGTGATCCTATTTGGGGTCACGGGGTCACGAAATCTACAATTTAGAATCCCCATTAGCCAAGGAATCTGCACACAACTTTTCAGCTCTCTAGACCTTTTGAAAGTGGAGAAGAAGATGGAAATACGTTTTTAAGGTTGTGACCCCTGTTATCCCATTTGGGCTCACGGGGTCACGAAATCTATAATTTAGAATCCCCATTTGCCAAGGAGTAGTATAGTTAAATACTATAGTTAAATAGTTAACTCCCTCAAACACTTCTGTGGTTTACATGTAGAGGTGTCATTAACGTAATACAGACCAGATTTCGCCAGGAAGCATTTCATTTCAAATTTGTCTTTTTTCCAAAAATACTGATTTTGAAGTTTCATACTGCTGTAACTAGTGACTGTTTGTTAGAAGGCACTTACTAAAGGTCAATCAGTTCATTTGAAATAATTACTCGCATTATAAAAACAATTATTAACTTTCATTTTTCAATGTACAATACTTGTTCCTGGACACCAAATAGCACAATGTTATGATATCACAAAGTTGTGAAACAATATCTGAATGAAATTTGTTTTGTTGAACTGGTAGATAATGCTTCTATCACATCACATGGTTGCTTTTTCTGATGCATTGTCTATGTTCTTATCAGATAACTTTTACTGATAGAACAAAATTGGGAGTGCAACACTTGTTGTACTATGTATGTAATACAGAAATGTCTGATATATTTACCATTTACATCCACAACAGACTGTACAATGATAAACACCATGAACGACAACATCCTGGAATATCCTGGTACAAGTCTCTAACTGATTACTCCGATTATTTGAACAAGCGGATACCTCTATGTATCTTAACGTTTTGATTACATCTCATTAAATGTTAAAGCTTGAATCTAATATGGGAATGTACGACGGCAACACGATGTGCTGAGTAAATAATTAATATATGGGATTAGTTGTCCAGGAACTGCTTAAAATGCTCATGAATTTTGTAGAGAATACTACGAAAGTTAGGTAACCGGTAGATTATTAAACTTAAATAAATCATACATGTTAGATGAAGTCACTTAGTATATCAGTGAAACGTTTAAGGGAGCACCTAGGACTCAACTTAAAGCAATGCGACGATAGTGTACAGACAAGCTATACAAAATGCATCTTTTAACCATCCTTATCGAATTAAAACTTGTCACCTGAACACAACATAAACGTGCAAAGTGTGCGTGGTGATCTTTGGTGGTGTATAAAAAGGGACGAAGATGTGCATGCTGTCTCATTCTCAACTGTTGTCAACAGAGATTATGCCTAGGCAGTACCTCAGCGAACATCAACGATGGCATTTTATCGGGATGATAAACAGTGGTTCTTCTAGTTGCAAGGCACTTTGGGAAGTCAGTAAGTGTCATCTCGCGCCTTGTAAGCAAGTGCCAGACGACACAGAGTGTGACTGACCTCTTTAAGAGATCGCTTCAAGACAGCTGTCCAGTTGAGCAGTGAGTTCCGAACAACGACTGTTTTAAGACTCTGTCGCAACTGTCCGAAATCGCTTGAAAGAAGCTGGGTTAAAGTGTCGACGCCCACTAAAAATAATCTGTTTGACTCGAAATCACCGTCAACTTCTTGAATGCTGGGCAGTGTATCAAAACCGACGTGACTGGTGTAACACACTATTCACAGATGAGTCGAGATTCTCTCATAGTTTCTGTCTTCGTAAGACAACAGAGGTTAAGATCGGAAATCTGAAGGGAGTAATCTCTGTGGGAAGAAAATGATCCGAGGCATGCCGAGGATATTTTGATTTTTATCAAAGAGTGTTAATACATTTGATATGAGAAGAACAGATTTTGTTTGTCATTCAAAATCATTCTTCAACAATTATCAGCAAAATAATGAACATTTCTGAAACACAAATCTGCCATTTAACTTCTTCAGTAGTGATCTCAAATATCACAGTGTATACGTAATTGAAAAAAAACGTAGGAAAGATTAGTTATTAATACCTATTGAATAAACAATGCATGTACATATCTGCATGGCTGCTTACTAACATGTTTCTCGTGCACATTATTATACCCCCGACCTAAAAAGGTCGGGGGTATTTAGTAATACCAATGATTCCGTCCGTCCGTCCGTCCGTCCTTCGGTCCGTCCGAAGACAATTTTTGTCCGATCGATTACAGATAAACTATTCATCTCATCCTTTTCAAATTTGGTACATGTCTTCTTCACTAATAGGAAAGGTGCAGTGCGAAATGTAAACCGAATTGGTGAATTCCGGAATTTTTGGTGAATTATTTTAGTTTTTAACTTAGTCAAATTCTGAGCATTTTTTGTCCGATCGATAACAGAAAAACTATTCATCTCATCCTTTTCAAATTTGGAACATGTCTCCTTCACCACTAGGAGAAGTGCAGTTCAAAATTTGAACGGAATTGGTGAATTATTTAATTTTTGGCGATTTTATTTTATTTTTTTATATTCTGAGCATTTTTTGTCTGATTGATTACAGAAACTATTCATCTCATCCTTTTCAAATTTGGCACATGTCTTTTTCACCACTAGGAGAGGTACATGGCAAAATGTAACACGATTTGGTGAATATTTGAATTGTTGGCGATTTTTTGTATTTTTTTACTTCGTCATATTCGGAGCTAGAATGAATGAAGCTACTTCGATGTTGTGATTTGTTGACTTTATCATTTTCTTGTTCATGTAACTTTCATCATAAGCTAGTTCTATGTTTTTGTTGATTTTACTATTTTATATTTCCACTGCTTATATTTTTGGAAAAGTTAAATTTTCTTTCCTTTCAGCCATAAACTGATGTATATCCCTCACTGTGTCTACAGGGGTGTGCTTCCATGTACCTGTTGTTTCAAGACACTCGAATGAATCATTATGATGGATTTATTTCCAAAATAAAGTTGAAATCAGTGGTAATGGCAGTAGTGTATTATGTTACCCCTACCTTTTCAAGTCACTATTTTTCCTACTTTTACTTAAACCACCTTTTTTACATGAAGAGACTTGTCCTACCCTTTTCACAAACAGTTTAATCTTAGCAATTACATTTCATATTTCATTATCAATCCTAAGTGTGCAGACACCTCTCTTTAAGTAAAATAAAAATTCAAACTTTAACAGTCGGGGGTAATAGTGAGCCACGCTCACTTTTTTGCTTGTTTTCAAAAGTGACGAGGGCGTTAGGAATTATTTTCGTTGGAAAAGATAATGACACGGGAGGAGTACATTTTATTTTTTCCATCAAAATATAGCCTAAAAGTGGTAGAAATGGAAGCACATCCGTTTCTGCAGACCCATATATTTGAGGTTTATCAAAAATGAAAATTATTTTTTTCAAATGACAATAAAAAGCTGTTACGCGCACAAATAAAAGTGATGTACCGCAGCCCAGGAACGTTTAATGTAGATATTTAACAGCTGTAAATAATAAACAGTTTTATTTGATATGCAATGTATGGAGATATATTGATAGTATGTGTCACGAATTAAATATTTATACAGTAAAGTTTTGTAGAAACTGATATGATTCATCTTTAACGTGCTCTAATTTCATAATGAACAGGTATCCTATAGGTGAAACTTTGCATATTTGGAAGCAGCAAATAATACGGATTACACAACATGTTGTTTCTGTCTTTAAAAAAACTTAAATGACCTTAAATCATGATGGATGACCAAAATTAAACGATGCCGTCTCGAACAGACTGGTGGTTGTCAGAAAGTATAAACGACGGACGAAAATAGAGTACCCACAAATAAGTACACTCGATCAAGCGCAAAAGAATCGTTACCATGCTTTCAACAGTGTAAAACTCAATACTTCAGACGGAGAAAGTCGATTTTGAATGCTCTTTATAGGGGCATGGATAATAATGTAAAGAGGTACCCGCAATTTCATACGTCAGAGAAAAGTACTTTCATTTTTATATCTGTTAAAAGTATATGTTTTTAGAATGAGTGTTCGGCATTTAACTGAAACATTCATAAAATGTAGAATTGTTATTGATGAAAGATTATGTCGACAAAACTAACCTTCTTGGATTTAAATTTGTTGACATGATGCGTCTGTAATGTAGGACGTAGTAAAACAAGTCAAAAAGCCATTTGACTCTCCTGTCTGGTTTAGTTACGGAGATTCGAAAACGACTTCTTAAACGATTTCTTCAAATGTGTGATTCTTAGAAATATGAACAGATAATGCAATTATCTTGAATTTTTTATGATGCCGTTTCTATATATATTCATTGCTTTCTTTACGTGTTGTATATGGCAATGTCTTGCAATTCGTGATTGAAATGTAGTCTACATAAGGTTTCATACCTCTTCCAATTTGGGATGTTTTCTATTCCAGTCTGATTAAAATTTACCCTATAAACCTAAGTTGCTAAATATTGCATCTACCAAGATACGAACTCATTCAGTACTGTCCTCACCACGTGATCTGATGATGCCCGTATAAGCGCGTGATCTGACGCTAGTTCAGAGAGCCAACCAAAAATGATTCCAACACAAGCTCTCGTTACGTGAATCGATAAGGCAGCGACATGTAACTAGCGACCACAATGCTTTCGGCCATATCCGTAACGCGCGAACGAATGCATTCACGGTTGAGATAAATTTAAGAGCTATGATTTTGTCCTCTGATGACTAGGTTTTTTCTGCACTAAACTAAACGTACATACATAGCGTCGTCATATAGAAAGCAACAACGAGTTCGTACCCCTTTGGATGCAATCTTCGATATTTTCAGACTATGTTTGTAATGTCAAACGTTGATGTGACTTCAAAAGGTAAACGAATGATTCGAACTGTTGCATTATTCTCTTCAAATTATTACAAGAGACAAGAACATGTTAGGTTTACTGATTTTATTCAATATTTATGATTTAACATGGACATAGGTTATTGCCCTGATTGCGCCTGGCAAAGGACATTTGCTCCTTTATTGCAGTCTCTGTTTTTCCACAGCGAATCCTTTGATCTGATCCTGGCGCACCTCCCGTTGGCCAGGTTCGTGTCTCCGTGACCGTCCCGCCAGTTGGTGTAGTCCAGGGGCGTCTCATCCAACCATTTGTATTGACCAGACGCATCATTGAATTGTAGTGCTTAAAACATCGTGTAGTAAAAAAAACGTAAAGAGTAAGCATCTTTCATTGAGAATTCCTGTTTATACAATGTATGTTTCCCCTTAAAGAGGCTATGACAGACGTTGAACACATAAAATGGCATGCACAATCACCCAAAAGGCTATTTAGGACTAAGTTAGGATAAGACCGATATTTGAAACGATCCTAAACATGTCCTAACTTTAGCTTCCGATCCTAGCTTGGATAGCGAATTCTTCAGTCGGAAAGATAGGGAGACCCGTATTAACTTGGGTATTCCCCTTTATATTATCAGATTTGTTGCATTCGTTGGCTCATGAATTTTTTAATAAGGCACGTGCAATCAATTAACACAGGTGATAGCTTGAAACTCTGTGAAATTTATGTAAATAATTATATCCAGAAAAGTAAATTGATCACCTTAAAAAGCAAAATATATGTGTAAAAAGTAGAACCATTTACTCCGTAGCTCTCAAGACTTTGAATAATAATTAATATAAAAGTAGTTTCAGATGGTTAACAAATCTACAATGTCTATATCCATATTGGCCAAGGCGTCTGCACTAAACACTTAAATTATATTGGGCTTTGACTTATTGAAAAGACAACAAAATAGTTTTTAAGGGTGTAGCCACTGTCGCCTGTCCCTGCCCCGAGTAATCAAATCAACAATTTATAATCCAAATTTGACAAAGTGTACAAATACTTTCTATGGCATGTTAAAACTTTTTTCAGGAAACACATATTAGATTGCTATGCAATACTGACTTGACCTGCAACTTTTCGCCATCAAGTATTGACTATTCAGCTTTTATCTTTAATTAAATATTCCTTCTCAAGACAAACATAATAAGGATGCAAAATATAAGTTTAAAAGAGAGTATTACCCATGAAGACGTGAGTGGAGCCATAGCTTTCAACAAGCGCAGCGACGAAGTCATTTTCTGAACTGTTCAGTATAGTTGCTACAGAACTCGCACCCCTGCAAGTGGTAATAGGTTATTTGTAGGTTTTTGGGATAAAATAGTAAAGTAGGAACATGGTTTCGGGAATAAAATATCACTCTATGCAAGATATACCGATGATGTTAGCGTGGGCTTTTCCATTCTCTTCCCACAGAGGTTACTCAGATTTTCTATCTTAACGTCTGTTACATTTAGGCTATATTGCACCATTCTTGAATAATCCCAAACGGTTTAAGTGTGCATAACTGGTAACGTCCTTATTTGTGTCCAACCAAACATAGTTTTACATCTTCGACAGAAGTTTTGCAAACAATTTGTGTATTGTTCTCATAAAGTGAGTCAAACTACCTTCAGAACTAATTTTCCTGATGTAAAAATCGCAATGATGATTTGTGAAGAGTGGTATTAAAACTTATGAATTTCTAGTGGCGTCGTGTTATTGTCATGCAATTATTGCCCTCTGGTGCAGGATATTGTTGAAGGGATGTCCCTCTGGTGCGGGATATCGTTCAATGAATGTCCCTCTGGTGGGGATATCATTCAAGTAATGTCCCTCTGGTAGGGATATTATTCAAGTAATGTCCCTCTTGTGCGGGATATTGTTCAACAAATGTCCCTGTGGTGGGGGATATTGTTCAAGGAATGTCCCTCTGGTGCGGAATATCCTTGAATGAATTTCCCTTTGGTGGGGATATCATTCAAATAGTGTCCCTCTGGTAGGGATATTATTCAAGTAATGTCCCTCTGGTGGGGATATTATTCAAGTAATGTCCATCTGTTGCGGGATATTGTTCAAGTAATGTCCCTCTGATGAGGGGTATCGTTCAAGGAATGTCCCTCTGGTGCGGGATATCATTCAAGTAATGTCCCTGTGGTGGGGATATTATTCAAGTAATGTCCGTCTGGTGGGGGATATTGTTCAAGGAATGTCTGTTTTGTGGGGATATCATTTAAATGACGTCTCTCTGGTGCAGGATATTGTTCAAGGGATGTCCCGCTGATAGGGATATTGTTCAAGGAATGTCCCTCTGGTGTGTATATCATTCACGAAATGTCCCTCTGATGGGGATATTGTTCAAGGAATGTCCCTCTGGTGGGGGACATAATTCAAGTTGCGTCCTTATTGTGGTGATATCATTTAAGTAATGTCACTCTGATGGGGATATTATTCAAGTAATGTCCCTCTGGTGCGGGACATAATTTAAGTAGTGTCCCTCTGGTGCGGGATATCGTTCAAGGAATGTCCCTCTGGTGCGGAATGTCATTCAAGAAATGTCCCTCTGGTTGGGATATCATTCAAGTAATGTCCCTCTGGTGGGGATATCATTCAAGTAATGTCCCTCTGGTGGAAATATAATTCAAGTAATGCCCCTCTGGTGGGGATATTATTCAAGTAATGTCCGTCTGGTGGGGGATATTGTTCAAGGAATGTCCTTTTGGTGGGATATCATTCAAGTAATGTCCCTCTGGTGGGGATATCATTCAAGTAATGTCCCTCTGGTGGGGATATCATTCAAGTAATGTCCATCTGGTGGAAATATAATTCAAGTAATGCCCCTCTGGTGGGGATATTATTCATATAATGTCCGTCTGGTTGGGGATATTGTTCAAGGAATGTCCGTCTGATGGGGGATATTGTTCAAGGAATGTCCCTTTGGTGGGGATATCATTCAAGTAATGTCCCTCTGGTGGGGATATCATTCAAGTAATGTCCCTCTGGTGGGGATATCATTCAAGTAATGTCCATCTGGTGGAAATCTATTTCAAGTAATGCCCCTCTGGTGGAAATATAATTCAAGTAATGCCCCTCTGGTGGGGATATTATTCAAATAATGTCCGTCTGGTGGGGGATATTGTTCAAGGAATGTCCCTTTGGTGGTGATATCATTCAAGTAGTGTCCCTCTGGTGGGGATATTATTCATGTAATGTCCCTCTGGTGCGGGACATAATTCAAGTAGTGTCCCTCTGGTGCGGGATATCGTTCAAGGAATGTCCCTCTGGAGCGGAATATCATTTAAGTAATGTCCCTCTGGTGGGGATATCATTCAAGTAATGTCCCTCTGGTGGAAATATAATTCAAGTAATGCCCCTCTGGTGGGGATATTATTCAAGTAATGTCCGTCTGGCGGGGGATATTGTTCAAGGAATGTCCTTTTGGTGGGGATATCATTCAAGTAATGTCCCTCTGGTGGGGATATCATTCAAGTAATGTCCCTCTGGTGGAAATATAATTCAAGTAATGCCCCTCTGGTGGGGATATTATTCATATAATGTCCGTCTGGTGGGGGATATTGTTAAAGGAATGTCCCTTTGGTGGTGATATCATTCAAGTAGTGTCCCTCTGGTGGGGATATCATTCAAGTAATGTCCCTCTGGTGGGGATATCATTCAAGTAATGTCCATCTGGTGGAAATATAATTCAAGTAATGCCCCCCTTGTGGGGATATTATTCATATAATGTCCGTCTGGTGGGGGATATTGTTAAAGGAATGTCCCTTTGGTGGTGATATCATTCAAGTAGTGTCCCTCTGGTGGGGATATCATTCAAGTAATGTCCCTCTGGTGGGGATATCATTCAAGTAATGTCCATCTGGTGGAAATATAATTCAAGTAATGCCCCCCCTTGTGGGGATATTATTCATATAATGTCCGTCTGGTGGGGGATATTGTTCAAGGAATGTCCCTTTGGTGGTGATATCATTCAAGTAGTGTCCCTCTGGTGGGAATATCATTCAAGTAATGTCCCTCTGGTGGGGATATTGTAAGTAATGTCCCTCTAGTGCGGGATATTGTTCAAGGAATGTCCCTCTGGTGGGGATATCATTCACGCAATGTCCCTCTGATGGGGATATCATTCAGGTAATGTCCTTCTGGTAGGGATATTATTCAAGTAATGTCCCTCTGGTGCGGGATATTGTTCATGGAATGTCCCTCTGGGACGGGTTATTATTAAGTTAATCTCCCTGACCAAATATCATCGCGGAATGTCCGAATTCAAATATCTATATTTCAATGCTTAGTTGTTACGTTTAAGATGAAAATTAGTATGTGTAATTACCATCTCTTTTGAAATGTAACTCTTAACTGAAATATCAATCTGCAGATATCTTGAAGAAGGCCATCTCGAGCCCGATATAATTTCTTCTTATTAGTTTTTAATAATGTCCCGAGGTCATGTTTTATTCGTAACATTAAGCCCTAGGTGACCGAATATGCGTCCGCATGTGTTAGTCGTGAGTATAGTACATCAAATACATGTCATTGATAAATATATCTGAAAGAAATATCGACCAATTTGTCATGCACTTGCACATGTATTTTCAATTTTCAATAGACTTATTGCATTGTTAGACAGGTCAGGTTGACCCCTTAATAGTCTCACTATTATTTGTTGATTTCGTAAAGTTTTCTTCCTTATGATATGTTACTCCAATGAGTTTTCAAGGGCAGAGAATTGAAGTACTAGGGAGTTTGCATGGTGAACATGTGGAGTAGAACATGTTCAAGTTGTACACTATCTAATGGGGTAGAGAAGATAACCCTGCAACCTAATCCCTGAAGGTGGATCTACTTACTGTTGACACAATTCCTGAGCTCTCTCAAATGACGAGGCAAACTGGTTGGTGTAAAGGAAACATTTGTTGTCATGATGAGCCCACTCTGAAACATAACGTAGAAATCGTTCAGAAAACTTCGTGCTTTTGGATCATTTGAGCCTTCGATTCATGCAATTCGCGATTAACTTCAGTAACTTGTTCTATATAACTCCGATCATTTCTACTGAATAAAGATCTTTTACAATTCGTACAAACTAAAAATTACGACAACACTAAGAGTATCAAGGCAAGCTGGGTATGTTTAAAGTATTTTACTGGTTTTAGAGTGCCAAATATACGCCAATTAACTGTTGTCAATGGAAATGGAACAATGTTTTCATATTATGCAGACGAGGAAGTTACACATCCCACAAATTTTATACAACGCTTATTAATTGCACTTTTTTACATATTGTAATATATTATAACTACTTTACTTTGTATATTATATGCTATGCAATCTTATGTATCTATATTTTAAGCAATCTTATATTTACATCTTTATATAATTTATCTCTATTTAAATTTAGCTTTTGCGATTAATGTTCTAGCTTATATTGTGTATATTCTCTGTACATATCTAGTCTCTCATAACCCTACATGGGTGGCTCACTTTTTATTGTATCTTTTTATTGTATTGTTTGTCATGTGAGGTGAGACTTTAATAAATTATCTGTCTGTCTGTCCCATTTACACGTTTACTGTTATAACGACCTTTTAAACAATGCCAACTCTAAATTCTAATCGTTGTTTGTTTGCAATATACAGTATGACAAATTGGCCTCAGTCCACAATTAAGTTTAAGTGCATTTATCATTAGTAAAAATGTTGCATAATGAACTTCCTGACATTATTGCCGGAGTACGGAACTTGCTGTGAAGTCTAAATACAACCTCTCGGTACTACAACATCGCAAACCAAAGTGGGGGTTGACCATGCCAATTTTGAGTTGTGAGTGGAAAATGTAAACATAAGTTGATGTGCCACAGAAAACAGACAAAAACGCACAAAATCAACATTATTTATACCCACCATCATTAAAAAAGCTGACACTAAAAATCTAGCAAAATTTGACTTGATAGTATACTCTCTCACCTCCCAATAAAATCAAGTATCCAATGTCAACAAACATAGAACTAGCTATCCCACAATATCCTACTATTCCAGTACTTCCTCCTCTCCATCAGAGAGGTTCCGGATCAAATTAACTGTGACCGGAGGCCAATTGGCGCACGACAGCCGGGGTGCATTGTCCCTTTTTCGATCATATCCAAGACTTTACACCTATTTAAGGTTCCATACAGAGCCGAATAGCATTTAATATTCAGTACTTTCGCGACACGGTTGATTAGGTTTGACATGTGTGACTCCTTTAACCAATATAAAACTATAAATCAGAAAGATTTGATAATCACATCATATATGTAAAGATTTTCCTTATGTTTATACTTACCACTAGAACACGGATTGCTTGGCGATAATGTTGCTGAAACGAAGACAAAGTCGCTATTTATTGTTTCTTGTAGGAGTGTTATATATATATATATATATATATATATATATATATATATATATATATATATAGCATTACGTATTCAGTCTCCTTTCTTTTATTCGGGTATAGCCCATACTCACATTGATGACTATGGTGCATGGCCAAAACAGTTCATTTTGAACACTTGATATGGTGATTCATGTTCCAAAGTAAGGTTTGTTGAAATTTATATTTTTATAATGTAAGTGAAGACACTTCATAAAAATCAGAGTATAAACACAAGTCTAATTCACAATGGAAATGAAACCGTCGCTTGCTGGTTTCTGATCTGGCGCGCTAACCATTACACCCCGGAAACCAGTTGCTATGCGAGTGAAATCCGTAAGACCTATTGATTAAGGTGCATATATTACCTGAATTTAAAAAAAGCATGATAGATTGAAAGTGTGTTGGTAATGCGTAATCTCTGGCACTATTGAGATTGGCCATGACGTATATTGACTAGCCTGTACATATTAGCGGCTCAAGCAAGTTCTTGTCAGTTACCTGTTTCGACACTTTTTTTGTGATACGTAAGGAGATACGTCACTGAAAATACATTATGTCAAAGCAAAAACATTCTGTATTATAAACAATAGTTTCACTCCGTAAATGAGTGTGGAAAAATGCTATTAATCGTTAATAAGTTATTGGAATTCTCGCGCACGTGCAACATAAACACACTCAGGCTAATGGCCTCGGCATTGACACACATTGGTCTCAGTCTGTAACTATTGCAAATTCACATCTTTGCCTCACCTTGCTGAGATATAGTCAAGCTACAGCATGACATTGACTTTGTTGATATCGTTCATATGTTTCATGTAATAAGATAAGATAAGGTAATTATATAGATGTGACAATGTATTGATAATATACCTAAAGAACAAATAACACCATTCTTCTTATACTCGTGTGTGGGTAGTTCTTGGTATAACATCTCAGTAGACAGTTCTGAAAATGAACAGAAATTACAATGTAAGACGTTTAGGAATGCATGTAATTATGTAACACAACCTTTTCTAGTTTATAGAAGAAATTAAACACACAAAATAATATTAACAACGAAAAGCTTTTCTCACCGTAAAAGTCCGTTTTCTTCGTCCAGTAGTCTATGGAAGTTCCAAACATGAATATATGATTGAGGATCTCATTCTGTAAGAAAAAGAAATGCATAGGACATACGAATATGCTATGTCTGGACATTATCGATTAATTCAACTTCACTTATGAAAAAGTAACTATAAAGACCAAGATCATTATGATTCGAATTCTTTATTTGTTGTTCTTTCTTTTCTTTCTTAATGCTTTTCTTTTCTTACAATGTTGACTTGTATAAGGCTTACGGTGGCTTACAGTGGCTTACAGATAAACATTGTTTTTTACCTTAAATTGAGCTATACTTCTTCATAATTTTCAAGGGCTTGTGTGCCATGTGCTTTTGGCTAGCCCACCAGGCTCCAGACTTACAAACATACTTCCCTTATGCTTATGCAAAAAAGGTAACATATAAAATGAAACTGGACATATATAACTATTACTTTGGAATAAAAATTAAACTGAAATAAGATTTAATTATTTAGAGAGAAACTTAAGCTTGTAAAATACCTATTTTGACCATTAGAGTAACCTTCACTCGTGGAAAATACTGCAGTGTACTATTTATACGACAATATTACACGAGTGTACGCTCGTAATACTGCTGCAGGTTTGATTGTTCAAGATTGTTCACAATGAACGTACCGCCATCGCATTGTACAGGACTGGATGTTATCTTCAGCACGATTAATTTGATTAATTGGGCAAGTAATAAACAGAACACTAAACTTCCTTCAATATAATATCATTTGTATTAAACTCGTGAATGATTTGGTATCAAACGCACTTTCGCTCGTTTAATACGAAAACATTAACTAGTATGATAAAATAGTATTAAATTGAAGATGGTCGGGGACCCTCTATTTACAATATGCCGGTGGTTACGTTTACTCTACAAGTTAATCACTGTAATATGGCGACTGCATGGTTCCAGACCTAGAAGAACATAGGGATACATGTAGAAATTCCAAGAACTTTGATAAGCCCAAATCCATATAATGGCGTTTCAAGAGAACATGAGTAGTGAATATATCCTCTTAACTTGATCAATCTTAAAAGAGAAAAATGTGTTAACCTAATTAAAGTTAATAAAAGAGAAAGTTCTTGTTTGCTTAAATAAAAAAAATCAATATTAATACTTGAAATGATTAAAAAAATAGATTATCCTAAGAAATGTAATCTAAAAAGTGACAATACAAAACTGATACTATGGATTGCTATGAGACATATGGGACCGTTGGCTGGAACTATATTTAGGCGCAAAAGAAACGTCCCCACGTTTGTTTAGACAGTCTACATTGAAATAATACTGAAGAAAAAAAATATTTTTACTGTATTCGATAGACACATGTTTTGCAAAGACGTATTCACAATTTCATGCATTAGAGTATGGTGCCGAAATCGCTTTTTCAAAATGGTGTATGGCAAGCATGTTTCTTGGCATTTAAGTTAAAACTAAAGTTGTTGTCGACATAAGTAACCGTCTGGGAATTTGTTGACGCATTATTAACGCAGGACGTCATGAAAAAAGCCAAAAAGCCCCTCCTCTCTCGTCTAAATTACAAAACGACGATTTCTTAATACGTGTTTTCTGCGAAATATGAACAGATAATGTTTTGAAAATTCAAATTAAGTTACGTTTCCTTCTAGAGACATGATGTAACTGTTTCAATCATAGTATCGGTAGTGAATTATAATATTTTGTTTTCTGTATGGTGACGTTTCTTTTGCACGTGAGTTTATTACTGTGTCTCACTGCACCAATACCTAACATGTAACTGTTACTGAGTATGTTAAACGTTCATTATGTAAAGTCCTATCGTCGACATATGACCTTATGATGACACGTGTTCCCACTTACAACATTCTGCTGGTTGACCTCAACGATAGTCCCCATCCTTGTGTAACACGCGTATTCCGCATCTTTCTTGGACATCTCTGTATTGATCACTGTATAACATCCTGGACCAAACGTCTTCCCCATACCATTTTCTCCACAACTTTCTGTAATACAATTATGATCATCGTTAGGGCCACTATTCTCGATATGATCCAATGGCTGGGATATCCTCATTTTTGTCCTAAACAGCTTCGATATATTTAAGCTAGGACACTCTCGAGCAAAGGAACCCTGGTTCTCCCTATCCCCTGATTGTCTAAGTAGATTTGCCTAGTATAGCTGAGGGTTCCCTATAACGAAATTATTGTTTGTCAGCCAATGGAATGTTGTGATTTGAAATCCGAGTGCTGCCAATGTTGTTCGATTTAAAATATTTTGGCTGTTTTGTTATAGCGTGATTCGGGGCGAAGTCTGCTCAGAAAAATCCAAGGTTTAAAGGAAACTTGTAGATACAAATACATAGCCGGAGCAGGATGATACATGCCTAAATGTATATATAAATATTATTAAATATAGGTAATAGAATACTTTGGGAATTAGGTTCCATGTTTATGGGATGTTCAAATTCTAAATCAGATGTAATGTAAATGTTGGTGTAGACTCAAAGAACATTTCGTTAACAAGCTGCCCTACCAAGAAAATTTGAAAAACAAAGGTATTTAAAGTCAGTACATGATGATATGAGCAATATTAAACTATTAAATAAAAACATTTCGAATTAGTTTGATGTGTATTACCAATAGCAAGTATATCAGACATAGTTTGTAATGCCATATTCTATAACGTATTGCACATTAGGAAAGACTACTGGGTCATTTTAATTATCTATAACATGACCTTTTACGTATGCAACATTCATTTGAGTAGTCGTAGTACTTGTTTTACACGTAATGCATAGGAGCGTATAACATACCCACACAATTACCCTGTAATATACTTGGTTTCTGTGTGAATATTTATAGATATTTTACAAAAAAACAGACACTTCTAGTTCATAATGTAAATCACAGCTTGAAGATGAAGAACATGTCATCCTGGTATGTCCAGCATATACAAACTTGCGAGTTAAATATCTTCCATCATATTGCTATCACCATCCATGTATTTACAAACTGATTTACCTGTTAACTACGATTGACTATGTTAACCTATTCAAAGTTTGTATTTTCTTAGATAGGTTCTTTAAACTTAGAACCAAAAACGAATCCATTGTGTTAAATTTAAACGGATATTGTCAGTGGCGCAGGAACTTTCTTGTCATATATTTAACACATGTTGTACTGTTGATCTCATGGCCATTTATACGGAATACATGATTCATTGATTGACATACCGGCAGTTAAAACCTGAGCATCAACAGGCATCTGACAGAGGGCTCGGTATGTTCCAGCGGTGTTCTTGTCGTTCCATGCATACATATATGAAGCCTGGACAACTGAAAAGAGTTTCATTTATTATCAATGAACATAACCTATTCTTCAGTTACTATTAAATCAATATTATTCGGCTGTTAGGCAAAGACAGGGTACCAGCATGCGGCAATGTCAGATGGCAATCTTTTAGAAAATTAGACCTTATCAATTGTACGATTCTTGGACTGTGCTAGTTTACTAGCTCTACCATTACGCATGTACTCGGAGGACATGAAGGTTAAACGTATTTGCGAACAAGATACCCGTTTAAAGAATATATTTTGCGATGCTTGAATCTCTTTTTAAACACAGCACCATTAAAAAGCCGTATTATGCTAAATGGACGGATAGCGGACGGCGGGGTATGTGGGCCATGCTCACCCGTGTCTTGTTATATCTTATCCCTGGGGATGCATCTATTAAAAAAAATCTAACTACGAACAATAGTCGCCAAATACTGTCCCTCACTGAATGCATCCTCCGAATCACTGTAACCATTTCCACCGGCGAAGTTGTTGAAACTGCCGTCGTAGTTGTCACCGTTGACAAACTCAAACACCCCTTCTTCGTTGATATCATTCAATCCAAACCAAGCGTCTACCATTGCAGGGCGCATGTATCGTTCGACGATAGACTGAAAAATGGGATAATATCACACCAATTGTTTATTGAGTTTATGTCACAGTCAAATCATGCTTATGAAAATAATGTAATGTTATTACATGAATATAGAGTCATTATTTTTAAACAAAAAGCCAGAAACATAAACAAGAGCTTAAGTTTGATAGTCTAGGCATAAATGCAATTTCACGAAACCGTAAAAATGTATTCAATTAGAAAACGAAATTTAGAATGTTGAAGCTTTTCTTATTTACAAGCCACTCGATCCTGAACAATGTCATAAAAGTTCATGGACATTTTTTAAAAAAACACAAACAAAGTAGATTTAATTAAGTTTGTGAAAATATATCCATTCTCATTTAAATCCGATCTAACGTAATACCTCGTTGCGTTTCTAATCTGCTACTGCTCAATAGAGGTATGTTAGATGAATTTTTTCCCAGCCAATCAGTGTCGACGCTAGAAAGCCAACGATAACTTGAGTTGACATGCGAAACCATCCTTCATGAAAAAAGTTGTCTGCGTTAATTCAGTCATCTCGAAGCCGCCATATTGTTTACATTGTGAGTGAAGGACATGGAACGTTGAACAGTCAAAGGTAGATGGCGAATGTCACCTGACATGACCTCTGCTGGGTTTAACTCGATTGACGATTTATCGTTTGATCTGATTTCAATGAGATTGTATGGCTTTAGATACATAATTGCTACGTTTAAGTATGGTTGTTGAAAATCTGAAATATTTCAAACCTCATTGTGAACAAGATATTATTAACATTATCAAATTTGAACTGACAAAGATACCATCATCGCATTTCAATGTTATGTCTTCCAAAGGGGAATGCTCTCCCCTGCTTCACACTAAAAGCACGCCGAGGAATAGTGAGTGATTCTCATTCAAGAACTCATTTATCAAGAATAATCATGTTGCTATTATGAAAGGAACTATTTGAATATCTACCTGATCTTCATATGAAGTGATTGAGGCGAGTGATCCCCCCAGTTGGACACAGGCAGCCTGGGCGCTCGAATACGCTACCTCCGCGTCAGTGAGGTACAGACATGTATCCTCCCTGTATACCACACCGTTATCATCGGGACCACATGTCTCCATGTCTACCAGTGGGGCTGCAATACTCTAGCACTTTAAGAAAAGCTAACTTGTAAAGAATGGAACCAAGGATAAAGTATTAGGTCAGCAATAATATGTAATATTAGATACGTGTTCGACAGTTACACCAAACATCAATGTTGCCTTACTCGTATTGTTGAACAAGTTTAATATCTAACGTAGAGGAGAATGGGTTTTTTCCAACTTATGTACCAACAGTGCACAAATCATTTTAAATATTTCGGTAACACAGTTTATACTTTTGTAATCAATTGCGAAAGCGAATAAGAACATTGTCATTGGCCTTCTCTTTTAGGACCGTCATAACAATAAAACAAATTAAAATCTCTTGGATATAGACCCGCCGTGGCGTAGTAACGTTAAACATTAAGTTAACGATGTTGGTATCTACACCGAAAAGTATAATTCATTTTTAAAGGACTGTAGCACGTTTTTTTCCCCATTTATTATGACAGTTTATGTCATTTATATTTACTTTTGTGGGTAAAACATTTTATTACGCTAACCAAATTATCATCAGTAGTTATAACAGTGTTGCAAAAATTGCATGGCGGCCATTTTAATGTGAACACATTTTGTTATTTCGACTTACAAAAACGATTCCCATGGCTTTACCGAAACATTTGTAATCATTTTTTAGCTTGATTTTCCGAAGAGCGAAGGGTGTTTTGCCATTAGTGACATCATTTTTCAAATATATTGCATCACCTTATTTGAGCGAACAGACGTGCTAAAAGAAGTTAACTGTGGTTTGAAACTAAGCAGAACTTCATTGTTGACCACTCACGTATTCCTGTGGCTAAGACGGTGTTGATGTTCATCTCTCCGCACATCTGAGTCTCGTTGCCTTTACATGGTTTGGTGCAGGCACCAGGAGCCTCGCCATACCCCCCGAACAGCTTGCCGCAGAAACATCGGAACCCGTTCTGTACAGCAGCGTATGGGTAATCACGAAGGTAACATCTACAAACACGAAATAGCCATTTATATTGAATATAGAGTATATTTAATTTTCAAAAACGTTATTCCTTATAAATATCAACATATATGTCATGCCCAGTTAGCCGTACACTACCCGTTTTGATGGATAAAAGTCCATCTGAAATCTAGTTATTACTCTCTTATACAAGCCATCTCTCATCAACTTTGGCCATTATGATATGTGTTTACAAGACTGAGACTGGGAGTTGAGGCTCATTTACAGCCCTTATAGCTCTTTGACTTTCCAATGTTAAAAGTGATTTGAATATCTTCATTTTTCGGCTGATATCTTTAAATATAGTCTTTAACAACAACAAAAAAAATCAGTTTTTCTAATTTGCAGATGTGTTTCGAATATGACAACATACTCAACAAGTTATTTCATATTTTTGTCTAGGATTTGATTTTCACGTTCTATCAACATGCATTTTGTTATATATTTCACAGATTTAAAGAGTATACAACACGGAGTAATTGAAAGATAACACATTTATTCTATATCTATCTGTGTGCAAACACAGCAGCTATAACTTTGTCAATTCGATTGTGGGACCGAAGATATCAGATCTGTCTACAAAAGCAATACATCATAATGAGCGGAGATTGTTTCAAAAATCTACATTTCTGTAACTCCATAGGTTTCGCTGAATGGGTCGGTTTAATATTAGTTACACCGTGTAACAATTTATTACTCTTTAGATCTATTATTTGTACTTATTTCACTCATTTCCGCTAAAATATATAGGCTACATAGCTATTTCCATTTGTGATAAAAACTCCGCACACTGTGAAACAGCGAAACACTGTCAAGAGTTTACCGCACCTCATCAAGGAAGATAACTCTGTGGCGAAGAAATAATCGATTTTGAATTTATTATTACTTGAAGAATAAGAGAGACACATGTTTTTATTGAATTAGTTTATTGACGCAAACAAAATGAAATATGTATATAGGTTGAAATCACCGTACTTATGTTTGTTAAGGTAAATTTCGATTCTGAAAATTCGAGTCGAGCAACCGTTTGACTTCCGCATTCCATCTAAGGTAAAGGACAGACACAGACAGAAATATTTTATTTAAGTGTCACATGATATGTTACAGGTAAAATATAAATTGTAAAACATATTGGATATAACATATCACCCAGCCATAATATTGGCTTACGAGACACTATTAAAATACATGAACTATGATATATACAACAGAGATGATAAAAAATAATAATTAAAAATATGTAATAAAATAATGTGTAGGTAAAATAAATTAAGAATGTAACTGACGTCTGCGGAACATATCATTAACAGTATCAGCTAAAAGTTTAAGAGCCTTAATGTCAGTTGCGTTCATAACTGCATTGAAATTTATGAAATCACTTTGGTCAAGGTTAAGACTAAAGTTATCTATAAGGGTGCATTTAAGATCATGGTAAAAATCACAATAAAAAAGAAAATGGGCTTCAGATTCAACAGTATCACAAAAGGGGCAAAATCTATGACTAAGGGGTGTGGGGGGTTTACAATATCTTCCCGTTTCTATATGAAGCGGTAAAACACCACAGCGTAACTTAGTTAGGTTACTACGCCTAAAAAGGTCACCCGTTAGACCCGTGTAGTTAGTCACATGACCTGTCTTCTCGGGTCATACGGATGGTGCACCCTTGCAAATCCGTCTACACGGTTTCGTATGCATTGGCTATTGATCAATCAGAATTCAACAAATTTATCTAAAGGGTAATAATGCAACATTACATAATTCTTATGAAACTTAGTCTTTAAAATATGATTCTATGAACTACGTATTTTACGCAACAATAGAATGATGATTTTCCTAATGTTTGTTGATTATTAGTATCATTATTATGGACAGAAATTCTATTCATTTCTCGGTGAGGGAGATGTGCAATAGTAACTTTAAGGTAAATTTGCGTTACTTCTTCCAAACGCAATCGAACTTTAGTCTCCCTGATTAAAACTACAGAGGCATACACACTTAAGTTGTTGTTGTGAAAATGCAAAAAATGATCATCCTAAAAGGGTCATTTCATTCTACAAAGTCAACATAGAGCTCCCTATCAGCGTTGGTACCGTAGTCCAATGTTATCACCTTTGGCGAGTGCCTTTGTAAAATTCAAGTTTTCGTGGACGAACTTCTGTATTTTGTCCAAGTACAATGTGACAATATGTCTTGATACATTCAGATGAAGTCTTATTTGGTTCACCTTTATATAAGCAAAGTGAGAGCTAGTATTGCTTGTAACCAGGAAATACTAAGACTAGTACCTCTGGCTACAGAATTCCCTCGTCATGGACTGACTGAGTTCTACCATCTCAAAAGGAAGATCTCTGTAGGTGTGATGATCTTGGTAGCAGCCGACATCTTCAGGGGCTGTATGGAAATATAGAAAAGGACAGCATTGATGATAAGTATATCATAACAAAAATCTTAAACAATATTTTAATTTCATTCTTTTGAAATTTTGTTTTGAAAACGTTCGGTGATTGGAATAGTTTGAATTTAACAGGAGCTAAGTTAAATGTATTCGAATGTAACAGGTTTTAACATGTGCGAGTGTGGTGATCAATAACATCTAAGTAATAGAAAACAGCGAACAGTTGGTTGGGCTCAGATCTTACTTCTTAGATTATCAAAAGTAAAATTTATCGTACAGAACTTAGTACAGAAAATAGTATAGTTATATTTTTCTAAAATTATACCACTGCAATCCACCATGGGGTACTTGACCGATGATTTGACCATTTGAGTCGTTTATTTTAAAGCATTCATAAATACAATAAAATTTCACTCCGCTTAGGGCTAAATATTATCCAAGCGGGGCTTAACAAGATGTTGGTTTGGATATAAGCATATGTAGAAATACATAAACAGTGAGATAATGAACTCCGATTCAATGACCGGTATGGTATAGTGCAGAAGAGCTGCGAATCAAGAGCTCTATGGTTCGAATACCGCTAGAGGCCGGACAAGTATTTCTAAGGTCTGTATGCAATGCTTTAATGAAAGTTCTTACTAAAATTAAGTATTTCTGTATTGGCCCAGTAACAGGTGCGAGGTCCGTTGTATTGGCCAAAGACGAAGTTTTCCCGTATTGGCCCAGTGGTGGAATCATATGGTCTAGGCCGTAAATACCGTATACGTGCCATAATATTGATAGTTAATCAATAATTAATATATTTTAAGAAGGGGTATGGGCTAAGCTTTCAGCGTAATGTATAGATACAGTCACGGTTTGTTTCCTGCAATAATACTATTTAAAGACAATGACATAAGTTAACTCCTATTTTGAATAAGTAAAACACGACTTACCTGGATATGAAGGAGAAGCACGACATGTGACATCCAGATCTGCTGTGGAAAACTCACTTACTGGTATTGCATGGCCCCACTCCTGAAATAGAATATACGCTTTTGACGTTATAGAGGAAGAATAGCATTTTATAACGTTTACATTGTCAAATACGAGTAAATGCTCTAAATATCGATGACCCTAACGCAAGGTTAAATGGTTCCAATTATTCCCTGTGGAGTATACGTATTTGCGATAGGTTAAGATGTCTTTAAAACCTTTCAAAACAGTTATCAAATACTTGTAATGTTTTCGAAAAGACCTTTAAACTGAACGTCTTTTATATTTTTAAGTTTTTAATAGATTTGGATAGCTTTGTATAGGAAATAATGTTGACGTACTGCTGCTATAAAGAGGAATGTTATACACACGCCTCTTTCCTCCATACTTTTTTAGACGTGTTTCAAAGATCTATATTGCTTGATGTCGATGTGAAGTTTACAAACCTCTGGTGCCAAGTCGTTAGTACATATAGAGGGTCCAGGGGTTGGAGATGTTTCCTGGTAACATACAATATGCTTTACAAGTTTATGGTTATTCAGACTACTTTTCGAATGTAAACATTTATATGTAGGATGCTTCCTTATATGATTATACATTATGAATCTATTAATGTCCAAGCGTACAAGAGCCAAACAAATGATATTAAATTGTTGACGTTTTGACAAGGGTCGCTTAAATTTTATGAAGGAACAAGAGTTGCATACATGTATGCGCAACGGTTAAATGAACGTTGTTACGACGAAACTTTCATTTAATTTGGGGAGAACATATGGAACTATTCACATACACATTTTATGTATTGGATGAGAAGACAGGTTTGATATATTATCAACTGCACTATTGCCACAATTGCCACAAAAACTTATTTTTGTGTGTGCATAAAATCACTCTTAAAAAACTAAATCAAGGTACATATATAATAGTCTTACCCCCTACTGTTATAAATTTCAAAACTTTTATAAATATTACGTACTTAGATAACCGTTACCAATTTAAGATATTTAAGTGTATAACGGACGGAGATGACTTACGTCTTCCTGCCTGGTGTAAGTACCGTCGCCATAAGCAGACAGGTGGCAGTCTACAGTGTCATCACTGCCGCTGACTTTAGTGATGATGAGCCGAGGACACTCCATATTAGGGCAATCCATGGGTCGCTCAGGGTCGTGGTCGTACATACCGAATAACTTCACGAACAGGAGTCTGTAGAGTATACGTTTATTGTTATATGTGGTGGTTTGGTGGATGCAGTGTTCACATTTGGTAGTGTAGGTTAATTTCCTGTTGGGCCGGGTATAATGTTATTTGTGGTTATCAGATATATTCGTTTCATGTCATTTATAAAATATATTTTTGACTTTAAAACGAAGTAACTTAGTTCCATAACATGTGTTGTGAAATTAAAAAACTTGATATATTTGTTATATTTGTATGAATACTAAATTTTAATTTAATTAGTTCTGTTGATCTAATATCAATCATCTATTTTCAGTAAGGTAACGGGTAGAGTCCTATAACCTGCTTCTGTAAATTTGTGTTTGGCATCTGCTCCATAAGGGTATTTAAACGCAAGACTATGTAGTCTTGCGTATACATTTAACCGGGGGAGCAAGATGGGTGTTTGATGCATCGTACCAAAATGGCTGATTGGTGATACTATCTGCGTTTAACGTCGATCAATAAATTGATACGAAATTCATTATTACAACCAAATAACATATTTGATCACATTTGTATTTAATTTACCCTCTGTCCTGGTCCCAGAAGTAAGCTCTCCCCGTGGTGTCCTGGTCAAGCTCACCAATGGTCTCCACCTCAAATGCCGGGTTCACATGGTTAACAACAGTTCCATAGAGGGAAAACACTGTGTCCGGGGGGTAACAGAGACCAAGCCGAATGAATTCCCCTCTTGAACGAAATATTCGAAGCATTGTATGATACATAATTCAAACTATTGATAAAATTCTACCTTAATAATACACACTTCGCAAAAACCCACAGGGGGAGTAGTTTCAACATGATAACACTAATTTACGTACAGTGGTCAACACCTCTTTACGGCTGACATTTATGTTAATTGTTGTCAACATCTTTCCGTTACACTGTAATATATCATGATATATGTCGTTAAGATTTATGCCATAAAAGAAGGAGCCCACAAGACAGTGTAGGACAAGTAATTGTCACACACGTGACCATGTCCCACGCCGCAATTAAGAAATGAGCTAAAAGGATGGACACACAGCTTGTACCGAGTAATGATCATTACATGTTTGATTCAATTGTTATTATATCAGGCTTAGAACATTTTAAAAAGTGATCCAAGTCTCGTAGTGACCTTGAAAATGAGGTCACCCAATTCGACTGGTGTCTGCGTATTCCCCAAATGAAGATTGTTATCAAATTTGAAGACTCTAGGTGCAGCAGTTCATGAGATATCTTGGTAACAAGATTTTGTTCCCAGAAATTTCAATGTCTCATATTGACCTTGAAAATGTGGTCAAGGTCACCCAAATCGACTGGTGTCTGCGTATTCCCCTGATGAAGACTGGTACCAAATTTGAAGATTCTAGGTCCACCGTTCATGAGATATCGTGGTAACAAGAAACGGGACGGACGGATGGATAAACGTACGTACGTACGGAAGTACGGAGCTGAATATTATATCCCCAGCTCCGCGCTTCGCGCTTAAAATCCTTCGTCACCTAGTTACAATACTGATTAGTCGACACAGGATCATGCAGGAATTATAGCAGGTCTGACATTGTAATTGGCGTACTTGGCTTTCAGATAGCACAACTTGTCTTCCTACAGACCGCTCGACTGTGCGAATGTTCTGAATGATAGTCGACAAGGATAAATGTGAATCTAATAAACATATTAAGATGCAGTTCACCATTTATACATCTGCATGTTCATGTTATCAACATTGGCGTTTGCATACTAGATTATTGCCACACGACCCATTTTTGGTCAAGCGTTCCAGGTCATTTTATAAACAAAAATCTTACTTCTCAAAGTTTTGTATCCATATCGGTAGTTTATCAGGAGCAGTCCCGTTGAAATTGACAGTGTAGGACATGTTCTTGATCAGAAGGTAGTTATCTCCCCTTTCACCTGAAAAAACATGGGCAATGAACTATTTTCCAAAATATGTGCCTTAGGTCTTTGACGATATAACATAAAACAAATGTGCCTATTTGACATTTCAAATGATATAAAAATCAATGGAGCTTTTAAATTATTGGAATTTTAAATTATTTTGTTATTTTGTAATGATTCTATTAATTCTTTTCGAAAGCATTTTAAATTTTCATAAACCATTAATCAAACTGAAGAGAATTTGACCATTCCAATACTTGTACATTCTGAACAAAACGATTGGCTGTTTGGCTATTGAGGTAATGTTTTATCACATGTAAAGGACAACCTATCATGCTGAATGCTTCATCTGGTCTGTCGTCACGTCGCATGTTCATTGCATAGTTATCTGCGTTAGTCGTGAAGGATCCCCCCTTTCCTTTGAAGAGAGCCTGGAATACGTCACATATGTTGAACATGAGTGTTTGGATACACGTGAATAGATTGCAGAATATTCGATAATAAATCTAGTTAAACAACAGTCAAATACTAGATAGCAATGCTCTCCCGTATGTGCATATCCGCGAAAGGAAAATGGTGTAAGATCAAATAATCTCCACAATCCTGGACCATAAAGGAACACGATAATGAGTTAGTTCGGCTGACTCATATCCTCCGCTTCCCACATTGGTCAAAGAAGCTTCAGATACGGCTATTGGATAATTAAATCAAAACCGCAAAACACCATAATTTACATACAGGTTTAACAACAAAAGGCACATATAGGGATTATGGTTGCCATGTGTATGAAGTTAAGAGAAATTAAGATGTATCTCTACACATCATAGCGGAGATTTTATTAACCTTGAAAGTCATTTATACTGTACATTATATATTTCACATTTAGTCGATATCTATACACATTTAAAAGAAGAGAACGATACAATATAAAATCAAATGTTACAGAAAGCTATTTCATTGACTAAATAATATTTTAAAAATACCCCTACCCGTCCATATTCATAAGGACAAGCCGCCATGTTCCATGGGGTCCGCATGTCGCACCTGCCGGTCGTAAAGAAAGACCCGAGGGGTACGAGCTGAGTGTGGGGAGTCCCTGTCAGGGTCCCGTCGTAGTCGCGTATGTTAGCCTGTCTGTTCCCGTCCATGTTGCCGAACCCTGCCAGAGGGGGGTAACCTCGAAACAACCAGTTGGTGTCGGGCTATGCGTGACATAAATTTAAAACGATGATTAAAATGTTATTTTTTTTTTTATTATTCCAACTAATTTTTTGTTTGTTTCTGGTTACACAGGGATATTGATATTTTTTTATTTTTTATTTTTTTTATTACACCGTAAACGCATAAATTGGTTATACAAAGGACATATTTCAAAATTGAACCTAGCGTTTTGCAATATTTGGATCTACCATATCACCAATACTACAGATTCAGAACAATGCTGTTCAAAGCCATAATATCTGTTACGCATCATAGTTCATCGTGTTTTTATGTTATTTTGTAAATAAAAATGTGTTATGTATCAGAACCATTTGGTATCCCGATAGAGGCAACATGTTGTGCCCCATTCAAAGATAAACAATGGGTTGCAACTTCTTTAGTATTTACAACACGACGTTCTGGGCTACTTCGGACTTCCGCTGCAATGCAAAACTCATCACCTATCACTGGCTACCTTGCTGCATTTCGCCAGCTTTTCTTTGCGCAGCAGTGTGCTACACCTGCACTAGGTACTTTCTTCAGATATCTCTGGCACAGAGATGGCAAAGAAATGAAGAAGAATTTAATTTTGCCAGTGAGAGTGAAGGAGGTTTGCCTTACAGGTGAAGTTGGGAGAACTTTCATCAGGAGAAGCAAAACGTAGCAAACCATGTTGTACAACTTCAAAAGAGTATCTATTATAGAATCTCTGTATCAGTAACGAACGAGAACTAAACGTACTGTATCGCAGTATCCAAACTTGAGGCCCTTGGTCCCGCTCTGAGGATGTGCAGGGTACGGTGTGTCCCTCTTGTGTCCGATAGCACCCGCTGGTCTGAAGACGTCTTCTGCATACAAGTGCTGATACTGGTCGAAGAAACAGTCAGTCACTAGAGCCGGGCCTTGATAGAACTCTATGCCTTGGATTGCTTGGTCCCTGTGACAGATACGACACGATAAGAAATAGCCCTGCATATTAAATATAGTAAGCAAAGCCATCCACAGAAACTGCTGCTTCTTATGTTTCTTACGAAAGGGTTGGATTATTGTTTCAATTCTTTTCTTTTTCTTTTCTTCTGTTAACAAAAAACGTTAAATTTCCTGAAGAAAGACTCAACATATCAAATGAAGACACACATTGAAACTTGCATAATTTCGATCAGTCTTAATAAACTCAATGTCGTAATTGGTTGCACTGCGCTACAGAATACTTTGTGTCACGTAGTGCAAATAAATACCGTCTGATTTTAATGAGCCTGAGCTTTGACCTTAGCGAAGTTTACGGTTGAGTGGTGATAATAACTAGTAAGAATATCCATATTGTCTATCGGTCTGGAACATGAACGTCTTCGTCAATGTATTAAGCCAAATCACTTACGGTTCATACGGATTGGAACGTCCAAATGGTTCCTCTGGAATGCCGAGATTGTCGGACTCGCCAATAAATATTGAATCTCTCACCTCCGTAAAGGTTCCCTCCTCCCCTTTACCCATTGACATGCCTCGCGAACAATCTGCAATGCTAGAAAGAGACATATCAAATGACATATACATGATAAAACGATTAACCATTTATAAAATATCTAGACCGTTATGTTACCAAATCATTTCGTTATAAATAGTGAATATTGTCGGATAGGCATCCAATACAGAAATGTTAACCAATACAGAAATGTTATCCAAAACAGTAATGTTATCAAAAAGAAATAGAAAATGTCCATTCCGGAAACGTTATTCAATAGAGAACGATGAACATATTACTTCTAGAATATAAGTAGAATCGTTGAGATGTGTGACAAAATGAATGATATAAGACACATACGAAAATCGCTCCATGATTAGGTTTCCAATTTTCACCCATACGTTTTGATGACGGTTTTTGTAGGCGGTAAAGCTGTGGAGAAAAGATGCAAAATAGTGTATCACAACAATAAAGTTGTTCTTAAGGAAATTTAAATATTTTATTATTCTGTGAAATTTGAGGAACTTTTGTAACCTCTCTAATTAATAACATGCAATCAGCCATCATTCATCGTTGATAACTCATATTCGAATCTGGTATTAATCATGTTGATCACTAAGTCATTAAGAGGCTGTAATGCTATATCCCGTACATTCAACTTTAAACCAATTGAAATTGGTTTTGTCCCCAGCGAACATTTTCTGAACTGTTAATGACTATTATTATTTACACGATAAAACCATCGGGTATTATTGGCTTTAACAGTTCATGGTCGACACTAGCCAGACTACATTTGCTCGAATTAAAGTTGGTAATGAATGAGATAACGCGGACACATAATAGCGATAGGTTAATGTCTTCAAAAGTCGATGATAAAATTACATAGATGAAAGTAGATCTGCCAACTAGTCTTTGACGAAATCTTATACTGAACACAGTGATGGTATCAGATATGTCACTGCAGCTCAACAGTTGCTTTACTGCTATCATAAATCCCCAGATGGCATCGCTGAATATAAAACATTGCAGCTGCATTTAACTAGCTTGTTGAGTAATTCATGCAGGGGATCACGTGTGCGTACTTTGACATTATGGATGTAACCAAGGTTCCATTAGGTGTGGGTGGATCCCGAGGCTCTCCAGCTTTAATAGCCTGCAGTAACCCATTTTCCGGCACCCACAGATCGTTGGAGAATGCGTACGGCTCCCCCATCGAAATTCGATTGTCGTATCGCAGGCCCCGCTATAACAAACGTTCAAAAGGTCACATCGAAATATCTTTTATAATTCGGAACTGCTTTGAGAACTCGGACTCTCATCCACCTAAGCACTGGAAAGCATGTGGGCGAATGCTACAAGATATATAATCTGACATAATATCGTCTGGAGGAAGTTCGTAGCGTTATGGACGTTTTGAGATGCTTGTAATGATTTGAAAGTGAGGCAACTTCCCTACACAAGGCTTAACTCTCGCCAGTCCCCACTACCGGCTGATGTAAGACTTGCCGTATTTCCTTAAAGTTTCCGTGCAAGGAAATCAGAGCCCATTAAACGTTTCAGGTGACGCGATCCACTATCTCAGGACGGAAAAGCGAGAGAAATACTGCAAGGTCTGAATCAGCCTGTACTGGAGAGTTATTCCATGCGTAGGGAAGTTGAAGATGAGATTGAACGCGACCGTTGAACATTTGATGGCCTTACAGTATTTTCAATTCCAACTTTAAAGTAACACATACAGTCGAGTGCTTTAAATGCAAATTATTTAATATGTTTGTATTGAGCTATAAAAACCTAATAAAAATGCATGTTTGTATTTCAACCTAAATATACTCACAAAGCAATACAATATATACACTCAACCGCAAAAGAAACGTCCCCATACACAATACAAGATATTTTAATTAACAATTAATAAATACCACTTAAACAGAGATAAACTACATTTTCAGATGCCATCTAAACTAACTTTGAATTTTTAAAACATTGTCCGTTCAGCTTTCTGAATGACACGAATTTTACTAAAAAAATTGTACATTAAATCGCTATTTTTACTTAAATGTCAAGGTTACTGGCCGAATACCATTTAGGGAAATCCCATTTTGAACTTAAATTTGAACTAACATAAAAAAAATAAAAACATCATACTGTGATGTATGAGAGATGAGACATTCAAAATCGACTTTCCCCGACAGAAGTATATCGTGTTTTACGCTGTTGACATCGAGGTGACGTCTCTTTAGCGGATGAGCCTGGTGGGCAATAACAATTCCCAGAATTAGCATCAAGTCTTCAAACATATAGATGTTATTTTACCCCGTGGTTTGAATGTGCAACGTTGTTGTTGAACTCCAGTATCTTGGAGTGGTAGGCGTGGTAATCAGGGGCACTCTGTCTCTCCACCTGGCGTTCCCGGGAAAGACCTAGAGGCTTGTAGGAGACGATGATCCAGATACCGGTGTTCTGGAGGAGATGATGCAATGGTGTGAATAACATTAATACTTTAATGCTTGTTCTTTGGGCAAATTCGTTTAAAGGTATCAAGGCATGTTAAGGAGAGGAAAGGCAAGGAAAGGTATGAACGGATATATAACATTTTTGTTGTTGCAATAGTAAAATTGTTTTGATGTTTCATTGCATAATTCATACTTACACCATTACAGAAACGTACCAACTGCCACCAACAGCTTACCTATTCGTTCCCTTGACCTCGACAAAAACAAGATCCAACTAAAAGGTGTTTTACCCCCTTCCCACTACTTCAATTTCAGTTATTACTCTTCTAAAAGACAAAGTCCAAATTGTTGCCATGGAAACACAAAAACATTAAATTTAAAAAGTTCCAAGTTCCAAAATTACAAATGTGCCAAATTTAGTGAGGATAGATCACATAGTATTAGAGATATGCTCCGGAAACACATCCTACTCTTTAAAAGGACAAAGTCCAAATTGTTGCCATGGAAACTGACAAAAATCAAATTTAAAAAAGTTCAAACCCCAAACGGCACATCTACATGACATCGGGAGGCTGTATACCAAATTTGGTGAAGATTAACCAAGTAGTTTTGGAGATCTGCTCCGGAAACAAACCCTACCCTTCAAGTAGACAAAGTCCAGATTGTTACCATGGAAACGAATCTTTTTAAAACGAAGCTGAGGCCCCCAAAAGGCACATCTACATGATATGGGAAGGCTGTATACCAAATTTGGTGAACATTGGTCAAGTAGTTTCAAATTTGACGAACAATGATAATGGAACTTTATTCTTTAACAAACCTAAATCAATCACACATGATGACTTACAGTTTTTGCGTTTTGGTCCGGAAATGAAATTTTAAAGGATGTTTCCATGGAATCGACTAAAAATAAAATTCAAAAGAAGTCGAAAACCCCAAAAGGCACATCTACAAGTAATTTTGTTCCACATACCAAGTTTTAATGAGCTTATTGAGCTTTATTGAGGCCTTACAGTTGTGCTCTGGTCCTGAATCGGGCGGACGGAGGTCATTTCTAAGTCCCCCGACAACTTGTTGTGGCGGAGGATAACAACCAGTAGTTGAGCTAATCGAAGGGTTTCCATTCAAGGATTATCGTTTCAGGTTAACATGGACCCATTTTAAACAAATAAGTTAGTGTTTAAAATAGTTCATTTTGGAATATAACTGGTTGACTTACGTTATTTTGTATATGTTTATTGCTGTTTTCGTTCAAGTTAGATTAGTAGCTAACTTAGAGGCTTATGGGTGAAAAGTAATTATATATTATACTAGCTATATTCAGAATCAATGTATTGTTTATTGAACAGTTTTCAAATTAATTTTTAATACAATATACAATCATAATTGAATGCTAATTCAAAACAATGTAAATGAGATGTTTTTTTTATTATCAAACAGCGATATCTTCAACGTATGACTCATAAATAAACTTACGTCACCACATTTGTCAGATATATATAGCCTGCAATATCCGCATATAGCCCTAACGTACAAACACAATAGTTTGTATCCATACAAATGTTCATTTTTCATATGTATATGTAAACATCTGAAGGGGAGAATAGCATTTTCAAAAACAACACTTACGTCACCACCAGCAGCAACGTTGTTTCTGATGGCGTTGTTAGGGTGAGTGATCCAGAAGGTGGACAATGCGCTGGATGATAAGGGTTAACAAAAATGCAGGCTGTTATTAAAGGGACAGTAGCACGTTTTTCGCTCAAATAAGTTAATGAAATGTATTTGAAAAATAATTTCACCAATAGTAAAACATCCTTCTCTCTTCGGAAAATAAAGTTTAAAATGAGTGTACGTATACATGTTTCGGTAAAGGAATGGGAATCTTTTTTGTAATACAAAATAATAACTTGTGTTCACAATAGAATGTCCGCCATGCAATATTTGCTTTATACGCAACATAGTTTTGACCAATGCATATAATTGGTTTGTGTAATAAGATGTTTTACCCTCTAAAGTTAATTTAAATGACATAAACTATCATTATAAACGGGAAATTTGAAAAAAATTTTTTTTAGCAATAAACGTGCTACTGTCCCTTTAAAATATGAAGAATTGCATAATTACACATGACTTGTGTCATAAAAAGAAGATACCATACGAGTGTCCATGTTATACTACGTTCACGACACAAGTGTAAAAGTGTTGGCATATCCGGGGTCGTATAGTATAAGGACATAATGCTCATTTATTACCGGACTCGTTGAATTGACGAACATCAAAATCTATCTCTATACATACGTTGGTTACCTTGAAAGCAGAGTCAAACATGTAGAATTATGACCATACATGATAGCATAACTCATTCAGTAGCCAAAAAATTATATTTATATTAGGGGATTGTATGAAATATTAAACCCTATTTTATCGTCCTCGTTGGTAATTGAGTACGAACCAGTGTATCCTACTGCCTAGCAGTGACTAATTTATTGGTCCTATACTGCACAAACATCATAACCTCACAGAGGATGCGCTTTAACACACACGGGTGGCGTATAGCTAACTTGCCAAAGCTTGTAAGGATGCTTGTTGTGTGTTGCGCTTATTTACAATAATGTGACTTACACTACTTATAAAATATATTATTTGTATTTTGTTTAATTGTATCAAATGTATCAGTTGTATAAATGGTATCAAGTGTATTTCACTCTGACAGTTGCCATTCCAATCTAAAGTACATGTAAATCATTCAAATTTGCAACTTCCGACTCCACTAAAACTGGACTCACTCGCAATGGCCTCTATACGTGCTGTTGCACCAGTCCTTCTTCATGTCTGTCATCAGGAAGAGCCCGTGCTGTGTCCCCAGCCCGAGGTTCCCGTCCAGAATGGTCCTCTGCTCCACACTGTCCTCCAGGAAGAAGCTGTGTCCATGAGTCAGATAACACACGTTGTAGGACACCTGGGAGCATATTGTGAAAATCTGATTAATTCGGTGATGTACCGATGTTGGAAACAGTGCCATGTACTCCGTCAGTCAGGTCTAATGATGCAAGACACCTGGGATGGGGAAATTTGCAAATGTCATATGAAGACTCAGGTAGACATTGTTGGACACACGAAAGTACATAATTGAGCGTCTGATCCCAATTTCGCCGCTACTTCCACGACAATTATCACTAACCAAATCGACGTTTTTATCAGTATCACCGTCGGTTGGAATCACCTCATCGTGTACATCATCATTGTCGCCATTGGCGTTTACACCGCCCAACTGTCTATTGTGACACATGGAGAGTGTTGAATGAGGTTATATCAGAACAACCATCATCATCATCATCATCATCATCACAATAACAAACAAACAAACAACAAGAACAATGCGATCATACTTTTCTCTTCTTTCTGATAATACTCACCTCAGCACCGTCCGTCCCGTGTATGGTGACACAGCGACTCAGAGAGTGATGAATCGAGTTACTCCGGAACCAGTTACCATCAACATCGTCACACATGTGGAAGTGCAGGGCGTAGCTTCCTGAAAAATAAATAATGAATGATACTTTTGGTTATTAAGATGCGTTTAATAATATCACAAGTTATATTTAAGATTACGTTCTGGAACGTTAGTTCTGAGTGAGAAAATACAAACAATTTACACATGAAGTTTAGCTTTCTTTTATGTGTTTCCACAGTTGAATACAATCAGCATGACATATGTCAATGCTTGGTCAAAATTCATTGGGTTCACCAGCATGTTTCCACCATGTGATGAGTAACATAACCATTGGCAAATAGTGTTATGAAATAACTTAAAGATTATATAATTGGTAAAATGGGACAGTAAATGTAAGAATGTGACTATTTAGTTTCTGCTAACTCGATGATATGTTCTTAACTAAAATGGTACATGCTTATAGTTCTTCATACTTTGTGACGATTTCGGTATTACATGGAGAAAAGGGAAACACGATAAAACTGAATGCATTACCCAAAAATTTGTGTTGTCCCATGTGGTACAGTTCAGCATGTTCTATATGGACGGCTGTGAATCCTCTCACAACCTGATAGGGGAATATGCATTTATATTGCAGCAACATGTCTATAAATCTTTGATGTGCGTACAAGGTGCACAGTTAAACACGATGATATCAATTTATTGATCACTACAATTTCTTGTTCAGCAACTCAGAAATAAATCACTACTTAATTATCAGTAATTTATACGTGAGTTATATATTGTTCAAGTAGGATGAACCTATTTTCAATATGGAGTATTTACCTACTTTAGTATGTTTCCTTGCAGTTTTCACAATTCACCAAGTCTTCATTACAATGTCAAGAAATAATATAAGACGCACTAAAATCGTACCTTTCCTCTGTCCTTGTGAGCAGGGATTCACGAATTAAACTAATGAAACAATGATAATATGAACACTCTAAGATATACTGCGTCGTCCTGCGTGTGCCTTCTGAGCCATCTAGTTCATGGTGGTACACGCACATACACACAGAGAACTGCAACAAGCATGTATATGCTGTATTTGCTGATCACGAGTGAGGGTTATAGCACTTACCTTGACCTGTCCACCATGCATGTCTTTACCGAATTTCTCACAGAGTTCCTTGTCCTTCTCGTCGAACTCGTAACACTGATCCTCCATGACTCCCTCAATGAGAACGTTCTGACTCAACATTCCCACCTCGCCTCTCTGGTCTACACCGTGAGTTATCTCCCCGTAATGCATGTACTTAAACTCGTCTGAAATGACATCATATACAGATCACATAATTGGTTCAGAAACAGTAATCGTATATAATAATTTCGATTGCCGTATATCGAGACATTTTTTAGATTGGAAATATGGTTTAGGGGTGACTGGTGTTAGTGTTAATATGCAGAAAAAAATTTCGTTGGTGGAAATTTCCGAGGTCAAAGCTTTAGCTACGTAGACATTTTCCGGTATATGATAAAATAACCAAGAAAATAACAATCGGCATTTTATTCTTATAAACCCAACATTCTAACGGGTTTCTACGGTGAAAACGATCATCAAGGGTATATCACTGTTGACAAAAGAGCCAAGGTGGTAGGATGGTAACGAGGAAACATTGACCACAAGTATTTAAATCCGGAAATGAACAGGTGCGTCTTAAAGTTAGTTTACAAACATGACAGATTCACTTCAAAACAGATGATACCTATTTTCACTGGAAGGATCTTTATCAGAGGAAAACTGTGTTACCATATAAGTTACTCGTTGTGTGTGTACTTTCCGAAAAAAACGTATAATACCTGTCATTATGTTTGTCAAACGATCAGATGAGTTGTTGTGAGGGCAAAACACGATGCCTTTCATGAGTTTATCACATGTATCTTGACAACTTCCCAATGCAAGGCATAACTCTTGCCAGTCTCCATTACTGGCTGATTTAAATCTTGCAGTATTTCCCTCACTTTGTTGTGCCAAGATTTAAATCGCTGCACCAGAAATGCATAGTGGGCCCGAATTTCCAAGCACAGATATCTCAAGGAAATACTGCTAGGCCTAAATCAGCCAGTAATGGAGACTGGCAAGAGTTGCATTGGGAAGTTGGTATCTTGATGGCTAGTATAATTCCTTTCAGAGAAGAAACGAAGTAATCGTTAATCAAAGCGTATGCTTGCACAGAATATCAAACGACAGGAAGAACTATTTTCTATAATTGCGGGTACTTGAGAAGCTTCGAAGCTTGTGTGGGATTAATACCCAGATCGCTTGGTCTGACACCCGAACAAGTGTGTAATGGATAAAAAAAATTATTCATACTCACGGTCTAATCGAACTTCGTTTACAGCACAGTCAGTACATTCCACAATGGTAAACTCCTCGACTTGTTCCCATTCGTAGTCCGTGGACGCGACAATAACCCGGTCACCTTGCAAGAGAAACAAACGTTACAGCTTTCGTTCAACTTTCTGAAACCACAGTAGTTACAATAGATGCTCAATAGTGATGATGTGATACCACTGAAGTTATATTTCAATAACACAGGCCCATGTGATTAAATGATATTACTGAAGTACGAGAACATCCGTATCCGTAAGTCTCTTTATCAACATTTTAGCAATATGATGTGATTCGTGAAGCGACCTTCTAACCCGTGTCCCCAGGTACGAGGGACTTACAACATTTGAAGTCCCTCGCTGAGGGTTAACAAAGACAATTATGATCATTGGAAAAAAGAAATAAAATATATCCTGATATGTTTTCTAAGGAATATTAGATGATGTGAAATTAAAGATCAGTAAAAACTATCTAAGACCAATTTGAAATATTTTCTCAAAGGCTATAAGAATATGATAATATGCAAATGTTTTGACGAAAGTGCGAAACTAACATCTATGGTACGTGAGCTAGCACTTAAGCCTTCTGTGCCACCGAGGCACATGAATGTAACCTCGTAATGTATATACCTCAAGGCCCATTTAACAGCCTTTGAATAGAGTTGTTTTTCCGGGAGAAGTTCCCTACGAAAGGAACAAGGGCCTTGCGATTCCTATTGCGAAGGCCTTATACTGGATAATACTCTGCTGTGAGGGCCTTGAAGAGAAAAATAACCCTCCAAGAGGGTATTTTCCAGTATCAGGCCCTCCAAGTACAATTCTTTGCACCCAATAAATTCTAAGTCCCATTAATCAATCCACAAACAATTTTTAAATGTTTAAAATTGTCATAGCGGAGAATGCGTGTTTCGAACCCGCAACGCTTGTAGCCCAAGACTTTACCACTAAACCACGAATGATCATGATTGGTGACTGAGAAGAGTTGATTCTTGGTAAGTATTTTGCCGTCGGAGAGCTTCCATAATATTTTTTTAGCGCTTTATTTTACTTTAACCACCTGCAGTATACCTTCAAACTGCACTCACGTTAGTTTGTTCGGTATATAAAACAGATAACAACCTCATCCTCGGGCGTTCTAGAAAAGAGGAAGACTTCTCTTTGCTAGAACGCCCTCGTATTCAGCTGTTATCCATTACATATAGCGTGACTGTAACCAGTCGTATAACATGATTTTATGAGCGACCCTAATTATCAGGAATCGCCATTATGACGTGACATTCAAACAAAGAGTCTTGAAACTTGAAAAGGTTTATACCATTATTATTCTTTTATCATGTAAACCTCATTTCAAGGCCATACAGAATATCCCTGAGACATTCTATAGAACGTACATTTGTACATGGGGCATTTTATAGAATAGCAATGGCCCTGAAAGTATATTTTAACGTGAATTGTAAATTCCGTAATAACCTCATTTCATGTTTTAATTTCAATCACAGAACATATCGAAAATTAAAGTTAAAATTTCGTCACGTTTCCTCCACCTCAATATAACGATAATAAGGGAGGCGTGCTCAATGTAGTGCGTGAGATGCACGAGCATTTGGTGAAAGTCAAACAGTCCCGGCTGCGTTTGTGCGATAACTTTTTAAGTGTTCACGTTTCATCAGCATGGCTATGCCACTTCATAGGAAATATATTTCTTGATTTATAACCGATTGTGATAAATCTGTCGTCTCTTCCTCCGTTTTATATGACTGATATAACACTCTCCCTCGGTTTGGTTGAAAATGTAAACATTCGGGTCGGGAGAACCAATGGGTCTTCGGGAGATTGTTATATGCTTTACAGAAACCATTCAACCGCGCATATGGTAAGGTTGTTGTCCCATATCCGCGGTATCATGGTTTCTTCTTGTAATATTCGCTGCTTTTGCAGATGAATGATTTGTGATCACCCTGTGAGGAATATATTAATGAAGTAGTACTCGCCTACTAGCCATGTAGAAACGTCATGAAATAGTTTAATCTTTGGATAGGCAACATCGCCTAGGATCACTTGAATGTCGTTCTGTTTGCTCTTGGTGGGATGTACATTACATGCCACACGGTACACGAGGTCGGCTGTGGTGTCGTAGTACACCTGGGGGCCGGTGGATGCCGTTGTGTCGTCGTTGGGGTTGACGACGTGGGTTTCTCGTGTTGTACTTGGGTCGCCTGTATACGAAAGATGGTAGTTAACAAAAGTGCAGGTTTACACACATTACGATTTTACCACAGACCATGTATACCTGACCTAAATATGAAACCAAGACTTAAGATAAGTGTAACAGTACGGTTGTAAAGTCTACTACAGGTGGTAGTGTGTACGTTATAGTACTTTGCAATCGTCCTTTATCATACTGATTTCCAATTAAATTGGTAATATTTGCTGTTGTAGGTTAGCCGTGAAGTTTTGTCTCGAGGCTGAGTTCTTAATATAACTAGGCAGACTATACCCACTGAGAGCAAATTTAAATAGGGATTGTCTGAAAGTTTGAAAGTTTAAATGTTAAGATCTGTTTTTGTGCAAGATTCAAATTCTATTTAAACTAGTCACAACCTTATAATATAAATAAACACTGAATTTAATTGACAATTCATATTACCAGTCCTCGTAATGAAGGCATAAGCATCTCTTCCCTGGACATTCCGCAGGACTGATGACGTCAGACCCCCTGCAGCTTCAACTGCAGAATAGACTTTGTCCCAGTCTCTTGTCACAGTCCCTGTACCCAACTCTTCATTAACCGTGATAGCAAGGACCTTCTCGACAGGTATGCCTGCAACACCAGCTCTTGTGAAATCACTTCACCTTACAACGCTGTGAGTACATACAACTTCTCCTTCAAGTCATAACCCGCGCAAATCTTCATCACTGACTAATTAAGCGTTGCTGCATTTCGTTAACTTATTTTTTCTAGCGTAGCAGCGCTCCATCTTAACTTCCTAGTGCACGCTGTAATGTACGCTAAAACTAATTGAAGTTTGATGACATTGTTGTATTGCCTTTGGTGCATGAAATTATAAATCAATGTTTTTCTATCACATTTAGTTCAATCGATATTACATATTAACACGGTTAAGTAAACAAATATGGGTTTAAAGATAAACTGAAAAGCTAGTCCTATATAAGTGCTACTGATACGTAACTTACGTTCAACGAACGTCTTAAATTCGTCCTCAATGAATTCTTCTTCCAGTGTAGTTTTGAAGACACCAAAGTCAAACAGACTTCCATCTAGGTTGAAAGCAGCCACATGCAACCCATCTCCTCCTTCTGATCCGTACACACTCTCCTGAAACGTGGGCATACTGATTAAAGTTCAGGTTCGTTGGCTCATGTATCAAAACAGATAGTGCATCATGAACAGTACGATAACAACAACACAACACGATAAATCAATGTCAAGAACAGAATGTGCATCTCTTTTTAAAAAATGCCCGAAGTACATTTAATGCTACTTTAAACAGTAAATTTTGTGGGGTTATGGCGCGAGCACTGACTTAGTCGATTTCATTGTAAAAAAGGGCAGATTCGTAGATGAATTTGGCCTTTCATCAAATTGAATGTCTCAGTCTGTTATCATCTAAGAGACAGAACATGAAGTATATGTTATAGTATGGAGAGAGAAATAAATAACTTTCTATACTGAAGCACAAAAGAAACGTCAACCCATTTTCAAAAGAGTAAAAAACGAAAAGCAAATCGATTTTGATTGTTTTGTACGTGCTACTCGTTTTGTAAAGAAGTATTTGCATACATCACAATATGATCATTTTATGTATATGTCTCTTCAAATACACTTTAGGTGCTGAAATTGGTTTTTCAAGATATTCTTGGCCACAATGTTTGGTATTTAGGTTAAAATTTAAAACCATGTAGACATTAAAGAGCCATCACGGATGTTGATGAAAATATCAAAAATTTTCCAAAAATCTATCTCCGTGAAATAAACACACTTAATTTTTCCCTATTTTTTCCAACTTAAAATAAGCCGAGAAATTGCATTAATTAGTAAAGGTGTTTTCCAGTCTAAATATAGATCCAGTCTATTATTTTCAAGCGCAAAGCATTATGGTCTAGCTCACACAGTAAACAAAGACACGAAAGAATAACAAAAAATATGAGCAATGAAAGAAATCGAAATATATAAATTTTTTATGGTTATTTATTTACCATTTCATTTAATTGTGTATTTGCTACAGATATTGGAATAATTGTTTTACCCAAATAGGTATTTTGCTTGAATTTTATAATAAATGAGAGTAAACATTTGTCATAATTTGCTGGTCTTATCTCAATAAAAAGAACATTAAACAGGCAATAATTTGTATATTCTCAGGACATTTAGAATTATTGTTTGTAAAGCAATCGTCACATTCAGTAATGTGTGACAAGGGTAACTTGCAAGAGAGACACGTGCAGCACGTGCAGCACATGGGTTGTTATGGCGACTTGCGCTAGAGACGAGCCTTCACGCTTCGGAAGCGCTTGCTGTTTGTGTAGTACGTATTACGCAAAAAGGGGGACTCTGTTTATATACGTCAGATACCCGTAGAGCGCTAGTCGAAGTGATACTTCTCTTTGAAACCAAATTGCAATACATTGTCGTGATATGAAAATTATTTAACATATGCCATGTTGTAGATAAAAGATTTCTCAAGCGAATGACGCTATAAGTATATTTTCCAAAAATTTGAAACACTAACATCCGTGATGGCTCTTTAAGTATTAAAGATGATACCGGCATGATCTTTACCGGATTGTATTTTGTACTTTTGAAAAATAAACATAAAAGTACTCAAACAGAAATAAAGCACGTTTCTTTTAGTCGATTCAAGCTATTTAGTAACAGTACAAGCAAGCGTATTTCCTAACCCTAAGAATTAAAAACAACAACCTTGGCTTATACACAATATAAAGACAAGACGTTGTTGGAATTATAGTCTGTCATCCAGACCCGTCAATGTTAAAGAGCCGAGGCTAGCCAAAAACGAGACAAGTCTACAGAGCTCAACATCTCAGAGGCTACATTTTCTTTTATTTTCATTATTTTTCAAATTTTGAAATTTTACAATAAAAAATATTTTCGGAGACAAAAAAATGTGTCTTCAGAGTGTCAAGAAAACCCGACAAAATAGTTATACGTAGGAATTTATCTTTAAAATAATTGTTGTAATGCATTAGACGTGGAATGCATATTTTGAGAAAACAAAATGTGATTGGCATCTTCTTTATTGCTGATCCACTCGTGCATGTTACTTAGTTACATCCAACTCTGTTCTCTCTCTTGTAATATTATGCGAATAAAGCCTGTTCAAGTTTTAATGTGATTGTGATGTTAATAAAGGTGCGAGAAGTCGACATGAGAATATAAATGTACCTGCCAGTTGAAGAGGTAACCGCAAGTGTCCAGAGCTGCCGGCACGGTCTGGATTAGTTTGGTCCAGGACTTCTTCGGTCTCCCGTGAATCTCCAGAGTGCCACCCTCGTCAACACCAATAAACTTCCTACCGAATGGGTCCACTATGTTATCGGTGTTGGACATTCCTGAAAAACAAGAAAACCTCAACAATCCCTTCTATGAGAAACAAACAGTGTGTAAAATTGACCTGAAGTAAACTATGTGTGTACAGTTCATGCCCGTACTACTAACAAACTGCAAGAGGCGTCGGACGGGGCGTGCGGCATGTTAACAACTTTGAAGAAAAATATTATATTGCATTTTTTCATCACTTCGTTTTCCACGGAATGCAAAACATCGAGTTGATAAAATCAAATCCACCATATACACACATAAAATATGATGTGGTATGTAAATTAATCAACTTACCAGTAAGTCTGATGTTGGCTTTCTTGGTGAACGGACAGTCGATGTCGCCGATGATGAAGGTTCCCAAGACGTGGATGTAGTAAGTGGTGACAACGAGTCCGTCAACGTCCCCCCACACCAGATTGGCCCCACTCTCGATGCGGATTCCCTTAAGACTCGGAGTGGGCACGTTCAGACGGACATGTTTTCCGGTCCTGATGACAGCAACCTCTCCTTCAGCAGGAACTCCTTCGTCCCAGGCCGCGGCTGAGTCCCAGTCCAGGAGACTCGTGTCGTCGTAGGAGCAGGACGCTGAGGTTTGTCCCAGCAGGGATGAAAGCAGTACCACTATCAGAAGTGCCATGACTGCGAATCAGCAGAGTGAATTCTGTTTGCTTTATAGACTCACATATAATGGACATGCATAAACAAATGGCTTGATTGTAATTTTAATCAAAATTGTATTAATTTTCGTTTGGAGTTGATTGATTTTATCCGTCGACATGTACATTGTAGTAATAATACATAGTCTGTTATCTTGTAAGTTTATTGTAAAAAAAAGTTCTTTTCTATTAGTTAATTATTATGATTGTCTTCATGTTTTGTTAACTCGTGAAAATTGTATATATTTTTTGCTGGAGTTTGATTTACAATATTATTCAGCTTTTCAATATGTAATTGTACTGATTTTATCCATTATATGAATGAATGTTGTGTAAATTAAAATCCTGTGCCCTTTGTTGTCATAAACGTGTAGTATATTCACATGATAACATACATCCGTTTGCAAACGAAGCAATTTAAACGAACTCGAACATTGTAGAAATATGACAGTTAAATGATGTAGTGGAATTTGTTTCTAATTCAATAAATATTTTCCTCAAATTAAATAAAACTAATGTCCCTCTGCATAGAATAGGTTAGGAATGGTCAGTAAACGACTCATTATTTTACAACTTCAAGTGGATTTATGTATGTGAAATAAAATAAAATGGAATCGTAATACCATGATATGGAACATAAATACCTGGAAAGCCTATTCAAGGAAAACCTATAGCTACATACATGCATGTCATGATGCGCGATCCTACTCGAATTTTGATTGGATAGTTTGGCTTAAAGGTGCTTACTGTTGATAGTTTATTTCATTCAAGTGTAATTAAATTGTTCGGTTTCCGGAAGATATTTTGAAATCGTAATGTATACATAATTAATTAAATAGAAACTGAAAACAGTCTTTCAGATTCCCGAATGGTACACGAAACTGACAGTTTAAAAGGATAACCTTCATGCTTTGAAGTTTATACAAAATAACCTTCAAGACTCTTTATCGTTGTACCATTGAGCAAATAAGGCCACTGCTATCACACGCTGTTGTCTTAAATAATTAAACATTTATTTTAACAATATGTATATATGTTTTACATCTATTCGTTAAGTTCATTTTTACAATTTCAATTGAAACATTCCTTAAATTAAAAAGTTTGAATTTATTAAAAAAAAAGAATTTCATGACGTGTCCACAAGCTCTGACATTTATACCAGTTTAACCTGCACTGTTCAAAACGATTATAAGCCAGTGAACAAACACTAGAAACATGTTAAGGACCACTCTATATTTAATATATATTAAACAAGAAACGTCACGGACTATACAATGTTCAATATCAACTTGTTGTTTAATCATATTATAATCGATTGCATACTTTAATAATGTAAAATTTGTTGTTGAATTTTAATACATGTATTAAACTTATTTACATAATAAAATTGGTTCTGATGACAGCTGACTTCAACCTTCAGACCTAGTTGTTCATTTATTGAATGGTGTCAGGTATCGATCTGGTAAAGAAAGCTTTTCCCTGCAGGGAGGAAATAACAACGATAACGCTGATTAGATGAAAATTAGTTGTTACAATAACAATGAATAAATTCGTTCACGTTTTTTATTTAATTTCCTTATGAGTAGATTGTGTTAATGAAAACTAAATATCTACTCTGAAATGTTTTTGTTGCTGAAATACCACTATCAAATTCTAATTACAGTTTAGTATACAATAATGCTGACGAAAGCTTTAATGGAAACGCTATTCATTATTCATCGATAACATAGCAACGTGAATCGCCTTGTTGCAATGTTTGTTATTTTATATATTCAGTGTGTTCGATGATACTGATTCCCATGTGTATTTTGGAATGAAAAAATATATGTTAAAGTTCATAATGTTTGGAAGCGGATAGTATTTTTACTGTTAGTCTCTCGTGACGTTACACGTTTTGTTGAACGTTAAATAATAAAGAAATCGACGTTTCAGGATAAGTTAAATTGACAGACAAATAGAGGGAACCCTATTGCTAATTAACTATGTATTTATAAGCTTAAAGTAGCAAACAACGCGACGGGTTTCGTTCGGATGCAATGACGTCATAGTCACTCGAATATGACGTCACAATCCTGACTTTAACGCCACTGGTGCTTATCGGTTTTAGTCCAATTGCTTTAAAACATATGGAGTGTAATTTAAAGAAAACGCATTTTAATATGATTTTTAATAAACGATATTTGAAAGAAACACTTTAGTTTACTTTCAACAACAATTGAGATACTTTCACAAGGACCATTATTAACAAGGATATAGGTCACAAGCATTTCGTTGTGGACACTCATTTCATTGTCGGATCCTTTTGATTTTAATATTCTCGTTTTTTAAATATGGGTAATAAAACCATAACCAACTCGTGATGTGGAAGGGAGGATTATCTTTTCCTCGCTATATTACTTTATTAATACTTAAGATAGTCTGTCATTGCCCGTTATTGTCTATATATTCCCTGTTTTGATCTCTGCCTGGCTGGTTTCTAACCGACTCAATACACTATTGCCAATAACGCATATGGTTGTCACTCCTGATTACTGCACGATTTTTGCTTTATATTCAAAAGAATTATGGATAATTCTATTAATAACAACAACATTGCATGGAGAAGGTGGAATGGATCACGTACTTCACGTGCACTTGTTCGCAATCGGGAAAAATGACAACAACGCAATCGCGACTGACCTGATGTTGAAGGCACTGAAACACGGGCGAATGGCTGCTGAACGGAAACTTGGGTGGCGAGTACCTCCAAAGATGATTTCAGAATATCATCACCATTTTGGAGAAAAATAGGTGCCTTGCAAACAGCAACCGATCAGATTTCAATTGAAAGGGTGATAAAGAACAAAGAAAAATGAGGTTATCAAACTTTGTGACACGTGACTCCATCTTGGATCTCGTATACTCGCTTGGCGAGACTCCTCCAAAGTGTTCACGCGTGTATTACACCAGAAGCGGGTACTCGCGATAACTCGCGAGTAACCTCGGTCCTGAACACGCCTCTGAATGCATGGCTAGAACTAGAAGGGCTGCCAAAGTACCAATTAGGACCCGCCAACATTGTTAAGTACGTATTGCTTGTCCGCATTCGACTACAGCATTGACGTTACGTCATATTTACTGACGAATCATGTTTCCAGCTTCATCGTGAAATTAGAAGAATGTGTGCGATGATTGAGACGTAAGAGGCTTAAGGCACTAGTACTAGTTATTATTAATACGTTAATGGGTAAACATCTCATTACACGACCCGATTTATTTTATCGTATCCATAGAAAACGTATTGGAAAAAAATGGTGCGACGTACAAATCGACAGTGGTGTGGAACTCTTCATTGTGAGAGGTAGATGTGAAGGTCTCATGAGAATTTGAGAGTTCAGACAGCAGGATCGTTGACCATTCGATCATTGTACTATAATTAAAAGTCTACTCTGATTCTTTAGGTATCGCTACATCAGTCAGACCACTTGCACTACGTACCTTCATGCGGCCATTTTAATATAACTTCCTACGCTATTTTTCGTGATTTCTGAAACTGATAATGAAACCTGTGCCATTCTCCATGCTGAGTGAAGCGTAATAAAATATAATCGTTTAGGGACACGAGATCAGAGTTATCCGTCCTTTGAATGACGTCATGGCATGGAGGCCGCCATTTGCTGTTGTCTCCTCGTCAATATTATGTAAACAACAGTCGGAAAAGACATATGTCATTACCACAACTGCTCAAATCCGAATCCCCGTAATTCATAATGGTTAGATTGTGAGTATTGCATAATTTGTATTCAGCCAGCGACCGTGAATATTTTTCGATTCTAGAATAGGTGACTCGATTAGTTCAACAGCAAACAGTTATGCGCGATCTTTTAATGACATGTTTTTTTTATATATGACGAGCAGTGAAATACTGGGATTTATCAGTGAAATCAAAGACGTATATCACAAGGATAAGAAACGCTAGCAGGGCCCTAATTTCATGCGCGCCTCGTGTTTACGACAGTTTACGTACGCTGTACGGGGGGGGGGGGGGGGGGGGGGGTCAGTGCCCGATTCGCTGAGCATGCTGGGAAATCACTAAGTTCACTGACCGCAGAACCGCAAATGGAAAACCAACTTTTCGTGGAAAATTGACGAGTTTTCCTAACTCATAACGGTATGTATATTATGTACTTTCAAAAAAACTAGTGTGGAATCCATATCTGCCAGTATTTGAGGGTACAATGTTTAGAAATAGTGTAAATGACCAATTCCATACGTCAACCAGTCGCTAACATCGGCGCGATATTCAAACAAGATGGCAGATGCTCGATTTAGGAAAATTACGGTTACTTGAGTTCCCGATGTGGCTAATGTCTAGTAGAAAGTCCTTAGTTACAAAGGTCATATGAGAGATAGATAACAAAGGATTGTACTTCTGTTCTGTGTATTCGATAAAAATGGCATATTAAAAATATGTCTTCAATTTATGCACAAAATATCGGTTATTACCATTTTCACAGCCTAATTATTTGTTTCAATGCATAATACTGTATATGGTGAATGTACCCATGTAATTTTATAAGTCGGGGTTCTTTTCATATTTAAAAAAAACGTGTATAAAATAATCACATTTTGGTTTCTGTGTCTCTGCCTCCTCGAAGATAGTGTATAAAGAAAGAAATGAAAATCGGGATAAAGCCTTCTATGCTTATGGTTTAATTTGAAATTAAACATATTCAGGATATATATATCACATTGTTAAAATATCAATCATAAAAATCCCAATATCCCTAACTTATTTGTCCAGTATATTATTGATGTCTGATAAAAAGAACTTACGATCTCTTTAAAACATTTGAATGAAAACGGTCACATAGATTTGATAATGAAGACTAAATTGAAAGGGGTCTTTATATGTCCACTGAAACCTGACACGGATGAGTTTGTTTTCTCACATAAAGGCCTAAGATAGGACACCTTCTTGGAACCCGCTACCTTGAAACGTTATTTTTTCTGTTCACGATCACTTCCATCAGGCAAGGAACCTAGCTATGGCTATATTATACCTTTAGCTTAATTGCGTAACGAAATGCATATCCATGTACATTTTATTTATCGATGGTAGGACATGCTTAAAACTTGTGTTTTCAACAATAAGGACGAAACACAACAACTGACACACGAAGTAAAAGCCTAAACCGGGTGTTTATATCACTAAGGAAGTTGTTCGGGGGAGCTAGAACGCATGCGCCAGATCGGTTCACCGTGGATTCACCGTTGCTCGAGAGATGTCAGCAGGGTGCCGACAACATGTGCGATCTATTACACCCGAAACGACCATCAGTTGAGAGATTTAACAGGGTTGCTATTCCTTCCATCTAAATCCTTGGTGAAATAAACTGTCTTTATTATATAACTAGCAATGAAATATGTGATTATACGATGAAAATATAATCCATTTTTGCACATAAGCAGTAGAAAGTCTATATAACTCATATTTTCACTGCAGTGAATGACGTGTGGCTGGATTTACTTTTGATGATTGTCTCCCTTTGAAATGAAATTATCTCCCTTTGTAAAGTGATTACCTCCCTTGCTTTCCACGTGTTACAGTGAACGCCAATGATGTGATGTTTCAGTCAATGACTGTTGACCTTTTGTGGTGTTAATATCATATTCAATATTCCTTAACACTCTTAACTTCATTTATTGTTGATATGTTGCATTTACTCGTAAAAAACTGGGTGAGGCGAGAGGTGTGTGACAGACAATAACGAACGTCACTCGCTGTATGGTGTGTATCATTTCGCGTTGGAAATAACGACAAAACTTGCGTTTTTCAATGTCTTAGGCATCTTCACTTGACTAGATGGTACCGATAATAAACATTCGCAACATATTTATCTTTGTAAAACATTGTCCTGTTTTAAATATCGACTTATTTCAGTCGAATTATATAAATTGTATCGTGAACGTATAACGGGGATCGATATATCATAATTACTAGTTTTCAATTAAAATAGAGTAACATGATTATGCATGTGTAATAACCGAAACTACACGTCCGACTTACATGCACAGCAGTTATATGCCCTATTAAACATGATCAACGTCCCAATTATATTATATATATGTTATAAATAAGATTCCAAAATTACGTTTGACTCATTTGCGCGCGCCACACGCGGTACATTGTCCGGTTTTCGATCAGAAATCACTACTTTTACCTTCATATCGTCAATATACTAAGTCGACTAAGATTAAAATGGCAATTTTCGGCAACAGTCAGTACTTCTCGATAACATAACAACATGTATAACGTTTTGTATATGTGACCCCAAACAACACAATGGATGTACCTTTAAGTAAACACGTTTTATGTAAAATGGACTCGCATGGATTAACCGAACCATCTTAGATGTCTTTTTATTGATTCAGAAGTAGTATTTAGCCATTGGTAAAACTTACTTATATCATGTGAGAGCAGTTTTTTTCAGTAAGAAAATCGTGCTACAGCGCCTTTAACGAGGACTGCTTACAATGCAGAATCCCCCATGACGGGCGTTCGGTTCATGTGTGGGCTGAAATTCAATATTACGGTAAAACTGACTTTGTAGTGTAAAATGGAAACGTCTATGGCACGACATAAATAAACGTTATCGCAACGTTTTTATCACATGCTCGGATGTTGTCCGGAAAAAATATGTTACTACGCATGGAAGATGACAATGCACCTGCACGGACAGTGGAAGGATTCTTGCAGAGACAGGGTGTTGATCGACTACCGTGGGCAACTTACAGTCCAGATATGAATCCCATTGAGCATGCTTGGGGCAATAACAAGAACGACGATCCTAATAACCAATTATATTTTATAACGGATCCAAATCACGACCTAACGCAAGAGATTCTCGATTCCTCATTTACTAGAGAACAAAAAAGTATAGATAATCTCAAACCAAATAAATCCCCAGGCATAGATAATACCACAATACCAATTTTTCACATATTAGGCTTATTTGATTTTACCATATCTTGAACTAATGTGTAACTTTATACTTAAGTTTTCACAGCAATTATTAATAAAAGATTGATTTTCAACAACGGATAAAATAAGTCAATCACAGGCAGGCTTAATACAGGGATATGCTACAATTCATAATATGTTTATTCTCCAGAGTGTGATTCAAACATATGTTAATGTTTCTAAAACTTTTGATTCTGTTCAGAGACATAAATCATAGGTCTTTGGTTGAGTAGGTGAGTAGTAAATTATTAAGTAATATATTTGAGAAAGTGAAAGCCACTGTTAGGAACAGAAAGTAAATATCAGAATCACTTAATGTACAAATTGGTGTTAGACAGGGCTGTGTACTTAGTCCTTTTTTATTCTCCCTTTTTTATAAATGAATTGGCTTTGCAGCTTTGAAAACAATTGCAAAAATTGTATCGAATTACAGATGTCTTCCAAATTTTCCTTTTATAATTTGCAGATGACATTGCTCTTATTCAAGTACTATTGTGGGTCTCCAGAAGAAACTTGCGGAATTGAAAACTTACACTCAACCGCACAAGAAACCTCACCACATATTCATCAGTGTAAAAAGAAAAATACTGCCAACGGAGAAAGAAGGTTTAAAATGTATTCGATGGACACATATTTAATAAAGAAGCAATCACAATGTCACGCCTCAGAGAATGATTTTTTGTTATGCCAGTTTAAACTCTTTTTTTCAAAATGGTTTTTGACCAGAGTGGTTGGCATTTAAGTAAAAAATGTGTAAAATGTAGAAATTTAATTTATAAAATATGTTCTCGACATAAATAATCTTCTTGAACTTAAAAATATAGGAAATATAAAAGTGTTGAACGTCATAAAACGTTGACTCTCCAATCTCGTCTAGTTAAGGGGATTCGAAAACGACGATTTAAGTTTAGTTTTGTTGGTTTCTGAAGACATGATGTATCTCTGTTTCAGTTGTGTTTATCACTCGTGGATTGGCTTACCTGGCATTTTGTATGGTGACGTTTCTTTTGCGGTTGGTGAACAATTGTGAACAATCTAAATTCAATGTGAATATGAATAAAACAAAAGTAATTACTTTCAAGAAAGCAAGAAAGCGGGTAAATTATCTCGACAAGAAAAATAATACTGTAAAGGTAAACTAATAGAATCAACAACCTCATATAAGTACCTAGCTGTTTATTTTACTAACCAGTTGTTCTGATCAACCCATGTGAAGTATGCATCTATCCAAGCCCAGAAATATTGAAAGGCATCTTGAAAAAAATCAAAGTACCTGGAGATTTAAATTTAGCATTTTTTTCAGAGGTTTTAGCTCATCAGACCTGAAAGGCCCGATGGGCTTATAGCATGGCATGGTGTCCGGCGTCCGTCTGTCTATCCGTCCGTCCATCCGTCTGTAAACTTTTCGCTTTTTCTGGTTCTTCTCCAGAACCAATAACTCTTAGAGAGCTGAAATTTTATGTGCAGACTCATTCGCCAATGGGTATTCTTTATTTTAGATTTGGTGACCTCATGACCCCAAATAGGATCACAGGGGTCACGACTTTAAAACTCTATTTCATCTTCTTCTCCAGTACCAAAAGGTCAAGAGAGCTGAAATGTGTGTACAGACTTATTGTCCAATGGAGATTCTAAAGTGTAGATTTGGTGACCCCATGAACCCAAATAGGGTCACCGGGGTCACAACCTTAAAAACCTATTTTCATCTTCTTCTCCAGTTCCAAAATGTCTAGAGAGCTGAAAAGTTATGTGCAGACTCCTTGGCCAATGGGGATTCTAAATTGTAGATTTGGTGACCATGTGACCTCAAAAACGGTCATATAAGTCATGATCTAAAAACCTATTTTCATCTTCTTCTCCAGTACCAAAAGGTCTAGAGAGCTGACATGTTGTGTAGAGAATATTTAGACAATTGGTATGCTAGATTGTAGTATCTAATTTTGACTTATTTTCCAGTACGAAAAGCTCTAGAACTAGCTGAAAACTCGGGTTTGCAAAAAATACAGATCCTGATGAGCTACAGAGCACATGGCTCCATTTTTATGTCAAAATAAGTCCAAGTCTATTGTACGGGACTGGAATTTGGGGATATCATCTTTTTGACCAAATAGAGAAAGTTCATTATTGGCCTGTAAGAAATTTCTTGGGGTAAAGATAAACACGCCGAATGTAAGGATATATGGAGAATGCGGTAGGTATCCGCTTATAATTAATTCGCAAGTAAAATTAATCAAATACTAGCTGAGAATCTAAGTATGCCCGCTTACCACTTACTCAAAAAATGTCATGAAATGATGATTTTATATGACTAAAATGGACACAAGAACTGGGTAACGGATTTTAAAAAGTTATTATTCTCAACAGGTTTTAATCATAAATGGCTAAAACATATATACCAACAGAATTGGCTTCATAAACTCTCCCTCTCCTCTCCGCTTTCAAACCATATATTTCCACTGAATATTATCTACCATGTGTTACTATAAGAAAATTGAGGGTAAGCTTATCACGTTTCCGATGTTCATCACATGATTTATGCATTGAAAAAGGTCGATGTTTAAATATAAAAAGAGAAGATAGATTATGTAAATCATATCCACGTATTACAAAGTGAATACCATTTTTAGCTTGTGTGTCCATTATATGATTACTTACGTAGAAAATACTTTAAAGAATTATTATATGTCCATCCTTTAACAGATAAATTTTCATCTTTTATTTATGAAACTGTAAAATCAGAATGTAATTAAACATCTTACTATGTTTCTATATCATGCTATGAATATCAGAAATGTCTAGTATTAGAGAGCAGCGCATTGTGTCATCGTGTTTATAAACCATATATATTCATGTATATACTATAGTATGCCGCCTTTGAGTATGGAATAATGAATTTCGAAATTTCGAAAGTGCTATCCTCGATAGTAAAATAGTTGTTGTCGTTAGTTGTTGGATGAGGTCCAAATTGTGCGATGTTGGGATGGGGATTATGTGGACAGGGTAGGGTACATCTGCGCCCCGTTCAATAGCAGCGAGCGCTTAAATTGCTCAATGTAGCGCTCAATGTAGCGCTCAATGAGCGCTTCTTCTCTCCTGAACGACACAGTGCAAATATCTCAAAGTTTGCTCGCCTTGCTACGTAGCGCTACATTGAGCAATCGCGTTCAAGATAGGTTTCAAAGTGATCGCTCTTTGAGCGATTACTTTGAAACCTATCTTGAACACGGCACGGGACGAACACTGCTAAAACATCAGATTATTGCAGTGAAATAAACGTAAAAGGAAACCGTAAGTGACAACTTTATCTTTGACTTATAACCAGGCAGGAGAGATCAAACAAGAATGAAACTCTCCACATCAGTGTTGTCCTTATCGCTACAGAGTAAAATTCGATTCCCTCAACATTGGTGAATAAGGTGGCAGTGACTGTTCTGATAGTCACAATTAACATGGGATTTGCTGAAAAACGTCGTCTATCCTGGTCAAACGTCCGGGGCCAATATTTTCGAAGCTCTTTTTACGCTAATATAGTCGTAAGTCAGTGTTAATGTATGGCACTTCCGACTATCTTAGTGCTAAGAGAACTTAATAATAAGAAAATATGGGTCCAGTTCCTTTCTCCAGCCAATGAAAATACCTGTTATATTTTAGGTTTGAGAATGAGCGGGGGTGTCCAGACCATCTCATTGTCCGAATCTCCGCTGGTTCCCCCTTAAGATTTCATAATGCCAGTCTCTACGGATTTTGACTTACTATTGACTGCCGACCTCCCTTGGATCGAGAAAAACAAGTATATTTATTGATTATCAACTTCTTCAGTTAAACAGGCACAAAAGTGAGCGTGGCTCACTAATACCCCCGACTGTTAAAGTTTGACAAGGTGTCTGCACACCTAAGGATTGAAAAGCTATGAAATGTAATTGCTAAGATTAAGATGTTTGTGGAAAGGGTAGGACAAGTCTCTTCATGTAAAAAGGATGATTTTGGAAAAGTAGGAGTAAGAATAACTTGAAAAGGTAGGAATAAAATACTACACTACTGCCATTACCACCATTTCAAATTTATTTTGGATATTAGACAACAAATGCCAACACAGAAGTAGCTTTTAATGAAAGTTATACGATAAATTTAAGCCCGACTAAGTCCAAAATAATTTTTAAAATTGCAAAAATTAAAAAAAATTACCAATTCGTGTTGCATTTCGCACTGCACCTCTCTTTTGTGGTGAAGAAGACATGTGCCAAATTTGATAAGGATGAGATTAATAGATTTTCAGTAATCGATTGGACAAAAAACTGCCCAGAATATGACTAAGTGAATAGCAATTTTCAAAATCGCCAAAATTTCAAGAATTCACCAATTCGGTTCGAATTTCTCACTGCACCTCTCCTATTGGTGAAGAAGACATGTGCCAAATTTGAAAAGGATGAGATGAGTAGTTTTCTGTAATCGATCGGACAAAAAATTTCATCGAATCGTTGGTATTACTGGATACCCCCAACCGTTGGTCGGTGGTATAATGACGAGGTTTTGGAATAGATCATTACTCAGTAATAAAGCATGCTGTATGACAATGGTTTCAACCCTGATGCTTGATAACGGTATAAGGATCTATACCACAACATCGTTTATACCACATAATGTTGTTGATCATCAATAAATATCCGTGCCACCTCTATTCACCTCAACTTCTAGAATTCCACTCAAACAGTTTATCATAGGATCGCTACCTTTATGCATAAATTAAAACAAAGACAACATATGGGTTTAAAATTATTCATTCATCAGTGTTCATCAACTTCACTTTTATTGGCCGACATCTGCCTGACAGAGGGCGAATGCTCCAGATCCACAGTTCTTGTTCCTCCATTGTTTATCCTGGGACCTGAGTGTCGCACACTCTCCGTTCCCAATATTGGTTGTCCCTTGTCCTGGTCGCCAGTTCGTGAAGGTCACACCAGAACCGTCCAGCCACTCGTAGGAGGTCAAGGTAGAAGAGTACTGGAATCCTGAAGTAGAAAAACATTTTACAATCTCTCAGAAAGAAAACTCGGCTTGAAATGTATCTGCCAAACAACCCAACTCTCTTATGCTTGATGTTAAAATTATGTCTGCATTTGTTAATTAAAGTTATGCAACGATGTTGTGGTTCACTATCAGGGCGAGGGAATGGTAGATAAACGATATCAAATTCATTACCACAACCTTGCTTATATATACATTGGCCATATTTTATTTCGACAAACAGTCCATTAACACACATCTTATATGACTTTACTATGTACATGGACAGATTGCATCAGCATACGTACCAATATAGGCATGTCCAGGTTTAATCCCATCCACTAGATCTGATAGAAAGTCATTCTCTTCCGTGCTGTGCACACTGGCGACGTTACTGGCTCCTCTGTAGATATGATTAAGTCAAGATTAAGAAAATATATATTGATGGCATGTTTGTATGCAAACACGTTAATGTCATGTTAATGTTAATGTTATATTAATAAGGGAACTAAAATGCTAAAATTGTATTGTTTCCTGAACTCCTAAAGAAGCGAAATTTTATTATATTCAATAATGGTAAGTCACGTAAGGTGGAATAGTACATGCAAAAGTTTCTAACACGTCAAAAATGTTCAAGTTATTAATGGAAATACGAGCATATCTCGTTTCCGACTTTTGCGTAATTTTCGTTTTAAGAAGCTAACCTACTTGTATAAGGTATGACATCTCCGTGATGACTTATATGAACGTTGTTATGACAATGAAGACGGATTATTCACTTACTGATGACAGAAGGAGAGAGCCTTGTCGATATTTCCGACCCACTGGCCCGTGTAGAGAAAGCACTTATCTCCATGCTGGGCCCAGCCTGAGAGGTGATAAACACCATAACATGGATTAGACTTGCACCATGACTTAATCAACATAACATGTAAGATATCTTGCTAGAGTCTAGATGTATCCTCTTGCAGTAAAAAGGCACATTCTGTTGGGAAATTTGTTTTCTATTTAGAATTACTTCATTTTATAAAGAGGATGACAATTATTAGTTCAATTCGTCCACATAGAGAAATAGTTCAAGTCATAATTTTGGTCTACCAAGGTTTCTGAATATACACAGTTCATTTATCATTAATGCTTGTTGTGTGTGATTTGAATTTTTAACAATAATGTGCACGTATGTGAATGCGCCCCTAACAATGTACTAACTTCTTACTTTTATGTAAGAACCTTTAAGCATCTTTGAGTCGCATTTCAGAAGTTGGAGTGAGGAGAATGATGATAAATATATGGATAACAACTTCTTTATTCATGACATATGCCGATTCGACATAGATTATTGTAAGTTGTGTTTTCACAAAGTTGTTATCCATATATTCTCTTCATTCTAACCTCTAAGCAACTTTTATTGAGAAGCCACTTACTATTGACATTATTATTATGTATGATTTTCGTGTAAAATTTCAGTGATACAAGAAGTTAAAGGTGCATCCATTGTGTTTCATAAAACTTTATTTGGCTTTAATACGTTCCAACTCAGCATATGTGCTGTCTACAATACAAATAAATTCACTCTGCTTGCATATTTATCCCCAATCGTCAAATATATCATAATTACTAGTTCCAATTAAAATTGAGTTACATCATTATGCATGTGCAGAAACCAAAACGGCACGTCGAATTTACATGCACAGTAGTTATGTGACCTATTAAACATTATTAACTCAAATTTGTCTTTTTGGCTGTTATAAATAAGATTCTAAAATATCGTTTGACTCATTGACGCACGCCACACGCTGTACATTGTCCGGTTTTCGGTACTTCTCGATAAAGTAACACCATTTATAGCGTTTGTAGTATGTGACCTCCAACAATACAATGGATGTACCTTTAAGGTTATGTTCGGGTTGTTGTTGGTGCCAGAGCGAACGTTGTGGATGTTTGCTTACGTTCAAGTCACATATTCTTAATCCGGATTCGAAACTCTAACTGCATTTGTTACAACGATACTTATTTGTTGTACACAGACATAAGCGATGATATTTTTTAATTGGGCAAAATTAGTGACAAATTTGAACTGACATACCTGTCGAACATTTGTTAGTCAAGTCTGTTTCTGGAAATGAAGAATATAATTCACTTTATTCTTGTGATCAAAACATTAATCATACGAGTGCATTATAATGCTATCAGTGTTGTTATTTCGATGTACATAAGATGATTACCGAATATTTCATCGGTGTATACTGAAGCATATCTAAAACAAAACGCAGTTAATGTACATAACCACATCATAGACATGACAAATTATTTCGGTGATAAATTCTGAAACACGCTGAATATAGATATTTTACAAGTGCGTTATTTTACAATGTTCGTAAGTTCGATTTATATTTAAAGCACATTGATGACTATTCAAGTTTACATAAAACACAGCGTGTTAACTGGTGATAAATAAGAGTTACCCAGTAAACATACGACGCCAGCCCTCTTTCCGGAAGTGGTTTCAATGTCGGCGTACATGTCCGCATGCGATAGTACTTAAGGAAAACACAACCATGGGTTATTGTACCAAACATTAATTGAAAATATAAGTCCTTTTATTTCACCTACAACCATTTGGCATTGAATAACAATTTAATGAAAGTTGAGTTATTCATAAAGTTAATTAGTCTGTACACTGATACGTAACACATGTGACTAGATTTATTTTAATAAAACTTCTCTACGTATGTTACCCGGTAGAAAACAAACATTGTCTTACTAAACGTGAAGTCAACAATCTGCGATGAAGATGGCATTTTGGTACAAAAACACGAAGTGACAATGCAGTCGACTCTTGTTTTGTATGGGTATATATAGTAAGGTTTATGTGTTTCAATATGGTTTTATCTGACTAACTGTAATATTTCCGGGCCGTCCAGTAGTCTATTGATTCCCCGAACATGGTGACGTGTTGCAGAACTTCATCCTGAATAAAACCAATGCAGAGTATAACGCGTTGCTTGGTATTCATAGGTCGGTCATGGTATTATAATTATGAAGCACACTTAATTTTTTTATTCAGAAGTGTTACTAAATCTATATATCGTTGTAAACAAAATCATAGTGCGATGCCATAACAGTAAAACGTATATTTTAGCACGAGCAACTTACGTGATTTTGTGTAATTCTTTGTAAATATTATGACGCCTTAAAACATCAAGTATTCTAACATTCTATATATTCTAACGTTCAACTATTTTCTGTTGTTACAATTTTGTGACCTAGGATGTTACTGTACACACTCTGTTCTGATCGTCTACTTGTACGATCGTGCCCATCCTGGTGTAACACGCATACAGGGCCTGCTTGTAGTTGAATAGGGAACTGCTGACCACAGCATAGCAAGATCCTGACCCTACCCTTTGTCCCAGGCCGTTCACTCCACACGCCTCTGTCATAAGATGAGAGAATCATTAGATACATACAATCCTTGACCGTTCACTCCACACGCCTCTGTCATAAGATGAGAGAATCATTAGATACATACAATCCTTGACCGTTCACTCCACACGCCTCTGTCATAAGATGAGAGAATCATTAGATACAAACAATCCTTGACCGTTCACTCCACACGTCTCTGTCATAAGATGAGAGAGTCATTAGATACAAACAATCCTTGACCGTTCACTCCACACGTCTCTGTCATAAGATGAGCAAGTCAGTAGATACAAACACGCAAACGCATTAAACACGGTTTGGGGCTGCAAACGACAATCTGACATATTATTTTCTTCAATTTGTGTTTGCAACATAAAGTTCTTAATTCATTTTTATACCATTGGAATATATATTATGAAAATCATTTTACAAAAATCGTGTTATTATAAAATGATTTAACTACAGGGAACACGAGAACATTCACATAACCATATCGGCCCTACTTACAGTCATGGTTGAAAGATGATTTGTTTTGCTTTCCACTAAAATTGAAAGTACTGCCACTCTTGAACTTGCCTCTTTTATTTTTATGTCCAAAAGGTTTGAGTTTCACACATGAGGCAAAGATATGTTAATTTCAAAATTAAATTTTTAGCGTTATTACCTTTTAAAAAGACAAAGTCAAAATTGTTGTCATGGAAACAGAAACAAATTAGAATTTTAAAAATGCTGAAACCATAAAAAGGCACATCTACTATTGTCTACATGATATCGAGAGACAGAGGCCCTATGCTACATTTTGAAGATTGGCCAAGTAGTTTAGACTTATGTTTCGGAAACAATGGACACGCAAACTCCAAATGAAACTCAACTCAACAACAAATCAGCGAGACTCACCAACGGTTTGAGTTTGGGTAGTTGTTGGGATCTGACACAGACCCTGGAAGAGTTTCATCACGTTCCGGTCGTTCCATGCGTATAGCGAATTGGCCTGGAGCGCTGGTGGAAAGATGAAATACATGTATGAATGTGAATGTGATATTATCAACACTGTTTCCATATCTGATCATTAGTGTCCATATTAGGCTAAAATGCTGTCCTTAAACGCCTAAGTCATACTAATGGCTGTACATTCATGGTCAATCTGAATCACTAAGTAGATTAATATCGTGATCGCGGCCGCGTCATGCCTTTTAGTGGTACCAAATGCTGATCATCGAAGTTTAATTATATGCTTATAAACCTCTGGTGACGCCATCCCTTTGTCAAGCACCGTTCCGTAACCTGTAGGTAGGACCTTGGCGACATCAAGTTAGGTCTATCTGTGATTTAGAGACATCATATGAGGTATATCTGTGATTTAAGGACCTCATATGAGGTCTCTAAATCACAGATAGACTGCAAACATTAGTAATTGATTTTTAAACTAATTTCTTTTCAAATCTCAGACATCATAAAATTCATTTAATCTTAGAATTCCAACACAAGAATTTTACAAATATATCACTGGAAAGTCGGGGTTCGGACCACTCGCCTTTCGGTTTGCAACCAAGTGCATGCCATTAGGCTACGGAGCCAGTTGAAATTAGAATGATTTTTTCATGACCAATTGATTACACTATATCATTCCCCCTTGTAAATATTGAAATTGTGTTGTGCTTGGGATAACTTTGATCATGTTGACATTGGTCGAGCAGTTTAGTGTGCAAGCGTGTACATTTCAGCGTGTCGCACCCGATGACACGTGCGCGAAAGTCATGAAGTGCATGTGAAAAATGCGACACGCGGCGTCCTTATACCCGGCGTCGCCTGAGATGACACATTTGTATTAACTTTCAACTTCTACGATACAGTATTACAAGAAAACAATTTCGCAAATGTTGATTAACATATTATAGCTAATTATTACTAAAGATTATTTTTTTAACGAACTCAAATTATTTGAAACGGTGTTGCCTTATAATGAAACCATTTTGTCCGGGTCATTTTTATAGAGGGGTGTGGGTATTTTTCAAATGAGAATTCTGCAGGTTTCTCCTTAGAATTACATATTCCCTCAGTTGATAAGCCGGTTAAGGTCCTCAGACTCGGTCTTGGTGCAAGTAGACAGATCACTGGTTGGGCTTCGCCCGCGGTCTATCTGCTCTACCTGACCCATCATGCGGTCTATCTACTTGCACCAAGACCTCGTCTTATAAATAGAACACGTGTCCTTCTTGAATGCAACCTTCAACTGCAATAACATGTTCTTCAGTACAAGACGATTGCAATGGCAGGTTATCTTGACGCTGAATATTTTATCATGACATCTCTGAACTTCTTAAATGACTCATTAAAATGATAAACTCCGACTCACTGAAGCCGTCCTCCCAGTTGGATCCCAGCATACCGTCCCCGATGTTGCTGTAGCTGCCATCGTAAGGGGTGCCATCAATAAACTCAAAGGTGCCCTCCACCGCCACGTCATTCAGACCGAACCATGCGTCAACCATCTTTGGTCTGAGGTATCTCTCAACCACAGTCTTCAGAAGACAATATTTGAACGCATTAGGCAAAGTGGTCGGGTTGGTAACAAGCAAATTAAATGTTTTTGCCAAAAACCTCCCCCATATCAATTTACCATTATAGTAAACGAAAACAAGGAAATACGTTTATGATATACACGTTTTATTCATAAAGTAAGACACCATCGTGATAGGATTGTAAATGCCAATGTAAAGAAACTAGTGATTACTACATTCATCAAGTTTGTTTTAGAGTTTATTCAAGTTTCTGCTCATAAGTCAGTGACATCATGTAGCGACAAGCATGTCTTTCACCATAAAATGAAGCAAAACATTTTTATGATTTTCTTCATTATCCTCATCAGCTCGATTGATGAACCTTGACCATCACCGAACGATGTGCTACAATACCAAAGTACATCATGCATAACACCTGAGCCGTGTTCAAGAGAGGTTTCAAAGTAATCGCTCAATTAGCTATTACTTTTAAACCTCTCTTGAACGCGATTGCTCAATGTAGCGCTACGTAGCAAAGCGAGCGAACTTTGAGGTTTTGCACCATGTCGTTCAGGAGAGAATGAGCGCTACTTGAGCGCTACTTGAGCGCTTCTTGAGCGCTACATTGAGCAATCAATGAGCGATTATAAGCGCTCCCTGTTATGGAACGGGGCCCTGTTTACAAAGCATACAGTACCTGCGTCTCCTGGGAGTTGATGGTTGCGAGGTTACCTCCGAGCTGAGCACACGCCCCCTGAGCGTCTGTGTAGGTGAGAGTCTCACTTGTCAGGTACAGACACACATCCTCGTCCAACAGAACCCCCTCGTCATCAGGGCCGCAGGGGGTGAGGTCAGGTAAAGGATCTGCAAATCAGTTCCAATGGTACATTATTTCACGTTTCCTTAAAATTGAAATATCGGATCTTTGCATTATGTTTCTCACATTGCAGGGTACGAGCGTTACTGTTTCCGTTAATCTCAGCCTTGACTAAAGCTTCCAAAACAATTAATTTAATTATTTTTTGTTCATTTATATACTTTCAAATTGAAATATTGTTGATTGATTCGAAACAGTTGTTGTAAGACTGCGGGATACCAGCTTAAAGCGCACTGGTTAAAAGCAGTTTAGGATAAGGCCTACCCTAAAGTAGTTGAATTGTAAATTTAATCGAAATAGTTTCAATTCAAATTTGACATTTATATATTGGTTACTGAAGTTACAACGGTACAGGTCTGATTGGCGACCTGTTATCTGTAAATATCATTCGACTCCAGAAATTGAAAAAAAAACTAATTTTGAACAGTTCTTTATGTTGTTCGTCATCCTGGAAAGCAGGCAATTTTGTTTCGCCCGTCTCGCTTACAAACCGTGTATTGTGAGTGGTGGTTATATTTAAAGCGGATTGAGGATTTTTACGGGCAAAATCTCTCGGGTGGTGCTTGCAAGCGAAGAAAAACTAATTAGCCTGGTTGCCAAAAGTGATGTCATTTACCATTTCTAAGATAAAAAGTGTTGCATGTTCCAATTGCATGAACTCGTACGTGGTGAACACCGACCAAACAATTGACACTTTCAATGTTTAAGAAGAAAGTCTTGACTGTATATCATGAATTCAGCAACACAGCCAACTAAAATGAAATTATCTTGTAGTGTTGTTCTCATCAGTGTCACAACTTACCTATTCCAGTAGTATACACGGAGTTCATGTTGAATTCCCCACAGTTCGGACTCCCGTCTCCAGGACAGGTTTTAGTGCATGCGTCAGGATCTTCCCCGTAACCGCCGTACATGTTGCCACACAAGCATCGTAGTCCGTTCTGAACAGCCGCGTACACGTAGTTGCGTTGGAAGCATCTGCGTATGACAAAATACAATCGTGACATTTCAATTTCAGATCAACTGAAAATCTTGAACACGTGTTGAAACTCAGTGTGTAACTAGTATGACAGTCGAGTTACACACAAGAAACTTCACCACACTTTTAAAAAAAATGTCAATGGTGTGAAGGGAAAATACTGCTGGCGGAGAAAGTCGATTTTGAATTCTATATGGTCATGATACGAGGTGGTACCCCAAATTTCATGCATCAGATTATTAAAGTTTTGATTTTATGTCTATTCAAGTACACTTGGGGTGTTAAAATCGCTTTTTTTAAATGTTTTTTTGCCAGAATGTTTACGATTTAACTTTAAAATTTCTAAAATGTAGGAAATTAATTTAATAAAAGATGTTGTCGACAAATATAACCCGCTTGGGCTTAAATTTATTGACGCGTCTTTACTATAGGATGTCGTAAAACAAGCTGAAAAGGGCCAATTTGACTCTCCCAACTCGTCTAGTTAAGGAGATACGAAAACGATTATTTTTAAACATTTGTTTATCAGAAATATGAACGAAACTTGTTTTGAAAATGTCAAAGTTTATTTTATTGGCTTCCTAAGACAATATGCATCCCTGTTTCAATCGTGTTTATTACTCGTGGATTGAATTATTTTGTATTTCGTATGGTGACGTTTCTTTTGCGGTTGAGTGTAAGTATTGAGATATTGAGGGTTCGAATCTAGTCTGTCATACTAAAAGGTGTTAAGATATGGGACTAGTCTTTGTTTGCGGGCTCAGCATATAAAGAATAATATAATGCATTAATAGGCGTACAAAGGAAATGACAAACGCGAAATTCATTGAATCAAACTTGGTCAAATACCATTGACATCGACCTTGATGAAGTTATTTAGTTAATGGTATAGGCGATCCGCTATGTACTTCTCACAGTTTTAGCTTAATAAGTAATGCTTCTATTTTAAAATGCATATGATATGTATCAAGTTTGTCGACGGCATTTTTCGGGAGGATTTGCTCCCGAATTATTTCGGAATGGACAAACGGTAAAACTGAATGAACACCATATATCCCTATTAAAATATAAAGCATACGTGTTATAATTGACGTTTATAATCAATCAAAGAGAACAAATACTTATAATAACCTTTGTGTACAAAATTCGATGGTCATCGACCTAGCTAGCTCTGTCATTTCGTGAGGCAAGTCTCTATAGGAGCTATTGTCAATGAAACACCCTATGTACTGTGGGTCTGGAACAAAGAAAAAGAAGATTGCCGCGAACACTTTCAGGGGTGAATTAATGCAAGCATAGAAATACACTTCTCTCCAGGCAAGGTCATATTGAGCGCCATACATTTACATCTCCAAGATCATAGTCTTATTAACATAAGACAGTAATTACGCAACCTTACACAAGTATAGGCCTACGTATATGATGTAAAGTAGTGCGATTTAATTCCGATCTGATTTTAATGAGACTGCTCAAGATCACAAACACGTTATATAATGTCCTTCACAGGAATTATTCAAGCTTAATTTGAATTAAATTAAAAACAAATATCCTTAAACATATCATAACGGAATTAATTGAATCAACCAGAACGTTACCTGGGTATGTTGGCTGAGCTTGGCAGGTGGGGGAGAATATTTCAGTCGGGTAGGTAGACGTCAAGGCAGGTGCTCCCCAGTCCTGTGACAGACATTACACATCTATAGGATACTGAACGAGTAGTCGGGAGTATCCTTTCATCAAACTAGACAACCACGTCTAGTACCTATCATTGAGCGAAACCAGATGCATCTTAGTATTGGTATCATCGCATGTAACATTCCACTATTCAGTTAGAACTTCAAGGACTCAAATCAATTGATGTCTTCTTCTGAGGCACTATAGAAATTGACAAGATGAAAATAACACTTCATATACTGAGAATTTCCTTTTTGCAAGAAATCGAAGTTAAAACTCACAACACTCAACAACAGTTGCGATGATAACTTTGCTAATAGCTTGAGTAAAATCTCAAACCACAGATATTGTATTCCTGATTGATTGAATATATGGAACAATTGGAAACATCGAATACCCGAATTTACGGAAGTAATATCAAACCTCTGGTTTTGCGGAGTTGGTGCATTCAGGCAATCCTGGTATTGGTGCTGTGGTCTGAAAACAAAACAAAACACCAAGATAAGACAAAATAACATCAGGTCATTCAGACTGCATCTTAGACTATGGTTTTATCCTTGAAATTTTTTTTATTTTATCGAAAAGTACTAAATTATGGTTGCTGAAAAATATCTTTCCAATGCTAACCAGTTCAGTGCAGTGCCGCTATAAAGGTGAAGAGTCGTGATTTTGGTAGAAAACTGGACAATATATATTCAGCGTTGACGCGCGCCATTAGTCAAACATAATTTTAAAACTTATCTATAGTAGGCAAAACGATAGATGAGGTTAGAAGTGTGTTATGTACACTCTAAAAGGAAGTAAAAACTATTTTATACCCATCAGCATATCCCTTTAAATAAAGTCTTAAAATATAATTCAATTTTCCGTTTAAATTCTTGCCTTGTAAACAATATTGCCATGCCGTCAATGGCATTGTTGTCGCTCATGACTTAAGTGATGCTTTCTGATGTTCTTAACCCTTGATGTACACAAAATACCCTTTCGGGTCTTTTCCTATCTTGAGACAATGTTCTTCTAGTGTACCTACATCTTCATGTTTCGTGTAAGCCCCGTCTCCATACGCCGCCTGGTAGCAGTCTGCAGTGTCGCTACTGCCACTGGTCCGCATGATGGTGAACCTGGGACATGCCTGGTCCCCACCCGGACACTGATTGGGCTTGTCGGGGTCGGCAGCATGGGTTCCTATCAGCTTGATGAAAAGCAGGCTGTAACATGCATTAAGGGCTGCGTTTGAAATATATTGGAACCATTTCTACGAACATAAGGTTACGTTATGATTTGAGCATTTTTTTCCGGCTCAAGACCGTTACTCATGATCGTAGTTAGAAAAACGTATTGATTCAAACCCTAGTCTTGCTTAAAGCTAAATTGACCACAAATTATTACATTATGACACCAAGCCATTTTAATTATTATTTTGTCAAAGGTTTGGTGCGCATCCCCGAAGAGTATCTTTGACTAAGTCCTTAATAGTATAGTTTTAAACAATGGGTTAAATAAAAAAAAAAAAATTTAAATTCTTAACAGAGCCTATTCACATGTGAACTAACATCAAAGTCAGGTATGCCAAAAGGTAAATCTAGTTAAACCCAGAACATTAAGATCAAAGTTAGGGCAAATGTAGAGCCCTTCGAAATTAAGTAAAATGTTCCATAAAAATATATCCGCTCGTCTACAAACCCTCTGGGCTGATCCCAGAAGTAGGCACGTCCAGTGGTGTCTGAGTCCAGTTCTGTGATGCTGGTGGCTTGTATGGGCGGATTATGGTAGTTGATTGCACTACCAGAGAAGGTGAATTCAGAATCTGGGGTGTAGCACAAACCGATACGGACGAAATCACCACTGGATGAAAGTAAGTGATATTTAGAGGCATTCTTAATGGTTTTCTGTGTAGGGATCGCTATATTTTATGGAAACAAAAATGTCATTCATTTTTTATAAATGGTCTTGTTTTCTTTGGGATGGCCGAAAATGTCTTATGTTGATATAGCTTTTTGTAATAAAATATAAACACATCGTATTTGATAAAGTTTGATCACTTTGCAACAAAAACATTTTTAACTGTTACTTATAAATAGACGGTTACATATCATACATGTATACTTCAATACACTTATCAACATGACACTATCATACAAATGCTAACTAAAGTTAATGAATCGATAGGTTTTACTTCAAGCCAGTTAAGGTAAGCTTCTAGGAGCTTTGAAAGCTCTCTTGATTACATATTTACTGTAAAAATAACCAGGTTTTTCAAAACCAATGTGACTGTATTTAACTTTACAGCAATGTATTTTCATCGAAACACTTCTTATCGGAAATGAAAAAAAATAAACTGATATGTTTTGTCAACTTACGTCTCAAAATTATGTCCTACAATGTTCATTCTACTTGGATTGGAACCGTTGAAGTAGGCGGTGTAAGAGTGCTGCTTGATCATCAGATAGTTGTCTCCCTTTTCACCTATAAACGTAAAGAACCTTGATAACCCCACTTTTTCAACTTAGAAATGGCACATTTCTGGATAACAACTTCTTTGTTGTAAAAACATGATTTTTGGAGGATATGTTCTTCACCCCTCATAATTATTAAAACATTAAGTTAATAATTGGTAATGTTACTTTTCTGATTTATTCCAGCATAAACAATATATTTAAACATAATGCCGGCGAAAACAGTAAAGTACGAATGACATATTTATATCAGTCATTAGATGGAAAATGTTAATCACATAAACGCATTTGAAAACAAAGAAAGAATAAAATCAACTCATGATATAATAGCATCTAAAAATGAAGACAAATACCATTACTAGAAAATGAACAAATACCAACCTGTTATAGTGAACAGGTCGTCAGGTCTGTCGTCACGCCTCATATACATCGCATAGTTGTCTAAATTTGTGACAAACGCTCCACCAGTGCCGTAGAAGAGTGACTGCAATATAAGATTTGAAGGGGTAAGGATAACACCAGGGTTATCTGCTATTTTTTAAAAATTCAAATATTTGAAAATTAAGTTTTCTTTCGCATTTCCATAGATGTAATGTTAATAGCTTTCTTTTAAATAGCATCCTCACCTAAAGAAATAGAATCGAAATATTTGAATTAAATTTAATTTACTACACAATTTTAAAATGGCAGATAATCCCGGTGCTATCCTGATCCCTTCATTTATTACATATCATCCACAATCACACATGATTGTCTATAAACAAAATCCGTGTAATCCAAAATTCCGATTTCCTTCAAATTGAAATAAAAAAATCAATATCGAGTTCATGAGGAAATATTCATTACAGGTACACTGAATGAGTATAGAAACTAAAAACTGGCGTTTTCGTAATGTAGACCCCTGGTCACTTCAAAGAGCTGCCGTAACTGTAATTGTGATACATGCCATTAGAACATGTTATGGTACTTTTCAGTCGACACTTCTGGAGTGAAAACACAATTTTACCAGTTTCGTTTTTGCCATAATATAATGCATTATAACGGTTACCGTATCAGAAACTGTACCTAAACGTAATTTCCTTTCACCTGCAGTTGAAAATCCATAAAGTCTGGTCCTTATGTTCATGCTTCCCAACTTCTAAATTACCTCTTACATAAACCGTTAACCACTTTCAATAATTAAGTTCTATAGGGTAATAATCACTTGAAAACTTTAGGACTCCGCAGTGCACTTTGTCATATTCGTTTTGGAAAACTTAATTTCATACCAGCCCAAGTGCATGAACTGAATAAAGCGTGTACAGTCAGACACTTCCAGATAAGGAGAAACAAGTTTTCGATGTTGAAAATATATAGTAACTATACTGAACAGCAAAAGAAACGCGAGTCTACTATAACAATTACTAATAATGCTGTATTGAGCAAATTTATAATATCAGAGCATTCAAATTTTGTTGACATGGTGTTAATAACGTGTTGAACAACATGCAGACATAACGAAACGTCAATACTGGTGTAGAACTTCTGCAGAGCATTATCTTGTGCCATTGTCATTCTCTGGGAAAACAGCCACATTCCTGTTCAGATGATGAAGGGCCCAATAGGATTTTAAATGCAAGTGGAACTTGTGCAAACACTCCCATGAAGCTGTTTGATGCAAAACCTCTGTCTTTGCTGATGTTGATTTGACGTTATGACGTCATTTTGAAATTCATTCAGAATGGTTCTATGGGTCTCATTTTGGTAAAACCTCAAGGTTATTGCATTCTTTTTCGGTACGAAGGTGTTCCACGAGCACAATTACAGTCTTGCAAACTGTTCAGCATAGAAACGGCCAACATCCCAGTTTCCGAAAATTTCACGGTTTTTTTAATTGCCAAGCAGTTACTTCTTAAACATTGAGACAATTTCTGATCCTTTTCACGAGTAATTTGAATATTACCAACATGACAACATGTGACGTGTATTTTCGCGAACTGATACCCTTTAACTTTGCAATGGTAACCTTCTGTACTCTACAGTACCAATAGCCCAACATGTTCTCTGACATTTACTAATGATATGAGAAACCATGGGCTGATACGCAAACAGAAACTGCAATCATTAAAAGTCGCATTTCTTTTGCTGGTCGGTATAGTATCAATTAAACACGAAATGACAGAGGAGCATTATAGTGTCAGGTTGGTTGTTCCAGAACTCACTTCATAGGCAAAGAATGACTTAACCTCTAACTTTATTGTTCTTTGAAAATTAAAACTAACTGACAACACGGGACTAGGCAGCTCACCCAAACATATCCATGGGGGAAAACAACCTCGTTCCGGAACTCCCTACGTAGGCAAATAATGCCTTAACCTGTCAGCTAACTTGCTTTTGAAAACTATGATTATAACAATGGGCTAAGCAACTTACCCTGACGTATCCATAGGGACAGACGGCCATGTTCCAGAACTCTCTGTTCCGACACCGGTCCGTGGTGAAGAAGCGGTCCATGGGTACTAGTTGAGTCCCAGGGGTACCCGTCAGTGTACCGTCGTAGTCGTGTATGTTTGCCTGTCTATTACCGTCCAGGTTGCCGAACCCAAACAGAGGAGGGTAACCTCTGAACAGCCAGTTGGTGTCGGGCTAAAACGTCATAAAACACTAATGTTTACAACAATTATCAATAAAAAATATTTGAGGGATGACATGAAGACGTTTAAGCTGTGAAGATGTGATGCCGTACAGGAGGGAGTCTTGACGTCACCGCTACAGTTTTCCAACTGTCTTTTGCGATCTTGCAATGATATCATTTTTGAAGCAATGGTACTTTGAGTGTCATCAGGATAGGAGTGGAATGGGATACTATGATGGCCGAGAGGGGACATCGCTCTTTCGCCCTCTGGCACCAACGCGATAAAGCGAAAGAGCGATATTGCCACATGTCAAAGCCATATGGCCACACGACAGAGCGATATAGCCATACGACAAAGCAAAATGGTCACACGACAAAGCGATAACGCTGCACGACAAAGCGAAATGGACACACGACAATGCGATAACGCCCCACGACAAAGTGATAAGGCTACACGACAAAGCGATAAGGCTACACGACAAAGCGATAAGGCAACACGACAAATCGATATAACAACGCGACAGAGCGATAATAAAACATGATAAAGCGATAAAGCGCAAGAGCGATAAAGCGACAGGGCGATAGAGCGATATAGTAGCGCGACAATGAGATAAAGTGAAAGAGCGATAAAGCGAAAGAGCGAAAAAGCGATAAAGCAAAAGAGCGATGAAGCGAAAGAGCGATAAAGCGATATAGTAGCCCGATAAAGCGATATAGTAGTGCGATAAAGCGATATAGTAGCCCGATAAAGCGAAAGAGCGATAAAGCGAAAGATCGACAAAGCGAAAGAGCAATAAAGAGATAAAGCAAAGAGCGATAAAGCGAAAGAGCCATAAAGCGAAAGAGCGATAACGCGAAAGAGCGATAAAGTGAAAGATCAAAAGAGCGATAAAGCGAAAGAGCGATAACGCGAAAGAGCGATAAAGTGAAAGATCAAAAGAGCGATAAAGCGAAAGAGCGATAAAGCGAAAGAGCGATAAAGCGAAAGAGCGATAAAGCGAAAGAGCGATAAAGCAAAAGAGCGAAAGAGCAATAAAGCGAAAGAGCCATAAAGCGAAAGAGCGGTGATAAGCACTAGCTATATAGGAATGAAATATCCCATGTTTATATAGTTCCTCCAAGTGTCTTCTTTCTCCTTATTACATTTATTTGCACTAAATTAGACAATTATTTTATCGGATTGTAAGTCGTTTTTAGAACTATTATCAAATTCATTATCAAACGAATTTTACTTGTAAAATTGAGGGTGTCAATTAACTAATCCATAAAGGTGTACTAGTTTGGTTATGTATGTGTAATGAATTTCGCATGCGGATATATACCTTGATCATTAGTAAGGCATTTAATAACTTAAATGATTTAAAGCTTATAAGGGCTCAAGATATGTTGTGACCGTGTGAATAATGGTATTAAATGAACAAATGTATATGAAAAGTGGGCATTTCGATCTACATTCTTTAAAATGGGAAAATAGGTTTTTTTGCGGTACAGATGCTGTACAAATGATGTAAAATAACACAGCATAGTTAATACCAAGAAGGAGTTTAAAACTATGCAGTTTGTAAATGACGAGAATTGTGCATTTTGTAAAACAGAGAATGAAAACATCTCTCTCGTTTTTCGAAAAATATGATCATATGAAATATGAAACAATTCTGCTTGACTGGAACTGTTTTTAAATACCTCTACAAATCTTGGTATTCTATTACAAAACATTGGTATTCAATTCAAGTTTTTGAATCAATTAAATCTTAATGAGCATAAAGCACATCTTTTGAAGTAGCCTTAAAGGTCAAGTTTTATCATTTAGTTAGAACACTAATAATTTCAGACAAGTATGTGCAATTAAAAAGTTTAACTGCAAGAACAATACATAAAATCAATTCGTTTGAAAAAATAGTCTCCACTCTCAAATATTCCAAAAAGGTACAGTGGCGCGACAAAGCCATAAAGCGAAAGAGCGAAAGAGCGAAAGAGCGAAAGAGCGAAAAAGCGATAAAGCGAAAGAGCGATAAAGTGAAAGAGCGAAAGAGCGAAAGAGCGATAAAGCGATATAACTGCGCGACAAAGCGAAATGTATTTATCGCTTTGTCGTGCGGCAATATCGCTTTGTCGTGCCGCCTTATCGCTTTGTCGTGCGGCCTTATCGCTTTGTCTTACGACCTTATCGCTTTGTCGTGTTGCTATATCGCTTTGTTGTGCGACACTATCGCTTTGTCGTTCGACGTTATCGCTTTGTCGTTTTGCTATATCGCTTTGTCGTGTGTCCATATCGCTTTATCGCGTTGTTGCCAGAGGGCGAAAGAGCGATGTCCCCTCTCGGTCATCATAGGATACAATGTCTCACGAAAATGTCACCCAACGGTAGCATGTAGATGATAAAAAGGAGGGGACCTAAAACAGATCCTTGAGGCATGTTCGATGTTTTCATTTTCAGAAACAGTATATCAACCAGACCTATATCTGCTCTCAAAATACTTACAGTATCACAGTACCCAAACAAGAGCCCCTTGGTGCCACTGGCCGGTGCGGCGGGGTAGGGCGTGTCTCTTTTGTGTCCTATTGCGCCAGCTGCCCGGAATAATCCGGACGCGTTCTTATGAACATACTTGTCGAAAAAGGAGTCTGTAACTATAGCCGGCCCTTGGTAGAACTCTACGCCTTGGATTGCCATACCACTGAAAAGAATATTGACTGCATTAAGGTAAAAGTTGTCTTCACCATTTAAGCAGAAGTCTTACTTTCCCTTTTTACCTTTGGTAGTTGGAGACAAATCAATGGAACGCTATATCGTGTATTCACATATTGCTGAAGAGGATAACTAATGATCATAGCATTAGGTTCAATTCTTTGAATTCGGCAAAGAACATTATGTTTTCTTTTTAGTTTGAAGTGTCAGAATTAATCAGGCATCATATGTATCCGTTGTCATTCATACAACAGATTTATCAGATATTTAACACAAATCTATGTTATTATATTGAAGTTTTTTTTAAATGGTACGCTTTGTAATCTTTGTATTGTAAAGTAAAAGGACTGATTCAGAACTAATCTCTTCATGTAATCTTGATTTCTGATAAGATGAGCATTTTGGCATTTTTCAAAAACAACATATTTTTGAGATGTCAATGTTGTTCAGAAACTATATCTGATAAACGAAACGATATGCGTGTTTGGGCAACACACGGTTTGTAAGGATCCGAACGTCCAAAGGGTTCCTCTGGTAGTCCAATGTTGTCAGTTTCCCCAATGAACAGAGACTTTGTTACCTCGGTGTAAGTGAATGGTTCGCCTTTTGCCATCGACAAACCACGTGTGCAGTCGGCAACACTAAAACAGAATGGTTGAATTGTCATTTATTATTAACATTTTATAGAAACGATTATTTAAAGATGTATTGTAGGATTAAGAAAACTTACGTGAATTGTTCCATCCGGAGATTCCCCACCTTTGTCCACACGTTCTGGTTTCTATTCTTGTAGCTTGTGAATCTGTTGGGGAGATGTATTGATATAGATCAGATTGAGAAATTGGTATAGTTTTGACATTGACGACGTGTTGAATTTAAAATTACCCAAATGTGTATAATATAAACCCGCGTGCAACTGGCTTATTTCAAGATAACTCTCAAAACTCTGTATTTCCAAGTGCCATTTACCATCCTACCCGCACAGAGCATTGCCTCGTGAATGTTTTGCTATATAGAGGTTAATTTATTATTAAAAATGGTTCATAATATAAAAAAAAAACACGAACATCACATAATAAAATATAAGAATTTCTTTATGTACAGCATATGTTATTAAAAGGGTAGATATTGATGAAATATTGATTTTTAACAATCATAATCAGGGTAGGTCAACGAGATTATTAATGGTAAATAAATCGTCATTGGGAGAATGATTACATTTTCTTATATAAAGTATGCAGTCACTTGGTCCAGTATATATACACATACAGGCAAACTAGCTTTGTTCATATTTATTACTTATTTGCACAGACCGACCTCTTCATGACGGACGTGACAAGGGTACCGTTAGCCCGGGGTGGATCCCTGGGTTCCCCTGCTATAGTGGCGTGGAAGATTGCATTCTCCTCCACAGGGATATCCGGTCTGAAGATATACGGCTCGCCGGAGGACAGAGTAGCATCGTATCGAAAACCTCTCTTGGTAAATGAAACAAATGAGTTGGAAATCATTGCGATATATGCTTCCTGATTATTAGCCTGTAACAATATCGAAAGGGTGCGGGAAGTAGGCAACAAGCATTCTGGGACAAGTGCCAGCAAGTCAATGTTACTATCTTTATACATGTATGGACGGTCAACTGTGATTACCATGGATAACACAACATTAAACTCTCTTTTTAATTCCAGCCATATGGAGTTATCAAACAAGTACTAAGAAATACAAACAGTAATTACTTTTTAACAATAACTGAAATACCTTTTTGAATAACCGACAATTTCTAACTTTGGAATATTTTTTGGGTGAAATACATACCCCAAAATTCGAGTGTGCTGTGTTGTTGTCGAACTCGAGTACTGGTGAGTGGTAGGCGTGGCCATCAGGGGAAGTTTGTCTGGTCAACTGGCGTTTACGGGACGGTCCAAGCGGTCTTAGAGCTACTATGTACCAGATACCCGTATCCTGAAGTAGAGTTAATAGTCATAACCACAAGTCATAGGATGTGTGTAGGAAATAGATGATATCCGTCTATTCTTGTCAAATACCATGTTCATCTCATAGAGAGAGCTTGAAAAGTAGATATTTCAAGTAAGTCGCAGCGACAAGTGAAATATAATTATTTCAACTACACGCAATGTGATAAGCACGGTATTTCTCAAGGAAAAAGTATTAGTTTTACCATAATATTATTTCTATGCTTTATATTGAAACGGAGTGATTCCAACTGTACGTGTAAGTACATGTAACTGCCTTCGCAAACTGATACTATGACGTCATAATATACATGTAGTCCTAATGAAATTTATCGCCGCAGTGACGATAAACGTTATCACCACTTCAAATTGATAGATTGAAACCGAGTAACTCTCTCAAATTGCCATTAGGCGACCAGCGCGCCAAAATAATGGAGACTTTGAGGAACAGTTCAAACTATAATTGTGTGGCTCGCTTCTCATGTCCATACGTTAACTTTTTGTCTAGGTATACATAAAGTTCAAAGAAAACTTATTTTTTTAGTTAACCAGAATTACTTTCAAAAGAGTACCAACCAACAGCTGATTTGGCTTACAAGGTAAGTTGATGTTCCTATCTCCGTTATTTGATTATTCGATAGGTAGATATAACATTTACGCTATTTACAATGTCATACAGTTATAAAGTCTAACATCAAATCGTTGATTGTTATATCTCAATACTATCAACTCACATCACTCCCAGCTGCGACGTTGTTGATGACGTGGTTGTTGGGATGAGTGATCCAAAATGTAGACACACCGCTGCAAGCAGGTATGATAGGAATTATTTGAAGTACGTGTAAAATATATAACTGTATTCTTTTGCAATTACGGTCGATACACGGTCCTAACTTTGAAGAGACAATCATTTCGATACTAACATTTTTATAAACAAAGTTACACACTTACCATAAGTTATAATATCAGGTTCAAAATTAAATGTTATATAGTTTCATTTTTGTTACAAAATCTCAATGAGTGGTTGTATTTCAATACCGTGTTTCCGTTAGTATTCCGAGTATACACGGTGTGGTTTGATATTGTACAAATACGTCATGTGAAATAATTGTAATTCGATTAGCTCATATTACTTTTAAACGAAGGACCCTGGTATAACTATGATGTAATACTATGTAAGAATGTTATAAATCACCATCGACACCTCTACCTGGTAGGCAACTACATGTATATTCAGATGCTTCTTCTGAATTCGGTAAATTTAAATCAGCCATACTATGTTTATGCAAAATTTAATCGAAATGCATTCCAAACCTGCCTAAGCGTAATGTTTATTATGTTGGACGTCATTGTAGGCGTTTTCATGCATCTACTCATGGTTATTCATTTCTAAGACACGTTTTCCTGTGTTATGGTGGGTACTCAAAACACGACTGATAAGTCACAATTTTGCATTTCACCACAATTCGATGTTGGTACGTTCACAGAAGCTAATTTAGGTTCAAGAGTGTACCATTGTGATATGTAGAATGATCACCGACATCAACTGAGCTTGGAATCCAATTAATACTATACTATACTATACTATACTATATACTATACTATACTATACTATACTATACTATAATATACTATACTATACTATACTATACTATACTATACTATACTATACTATACTATACTACAGTTTTACCATCTTTAAGCAAACTAAACATAGTCAGGAAGTTAAAATATCATCAAAGCGACGTCGCGATCTTACTTGCAGTGTTGTTTGAAGTTAGGATCACACCATTCTTTCAACCTGTCCGACATGAGGATGTTCCCGAACATTGTCCCCAGCCCGAGGTTCCCGTCCAGAATGGTCCTCTGCTCCACACTGTCCTCAAGGAAGAAGCTGTGTCCGTGAGTCAGATAACACACGTTGTAGGACACCTGGGATTAGGGCACAGGACGTGATTTAGTTGTCGGTACCATTTTTTTAAATTTCAGAACCAAAATAATTCACCTTATGCTGCTATAAATTAATTTATATCCTACTTCTACCTGTGATGAGATGCCACTCGTCTGATAGTAGTATTGGCAACATTTGATTTGATGAACGTTTTATTCTCAGTACCATTAGAATTTCAGTAACATCATGTCATTGTCCTAGCTTTTGTAAAGATCTCGATCTCTGATTGAACCACGTGACTCTGAATACTATCTAGTATGACCCCCTTTGAACGGACCATGTGATTTGTAGTGAAGTTTGCAAATATTTGACAACGCCCCTGCTCAGACATTAGGTGTCACATGTAAGTTAGACACGCGGGAAGGAGACTTTATATTCCTTTAACTGCATCATCTGACTTTTGCACTTGCACTTGCACATTACAACATGAAGATTGTCTGAATAACAACGTTTTAAATGTGAAAACACACGACGTTTCTGAGTATATTATATACTCATTCCTTCAACAGGCGGAATATGGACAGTTATGGACATAACGTAGCGTATTAGTCACAATTCTAAAATAACTTGCACAGATATATTCTGTAACGTTAACAAATGTATAGGTAACCCTAGTTACAAAGTTCTTTACGAAATGTTCTTAGTGAACATGTAAATTTATACGGTGGACAAGCCATGACGGCTATCATATCTGAATTGAGTACAAAACCGAGTGTTGACGAAACAGTTTTGTTGGACCAAGTGTTTTATGTAACAGTTGACTTTACGAAGGTTTTTAATCAAGAAACTTGAATATAAAAACTTTTCCCAAACTAGGAGTATGGATAGATTTGTTTAGATATAATATGTATACAATATTCCCCTTCATAATTAATCAACATATTCTCTACTCACCTCAGCACCGTCCGTCCCGTGTATGGTGACACAGCGACTCAGAGAGTGATGAATCGAGTTACTCCGGAACCAGTTACCATCAACGTCGTCACACATATGGAAGTGAAGTGCGTAGCGTCCTGTGAGATTCAGTTGTAATATGATTGTTCGAATATATTTATAATAAAATTCAAGTGTGTTACCATCTTCACATCGTCATATAAAGTAAACGAAGTTGATAAATTAATATCAGAAGATAAGAGTTTCCAACAGCGTCATTCTTCATTAATTTGCAATGCAAATGTAACTCTCTACATTATGAAATTTATCTTAAGAGATGCATTGTTATGTTGTTCTAGCAGTACGATGTAATCCTCCATATCATTGCGTTATGATCTGACGTTTTTTGCGTAATAGCCATGTGAGTTATGTAATCATTAATTGATGTCATGTTCTTAACCATTCCGGCATATGGGCATTTATCACATTTACTGTAAAACGATGACAATGTCGAAAGTCAAATCGATTGAATAATATAACAGAAGACAAATGATTGCAACACCTACCAAGAAACTTCTGTTGTCCCATATGTACCAACTCTGCATGTTCTATATGTGCTGCCGAAAAATCTTTAATGATCTGCAGAAACAGATTAGAAAAATTCAAATATAAACAATAATTAGTATTATGTATCTTTAATTAGATAAGTTGGATAATCTGTTAAAAAGTCTGTTCATGATATGTAAACTATGTTTGTAATTTGATATTGCTTTATTTACCTTTTCCTTTTCTTCTCTTTGTTTGCTAATTATTTTGTTAATTATGAGTTGCAAGTGCGGTATTCTAATGCATTTGATACATTATAGATTACAATCATTTTGTCATAAAAAATATTAAGAAACATGTTGCTGATCGAAACGGGCATTAATATAATAAATACCTGATTTCAAGAATGAAATGTATATGTGTTTGTAGAACAAGATCCCCCTTAAAATGTCAATAACTATGAATGATAAAATGAACAGATACTGTGCCATTAGGATCATGCTACATGTGTCTTGTGCTTTCTGAACCATCCAAATAGTTCATGGTGAAACTCAGATACAGTGAACTGCAAAAGTTACTGGTATTTTTCTGTTTGTGTTCAAGATAGTTAGAGTTGTAGCACTTACTATGATGTGACCACCATGCGTGTCTTTACCGAATTTCTCACAGAGGTCCGTGTCGTTCGCGTCAAACTCGTAACAATGGTCCTCCATGACCCCCTCGATGAGAATATTGTGACTCAACATTCCTACTTCGGCTCTCTCGTCTACACCTTGGGTTATCTCCCCGTAATGCATGTACTTAAATTCGTCTGTTAAGGAAGAAGTTAAGAAATAATTCAAATGTTCAATTATCATGGTTAAAGATACTCACATACTTAATATTTTTCATAGGGTTAAATTTCATTTATGCTTGTATCTCATTTACAAGTGACTTTAAGATGACTGATATTTTACGAACGCTTCTCTGTGTGTCCTCTCACATTGATTTTTGACAACATGTAACTGGTATAATTAAACAACCACATGTCGACAACTTACATTATACTAATAATCATAATAATAAGAAAGTTTATAATACATTTATATTAAGTGCAATATTTAAACAATGCAAGTATTTCCAGAGAGCCTTAAAAACCTCTAAAATATTCGTATGTGTTTATAGAGCATTGATAATACTATTAATTTACACGATAATAATTCTCCCTGGTCCTAGCTAGTTAGGAGGCAACGACTCACCTTTTACCGTCATTTGGGGTGGTGCGGCCGTGAATCGATGAGTGGATACTGTTACAACTGAGATACCTCGCCCTATGTCATTTGCATGTAACTTTCAAAGCACGTAATATTAATTCTTTCTCGTCCTAGGCCTAGTTACATGTACGGGGGTCATAGGAACTTATTTGTGCGAGTACTTTTAGCACAAAGCAGCGAGAGTGCAGCGCCAAATCTTGACATGTTCAATCCTTATAATGTTGTAGTGTCAAGTATGGAAACAATGCTTAACGTCATTTGATAAGGCGGGGCCGGACCGCTGTTCCAATTGACATACTTCCCCTTATGTCATGTGAATAACTTTCAACGGTCGTCATGTTTTCAAATAATTAATCAAGATGTAAACGATTTAATGACTAAGAACAAGACGATCAGGTGGAATGTGATGAAGGGATGAGTATATACTCCGAAACGTCGTGTATTTTCACATTAGATAATTGTTATCCAGAAAATCTTCCTGTTCTTATGTATACATGTACCACTTCTAAAAACCCTTCAAAGACCTGATTTACTGACTGCCAATGATGAAAGCTGCATAAATTGGTAAGAATGTCTTGCACTAACAGTGGTAATATTCACTTTAGATTTATACAATGAACAGAAACTTACGATCAAGTCTGACTTCATTATCCTCACAATTAGCGCACTCCATCAGCGAAAACTCTTCAACTTGTTTCCAGTCGAAGTCAGTTGATGCCACAATGATACGGTCACCTTAAAAGGAAAATGTTATTTAATTTCTAGTCTTGCCTATAACCAATGCATTTATATCATTTGAAATATACAATATATACAATGCTAAAAAACAATTTCATTTAGTTTTCATAACCTGGGAATATATTCTGTTAATCAAGGTAATATATAAATAAGAAAAGGTGCGAAGACGAGATAAATATAGTAAGACTATGCAATTTAGAAATGATAAATAATGTTCTATTTGTTCGCTGACGCACTGACAAAATATTAATGATAAAATATCTCTGACATTTTTGTTCAGTATATGATACCAATAACATTTCCTATACATTGAGTAACATAGCTATTAACAATGATTAAAGTATTGAAAGGCGAAATTATACATTGTAACAGGTATTGAAAGGCGAAATTATACATTGTAACACGTACCGTAGTTTGTTACTGCAACCTTTAGATTGTAACTCTTATGATATTATCCACTGATTTATGCTATGTGGGGCTCTCACAAAAAGTTCTTATTGAAATAAAGTGCTTTCATCAAGATGTAAATAAGTGTTACCAATGGCTGAATAATACTCCTGAATCAATAAAAAAAATAGTTCTGAAACTAACGGTAAAGTCCATTTCCCATCGAGCGACCATTTTTTTACGTTTTTTGTTTACATTAAAATTGCCGCTCGAAGGTAGTTCAAGTGATCTTACTGATGCAGCGGTAACTAAACACTCAGAGTATAGTTTTAAATATGGTACAATGATGAAATGGCCAATCATCAAATCAACAAATCTACCTCTCACACAGAAGAGTTCGACAAAATTGTTGTTTTATACGTCGCACCATTTTCTTTCAATACGGAAAACCGTTTTCTATGGATACGGCTTATCAGGTCGTGTAATGAGACAGTTTACCCCTGAGCGAAAGAACATACTGTGTAAATATTAAAAACAAATGGCAAATTTGAGAGAATAATATGCAAAAAAGTGCTACAGCGCCTTTAAGTCTTTGAGTAATTCACCTGGTAGCCAAGTGGACACATCATGGAAGAGTTTTATCTTGGGTGTAGCGGCGTCACTATGTAGCACCTGTATGTCATTCTCCCTGCTCTTCCACGAGTACACGTTACAGGTGATGAGGTAGTGCAGACCAGTCGTCTCATCACGGTAACTTTGTCTGTCTGTAGAGACGTGGGTTCCACTCGGGTTGGAGACATGCTGCTCTCTAGTACTCCCGGGCTGGCCTTGTTAATAGATATTGCTTTAATGATATAAATAATATATATATATATATTTTTATAAGTATCAAGGATGACGAATAACCCGTCTATCTAATCATATAAAAGAAAGTTCAATGACGAAAATGATCAAAGGTCAAAGGTCATGCCTTGTCCGCGGTATAATCCGATATATGACATTATATTATGGTTATAAACGAAGCGTCCATAAAATATATGTATGTATATATATATATATATATATATATATATATACACGTATCATAGGTACACTCTATCAACAGTTGAACCTATAACAGAATTCACCATTGAATCCACCAGTCGTTCCCTAAGTTCCTATGAAGGCGACAGACTTGAAATGACTCGACAATATTAGAGTGAATCGAAAGGCGCTTTATGTTTCTGGCTGTTTATTCATTTAGAAACGTATTTTTTAAAAAGGTTGCAATTGATTTGTATCGGGTAACATAAAAACTTCAAGCGACATGTATCACAATCGTATGAAAGTATTCGCTTATCAAAATATGCTCCAACTTTCATTTGTAATAATATTGATAAGCATGTGAACAAAGTCATGATTTCACCCTACCGGTTCTAGTAACAAAAGCATAGGCATCTAAGCCCTGCACATTCCTGATGACCGAAGACTGTAGACCCCCAACTGTTTCCACCACGGAGTACACCGTCTCCCAGTCTCGGGGCGCAGTTTCTACCCCCAGCTCCTGGTTAACTGCCATCATCAACACCTTGTCAACCGGAAGTCCTGAATAGAACAGAGTCAAGTAAATTGAAAATGTTCTCGCGGGATCCTCACTCGTATGCTCTTAAATTGGTGTATTCCACAACAGTCTAATTTATATGACATTGTCGGTATATCAAACAACTAGTTTTATCTCGCAGATGAAAGATTCCTTAGTTCACTGTCATCGGCAAAATCCTGCCGACAAATACATTTAGCCCTTGATGGAACAGATAAAGTCGTGTGTATTACACATAAAAGGGTCAATTGAGATGGATTTGATTTCATGAAGCACCACTTGACTGCTATCGGCTAAATTCAGGTTGTCTTGGAATATTTGAAGCCTCGTTTTAGCTACAACTTGTAGTATCAACTTTTAGTATCAATACAAAATGTATGTAGATAAGATGATAACTTTTCCTCACGGTACAACCAAAGTTGGTTTCGACAGGTAACTACAAATCGTACCGTGAGAACAGGCCTTAAAAGAAGCAGAATATTTCGGTAAAATCTGTGAGATATTTTGGGTCGTTCTCGTATAAAATAATAAAGAGCTAACATCACAGCAGGGTGAAATACACCATCATCAGTGTAGTCTTGCGAGGCATAATACAGGTGACCCGACCTCGAGAAAAAACGGTTAGAGTTGCAAAAAAAGACACCTGAAGGAACAATGTCTTCAATAATTAAAACATTACTTCAACTAACTCATCAAAGAGAAAAATCATGAAATTACTTTCAACAAAGTCCCTGAATTCTTCATGCACCTTAGCATCGTTGATGTTACCAAGTGGGAAGAACCCCGAGTCGTATATGCTTCCATCCAGATTGAACACAAATGCCATCAAACCCTTGAAAGCCTCGAGATCAAACACTGTGTCCTGGAGTGGCAAATATGAATGGCCTTTATTTTACAAAGGATATATGATGTAAATATACCATGAGTAGATAACAGAACATGAAGTTTAAAGGGGCAGTTGCACGTTTTTTCGCTCAATGTTGATAAAATGTATTTGAAAAATATTGTCACTAAGTGTAAAACACCCTTCTCTCTTCGGAAAATCAAGTTAAAAAAACGTGTATACTTGGTTCGGTAAAGCCATGGGAATCGTTTTTGTAATTCGAAATAATAAAAAGTGTTTACACTAAAATGACCGGCATGAAAGTTTCGCTTTATACACAACACTGTTATTACTACGGATAATTGGTTTGTGTAATTAGATGTTTTACCCTCTAAAGTAAATGCAAATGACATAAACTATCATTATAAATGGGAAATTTGAAAAAACTAAAACTTGCAAAAACGTGTTACAGCCCCTTTAAGGTTTCCACAACACATCTACATATAGTAACAGAGACCAGTGATCAAACACAGTGCTGTAAAGAACGCAAAGAAAATATAAAATGCTGGACAAATGAGATATCAATATTAATCAAATTTGATCAATGTCAAAAGCAGGTTATTGGTATTCAAGACATCCAGTTATGTATTAGTGAAATTGCGAAATGGCAAATTCGTTATTGTGAACATCACAACTTTAGGGAATACTTACATTTATGCTTACACTTTCACCAAATGAATTTAAGTTATATATTATGAAATACAAAGTATATATCTAAAGGTGACGTTTGGTAATATATGTGAATAGTCAGTCATTATATATTCATTTATCAATTAAATTAGAGTATATATTTTCTTCAGCTATGAGGTTAATATGAATAGTTCATAGTTCATCTAAAATTACCCATAGAAGTTAATTATTATTATCGCTAGAAATAGCGCTTGAAAGACATATACCTAAATAGACCCTACCCTATTTCCATATAAAAGTATAGTAATAGGGTAGGGTCTATATAGGTATATGTCTTTCAAACGCTATTTCTAAGCTATACACGCCCCTGTGGTTTCTCACCTTCAGGTTGAACAATGTCCCGCATGAGTCTCTAGCTCTGGGTACAGTCTGGATGAGTTTGGTCCAAGACTTCTTGGGTCTCCCGTGAATCTCCAGGGTACCGCCAGCATCGACACCAATAAACTTTCTTCCGAACTTTTCATTTATGTTGTCCGTGTTCGATTTGCCTTATAAAATTAACGTGAATGTTGTAGAATGTTGTTCAAGTCAATAATATCGTACCGTTCCGCAGTGATCGTAAGCTTGGTATGTTTCATCTCTTATCACAGGCTCTCAGAAAGTCACATATAACTAGACCCAACCCTATCACTATATAAAATGTTAGTAACATAGTAGTGTCTAGAGGCATGTGTGTCTTTCTAAGGATATTTCCAAGTGATACACGCCCCTGTGGACTCTTTGACGTTTTCAAGACACGTGTAAGAGTTGTTTCAATGGGTGACGCATCCCTAGGGTGTATTCAAGTAGAAATTTACAAATTTACAAATTTACAGAATCGTAACTGTCTGAGCATCACCTTAGTTCGCAAACACGTGTTTGTAATGATTTTCTGCATGTTCACAAATGAACAACTGCAATGACCAGCATTTCCGTAGAATATCTGGTATATAGCCTGACAATAATTGTACAAACTTTCAAAATATGGACAAATGTCAACTATTTTAGATAAATTCCCTGTTTACTATTCAAATTCAGGTTCAATGACGTCGGTGTGTAGGATCGTCAGACATATACATATGGTCGTTACATTTTAATGAAGGTGATGATGTAATTATTTATGTCATTGAAAACATGTTTTGTCACATCATTTCCTACACATTTAACAAACAAGACATTACTTCAATCCTTGTTGGTATTTATATATGATAGATATTGGCTTCATAAAGGTGCAATTGGTACATGCGCATACATTGAACTGCAACCTTAATACAAATATCACACACGGACGTGTCTTGTTCAATCAATGGATAAGAGTTCTTAAATAAATGAAACCAAAGTTAAATATACACAATGTCCGCATGAACAATTTAAAGTATATGGTCAAAGAATTATGAAAAAAATTATTCTGGAATAGTTTACTTTATCATCCCAAACTGTGTTGCACGGGAGATAGCCCTTGTGTAAGATCGAACGATATCTCCTAGGATATATCTTTTTCGGAGTAGATTTTGCACAATGCCCTGTCACCGTCAACGACATGACATCATAATGCTTTAACATCATCGAGTAATAAAATCACAATGGTATGACGTCATAAACTGATGATGTCACAATGCAATGACCTCAACGCACTGGAAGTCTAATGGCAGAGATTTGCTCAGAGATGTACACTATTTTCACTTAAACGTAATAAGAATGATTTTGGATGATAAATAGAATCTTACCCTCGCGTCTGAAATCAAATATATCAAACTAGTTGATAAAAGTAAAAATATTTGTAACTTTTATCAACTCGTGTTAATATGTTTGATATCAGAAGACACTTGGGTGATATATTATATACAGTAAAGAACATTACCAGTAAGTCTGATGTTGGCTCTCTTGGTGAATGGACAGTCGATGTCGCCGATGATAAAGGTTCCCATGACGTGGATGTAGTCAGTGGTCACAACGAGTCCGTCAACGTCCCCCCACACCAGACTGGCCCCACTCTCGATGCGGATTCCCTTCAGACTCGGAGTGGGCACGTTCAGACGGACATGTTTTCCGGTCCTGATGACAGCAACCTCTCCTTCAGCTGGAACTCCATCGTCCCAGGCCGCGGCTGAGTCCCAGTCCAGGAGACTCGTGTCGTCGTACGAGCAGGACGCCCACGCCTGACTGACAAGGACTGTGTGTAACAGTAATGCAAACAGACACATGGTTCTGATGCATTGAGGGGCTGTTTGCAGGTTTATATATGGTAACAAGGAATACAAACAATACATCCAGATTGAGGATAAATGTATGTGAAATGTGTTTTTGTGACGTTTATATTTGATCTCCAGATACCTTTTGTGTTATTTTGCCTCTAACGATATGTATAATTAGTTGTTATATTCACAGTTTATTTTCACAAAACAGGAAAGTGAGGTTTGTGAAAAAACAAATGCTTTATTGTGATATTCATATTTGATGTCAAGATAGTTCCAGAACTAATTTCCTCTCTCGCTGGTCAACGCTTTAGAAATTATACGCGAATTGTGATTATTGTTTAAATTGACTCTCCTAAAGTGAAATGGTATTGGAATAGCATAGCCCACGCATTTCTTGACGAATATTCACGTCAAGACTAATTGGTGAGTAGTTGACATGTTATGATCCATTAAAGGCGCTGTAGCACGTTTTTTTGCTGAAATAAGTCGATGAAATGTATTTGAAAAATAATGTCAACAACAGTAAAACACCCTTTTCTCTTCGGAAAATCAAGTTGCAAATGAGGGTACATGGTTCCGTAAAGCCATGGGAATTTTTTTTGTCATTCGAATATAATAAAATGTGTTCACAATAAAATGGCCGCCATGCAATTTTGGCTTTATACGCAACACCGTTATTACCACTACGGATCAGTGGTTTGTGTAATAAGATGTTTTACCCTCTAAAGTAAATATAAATGACATAAACAATCATTATAAATGAGAAATTTGAAAAAATAAAATATGCAAAAAACGTGCTACAGCGCCTTTAAGGTTCATCTGGTTAAGTTTTGTTCATGTACTCCGTCCACAAAGTATTTCATTATTCGAGATATTTAGCAACATGGTTTTAGTCAAGAGTACCTTAATGACATATTGGGAAAACAAAATAGATTATAAATTCGAAACAAGATGGGTTTTTTTGGGATAGCCTAGCCCCAGTCTCGTTCTAAGTCCTCGTTCAGTCAATTTGAGTCTGTAGGGATAATCTAGTCTCGTTCTAAGTGCCCACTCAGCAAATTGTAGTCTGTGGTGATAATCTAGTCCTGTTAAAGGTACATCCATTGTGTAGTTGGGGGTCATTATATTGCAAACGTTATAAATGGTGTTACTTTATCGAGAAGAACCGACTGTTACCGAAAACTACCATTTTGATGATAGTAGACTCAGCATATTGATGATATGAAGGTAGAAGTAGTGATTTCTGATCGAAAACCGGACAATGCACAGCGTGTGGCGCGCCAGTGAGTCAAATGTAATTTTGAAATCTTATTTATAACAGACAATAAGACAAATTGGAGTTGATAATGTTTAGTAGGTCACATAACTACTGTGCATGTAAATGGGACGTACAGTTTCGGTTTCTGCATATGCATAAAGACGTTACTCAATTTTAATTGGAAACTAGTAATTATGATATATTTGGCGATTGATGATAGATATGCAAGCTGAGTGAATTTATTTGTATTGTAGACAGCACATGCGCTTAGTTGGAACGTATCAAAGCCAAATAAAGTTTTATGAAACACAATGGATGCACCTTTAATTCCTCATTCAGCCAATTGTAGTATTAGGGGATAGCCTTGTCAGGCGATAGTCTTGAAGTTCAACAGTTATTACGATGAAAAATGTTCAACGGTGGTTTAGAAGGGAAACACAGTTTCAACATTTTACTTTGGTTTAAAGGTTTTGGCGACCTTTGATTTAAAATGGTTGACTCCATTGTCTGAGAGATATCATTGTTACATTAGTTCTATAATATATTATGAATATTAATATTTATTTGTCAATCAACCAGGCATATGTTTTAAAAAAATAAAACAAAATTTATCATTAGATGCTGCTGAACAGAGCTGTTAATTTCCACATGTTTGATAACAATGTGACAGTCGGAAATCGAAAATGGTCCAGATGTAATGAAACTGATAATTTCAACAATGTTTCACTTCATACAGGAGAGAATTGTATTCATGTGACGAATCCGAAAAGCAATTAAAATAGTTTATATATTCACATTGTCACAGGTTGTTACATCCTGAGGTACAGACAAATAATTAACTATCATCTGACCCCGGTCGGCGATCAGACTGCAGTTTGACCGCTATTGACCACGACTGACGACCGTCGGATTGTAACCTTACTCTGGGATTTCAGCTACATAAAGTCACCTTGACTAAAATAAAGTCTATGAAAGATATATATTTTAAAACAATACATCGTTGTTGTATAATGTTTCTTTCATTGTCCTGTTATTTCATATGCGTGGCTGATTTCTATGGTGGCTGATTTCTGCCATTCGCGTCTTCGCTACTTCCTGTTATTCTAAGCAAGGGCGAAATAGCGAAGTGGCGATGCGAAGTAGCGAGGTGGCGATGCGAAGTAGCGAAGCGGCGATGCGAAGTAACGAAGATGCGATGCGAAGTAGCGAAGACGCGATGCGAAGTAGCGATGCGAAAGAGGGAAGACGCGAAGGGTTTTCTTCGCTACTTCGCATCGCTACTTCACTACTTCGCATCGCTACTTCACTGCTTCGCATTTTCGCTATTTCGCATCGCTACTTCGCATCGCCTCTTCGTTACTTCGCATCGCGTCTTCGCTACTTCGTGTTATTAGAATCTTGGGCGAAATAGCGAAGTGGCGATGCAAAGTAGCGAAGACGCGATGCGAAGTAGCGAAAACGCGATGCGAAGTAACGAAGAGGCGAAGTAGCGATGCAAAATAGCGAAATAGCGAAGATTTTTGCTTCGCTACTTCGCATCGCCACTTCACTACTTCGCATCGCTACTTCACATCGCCACTTCGCTACTTCGCTACTTCGCTACTTCGCTACATCGTGTCTTCGTTACTTTGTCGCAAAGAGACGATGTAGCGAAGTTGCGAAGAGGCGAAGTTGCGAAGAGGCGAAGTAGCGAATTGACAATGCGAAGTAGCGAAGTGGCGAAGTGCTTCGCTACTTCGCATCGCCACTTCGCTACTTCACATCGCTACTTCACATCGCTACTTCGCCTCTTCGCAACTTCGCTACTTCGCTACACCGTGTCTTCGCTTCTTCGTCACTTCGCGGCGAAGTAGCGAAGACACGATGGAACGAAGAAGCGAAGTGGCGATGCGAAATAGCGAAGTGGCGATGAGAAGTAGCGAAGTGGCGAAGAGAAGTAGCGAAGGAAAAATCTTCGCTATTTAGCAATTTCGCATCGCTACTTCGCATCGCCTTTCGTTACTTCGCATCGCATTTTCGCTACTTCGCATCGCGTCTTCGCTACTTCGCATCGCCACTTCGCTATTTCGCCCTAGATTCTAATAACACGAAGTAGCGAAGACGCGAATGGCAGAAATCAGCCACCATAGAAATCAGCCACCATAAGAAGTGGCGATGCGAAGTAGTGAAGTAGCGATGCGAAGTAGCGAAGCTTCAGTCTGCCTAGTTTTCAGTTGAGAATACGTAAGTAGTCTTCAAAGTCTTGTGCGTATTAAAACATTAAAAATTAAAAAATCATCGTTTCACTCCACTCCTCATATGTATTGTAGCATCACTGACAGTTCTATATCCGAAGCGTCCTTAAAATATCTACAGCAGTCACGCCGAACACATTATATATCGATTTTGTTCCGTATTGGTATATCTTGATACGAGTATATAAATTAGATTCTGACGATGATGAGTACATGTAGTTTACGTCGGAATTTAAGACACAACAGCACATAATTGATAATATCTATATCAAAATTCCAGAGGAATTTTACAGCATTCGTATTCTATGACCACCAGACACTCTGTCTGATATAAAAGGAAAGTGTTCTCTCTCAGTAGTCGACAGGGTCTGGGTAGCTGCACGTCGTGTAAATAGCAATCTGGAAAGAAAAACAAATAGTAAATTTAATTTAATGAAAACTTCGAATTCTAAACCCCAATGGAAATAGTTGTCTTGACACGTTTGTTTTGTGGTGGGCATAAGAAGGGACTAATTTTTCTTTAATTGTATTTTCTCGTGTATCATTGAACATCTTTAGTGACATTGGCAATCATTAAGTGGTGTTTGTGGTTTTCACGGCTTGGATTGACAGTGAGACCAATGTTCCTCAACAAATTTAACAATATAACATTGTGACAATGGACAGAAGAAATAACCCCTATAAGTATGTGTTTATTCCGAGGTTAATGACGAAAACACAAACACAAACAAACCTCTTTGATCAAACATATTATGATAATATGCAAACTGCAACAAATGTTGTATCTGGTTTGTAAAGAAACCAGAGACGGGTTACCTCATCGATGTTTCCGTTGAAAGATGGCTCTCCATAGTTGCCTCGACCCACCCTCAGCGCACACGGGCTCTGCTGAATCTCTGGATCACATCGTGGGTGAATGAATGAAAGAAAAGAAGAGATGAACATGACTAAATGAGTGGCATTCATCGTTTAAGCTGTAAAGTGTTACTCTCTAAAGCTTGTCACTGATTGAAGAACTCTTAAACGTTTCAAATGGAGTCCAACCCCACCCTCCCGTTAAGCAACAAGGGTCGATGAAGGTTAACATTGTTACTCTTACGGTCAGATGACGTCAACGAAGTTGATCAATTTCGCTGATACAGTGTTGTGTTGTCACACGAGTTTAGCATATAAACGTGAAACAAATTTCTAATCGAAAGACTTAAGCTGGTAGAAAGTTTTAAAAAGGACGTTTGACAAAATGTTTGACCCGTTCTTACTTTGGATTTCTAAACTGAGAACTGGTTATATTAACGTTATAATTTTGTGGTTAAGCGTTTTACAGATAAGTGGATTAATTCATTTATTCATTGCTTCATAAGGGTCATTACAAGTTGGTGTAACTGTACTATGCACAAGTCTAGAGGCCTGTGACTTTTCAGAATGTAATAAAAATAGATTGATACAATTTAGTTATAATTTCCCTTTTGCCCGGTAAATCAGTAAGACGCATCTATTCGAAATAAGCAGGTATGGCATGTCAAATCACTATCTGATAGATTAGTACAAAGATAAATACATGGCAGGATGGATGAATACATATTAAATCACACTTGTGACGTCATCCTATTGTTCTGTCACTCCATTATTTTTCAGTAATGGAGAGTTACACATCACATCATATTTTTTAAGTATAAATTTAATTTCTTCAACTTTTTAAAGCAATTTTGATAAAATAGCAATACTTTGAGTGTAATTTAAGTAGGGTAATGTCCTCGTAACTCTCCATTCCTTAAAAATAATGGGCCTCGGCCCCTCCGGGGCCTCGGCTCCATTATTTTTAAGGAATGGAGAGTTACTCGGACATTACCCTCTACATAAAGAATACTCAACATTCAATAAACGATTACCTACATTTAACAAATCATTTTAAAATGACTTACGACCGGAAGCGGGGACACTTTCACTAACGCTGCTTGACCGTACTTCCGGGTCTTTCAAGTTGATATCGAGGTTGAACCCGTCGTAGCGCATCGTCCCTTGTAGCCACGTGTCTGGCGATGTCTGCAGCATATATAGTCGAGCTCAGTCGGTTATTAGACTAACACAAGTAACAATTGTCAAGTATCACGTATCACGCTCCTTGCAGGCATTTTGTAGTGAAACCGTAGGTGCTGAGTGGTAAAGTTTGTAGGGCATTTATTAGCAGAGCAAGTTTGGCTTAGTCGTCAAGCTTGCAGAGATTTTAGTAAAGGAGGCGTAGAGGTAGCGTGGTAAAGTTAATTGGCTATTTAGAAGAGCAGCCATTTTGGCTAAGCGGTCAAGCTTGCAGGGCATTTAGTAGAGGAGGCATAGGGACCGAATGATAAAGATGATGAGGCATCTAGTAACGGAGCAGTTTGGGTCGAATGATAAAGATGATGGGGAATGTAGTAACGGAGCAGTTTGGGTCGAATGATAAAGATGATGGGGCATCTAGTAACGGAGCAGTTTGGGTCGAATGGTGAAGCTGGTTGACATTCAGTATCGAACCCATATGGCCCAAGTGGTCAAGTTGGTCGAGTATTTGATAACGAAACCATTGAGGCGTATTGGTCAAGCTAGTGTGAGATTCTGTAGCGAAGGTGATTGCTGGAAGGTAATGAACGACGTGGCGATGGCCCAATGGCTAAGCTGATAGGACATTAAGTTCAGGTGATATGTACCTACTTTGAAAGTATTGGTTCGAGTCAGTCAATATATATATACTTATACTTCAGACACAATTGTAGAGAGATAAACAAAACTTTGTAGCAATATTCACTATATACATATTATAAAATGACATTCTTGTGAAGAATTGAATGTCTTAAAACTGCTACCCCATATATGTTTTTGTGGTAGATACAGGTAAAAGTATTTGCAACCTCATGCACAACTCCGGCTTCAACTCACATTGAAAATCCACTGTACAGCCGCTAACACCTTGGTCTCGTTGGTTTTGATGCCTGCACTGAATGTTCTCCGAGTGGGGTCAATGTACATAACTAGGGACGCTTGGCCTGGGTCGTCGTTGTAGCAACCGTTGCTTAGCAACACTTCCGTTTCCGTTGAGTCTGCGCTGTATTGAAAGTCGACTCTTGCCCAAACAGGTTTGGGCCAGTTTATGTTCTGGAAATGGTAAACTGTCAAGTAGGCTCCGTCAGAGAAGACTCCACAATCACCTGGGAACTGGACGCCAGTGTTGCCAATGTATTTCCTGGTCGGGGAGTCGTCGGAGAAGCCCCAATCTCCCCCTATGTCCATGTCGGTGATGAAGTCTGGTTCACACGCTGAAGAAGTATGAGTATGAGTATATGAATATTCATTATTTTAAATGATCATGGTTTGAGTCATGACAATCTATTTGTCCAAGTTCTTATTTCTGCAAATTACCACTGTAGTTCTCATGGGTCTAATCATCGTGTTTTTTCTTGATACTCCATTGAGAGTATCCAGCCTGATTAAAATAAAACATTTTCCGAGGAATACACAATACAAAACAATGCCTCTACCAAGGTTCGAACTCGTTCTTAATAACCCGGCTTTTCGCGCGGTCTGACGATCGTTGCATATTTGAAAAACGTTTCAATGCAGTCAGAACCTTAACAGACCACTCGAATCAAAACGTATTAAAATAATTTAATGTATCTGACATCATAGCCGGGTTTATAGTTTGTCTGTGCTTGAGTGTGGCCATCCATACTGTGGATTGACTATGCAGTTCTCCGCCTCCCCCATCACGATGCAGTCACAGACTGTCTTCTTCCAGGCGTGTCTACAAACAACATCCTGAGGTGAAGACTTTATTTCTTCCTATAAGACTACGGTAGAGTTGAACCTACCCTCCGGTTGGATCCCACAATTCTCTGCCCCTTCCACCAAGGCGCTGCAGTCGCAGAGAGTCGGGTCCCAGCCGTGTCTGTCCGGGCACATCCGGGGTATCTCCCTGTCGTGGACAAGACTCAGGTAGCGGCAAATCGAGTCGGGGTCAGACTTGTGTCCACACACTGCAAACATATGACAAACCCGGAAACAATTAAATCAATAGTCCAAGCAGGAACCTAGAAGCAAGCGACATCGGTTTGCTCTCTTTGCTTTAAAACCTGCCCTGGAAAACTATGCTAATTTTCCTTTGACGCTTCATGAAATGAACAACCAATCACAGAAAACTACTGATGTAACTAACTACATATATATATATTTATTAATTCCTTCAAATTGAAGATTTACAACAGCAAAATATGAATCAAAACATATAATTTAAATAGGTATGAACAAGCACAGACTGTACAGCATTACGAGAGTAAGATAGTTTTTGTTACTTGTTACTTCAATCAAATAACATTCTGCTTTGATTGTATATGTTGCAATTTGAGGTACTTCCGACATATGGCAGTCACAAACTGGACAGCGATCAATGAGAACTGTTCTACTTCCTCAGCACACAGTAAGTCACTGTATTATCTTGCAGCTAGAGGTGAGCATGTGATGTCTAAATAGGATTTGTTGTGCATGTACACGCTGAATTCTAGACTACCAATATTTGAGAGTTCTTTCCAGAGATTATCACGAAGTGACAACGTGAAATCACAGATTGTTAGTGCATGCACAATTACAAATTTTGTAGAATAGTCCACGCCTGTGACACAGAAGATTTGATGTTAAGCTTCTCATATATGTACAGAGTAGGACGTGGAGTGGAACATTGACTGCGGTCTCCGGGTATAGCTTACACAGCTTCAAAGCGGCATGTGTCTCAACTTTGGGATGGATTTGTATGAATGTGTCGAAGTCGCTGTCATTAACTATTCTGTTATACCATAGCGTAGTTTGCACATTATGGATCGTCACAGCTGTCAGTTTCTTCCATGATGAATGGCTGGGGAAATCGTTAGTGTCAAGGAATTGTTCTAAAAGTATGAAGAGATCGTATTTGTGCAGTATCCTAACGACATCGGGAACAAATCCATATTGCTTGGGAGAACACCGCTGCCTGTATTCCATGAGTCTAGTGAGGAGGATTTGTTTGGGAAGAGCTCTTGGATGAAGATGAAGAATTTGACTGAAAAAAAGGAGATTCTTTCCGTCGATATAGGATTCTATTGAATACCATCCAAGAAGACTCTGACACATATCGGAACGTGTTCTTTTAGGAAGTCCTTGTATGGTTTTGATTCAGTTATGTTGTGCTCTCGCCAGCATCTTCATATGTGTGGCTGGGATCAAGTTCCAGAGTTCACATCCATAGAGTGCTTTCGGGGGACAGCACAGTTTAAAGAGCTTAGCACTTGTCATCGGGTTGAGAACGCCCTTCTGAACACCGAACTAGATAGACGTCTGACGCTTGTTTTAATAGACCTACATGCTGCTACTGTTCTTTCCATGCTATTAAAGTTCATGTCGAGGAGAATGCCAACGTGTTTGACACTTTGGGATACAGGAAGCAGTTCTCTACACAATGCAAGACTTGCTGTAAGTAATCTATCGCTGGGGTTGTTCTTGAACGAAATCACAGTGCTTTTCGAGGGAGAGAAGTTGAAGCGCAAATGATTACTGTAATCTTCACAGATAAGGAGGAGTGATTGAAGACAGGGAATCCTTGGACAGATCACAGCGATGTCGTCTGCTTGTGTTAGGCATCCAGCATTTATGTCGAGGATTGCAGATGCTTTATTAGATGAACTGAGTTTGTCTAGAAGGCCATTTATGGAAAGAATATACACATTTGCTGATAAAACTCCTCCTTGGCGAACTCCACGATGCAATGTGAAGTAACGGGAGTTTTAAGAGCCCAGTTTAACGCAACGCTTCTTGCTGTGTAGAGCGAGTCAAATAGTGACCACCTTCTATCAGGTACACCAATCTGGAATAACTTTAGCTTCAGCCCGTCATGTCATACAGAATCAAATGCCTTTGACTTACATTATGCTCGATTCCTACAAGGGGCGTCAGTATTCCCCAAGCTTGTAAAAATAAACATTTTATTCAAATTCTGAAATTCTTTTTAAATCATATCAAAACATATGGATTGTCATTTCAATCTTGTTTATTACATTATTTCTAATAATTAATATAATTATAATATAAAACTGCAGTTTAATCCCTTTACGAATTGTCGCATTGTTTATGATTTTTTAACTATATATGGGCAGCATTGCCCCTCTTTTTTAACCGATGCGGTAAAGTGGTAGAGCGTAGCCCGGGTAGCGCGGCGGGCAACACATCGCCAAGTACATGTAGTTTAATGTGGTCATAATTTCCCTGGGTAGCGAAGTGGACAAACACGGTAATATTATGAGAGGTGATGATTATAATCACCTGGTTTCTCGCCCTCACAAGGTATGTAGCAGTCAGGCACTCCGGCCGAACAGTACCCAAGGGTCTGGTCGAACGCTTGACCCTCTGGACAACACCGGACAATCAGCTCACCGTCATTACATTGCAAGTAGTTCCGACAGGACCCGTGGTGAGTGTAGTTCTGTCGTGCACACGGGGGTCCCCGCTGAGGGAAACATAAGATCGGTATAAGGCTAGAAGCACTTGATTCCGGGCTTAGATCAGGTAAAGAAAAATGATTAAAACTGTAACAAGGTACAGAAATTATGAAAGAGAAGAAGAGAAAATACGAAAAGGTACAATAATGCGTTCTATTGCGGACAGTGTTATCCCAAAAGTGTCAATGTAATATGTGTTCACTATCTAAATAGCATGTATTTCTAATGCATTCAGCCTTGGGTGCTGTGCCAATTTACCTCTATCAGAAGAGGTACTGAGTGTAAACATAGCTTAAATACCGGTTGTTGGACCTCGTCTGTCGAGGTCACATCCTCTCGATGGTCGAATAGGTAAGCTGTCGGTACAGTCAGTGCTCGCGGTTGGTGCCTTTCTCTGAGGAGTCCGAATGCTGCAAGTGACCCGTCCAGCAACATGTACAATAATGTGTACTGTTGCAGAGACTGTATCCCAAATATATCACCTTCTACAGATATCATTGTTATTCCCCAGAATCGGAGATTCAGGGGTATATTGTTTTCCACCTGTCCGTTCATCCGTCCGCATGTCTGTTTGTCAGAAAGACTTTAACCTCGGTCATACTTTTTATTTTTTTTTTTTTTATTTGCCTTTGGTAATTCACATATGCATCTATTGTAATTATACCTTTCAGATGAGGTAATGAGGTTTTTTTTATCGTATGACCTTGACCTTGGCGCAGGAACCATGTTTCATTAGGTTTAACCTTGGTCATAGCTTTTGATTGCTCAGTGATAGGCATTTCAGACTAACATGTGCATCCATTTTGATGAGACCTTTCAGATAAGGTCCCAATATTCCAATTCCAAACTATGCTAATATCGAGGGCAGAATTGTTTAACATACACAACTTGTTTTATTTGGGATCACACTATCTACAATAGTACAAACTCGTGTACTCTTTCCGGACAAATCCATTGCGGTAGTCGAATCGACACCCTAAGAGTCAGGCACCAACCGTCAGTAATGAAATAATTAACAGCCAACCCATTCATTCACCGAGATTCCAACTTCCCAATGCAAGGCATAACTCTTGCCAGTCTCAATTACTGTCTGATTTAGGCCTTGTAGTATTTCCTTAAGAAATCTGTGCTTAGAAATACAGGCCCACTATGCATTTCTGGTGCAGCGATTCACTATCTAGGCACAAGAAAGCGAGGGAAATACCGCAAGGCTTAAATCAGCCAGTAATACAGACTGGCAAGAGTTAAGCCTTGCGTTTGGAAGTTGCCGAAATTCCAACAACTGGTAGTCTTCGGTTGTAGCCGGAACGCTTATTCGGTCGTCATATTTGTTGAATGTTCGTGGCGGGATCGATGTTAAAGTGACGCCCCTTAAACACAGGTGACAATGTTCGTCGTCGGCAGTGGGCCATTTCATTCGCAGTAGTCCGCTCAATTCTGATAACAGGCGAGCGGTTTCATGATAATACCATTTATTTTAGCCATACTGACAACACAAACCTGGCACCCTACTCCTTCTACAAACGCCTGATTGCCAGGACAGCACCGGGGCAGCACAGTGACTCCGTGTTTATCCGTGCCACACTGGTAGTAAATCTCACAGGAGTCAGAGAAGGGGTACACCGCCGACAGAGAAGACTGGCAGTAGTCTAGTGGGAAAAGCAAGATATGATTGAAATGTTGAAAATTTAAAGAACCATCAATAGATTACATCAATTGTCCTATATTTGTTAAAATGGATTCCTTTATAGATAAGTCTCAAAGTCAGAGAACACTAGGAAGGTGGCAGTAGTTGGTGTGACGGAAACGGGTCTTCAATAATATCTAGCATCAGCTTAAAGTGTAAAATTGTGTTATTTCATCGAGAAATGCTGACTGCAATGACGAAGCGCCAATTGACGTAGATTGGTTATGTGTATAGTGCTGTGAATACATGTATATATGAAACGTGAAACATGTTTCTGCACATGTAAAGGGTTGTTGCTCGATTTAAATGAAAACAAGTCATCGTCTTAAGTTATATTTGCCTATGGGGCAAGTTATGAGAAATTATTAACTTAAAGGTGCATCCATTGTGTTTCATAAAATTTTATTTGGCTTTAATACGTTCCAACACACCATATGTGCTGTTTACAATAAAACAAAATTCACTCAGCTTGCATATTCATCCCCAATCGCCAGATATATCATACTTACTATTTTCCAATTAAAATCGAGTAACATCATTATGCATGTGTAGAAACCGAAAGTGAACGTCCTATTTATATGCATAGTAGTTATATGACATATTGAACATTATCAACCCTAATTTGATATCTTGTATGGTTTAAATAAGATTCCAAAATTACGTTTGACTCATTGGCGCGCGCCACACGCGGTGCATTGTCCGGTTTTCGATCAGAAATCGACACTTTTACCTTCATATCGTCAATATACTAAGTTGAGTATCATCAAAATGGTAGTTTTCTGTAACAGTTGGTACTTCTCGATAAAATAAGACCATTTATAACGTTTGGCATATTTGACCCCCAACAACACAATGGATATACCTTTAAATCAGCACATGTGGCCTTTCGGCACGTACGAAAGCATAAGTAAACAATATGTAAAAAAAACCTCAATGACTTGTTAAACTCTGATCATATGAATAAATTTGACATGACCATTCTGTATTATTAGCTCTTTATCTTTCATAATGGTAGTAAAAGACTGGTAAACTCTTCATATAACTTAGTGAGTGTCATACCCACATCAATACTCTGCAGACAGATTTTCTTTTAAAAAGCAACATTTATGTCCCATTTATTAAGTTCAAATTTTGTCAAATTTTGTCAATGAATTCTAACTTTCATAAACGATTTAGAAGCAGCACAATGTCTATACGAAAGTTTCAGCAAATCAATAATGGTATGTACCGATATACATGTATGCATTATGTTTTTATGTTCATCCATCAACATGCCTGTACCAATAACCTACTCATCGCAGCCAAATAAGTAAACATGAACAATCAAGTTTTGGTGACCCTTTACCATGTTAGTCCGGAGAAATTCCCTGGTGTCGAAAAAGAAGAGATTATCTGCCCGTCTATGAAAGTAATACGGCTGAGCCTACTCACCGCAGCCACTGGTGTCCGACTGGAGAACAAGGTGGGGATGATCACACACCATCTTCTCCCCGTCAAACAGCTGACCGAACGGACACTGCATCTCATAGGCCTTGGAGTAGCTGCACTGGTAGAACTTGTCACAGCGGCCAGGATAAGAGAACAAGCCCACCTCCCCACCGTGCCAAACGCTACACTGAGAGTCCACGTTCTGGGGGGACGGTGTCCGGCGAGACCGGGCTGTTCTGGGCGGGGGCTGGGTCGGCCAGGGAGTGTAAGGATTCCTTCTTGTGGCTTGTTTGGGTTCTGCGTCAAGGACGTACCTTATTAAGGAGGCCATATAACGTCTAGGTTTTGTATGTATCAATTTTGATTTATTCTTTACCTCCGATCATATCAATCGACCATCTTGTTACCAGTTTTAAGGTAACTCTGTTGCCAGTTTTAGGATTACTCCTTTTATGATCCAATTGCTAACAAATGCTTAATCATAATTATTATTTAGTTGACGTATCTTGAAGATACTGTAGCGCGGTTTTTGACATAAATTTTTCTCCAATTCGCCATTTATTTATACTAGTCTAATCTATATATTGTTACACGACCCAGGTGTATTATTTAGCCATTGGTAGTATAACACTTACTTTCCGTGAGAGGACGTGCTACAGTGCCTTTAACAGAAAAAGGTATATCCCTCTTTTACGATACAAATAACACTTTCAATAAAGATATAATATACATGTGTGCCTACCTTCACATTGAAAGATGATATCACTTATTGTCTGCCCGAAGTCGTCAACATTCGTGATTACGTTCTGGACAAACGGTAGACCGGAAGCGGAGTTATGGGCGAGTATCCCGACCGGAAATACTTGTACGTCTACTTCCGGTGTGGAAGTGAGACTGTTGAGGGACCGTCTGACATCACGACGGTTTGTGAGGGAACTTGTGAAGATGACAGCAACGACAACTCTGTTGCCAGTCCGGGAGGTTCTCAGCCTCTTGCTGTTGATGTAAGACAAAGCGTCAGATATGTTCCCGCCAAGCTGTGTGCTCGACACAGCTTCGACTGTCGAGGAGATCTCAGAGGAGGTGAGGCCGGAGTTGATGGCCACGTACTCCCGGGGTCCCCGGGCCGTGAAGGCAGTGAGACTGACCCTGGAGGAAGGGCTGGATGTCAGGGCATCCCTGGCAATATCCTGAACCTGCTGGAGGTAGTTGTCGATACCTCCCAGATACTCGGTGGAATACTCAGAAGCTTCGAAGACGATGTAGACGTCGGTGGACTCGTAGTTGCATGTCTGAACTGAAAGAAAGATATTCTCAATTGTCATTTGAATGTTTTATCTTAGGTGTATCTACAATGAGTTTTAAAGCCATTTTTCTTTCACACAAGTTTTTCTAAAAATGACTTTTGTGAATTGATTTTTATTGCATAAGTCTATAGAAAAATAGAATAACTGCTGTTAATTTTCATCAATTAAAAAGGTTGCTAGTATCGTTACGAGTTGCATCTTCGTGGTTCTAGATTCATTTGAACTAATGAGTAAATTAGAACACATAGCTATTATTATCTCAGTGATCAAGGCCTAGTTTAACCTGAATTTAAAATTCTATAAATTACCCTAATTTAATAACTAATATTTGGCATATTGTAAGCTTTCGAATGTATCCAAAATACACGTAGTAGTGTTTGGTTAGTTTCATCAGTTAGAAGTCAATAATTTCTTTTTTAAAGTGCATTCATATTGCTTAAAAGGATGGGTAATACGTTAAATATTCATATCATCATTTCTATCGTCATTCGATACAATGTTTAAAACATACATTTAGTACTTGTAAATGCAACATGCAAATAAGTATACGCTTACCCGTTTATAACATATAATAATAGTTTTACGTTTCATTATTATACATGTATGTCATAACTATAAATAAGAGACATTTTGACTAAGCTGGATAATTATTTCCCAGTCAATTCTTATGAATAAATATGATAACCAAAGTGAAAATAATAAAATTCATACTGTGAAGAAATGCAATACATTTTGAAGACATTATGTCAGAGTCAGACCCACAGTACTCACGTTCCCCGACGCTGAACCCTGCGCAGATGGAAGCGATCAGCAGAACTGCAAACATCTCTTCACTTAGCTTCTATCCGTTCCAAACTGAAACATAAGTTACTAGAATACCAAATACCAACAATTACTTACTGTCTTCATCAGAAGCAGTCTAATTTTGGCCATTAAAATCATCTTAAGTGTTGTCATTATCGCGCTGTTGTATATGTTTACATTATTACCACGACGTTATCATGTTCATCGTCGACGTCGGCAGCAGCATCACGACCAGTAATACAATAATGATTATCAAATCAGTATCGTGAGAACCATCGCCCTCGTCAGTATGCATGTATGAACATTCATCAGTGTCATCATCATCATCATCATCATCATCATCATCACCATCATCATCACCATCATAATCAACGTCATCGTCGTCGTCATCATCGTCGTAACAATAAGTTGGATATGTCATCATCACCATAATCAACATCAACGTCATCATCATCGTCATATTGACTACAATAGTTTCCATCACAATTTTGTGTATTGTTTATATTTTAACGAAGCATTCTGCACATTTTGATTTTGATCTCTTTAATGGTTTAATTTTAAATTGTTTCTCATAAGACTGGTCATAAAACGTTTTGTGATCTATTATAAATTCATTTTAAGCATGCTATATTTTAATTATTTTATGTAACTACGAGTGAGACGTAAACAATCTGTCTGTCAAAATCATAATCACGACCACCACCATCATCAGAACCACCATCATCACAACCACCATCATCACAACCACCATCATCACAACCACCATCATCACAACCACCACCATCACAACCACCATCATCAGAACCACCATCATCACAACCACCATCATCACAACCACCATCATCACAACCACCACCACCATCACAACCACCATCATCAGAACCACCATCATCACAATCACCATCATCACAACCACCATCACCATAACCACCACCATCACAACCACCACCATCACAACCACCATCATCAGAACCACCATCATCACAACCACCATCATCACAACCACCATCATCACAACCACCATCATCACAACCACCATCATCACAACCCGGATGACCACCATCACAACCACCACCATCACAACCACCACCATCACAACCACCGCCATCACAACCATCATCATCATAACCACCATCATCACAACCATCATCATCATAACCACCAACAATTTCCTCTTGCTTATCGTTTAAAGTCAAAATCATCATCATCATCACACCATCATCGTCATCGTTGTTAACATCGTCATGTCAACACTACGAATCGCCGTCATTACCCGTCAGAAACTAAATTTTTAAGAATAACAATGAGACGAAACTCACCTCTGTTCCGTTTTGACTTACAACACGATAAACTAAAGCTGTTTAAAAAAAGTCACCTTTGCTACAGAAAGACACCTCTTCCGTTAACAGTCAGGAAATTTTGAAATGTTTCGCAACGTTTCATGTCACATTTAACATGAACAGATCGTCCATGGTATGTCCTTAGAATAACAAACCTTTCCAACTTTCAAGTTTCATAAACTGGACTTAACTCTCGAGGTCTTGTCAAACAATGTTAATGCTCCTCCGAGATGAAATGCCAAAAGGCTTTCGCCTGGGCCTTGTATCAACAATGAACTACGAAGAAAACACAATTTGTCGTTAAAAGGTCACATTTAAACACTTCTAACAGCAGAAATCACATTGCTGGGATATTTGAGTTTTTAATTCACATGTACTTCTCTTCTTTCATTAGTCACGAATAAGGTGAGTAATTTATACTATGCAGTGTTTAGATTTCTTTGTCATCTTTATATACAGTACGTCGGGGTATTCCGGATCACCAAGAAAAGAGAGACAGTATGCGCGTGCGCAAAGACACTTTAAGAAAATCTAAAGACAATTTCTGCATAAGCTATCTTTCATCTAACTCATATCAAAATCCAAAGAGATCCATGCGATCAGGATTAATAGTGAAAACTAAATAAATAACTAAATAAATAACTAAATAAAATCCCCCGCCGTTACGGCAGTTCCGGATCATTCCAGGATATTCCGGATCACGAGACAAAATGAGGTCGCGCCCGGCTATTATGCCTATTATAGTCCAGTGGCTAACTGCAGATTTTGACCTTTATCTATACACACCGGATTAAAGTAAGAAACTTTGCACACTTCAAGTATCCAACAATACAAATCATATGGCGGAGGTGTACCCGATTTTAACTTTCTTAATTAGCCTAAATTAATTGATTAAAGTTGCTCATATCCCTATAGCACTGGGCACGCTAGTTGATACACACACTGTAGCTGACCCGACTCTGGAAGGCGGAGAGAGATACGACTGAGAGATACTGGTAAGGCGGTGGGATGGCCTGTACATTCCAGTGCTGAGATTTAGGTCGCACTTGTTATAAACAAACCCGCGTATGGCTGCTTGTGTTCACATTAGGTACAATGCCACAGTAATATTTAGTCACAGAGACCATAAAGGACACAGCTATCTTATATATAATTAATATATATTTGAGGTTGATTAATTCAGTGAAAAGTTGCCATTCCATAAATTTTCAAAAAATACAAAATCTGAATTGTTGTCGAATTTCAAATTGATATAAGTGGTGTCTGTAGAGTTTGTATGCAATTCATTTATATGCAAACCGAGCATGGTATCCATTAGTCATGCAATCAGTTTCAAGAATTATATTTGAAGTAAAGACAACGTTATTTGATGAATCTGCCACCAAAACAATATTATTTGACTTCAAAAATAATTTGGACTCACTGTTTTTAAATTGCTTATCCATCCATTTCAATTAATATGACCAATAAGTAGTGTCCGAACATGTTTTCCAGAGACTTTAAAGGACACGTTATGCATAATTATCAATGATAGGGTATCCCAAATTCTTTAAGATAGATCATACATATTTTGTTTTTGTTAGTTTATGTATTTATTATCCGCAATTTGCCGTTTACATGGGAAAATACACTTTTATATGCAGTGGGTATTCCTTTAAAATGTTTCATCACTAGGTACACCTAAGATACCAATGAAAACCAATTTTATAACTTCTTCATTTTGTGGCATTTATTTGTGAGTGTCCTGTTGTAAAATGTCCAATAGAAAATCTATTTATTGTATCTATTGTCAGATCACACGTGATACAATCTCTCTGTTTTTCCATATGGACTTTGTCTAGCATTATTCTGTGAACCAAATGATGTAAATATCTTCATGGTTTGTACAGTAATTCAGCATTTTAAATCAATCTTCAAAAAGACTATGACAACTTAAAGACATTCAATATTAGAATATTCACACTTTTCACAACTTTCATAGTAATGTTACCACCACCATCTACAGGCAATGGTAAACCTAATACTCATTGCTACACTCGCTGAATGAATCTCATTTTGGTGACAGATTCATAGATATGAACTTTTTCTGCTTGAATATTGTATGTTTAATTTATTTGACAGAGTAAATGAAGCTTCAAGATAATGTACATACTGATAACTGATATTGGAACTTCATCTTCATTTTCAAATAGTGGTTATGATATTTGTTCCATTCCATTTTTGCGCTTAAACCTCCCGTCCAGAAACAATCCATCTATGACATGCAACATGTTTTATAAAACTGTACCCCAAGAAGCTTTTGATACTCAGTTCGTTCTACTGATGAAGTATATGGCATCGTAGAAGCATCACCTCGTAGTGGCATTTGAAGTGATTCTCTCCTGGTATCAGAAAGTCATGTCATGTCTCTAAAGCACTGACAGCAAGCGTACATAGGTAATGTGATCCGAGCAGACAAGAGCCCAAGAAACAAAGAGGACAGAATCACGAACACGGTACTGCTACACAACATGCTTTCAAAGTTTAAGCGAACAGATTATATGACACCATTGCTTCGAAGAATCCCAGGTAATGATGACCCTTGGTGATTATGGTTGTGTTTGATACTATTGTTAAATCTTTGTCCAAACAAGAATACTCATCTGTCTCTTTTCAAACACAGACAACTAAAAGCTAACATGAACTCCAAACAAGCACCAATTTACCTTAAGGATGACTTTGGTATAATCAGCAAAATGTACATTGCTTGCAAGGTATAGAATTTGATCCATATGAATCCATGGGCAACAGCACCTTCTAAACTGAATTTGGAACCTCGCAAAGAATAAAGTATTAAGAACACAAGATAGGATAGGAAAGGGCATCAGAAGGAAGGTTTCCCCTGACACATTTGTTACCTTTGAATTGAGTTACTCAGACCAACTTTCCAGAGGGTAGGAAGTAATACAACCAGCACGTGTGGTAACAAGAAGTCGTAGAGAGAAAACACATCCTACCAGTCTGGAATAAGTAGATAAGAATCTGCCTCTATGTTCAGGATGCAATAGAGGTGTCATCAAAAACAACACAGATGCAATTGTAAATATGTTCAGCAATTTGCTATCCTGCGAATTTGGGAAAGAGGTCGAATTTCAGATTCCGCAACGCCAACAGCATTTACAAACGTCATGGCAGTCACAAATCCATGGCCCTACCCCTTTTCCATGCTTTTACACAATGTCCCATATCAGTGGAAAGAAAAAATAGTTCATGGAAGATTTGGCAATCCTACCAAGAAGAAATAGAAGTAACAGCACATTTTATTTCACCCTTTCGAGCCAGTAGATTTGGAGCCAACTGCATGTTTTTGTGACTATTGAGGGCTTCATCTGCCAAGGATTTTCTCTTACAACATGTCCAACAAAGCTTCTATCAAGCAAGTCTTTGGTTACCTTGTTGTCCATCCTCAGCAAGAAGTACCAACTATATGTTTGAAAACATGATGTCACCTGGAAATGACAATTCCAGAGGCCTCGGAGATTCAGAGAATTTACCAAGTGTGACAGTAAATCTCTGCCAATGTGTTGCTAAAAGAAAGTGTATCCTAAAATTGAAGCTTCAGTGCACATCGCTTTGCAACTGCAAAGGAAACTATCAATGATACAAAGATATAATCTAATGAACAGTGAATCAAAAATAACTTTAAAATGCAAATTGATAAAAAAAAAATGTGTCTTACCAATCTGTTAGTTGTTTCATTTAAGAGAGCATAATTGATAACATCAATTTTGCTGTTCAAATCAAGTTGATAGGCCAAATAACAACCGAGATATGCCTATTTTAGATTTTGGCGGCCATCTTGGCAGCCATCTTGGATTTTGAAAAAAGTAGGTCACGAAAATCGGGCACACCCCCAAATGATTGATAAGTATTGTTTTTTGGACCATTATGCCAATTTTCATGCTTTAATCCGGCGTGTATACTTCAAATCAGTTAGCCACCGGACTATTAGGACAAAAAGGGGGATTGTCAAACAAAAACACTAGTTTAACTACACATGTGCGTGAGAAATATTAATCATGATGTATACATTTCGAATAACAAGCATTGCAATTCAAAACATATATTGTCCGTGTAGACCAAAATAGCGTTCTTGGACCAGAAAGACATTATTACTTGTAGATATTTAAAAATTACACAACATTGTAAATGTTTTTCGTCAATTCAACAGTTATTATATTTTTTCGGCCGTTCGAAGTTGTAATAACGGTCCCTAAATTATGGTGATCCGGAACTACCTGATTTACGTTGTCCGTTCGATCAATTGTTTATTTCTTAAAATATATGGCAGATATAAAAACCATTTGCATTGTAATTTACAGGTGAATTTATTAAGGTAAGTAAAGAAATATTAACATTTAGCAAGTTGATTTTATTGCTTCTTAAAATGGGCTCTTTCTTGATATTTCTTTCTTGATATTTCCTTTTCTAATCGAGAAAGTTTTCTTTATAATTTACGATAGTGCTTTATCGCCAGTCAAGTCCTTACCTTGTTATACAGTACAGCCGACAAGCGCTTGCATGTGCTGTATTGTCAGTAAAAGTTGTACAGTCTGGATCTCCTCGACACTCTAGAAATGCATGAAGAATGGCGGTAAATGAACACGCACCTACCGAACAAGACGTCTCCTTAATGAAGGGAAAGCATGTATCGCGTCGTGTACGTGTTAAGAGTTCGGCAACCCTAACTAATCCTTGCTTTGGAAGGGCTTCATAGGAAATTAATACACGTCGGTTTAGCTCAAATAGTTGTAAAATACCTTCGTCAAAATGAAAGCAGGTCTTAAAATGCAATTACAGAAGGTCAGGTCGAAATGATTAAACAGGATATGCAAAGCATTGGAAGTTGCCAACATGCCAAGTTGTTACGCTGTGGTCTGTTCAGAAGGAAGCGCTATTTGACTGCTCTTGTGTCGCTTTTAAAGGTGCATCCATTGTGTTTCATAAAATTTTATTTGGCTTTAATACGTTCCCACACACCATATGTGATGTTTACAATACAAATAAATTCACTTATCTTGCATATTCATCCCCAATCGCCAAACATATCATATTTACTATTTTCCAATTAAAATCGAGTAACATCATTATGCATGTGTAGAAACCGAAAGTGAACGTCCTATTTACATGCACAGTAGTTATATGACCTATTGAACATTATTAACCCAATTGTGTTATTTTGCCTGGTGTAAATAAGATTCAAAAATTACGTTTGACTCTGTGGCGCGCGCCACACGCGGTGCATTGTCCGGTTTTCGATCAGAAATCACTACTTTTACCTTCATATCGTCAATATACTAAGTCCAGTATCATTAAAATGGTAGTTTTCGGTAACAGTTGGTACTTCTCGATAAAATAAGACCATTTACAACGTTTGTCATATTTGACCCCCAACAACACAATGGATGTACCTTTAAACACACTACCCCAGCAGTCTAGCTCACACTAACTGTTCACCTATAATATCCGTAAGGGTGGACACTTTGTTTCAACGACAATTTGTGCTTGTGCTTGTAGGCTCTATAATGAGATTGATCTTGTTTGAAAGAGGTCATTTACCTTATGATTTAAATATAAATCGTGTAAAAATTAAAATAATTGAATAATTGAATTATTGAATTATCGTCGAGTGCCATTATCGGAAGATGATATTTCACCAGTGTCAATTTTATCATTAAGCATTGTATGATTTAGTAACAATATGTAGCTAAAATACTATTACTTAACAAAGGCAACTTAGTTGTTTACATCTCAACATCTTCACTGATCGCAGTGAACTATCATATATGGTCACTTTTGTTTCATAGATGCTTTTAATCACTTTTTGATAAATGTTTTATTTAACTGTTGTTTGATATATGTTTTATTTAACTGTTGTTTGATATATGTTTTATTTCACTGTTGTTTGATAGGTACTTTATTTCACTGTTTTTTGACAGATACTTTATTTACCGTTGTTTGCTTGATGCTTTATTTATGTTTCATATATGGTTTTTTTCACTGTTGTTTGATATATGTTTTATTTCACTGTTGTTTGATACATGTTTTATTTCAATGTTATGTGATACATGTTTTATACATTGTTTGATAGATGCTTTATTCCATTGTTATTTGATATATATTATGCGTTATGTCACTGTTGCTTTATTTCACTGTTAAATCACTATTTTCCCTTGCTGAAAGATTGGAATTCAACCAGACTACAGCAAACCCGAAATTTCAGCTAACTGCGTTTATAAATTGATTTAGTATTAGTAGTATGCTCAACATATGCGCATCGTCAATATTTAAACACGTATAAGTACGGTCATGGTCATAGTTAATCTTCAAACCATTTGGCCGCTGGCCATAGCGTCACAACAGTAATTTGAAGAAAAGAAACACTTACAGTTTAAATGGTTTCAAAAAACGTATTAAAAGTAGTTGATACACTCGATTGACTTTACATTGTTCACAAAAAGATTTGAAAATAGTGATACTTAACGTACCAGAGGTAATCTACATTTAAACCACTATTTCCTCGTTGTACGTGATTATTTCATTCACATACTTTCGAATGGTGTTGACTGTTCACCTCAGATGTCGTTACAGATATATCCATGTTGGTTATGTGTATGTTTTAACGCTGTTGAGCAAGGTGGCTGGCGTCACACGTCAAGGTCCGGGTTCGAATCCCGCCGGAAACACCTGAATTTGTTACGTGGGCTCATCATTCACTGTCCAACCAGCTGTTTAAATGGATAGCTGAACAAGTTTAGAAGCGGCGCCGAAAATGCAATTCCTTCAGGGTAATGATACACATTGTGCGGTTTAGAGGATGTTCACGGATGGAATTAGCGTTATACAAAATGCACTTTATAATATAAACGTTTATCATAAACCAATGATACGGGATGTTTTGCATATGTGATAGAGGTCAGGACACCGCACCCATATCAGCCGGCCGGTCCGCAAATCCATACAATATCAGCCCGGTGACGTTAGCTTAGAGTGATCTCCCTTTGCTATCACAGGGTAAGGTAGGCTACTAAAGCCACAAGTAAGGCATTGTCAGAATGGTTCGTTTCAGAGTAAACAAGGATGCTGTTGACACTTATTTTATCAACATATAATTAAATAGAACATTTATTGTAAAATTGAATAAGAGGCACTGCTTATATATTTTTAAAACAAACTTATATAGTGGAGGGTTTATTCATCTTGTCTCCTAATGGTAAATGTTCGCATGGGAAAATATTCTTTAAATTTTTTGTCTTGCTTTAGAAAAGTATGATATATGATAATAAAAAAAAGAAGAAGGTTACAACATGTCATTTTTCATACCAAACCCCAGATCAAACCTCGACCCTTATCAGTCCTCTGGCCTGCGGCCCTCGATCGGTCTGATATGAGGGTCTCGGGGTGATATGGGGTATGGTATGAAACATGACATGTTATAACCTCTAATTAGCTAGAGACCATAAAAAGGACCATAATATGGTCTTTGGTTCATCACAAAGGAGAGTGAAACAGTCCAACAGTATCGTGCGATGTTAACAAAACTACAACGAATAGGTCGATGGAAAGCGACTGAACTGAACTTTATTTTCACTCAGGCTGCACACTGCAGCATAAGAGGTACATACATATTTACATATATACAACACAACATAGAATATAAGGTCACAGCAATTAAATTATAAATAGAGACATTGTGAAGTTATGGACAATATTTTTTGAATAACGACATTATAATTTTACAGAACATTGACAGTTTTCTTAAAGTACCAAGCTTAGTAGTGTTAAAAAGGGAATTCATTTTGTATATATTTCGAAGAGAGAAGGATGTTTTACTATTGGTGAAATTATCAAATAATCAAATACATTTCATCAACTTATTTAAGCGAAAAAACGTGCTACTGCCCCTTTAAGAGATTAGCATACCCCAAAGCTGCACACGATCCTAGTTCAGCCGTTTTTCAACACTCTTTATTTCTCATTGTGTATACGATTTGTGCAATCCCTTCGACTTCGGTGTTGTTATTATCGAGTGCAGGTCAATTATAAAGAATGAAAAGTATGTTATTGCATCGATCGATATGAAGCTAAAATTGGCGCAAATGCACTCATATGACCTAGATTAGCTAAATTGAGCACAGCAACTTGTGCCTTTAAGTTTAAATATTACGAGTTCTATGGATTTACAACTTCTTTGTTGCAAGAGTGCGAAGTTTCAGTGTAGCTGCTAACATCAGGAACAGGAACAGGCTTTTTTTATTGTAACGCATCATTTCAGCGACAATTCTAATGTATGTGAATTTGATTTAGTTACAAACGTTCTGTGCGTTTGGCCTAGGATATTTCTGTTGCCGTTCGATGTGAATATGCAATTATGATTTCAAAACTTGACATTGAATAACGTTGATGTGCCTAGGCGCGATGAGTAGGCGGCGGGAGAGCTTTACGTGTTTCTCTTCTTTCGTCCATTCCTCTTCTTTCTTCCTCTTGTTCCCTCATTCTTCTTCGTTCTTCCTCTTCTTCACGCCTTCTATCAATACCTCGACGCCGATGTCTGAAAAAAACCAGGTCCAGGATGAATGAAAAACCGTTTATGTAGCTAAGCTCATTTGTGTTATGGTAAGCATCTGAATATGATTAAAATAAATAAATATATATTTGGCGAAGAACACCGCGGACATTGTCAGGATTTTTTGTGAGACGTTTCAGTTATAAAAGTAGAGACTAATCAAGACTTGATAATGGACGTCATATATTTAACAAACAGACTTTTGGTAACCGACTGTGTATGAAGGAAGGATGACACTTGGTAAATGATAGCATATTTCATGAATTTCAAACAGCATAACACGGGGCAATTGACATGCATGTGGTTTTATAAACCATGCATAGAGAATGATAAATTTTCATTAAAGAGATAATGCACACTTTAATGCACATTCAAGAATAATCTATTTTTTTTAATTAGTGAAATCACAAGTTATTCTATTTTGTTATATTAAATGTTCAATTGACGATTACATTATGTAACGATAGAATAACTTGTGAAGCCATATCGATATTGAATTCTCAAACGCGTGGACAAGTGGAAAACTTAAACCATGGAACATATCGTACATGTTTTCATATTTCCTCTATGATTACCTCAAGTTTTGGATGTTATTGCTGGATCGTTATTTACTGGAAATTTCTTTCTTTTAAAAAGGGACTATTATTTTGTATGTACCTGTGGGCGGCAATGCCAAAGGCACACCAAGCTGTAACAGCAACTCCTACTCCGGCTGACAGGATTGTAACCAGGATACATTCAGGCGTTCCGTCGTTAGTTCCTGTACGATTTATAACATAAGTTTGCCGTAATATAATTTTGACTGACTTTTAGATCTTTATCTTTAGACCCAAATTATCATTGTCACCTACAAGGCCAATATGTTGAAGTGTAAACGACATTTACTGTATCCAAGTAGAAATATTATAGTTTTTTTGTCGTGAAAACGTACCGATGAATTTCAAGTATAACACAAAAGTAAATCAATTACGGTAAAATATAAATTACAAACCCTCATAGTTTTACATCGCCAAATAGGCATTTAATTTTCAGAATCTTATTCAACTTAGGTAAAAGGTTGTTTAAGAAACGATCATAGTTTGAAGTCGCTGTTATTGATTTGTATGACAAGGGGTATGCACAGTGTCCTAAACACCAGAAACATATAGGGACGGTTTCAAAATATTTACTCATAATTTGAACCTATAAATGAAAATGTCTAGAGGTATATGTAGGACTCCTTTTTAAACGCCTTGTTGCATCTCTGAAATTCATTCATGACACCGCTTATCGCATTTCATAGGGGTTTAGAGTAGAAGTAACAGTTTGACTACTTAGTAGATATGGTTTGAATGATTTGTTTTCATGTTGCTTAATTAGCTTGTAAATTGTATCGAAAATTCCATATTGCGAGATGTCAACTACGGCACCATGTCTCAATCCTGATAGTGTGAGGTTTTTGCTGATGTACAGTATGACTGGTACTCGCCCATCTGTCATTAGACATATATGTTCTACTTGGACCACAAAACATGGATTAATCATTGTTGTTTTTTTCATCATCATCAACGCATGTCATGTTTGCATGTTTTATCGCCGTCTCAATTAAATAAGAAGTTGATAATCCATAAATATCCTTCTCTTCTAAATAATTTGATGCAATTAATTGAAAGTAATGTATAATACGGTTTTATACTCATTCGCTTTGACATCCACCTAGATTCAAAGCTCTCTAGGTTTTGAGACGACCCTTTCTTGTGAGATTTTCAGTTGGCCGTATACTATAAAACTGGTTTATCGTTAGAGCTGATTAAACATCACTTATTGCTATGTCTAAAAGGATTTAATAAATACAATGAGAGATAGGTTATTGTATGGTAGAATGTGTATATAACGAACCCGGAAGCTTATGCCTATAATTTCTCTCTTCAACCAGTATTGCGATGATCAAATTAATAAAGAGACTACGGTATTCTATGTTAAAGGCGCTGTAGCACGTTTTTTGCAAATTTTATTTTTTCAAATTTCCCATTTATAATGATAGTTTATGTCATTTATATTTACTTCAGAGGGTAAAACATCGTATTACACAAACTAATTATCCGTAGTGGTAATAACGGTGTTGCGTATAAAGCAAAAATTGCATGGCGGCCATTTTATTGTGAACACATTTTATTATTTCGAATGACAAAAACGATTCCCGTGGCTTTACGGAACCATGTACACTCATTTGTAACTTGTCTTTTCGAAGAGAGAAGGGTGTTTTACTATTGGTGACATTATTTTTCAAATACATTTCATCGACTTATTTGAGCGAAAAAACGTGCTACAGCGCCTTTAACGTTGATCACGCAATTCACGTGTATTTGTGAACTCTTCCATACACAGTGCCTACCCCCTTGTCATACAAACCAATAACAGCCACTTCAAACTATGATCGTTTGTTTAACAACTTTTTTCCTAAGTTAAAGAAAATTCTGAAAATTGAATGTCAAATTGGCGGGGTAAAACTATGAGGATTTGTAATTTTCATTTCATCGTATTAAATTCACTTTTCTGTTAAACTTGAAATTCATCGGTACGTTTTCACGACAAACGGACTCTAGTTGATAACAAATGGAACAATGCTCTGACGTCACTTCTCTCTCCAACATCATCCACTGATTATATGTTTCAACATATTGAAATATATATCACTAACTCCCAAAGTGGAAACCGGAATACTTAATCTATGGTGATGACGTCAGTCTATTGTGTGAACAGTTGATCATTTTTAAGAATCCACTGGTGATTGACTGTCCAAGTCAGGAGGGGTGTTAGGTTTTGACGTTGTCAGTAATTGGCTAACCAAGTAAATTTTTCGAGATTGGTGTATTTTGTCTTGGTTTATCTGAACAGGATTTTAAAATATCTCAATTATGACAAATTAATTAATTAGCGTAATGCATGAACCTGGATTCGAACAGGCGACCCTTCGTTTTGTAGTCAGCGCTCTTAACCATTAGGCCACGAAACGTTAGAAATCTTAGGATTATTTGTCAGTAAGAATCCCGCGTTCTCTTCTAGACTGATAATGCACGGAGACAGCATGGAAAAAGTTGTACCTGTCAGTCGCATCGCTGCACGTGCGTGGAAGAATCCACTTTATAAGGGCCGAAGCTATTTGCAAAATATCCGATGAATGATCGAAATTTGCAACATAAATTTTGGTGTCACATAATTAAAATATATTTTTTTTTCAAATGTAGAATAATCACATATACATGTGCATGCATTGTTAAGTTGGAGAATGCATGAAGACCAGTGGATTCGTTAAAAATGATCAACAAGCCACTTCCAGAAAGTGGTTTTGAAATGAAAGCGTTATACCTCTCGATACCAAATTGACCGTATAAAGGGCTTCCTTGGTGATGGTTGGTGTCAGCACATTGAAAACCGTGCACTTGAGAATACGGCGGGGACTCGAGGAATTCTTTATCTCAACCTGCAACACGCGTTGGACCCTTGTTCTTCCTTCCGCGTCGGTTGTGTAGAAATTTTTACTTATCTGATATGAAATATCGGATGAAACGTCAACGCTTGCATGGGTGACGTTAGTTTCGTTCGTCGTTGGGTAATACGTCTCGGGGGGGGTTGATACTCCACACGACCTTCACCTTGGAAAAGCTTGGTTCTGTCTGACAAATAAATGTCCGAGAGCAGGGCGTCTCCGGTCCTGTTTCAGTTATATTGACTTCCGGTGTTTCTGAAAATGAAAAGTGAGACTTATAATGATCATGTTAGTGAATGTTAATGGATGACAAATCAACATTCCAGTACCGTTAATAAACTAATCAAGCATTATTTATCACAAATATATCGAAGATGAAACAAACATGCACGGTCATAACTGCATTGAATCTTACGAACAACCCGTAGTCTGATACGATATATGTAAAAACTGCAGGCGCTTTTACGGTTTTACGTAATTCTATTTCATTTACTTTAAATTTCTGTTTAAATGACATTAAATTTACCTAGTTTCAAAAAGTCCAAAGAATCGAATATTTTCAGGCTTTTAACACAACTTTCAGTTAATTGAAATACCAATAGTTAATGTATGAACCGAAAACAATGATATTCATAAGTGTTCAATCTAGCAATACGTTGTTTTTCCCATTTTATCATCTTTTTTAAGACAAATTAAGCTAATTTTTATATATTATTAATTAAACTATTTCCACATGCCAATTTTATGAAGACCCTTTACAGTCAACGATGTCTTTGATGTAAAATGTGTTTTTAAAAAGCAGGAATAACAATATATAACAAGAGTCATCAGAAGATGACATATCCCACCGGTCCCAAATAATTTGTAAAACACATCTTTGGCAGATAAGTGTATATCTACTACTTCAGTTAGTGGGTAATACACATGCTGAGTTTCAGGTATGGTGAAGGGTTTTAGATTTCTGCTCCGGGAGCAGACCTATCTCTGAACAAAGTCCAAATCAAACACGTTTCTAATTGAAACGGAGAAAAAAACATGAAAATATCAAAAGGCACCACTGCAAAGTTTCAGGAAGATATGATGAGGAGTTTTGGAGCTGTGCTCCGGAAAATATCAAAAGGCACCATTTCAGTTGGTAGGTAATATACACATGGGAAGTTTCAGAAAGATATCATGAACGGTTTTCGAGTTCTGCCCTGAAAACCAAATGATTACGGACGGACAGACAGATGGACAGGGTGACGACTTCATGTATATCCCACGGTATTACATACTGGTTGGATAATAATATATGCCGCTAGGGGATTTGTTAGAAAAGAGAAATTTGCTAATAAGTAGAACAGAGGTAACGATCGAAAATCTGAATTGAGTAAACTCTGTGAGAAGAGATGGGTTGACACGTACGCGCATGGGACCCATAGTTCTAGACGTTATGTGTTTCGAGCTAATGGTTAATGGACCTACCTTCTTCATAGACCAGCAGTTGTTGGCTCTTCTGGAGTTGGGTGTTACCATCGATACATGAGTACCTGCCTCCGTCTTGACCAGTTACATTCTTCACCATCACCACGAGGATATCCGCAGGCCATGCCCTCTCCGCAAAACATTCATACCGGCTTGCATTGTATATAGGATATCCAGATGTACTAGAATTGCATACACGTTTACCTTCTAATGTCATAGTGATGTGAACTGGCCACTCAAAAGATGAGCTCGAGGTAACACACTGTATGAACATCCGTTCTCCAACTTTTACTACAGCAGGTCCATAGATAGTAACAGCTGTAGAAGAATGAGTTGCTTTTAGTTTTCAGTAACCACAGTGCATCTTACTTATGTTTGATTAATTGATATCGAATCAGTCCAATGATACATGCAAATACGTAAATTAATTATCTACCTACGATGGCCCTCTACCTCCGATTGTCCATGACGTTTTTAAGAAGGTATATGTATTACCGTAAAGGTTTACTAAATACATACAGCACTAATGCAGAAGTAAGAATGAATGATTTAATCATTTCATTTTAATATCATTTGAATGGTTACTTAAAATTTAGTCACATAAAAGGGATTAAATTCACAAAATATAAATATACAAAACACTATATTTGTTTTTACTTTCAAGGGTAAATCAAACGTACTTGCGCTAAAATCATTATTATTTTATTAAAATCAAAATATATAGGTACACATTTCTTTAAAGGATCGATAATAAAATATACTAGCGTAAAGTGATTTAATTTATCAACTCCACAGTAAAACATGAGGAATTATAGCAATTGCGTACTTTAAATCAAATAATTCATAATTTGTCCTGCAAATATATGAAGTGGATACTTACACTGTTGTTTAGACGTGCTGGCCCACATCGTAACAAGGCAGAGAAGAAGAATTATTCGTGACCTCATCATTACTGGAGAATCAAATCATAAACATAAACATAATACTGCACCATTTTGCATATCTTTAAATTTTAATCACTCCTAAACCTTATAAACACTTTGAGGTTTGGTAACAAATTTCCTGTAGTGCTTCTTTTTTTATGACAGCCACAATCAATAAGTATTTTATCAAATGGAATAATGAGTTCCGTTTTAATTTGATGATCTCATTTCGCAACACTGGGTGCCACAACACTTAAATTTCTGTTTGTATTTAATATAGAAATCGATTTACACTCGTAATTACACAGTTACACAGTTTAGATTTAAGTTTTATCAGACTTTAAAGTTCATGGGAAGTTGTCAGTATATATGTTTGTTTGAAGTGGTGATATTGTGGTATGAATAGTGTTGATGATTGATGAATGTGCAGAGTGTGAGGATAATAGTATGTAAAGATGCCATATATATGTTATGTGGCAAACAAGTGGTGGCAAGCTCCATCTTCAGAGAGTTAAGAATAAATGTAGCGCTGAAGGGAGTAACCTCTGTGGGAAGAGAATGGGTGAAACCCGGCAATTAAAGGGGCACTACGTGTTTTTCATGAATTTTTATTTAGATTTGATACATACATTTACGTCCAAATCATCTCACTTGACTTGCATATATATTCCCTAACGCCAAATATTTGACAATAACTTGCTTTCAATTAAACTTGAGCAGCGGCTAAATACACGATGAGAAGCCGAATTCATGTCCCCATTTACAAGTATACCAGTTATATGTTCCATTGAACAGTACCAACCAATTTGTGTCTCTTTGTCTGCTACATATAAGTTTTCAGAATTACGTTTGGAGGAGGAGTTACCATGGGATGACTGTCAAAACATTGCACAAGAACAGGCTGCAGAATGTCCCGGAGGTAGCGATCGCGTTTGAGGAAACAGAGTCAGGCTTACGACCGTGCTACCTAGACTGGGTTTTTTCTCTCCCAACACGCTGGCGCTGACCAGTGGACCTTCCCCCAAGACGGCGGTCTACACACCACTCCATTGTTTCAAGAGTATTTCGATTATATCACGGCTGCTAGTATAATTCATTTGTAATTGCGGGCACAAAAGCCTTTGAGCACCGACTGGAACCAGCGAACCATGGGTGTACTGCGCTGAAATTCAGTGTAGCATTGCACAAAAACCTTATAAATTACCACAAGGGCTTGAATTGTCGATAAACTAGCGATTAGAAAGTATACATAGCAAAAATAGTGTTGCACCCAAACGTTTTTTCACCAGTAAAAGTTGTCTGATAAGAAAGTTGACAATGTTTCAGGACAATCAACTTTGTGATATGACAGAAGCATTATCTACCAGTTTAACGAAGCAAATTTCATTCAGATAATGTTTCACAACTTTGTGATATTTGCATTCATAAAATGCTGCTATGTTGGTGTCCAGGAACAAGTATTGTTACACTGAAAATTGAAAGTCAGCATTGCTTGTTCTCATATAAGCAGTTCCATTCTTTCAAATGAACTGATTAACCTTTTATTAACTTACTGTTAACCAAACGTCACTCGTTAAAGCAGTATAAACCTTTAAAGTCAGATTGTTTGGAAAAAGACAAATTTAAACAAAATTGCTTACTGACGATATTCGGTCTGTATTACTGTAATGACACCTCTAAATCACAGATGTGTTTGATTTACGACTCGAACTCATAAAGATCTCAGAATTAACCAAAATCGTATGATAATGACCTTTTCATCACTAGTTGTCAAAAATTTGGAAAAAGGAGATGGAATTTTAAGAACCAGTTCTTTCCATATTTTGCTTGAAAAAAGATGTTGTGATGCGTGAAAGTCAAGTTAGTAACAACATGTTTGTTTTCGTCCTTTGATACCTAATGTTTATCGCATAGTTTCGGCACAGGAACAATAGTTATTTGGGTAAAAGAAACAGTATCATTGAAAATTCAGTCGTAATTTCTTTAAATGTCAACATGAATATGTTTCTTCGAAGACATTAGTCATTAAGTATCCCATCTTTATGTATTTAGTGTTTAATTCAATACATATATCCTAAAATTGCCACAGCATCACATTTTCGATATGAATGTAGGGGGGTGCAACACCTTTTTTGCTATGTATATGTGAAGTCGACGATCCAGCCCCTTATACTATGAAAAAAGTAAAGGGATGTAACGAGGTCAACACCCCATGTCAGTTTGAAATTATATTTAAGACTTTTGTCATCATATTAACATTCAATATTATATACCACGTCAAAGACAATATATTTTTCTTTAAAATAAGCTATCAAACATGGGCTCATCAGGATTTCATTGATTTACTATCTAAGGTTACATATTTAAGTTATCTCAAATAATACATTGTTTACAAGCAAAGGATAGGTTCTTAGATCATGACCCCTGTGACCTAGATTTGGGTCAAGGGGTCACCAAATCTATAATTTAGAATCCCTATTGGCAAAGGACTCTGCGCACAACAGTTCAGCTTTCTAGACATTTTGGTACTGGAGAAGAAGATGAAAATAGGTTTTTTAAGATTGTGATCCCTGTAACCCTATTAGCCAAGGAGTCTGTACACAACTTTTCAGCTCTCTAGACCTTTTGAAACTGAAGAAGAAGATGCAAATAGGCTTTAAAGGTTGTGACCCCTGTGACCCCATTTGGGGTCATAAAGTCACGAAATCTACAATGTAGAATCCCCATTAGCCAAGGTGTCCGCACACAACTTTTCAGCTCTCTAGACCTTTTGGAACTGGAGAAGAAGATGAAAATAGGTTTTTAGGGTTGTGACCCTTGTGACCCCATTAGGGGTCATGGGGTCACGAAACCTACAATTTAGAATCCCCATTAGCCAAGGAGTCTGCACATACAATTATATTAATTATAAAAGGTGTCGTCGACATAAATAACTAATAAATAAATAATTTGGTGACGCATCTTAACTGTAGGACGCCACAAAACAGGCCAATCTCGTTTTTTGAGGCTTCTATCTCGTCTAGTTAAGGAGATTCCAAAACGACGATTTTTAAAACGTGTGTTTCTCAGAGATATGATAAAGTTTTGAAAATCGATATTTAGTATTGTTGAGTTCTGAAGACATGATGTAATGCTGTTTCAGTCGTATTTATCGCCCGTTAATGTAAAATATCTTGTATTTGTATGGGGACGTTTCTTTCACACGTGAGTTTATATTACATGACATGTACAGTACATATTAAGGCACATAATACATAACCATTACAGTCGCCGTTAATGACAGATATATTATTCTATGTATCATTGATTATATGAAACGTGTCTGTCTTTATTGGAAATTGTTGAATGGTCTTATATGTAAATACTTTCTTAAAGACATGATAATCGGCTAACGGTGCATCATAATGAAATGTGGGTATTTACAAATATATATATATATATATATATATATATATATATATATATATATATATATATATATATATATATATATATATATATATATATACCGGATGCTGTTGCAACACAAAAAATCGAATGAGACATATAGCTCACTACTGTACTTTTACATAATGATAACTGCTACGTAATAAAATACATTTATAACAATAAATTCAAAGTAGTAATATTTGGGCGTAAATACAATAATGATGATTTCATTAACATTGTCAGAGTACGTTACAAGACCCACCTGTTTTGTATGGTTATCCGTACAATTGATGTACCCTCTCGCTTACTTTTATAACTATTCTATAATAAAGATGACACACTCAACAAGCGCAATTAAATCAAATGCTCCTGTGTATTCTAAAGCTATCGCTACGTTAACTCCTTCTGTCAATATTTAGCAGTCAATTGAAATCCGGTTTGCTGTTTTGGCAATATCCAAGGAAAGAACATTCAAGTTGAACAAAAGGATGTGTCCCCGTTCTGTGAGTCTCCTGTACAGCTAGCAATACGGCAGGAGTCGACTAAGCAGAGGTCCCACTCATGGCCACAACTACCGTTGGCCTTAAGTAACTCATAGCTGGTGAAATTATATTAGTGTTATAAGTGTTCAAAGATTCTTTTTTTCTTTCATAGAATTTCTGTCGAATTGGTTTTGAAAGGGCCTGAAAATTATCCCAACTACAATTACATTAATTCCATTCCATTTTCTGTTGATAATTAAACAACACATAAACAAACATATTAATCAGAATTGACTGAACTGAACTGAACTTTATTAAAAAACAACAGCATAAGTGGTACATAGAAATATAAACGTTCGCCTCTTCGCTACTTCGCTACTTCGCTACTTCGCTACTTCGCTACTTCGCTACTTCGTCACTTCGCGACGAAGTAGCGAAGACACAATGTAGCGAAGAAGCGAAGTGGCGATGCGAAATAGCGAAGTAGCGATGAGAAGTAGCGAAGTGGCGATGCGAAGTAGCGAAGTGGCAATGCGAAGTAGCGAAGCAAAAATCTTCGCTATTTAGCTATTTCGCATCGCTACTTCGCATCGCCTCTTCGTTACTTCGCATCGCGTTTTCGCTACTTCGCATCGCGTCTTCGCTACTTCGCATCGCCACTTCGCTATTTCGTCCTAGCTTAGAATAACAGGAAGTAGCGAACACGCGAATGGCAGAAATCAGCCACCATATCTTCGCGATTTCGTTTCGCTGTTTCGCGATTTCGTGTCGCTGTTTCGCGATTTCGTTTCCCTGTTTCGCTATTTCGTTTTTCAATTTCGCGATTTCGTTTTGATTTTTTCGCGATTCCGTGTTGGAAAGTTAACACGAAATCAAATGGCCCCTCTCAGCCATCAAACTCCATTGTATAGCACTTCTCACTTCTCTCTCACTCGGGCAATACGAAACTACTCGTTACGTAAAAGTCTTATGATGTACAAATGTACTTCCTCGGGTAATAATCTCTATGTATTACTCGCCTTTGTAAGACACTGAAATGTTAACTTTATACGACAATATTAAACAAGTGATATACCGCTGCACGAGTGAGGTCATAATGATGTGCATTTGTGACATAACAATGTTAATACCACAATCACAATGGTACCCTACTGACGGACGGAGAGGTGAGTTCAGCACCATATATTGACATGTCATTTGACTTTATGTGAAACATGCAAATTGATCTTTCATCTAAAACTAATTCGTCTGTGGTTGGTATACTCACTCTCACTTGTTTGATACAAAATAATTAATAAAAATAGTATATTAATTAAAGGTAGGTTGTTAAGCATTTGTCGTATACATTACTGTATAAAGTGCCCTTAGCATACAGGAGGTCATGGTGTGGACGGCCCATTTCTCTTTTCTTTGGTTTTTGTTTTACGGAAATGTTTTAATATATTCATATTTATCTTCTGTGGTAACTTAACTCATTATTACGATGTCTTTTTTGTATATTTTCGCTAACCGAGTTTGTCTTTGAGTTTGTGACGTCATGCACAGGAAGGCAAACCCTGTCCACGCTTAACCGGAAGTTGGCAATATTCACGTTTTGAATATTTAACATTGAATGATGTCAACAATATAAACTTTTTTTCAACTCTTGGATAGTTAAAGTTTGTAAGTGTGTTTCGAAACATCGTTTGTCTAGTAGTCATCCATATTGAATGACCTTGACATTGGTCTATTTTTGGAAACGAAATGATGTCATAGGGCCTCAAATAGCCCTGTGACATCATTTCGTTTCCAAAAATAGACCAATGCCGAGGTCATTCAATATGGACGTCTCACTATCAAACGATGTTTCGAAACACAGTTGAGATAATCTAAAATCCCTGTTACGTCAATTACAGTGCACCCCGTGTTATAATTCTTGCGCGATCTGATGCACCAAATACTGGGCTTGGTAACTGGGTCACTATTAGCTGACAGGATATTATAAAATATTTTATAATAATTTTTTCAAGCGAAAATTTTATCATTTTGGTGGGCTAGGCAAATGGCTCACATTAGCAATTAGTTTATCTAATAAAAACTCGTATACGGCCAAGGCCTTCATCGAGTTTATCAATCGAACGAATTTTCTTTGACGCCACTTCCGCAAGAATTTCATGCGGAACGGCTTTGCAGGCAAAAAGTGGAATGAAAACTCACTTTTTCGATGGATACAAGATCACGGATCGATAAAACAAACATTCATTTTCAAATCGGGATATTTATCTCGACTAAAATCAACTCGGTTTATTATTTACAGGCCTTTGAATGCGAGCTACCCTCTTATTTTGTCAACCATATTGATATGCTAATGAAGGGTGTGTATAAAACCTGAATCCCATAAAACGGATCGTGATTAAATAACACTCGATCGATGGGCGGAAAACTAATGTTGAGCTGTCGTTAATTGTTTGTTAACACTTAAACAAGAAATAGTTTTTAATTAAAAACTACCATCAGACAATGATTAGACTGCTTCTAATGTATGGTTAAAGAAAAACTGTTGTTTATTTTGTGCTTGTTTAATGTCATGATGGCCTGTTTGTACAAGTGTTTAATTCCAGTGAAAGCAAGTTACATTCGATACGAAATTTTTAAAGAGCGCCCTTAAAATTATTTATTATTTTTATACATGTTAATACATTTAACTGGACGACATACCTATTTGTTAATTTTAGAATTACGTGCACAAGGTTTATTTGATAATATACATGTAGATATCGGAAACGTTTATGCCGGAAACGATTTTTTAAAATCAGAGACTTACTTTTATAGAGCCCCTGTTTGTATCTGCCTATATTCTTGGATAATTATGTTACTTATAATTTTGTTTGTACTGCGAAGAATATACGGAAGGCAAAGCACGGTATTTGTCTTTCATCTCAATTTTATTATCAGTCCTGATAACGTACCCTACACACAATATTTGTTGTCGCAAGTAGCCTACTGCAGTGGGGAAGAAGCAATAATAAAATTATTATCAGATTTGATAATTCTATACCATTTATATCAATATTTTAACAGAACTTAAGTTAGTTACTTTACTTTTGTTATTTTAGAAAGAAAAAAAACATCGAGTGACAATTTACACGTGAGCAATACGATATAATCCATAATTATCAGACCTTCCCCGTTGCGCAAGTTACAAAACTACGCGTGCACCTAATCCAGCTTTCGGGGGGAATATATGACAAATTCTGCAGTTGGTAATTTGTCAATTAAAACAAGACTGTGTAATTAGTTCATAAGCTGAAATGTTCACTTCAATTCAATGAGCTTGGCTGCAAGGAGAGAAATCGCCAAGCATGTGATTGTTGAAATGACGGATTGAATTAAATTCCCGTAAACTTTTACATGATTATAACATCTTTAATAACATTTAGCCGATTGGACGAAATTACATCACCACGTCGATTGACAAAACGATAGATATGTTGTCAATAAATTATTTGACATCATAAATGAAATCCATGTAGATAAATACAGATAAAAAAGTGTTTTCTTTACAATATAACACTGCCGGTCAAAACTCATTTGGACTGATCTCGGAAATGTCGTAACTTGATAGGAGAATATGGAAACGGACATTTTATCCCTGTTTAAGAAGCGCCGATGTTTCGCATATATAAACTGATGGAAACTGAAAGATACAAACATATGCACGATTATTTTGACAGCCAACAATATTAATTATTAAACTATCGGTTGTCGCAATAGTGTTTGGTAAATGATATATAGATATAGTCACTCCAGACATCGTCGGTTATCTTAAAACATTTATTCATGGCCAAAGTAAGTATGTATTTGCTATTTAAAATGAGTTTACATTGTCATGTAAGAACATTAAAACTTATGAAATATTAAGGCAAACAGCAACTTTGCGGTTGCATAGAAATAGTCAAATTCGCGTCGCATGATTGCCATCACGTGTTTTGAAGCAAAATGTGGTTCATTAATAATCAGATTGTCTTTAATTTGTGACATTGTTAGATGACATAAATGTATATTACTGGTAATTCACAGATCAAACTTGTATCTGGTCAGTGGTCACTAAACGTTTATCTTCAATAAGTATTACGCTAGCTTAAAAGGTTGTCTATGTTTTGTCAATTAGTATAATAACAAAGTTACATGTGCTGAAATACTAGTTCATTCAAAAGAAGTTACCACAACCAATACAGTAAAGCAGTTCAAATATTGTTTTATGATATCTTTTTTAAACAAAAAAGATCGAATATCGTGTTTATAAACAATTTTTGACTGTAAAAAGATCGTTTCCCTTCTCCCGGGAAAAGCCCGCCATTTAATCATGATCCGTTTTAATCTGAGTCCAAGTTTTATACAACCGGTCAAAATGGCCGACAGATACTGAAAATGTTGGGGGTGTCAAGGTTTTAAAAAATTTAAGAAATAAACTGGGTTGATTTAAGTCGAGGTAAGTGTTCCGATTTGAAGATTAATGTTTGTTGTAGCAATCCATAAACTTTTTCCCATCGAAATATTTTATTTTTGTTCTCAGTTATCCCAAGGACGTATATCACATCCATCTAATTCCTTGGTTATCCTAAAACCGTTTCGCCTCTCTGTCGTCAAGAACGTGCGTCATAGAAAATTCACTCGATGGCTAGACTATATATATGTAGCACTTGTGCGAAATTATAGTCTAGTTATATGCTGGACTAATGAGCAATGTGCTAATATTTTTGGCTTTGAAAAATCATATCCTTGTTATTATCCGTTCGATTTTTACGTTGATGGCTTGTTTTAAAGACAAATGTATTGGCTTTGACGTGGTATATAACATTGAATGATAATATGATGACAACATTCTGAAATGTAATTTCAAACGGACATTGGGTGTTGACCCCGTTACATCCCTTTATTTTTTTTATAGTATATGGGGCTGGATCGTCGACTTCATATTCGTTGTAATCGTTAGTTTCGACAATACAAGCCCCTGTGGACTCTTCTGTTATTTGTATTAAATCAAATTTGCAAGGAAAATTCACAAATTCCGGTATAAGTGAACACTGTAACAATATCACTTGGTCGTGCTTGCAAGATTCCATATCTCCTGTGTTTCTAGTTTCCTATCGGCAGGGCCTCTAGTCTTGGTTCAAAAAAACATTGTGCTTAACGATTGTCTTGATTTTTTGGTTCATTTCGTGATAGCTTTGATTTTCGAAAGAACTGGGCCCCGTTCCATAACAGCGAGCCCTTATAAACGCTCATTGATTGCTCAATGTAGCGCTCAAGTAGCGCTCATTCTCTCTTGAACGACACGGTGCAAATTCATCTAAGTTTGCTCGCCTTGCTACGTAGCGCTACATTGAGCAATCGCGTTCAAGAGACGTTTAAAAGTAATCGCTAATTGAGCGATTACTTTGAAACCGCTCTTGAACACGGCCCTGGTATCGAAGCTTTCCTGGGGGTTTCACGATCATGTATGACAGTGATGCATTTACATTTGTACGATGTATGAGTGTAGCTTTAAATATGATGTTACTCGAATTCTTACAAAGCGTGTGGTTAGTGAATAAAAATAATACATCAGATTTGAACTTATTTACACGAGGACGACAATTGTCGAAAAACCATAGACGAAAAATCACATGCAAGCCCTTAATACTAAAAACTGTACTAAAAATAGAGGCATTGACTCTCGAACTTTCTGATAACGAACTCGAAGTGTCTGATAACGAACTCGAACTGTCTGATAACGAACTCGAACTGTCTGGGAACGGAATGGACGTAGTGGCATCTGTTCATGAACTTTATAAATGGACTGCGACGTACTAAACGATCGGGTGATCCAGATAGTTGAACATGTCATACTTTCTATCCGTTCTGAAACTGTACTTAACGTACTAAACATGGGATTGTTGTACTTCGAAAAGAACTGTCGTACTACGAACGGAGTGGCCGTACTGCGACCCTACTTAGGACGAGTAATGGCCTAGTGAAGTCGGCAATCCACTGCAATACGTGTGTGCAAGACTTCCTCAAACAGATCAAACTCGACTGCAGTGCCTCCATAATTAGTTGCTTTACGTCAACATATCTTCCAAACATTGAGCTGGTAGAACGTGCCTAAACTGTTATGGAAGTTCGACTGGGGTCCTCACGGCGTTCTACTCGCTGTTAGTACGTTTGCGAAATTCTCACAGTTACTACTTCGTTGGCAGTACAATGTGAAGGGGTGGGTTGAAAACTTTATATATCCTCAGTTACACCAGTTTGTTTATATTGGTCAACATAATAAGAACGAGATTGATCTAGTCTACAACGGACATAAACTGTCCAAGGACGGGATTGAACTGACGACGTCGTGAAACGATGTGAATGGGGGAAATGATCTCATCTTAACGTGGTACCAACTGTCTGAGGACAGGGTAAAGACGAGATGGACGTACTTAGAACTGTGTATTAACGTACTGGGATCGTAGTTTGAAAACTATACTGGACAAAATAATTTAGGGATAGTTGTTGATTAATATTTCACAAATCTGTCAAGTAATAAATACATCATTAGTCATTATTTCAAAATTTCAAATATCCCTAATTAGTTTTGTCCAGTATACAAAAGTTGCTCGTGCCTATCCAGTTCGACACCCTTTTGCAATTGTTTTTGGACGGGGTAGAAATACTACCTTGGAACTGCAGTTTGGAGATTAATCTAGAAACATAACTTCATATTATAATTTCATGTCTTACTAAATTCGTTATTTTTAGTCAACTTTGTACAGTAGTACATTACTAAAATTCAATCAGCCATAGCTCCCCAAAACTTGAACACCATAAAATTGCGCCTCGATTTCTTTCGTTTATTACAATATCAAAACATTAGAAAACAATAAATAATGAACAATCAGCTCAAATGAGTAGAGGCATTGAATGCGGTTTTTTTGTCAGGCGAAGCACCAAGGTTCTAGGATGGGTTAGGTCCGGGCAATTATGACTATGACGTCGGAGTGTTTGCAGCAGGGGTGGATTCGGATTCACATTGGTAGATCTTGATCTGTAATTTCAAACATAAGCTGCATCAAATAATTGTTTTCCCATCTACTATAGTCATCAACCGCATAATGCATAATTTTCCCCCATCTACTTGTTATAAACCGTATCATTCATAAATGTTTTCCCCACCTTCTAGTCGTAAACTGCATACTAATTACATAATTGTTTTTCCCCTGTCTACTAGTCATAAACCGCAAAATACAAGTGTTTCCCATCTACTTGTCATAAACCGCACAATACAAGTGTTTCCCCTATGTACTAGTCATAAACCGCACAATACAAGTGTTTCCCCTATGTACTAGTCATAAACCGCATAATACACGTGTTTTCTCATCTACTAGTCATAAACCGCACAATACATAGGTGTTTCCCATCTTCTAGTCATAAGCCGCATAATACTGAGTATTTCCCATCTTCTAGTCATAAACCGCATAATAGTGAGTATTTCCCCATATTCTAGTCATAAACCGCATAATACATAAGTTTTCCCCATATTCTAGTCATAAACCGCATAATACAAGTGTTTCCCCATATTCTAGTCATAAACCGAATAATACATAAGTGTTTCCCCATCTTCTAGTCATAAACCGCACAATATATATTAAGTATTTCCCCATCTTCTAGTCATAAACCGCATAATACATAACTGTTTCCCTATCTACTAGTCATAAACCGCATAATACAAAATTATGTTTCCCCATCTTCTAGTCATTAACCGCATAATACATAAGTGTTTCCCCATATTCTAGTAATAAACCGCATAATACAAGTGTTTTCCTATCTACTAGTCATAAACCGCATAATACAAGTGTTTCCCCATCTTCTAGCAATCTCCAGTTTAGCTAATACCCTTTCAGCTGAACATCGTCGTCTTAGTTCGTAAAAAGTGATAATAAAAGTGTATCGTTTATATATAATAGTTTAATGTTCATTGTATTTATTCAGCGTATTTCATCAGTATTTCAATGATTTAAAATTACTATTTGAAAAAAAGGTCATCCTTTACGACTAAACTTAAACTGTAAAACAGTTACAGTTATCCTACCTTGTTAAAAAGAATTATCAACCAAACAATGTTTAAAGGAATACATTGCCAAAAGATTGCTAAGAAATATGAAAGTTTGCCTTATATTGCCTACTATGAACGACACATTTGAAGAAAAACATCGGAATAACGTATTTTATGTAGTTTAATTGAGATATAAGTGATATGATGTCAACTCACGTCATCCATTTTCCCTTGGAAGAATGCTCCGTCACCAGGTTGAGTCCCCTCACCTCCAAACCTCAGCATACAGGAGGTCTGGGCAATTCCTGGGGAATGAACGTAAGAACTAAGATAAAATTATTTACTTTTGAATTTGGAAAATGTTATACGTTACACCTAGCCACGCAATATTTTGATTCAAAAGGGTAAGCGAATGTTTTGGTGGGTTTTTAATCGGTCAGCAAAAATACTGTTCAGGGTTCTCGATTGCTCATTTTAAAGAGAGGGTTCTATCGACGTTTCCGTCATCTTGTTTTTAAGCATTACATGAAAGAGAACTTCGCTGTTTGTTCACTAATTTTATAACTGTTTATCAACACATAGCTTTCCACACTGGTAGCACCGATGAATGGCTTCACCTCTCACTGTTTTACCTTTTAAAGAATGTACGTAACGTGAATCACAATATAAACGTGAATCACAATATAAACGTGAATCACAATGTAAACGTGAATCACGATGTAAACGTGACCCATAATATAATCGTTAATCAGAATGTGAACGTGAATCAAAATGTAAACGTGAATCACGATGTAAACGTGAATCACAATGTAAACGTGACCCACACTGTAAACGTGAATCACAATGAAAACGTGAATCACGATGTAAACGTGAATCCCAATGTTAATGAACATATTCCATCGCCTATCTTTTCCTAGCAACAGATCTTTTAAAAACAGAAGTTTAGGCACATACCTCCCTGAAGGGTCATTTCGTCGCCCTTTTGATCCCGTCGATTACCGTTGCCATCGAGGACTCGAAGAAAGGCATTCATTTTACCAGTTACTTGATCGTATCGGAGGGATACCTCTTTCCATGTGTTGGTCAGTCCCTGTAACAAGCACGCGTTTATGTCGGTATATGTGTGATGTACTTGTATGATATAACTGACCCACAGCGCTCGGGAAGCGTACGTGTATATGGCAATGCAATGAGCATTGAGTACGTACGTAATGTGTTCCTAAATACTTATTCTAAAAAACAATAGTAAGGGTATGTATTACATTTATCAATAAGAAATAATTATATTTTATCCATTGACATACTGATAACATAACAATCATTAAAAAAATCAATAACCCCAATTTATTTTGTCCGATATATTATTCCAACGTAATTGTACATAGACGATACTTTTCCGATATGTATTAAATCCATATTCTAAAAACAATAGTAACAATAGTAAGGATATATAAACTAACGGGCAAAAGAAAGTATAACACTCACTTGTTTTCCATTAACTCAATATTTTAAAGAAATTAGATGCATTTGATTATGGCACGATACAATAACACCTTTCGGCAGTAAGTTGAATAACTTAATTGGTGACGGTTATATTTTAAAACTAAAATATGATTATTTAAAGTGGACAGGGATAAGAAATACAATTTACACCAACATGACCCCTACCATGTTTAAAATGTTGTAAATGTGTGCAGGACGAGGCCCTTGTTATTTATTTTCACATATAGTATGTGCTATATGTCGATGAACAGTTGTGTTTTATCAAAATTAATTTTAAGGAATTTTAAGTTTTAATTTTGTATTTTTTTTAAACAAGTAGAATTATTCTTTGGATTAATTTTCTAAACTCGAGAAATTTGACATTGGAAATTATACATATGATATATACAACTGAGTGTTATACTTTCTTTTGCACGTCAATTTAATTCATTTAACAATACTTAATAATTATCTTTTATCCATCGACATACTGATAAAATAACAATCATAAAAAATAAAGCTCATGAAGCTCACAAGTCTTTAAACAATAAACTACATAAATTTCAAAATGTAAATTTTCAAGGAGAATTGATCACAGGTATAACAAATTTAAAGATTGAATTTAAAAATGTAAATAGGTTTTTAAGTTTGTGACCCCTGTGACCCCTGTGACCCCACGTAGAGGATCCAGCAATGCATCACGTTTCACGCATGATCCTTATATATGTAGACGCCTATTGCCTTCATTCTCTTCCCACAGAGGTTACTCCCTTCAGATTTCCTATCCTAACCTCTGTTCTACATCGATTGAAATCGATAGCAGAAATTGAGTGTCCTGATTGGTTGCAATTGAATCTAGTTTTGCAATCAGCGACAGCCTTGTAAAGGTGACACGTCATAATGGTAAATAAACGTAAGATGGACGTTTTCTCGTTCAATGTGTTGTCCTCGAAACATGATATTTGATTTTGTGAAAGCTATTGATCATAAACATGCTTATAAGTAAAGAAAACCAAATCATTTGTGTTATTTACATCAGACATATTCGAAGGACATATGCTAATGAGCAACACCATAAAGACTCAAATGCCTAGATCTTTGAAGTCACTCGGTCGACATGGCTGCTGAAAGATGAGTTTTCTTTGGTTAAAAAGCAGGGATACAGGGATACAGGGATCCCCGATAGGGATTTCTTTTGGAGCCTGAAGGGAGTAACCTCTGTGGCAAGAGTATTGAAAGGAGTAACCTCTGTGGGAAGAGAATGATATGCCATGTGGTAAATCATAAAGTCACTAGACACTCCTCCTCCCTTTCGCTTTGAAAATTGTTACATGTCAAAATCGAAGAACTCCCTACGTTATATTATTTCTGTTCAATGTAGGACCATTCACAACCTCCCTAACCCCCTATGATGAATTGTTAATTAAGCTAGAGTTTTTTCGTGATCAAAATTGGTTAGATTAAGAAACTCTGTAAAGTGCTAAGCGCTCTTGTTCACTTGTTATCGTAAACATTACTACCACAATACTATTGGTCACATGGCCAAATATACTCTGTTCTTCTCCCTTCAACTCACCGAGTTATCGCTCAGAGTCAGGTCGCCCACCACGCCAAGTGTAGTTCGAATCGTATATCGAACAGTCCCAGTGGAGGGGTTGAGGGTGACGAGGATGGAGGGTTCTCCTGTATTGTCACATGGTCGGTTGCTGAATACTACCATTTCCTCATTAAGAGAACCCTCTTCTTTCACAAGTGCACGGAACATATAGGCTTCCTTAATGAATGGTCTGTTAGTGTAGCCGGTTATTTTGCCGTACTGTCCCCCGTCCATTGCTGCGTCCCTTCCGCTATTACCACGGATTATATCGTTTGTCTTCAATGGTTCGCGAAATCCTATCCACTTTCCATTGCTATTGAATCCCCATTCTTTGTTTTGGTCACCCTCAAAGTTAATATTGATTGTCGGTGTGCATTCTAAAAAAAAAATATGATAATTAGATTGCATTCTAAAACAAAAGTAAGATATTTAAATTTCGTTTTAAAACAAAAGCATGCAAATAACATTCGTTATCATCAATAAGGTAATAGTTTTTCCATCATTGAAGATATAATAAGCTTACAGTAACCTATAGGCAATGTATTAATAAGAAACGAAGTAGACTCGCAATCTAAAACTGATTGTTTCATTTTGGCTCTCAAATTTGTTAATGTGTGATGCTGCAAACATCAATATTTGTGTTACTGGGCAAGTTAAAAATGTGTAAAAAATATTAGCATAAATTCTTAAGCGATAAATAGCAAGTTTTACAACGTTATCAGCTATGGGGTTTCCTAGTATGGAAATAGAATCATTTTCTTTCAAATCGCAATATTGACAAACAGGAATCTGCAAAATACCTATCATTGACGACCATCTAACGTCTGGTTTTCTGCTCTCTCGTTCTTATCATAATGAAGTTATAACAAGCTGAAGATTTCTATTTCCATTGGGCATTTGCAGGAGAAATTCCACATGTGTTATACGTAGCGAGGAGACAGGTCCACCGCAACTGGTTTATAATTAAAATTTCCGGGGTTAATTGATTGTGAAAAATATTGCACACGTTAAAGGAAAATATTTTTGTTTGTGATGAAATATTTACTTGGCAAAATCAAAATATGTGTCTCCTCTCAGGAATGTTACTATACTATACTATACTATACTATACTATACTATACTATACTATACTATACTATACTATACTATACTAATACTATACTATAACGGAATAATAAATAGTATTACGTACCAGCTACTTGATCAGGACACGAGTTGCTGGTTGGACCGTGACCACACCCGCACACGTCGCTGCTGAAGACGGTCCCCTGTTTACATCGTTTAGGCGTGGCATTAGGCGCGTGATCATTCGTGTATGCGCATACGTCATTAGATACAGCTCTCAAATGGCAGCCGCCTGAGAAAATCATCATCATCATCATCATCATCATCATCATCATTGCCACAATTTCATTATCATCATCATCATCATCATGATCATCATCATCATCATCATCATCATCATCAGCATCATCATCATCGCCACAATCATTATTATTACCATTATCATTAAGGATTCAGCCATAAGGCTGAATCCTTATTGTTATTGGCGTGTTTTTTTTTGTTTTTTTTTTTTATTATTCCACCGATTTTGTGACCGCGGTACTGAACTAACGGCCTGACCGATTTCTCTGAAACTTTCAGGGATCGTAGCCTGTGACCTAACTTAGATCTATTTTTTTTACTTTTTGGATTTTCGACTTCTTTCGTGAGTTATCCCCCTTGGAAGTTAAAACTTCAAACCTTAATAGCTCGAAAACTTATCAAGATATTTGCATGAAACTTTCACCAAAATGTGCGCAACAACATTCCCCATCGATAAGGGCTATAGGGGTTTTCGGCCGTAATAATAGAATTTTTGCTATTTCGAAAAAACTGAATTTGTTGTGTACTTTCGCGGTTTTGAGGGTACGCGTCTTCAAAAATCTTCTTCTAAATCCCGGCAACACATACAGCTATGTGTGATAGCTCATTTGAAAGCTGGATAAACGTGTAAAAAAGTTATCGAGACAGAATTTTGAATTTTGGCTTAGAATTCGAGTTATCTGCCCTTGTATTTGAACCTTTTCGAAAAGTGCGTTTTTCGGTTGCATGTTCAAAGTGGCATAACTCTGTCACAAATTGATTTATGTCAAAGTTACTTATTTCAATCTCTTTATCATAACTTGTTTAACAATTCCATAACATATCATGATCATGTAAAAGTTGATCGATTGGGCACAATTTAGACGTAATCCCTTAAAAGTTAAATTTTGTGATTTTGAGACCTTTCGAGGGGTACCTACTTTGGAGAATTTTCCTTCGTAAACCACTGAAGATACAATAATGTTTTATGTCTCACTGTGAAGTAGACATGTCTCTAATGTAGAATAATAATTTTCAATCGCGTATCTGTCATACTTTATGTGTGACAAGTCACAGAACATTGTCATTTTTCAAAAATCGCCATTTTCAGCAAAGTTCAAAGGATCATGACTGCTTAACCAATTATGCTATTGAAATTTTATTCACACCTGCGAATAGACAATTTCAAGAATAAAAACTTTTATGTTGAACCCTTTCATCAAAATGTTAATAGTTTAGCTTCGAACATCGGAAAAGTGGAATAGGGGTCCGAAAATAAGCATTGTTTAGTATTTTCCTGAATATTCAAAAGAACATTACGCATTAACCATGTATGCAATCTAAATTATGACTACATCAACCTAAGTTGAAATTACGAAAAATAAAATAAGTACAGTAGTGGTGTTCATAACCAATGAGTTACGGGTATTATAAGTTGGACAGTTTCTGCCTTCTTTCTAAATTGACAATCGCCACGTCTGTAGTGTATCTTTGTTAGTGCAAGTTCAACAATGCAAAATCATAGCACGTTGTTTGATACCTCGTTGAAATGGGAAAGGATTTCTCTATATGGGGAAAACATTATTAGTTTGATAATAAACATAACCAATGAGATATAAGCATTTTATCTTGATCAATTGCGACTTTATTTTGAACTGTTAACAAAGGGGGTAAATCCTACTTTCGTTTTACATGATGGACAGGAATAGGTTGCTGTAGCTTAACACATTTCCACATAATCGTGTAACTTTCAGGAATGACTGCTGATATAATGTACCTAATAGGAAATGAATCATATATATGCTGAATCCGTTTAAAGTCGCTTGCGACTATATTTATTATTATTAAGGATTCAGCCATAAGGCTGAATCCTTATTATTATTGGCGTGTTTTTTTTTTTTATTATTCCACCGATTTTGTGACCGCGGTACTGAACTAACGGCCTGACCGATTTCTCTGAAACTTTCAGGGATCGTAGCCTGTGACCTAACTTAGATCTACTTTTTTTACTTTTTGGATTTTCGACTTCTTTCGTGAGTTATCCCCCCTTGAAGTTGAAACTTCAAACCTTAATAGCTCGAAAACTTATCAAGATATTTGCATGAAACTTTCAACAAAATATGCGCAACAACATTCCTCATCGATTAGGTCTATAGGGATTTTCGGCCGTAATAATAGAATTTTTGCTATTTCGAAAAAACTGAATTTGTTGTGTACTTTCGCGGTTTTGAGGGTACGCGTCTTCAAAAATCTTCTTCTAAATCCCGGCAACACATACAGCTATGTGTGATAGCTCATTTGAAAGCTGGATAAACGTGTAAAAAAGTTATCGAGACAGAATTTTGAATTTTGGCTTAGAATTCGAGTTATCTGCCCTTGTATTTGAACCTTTTCGAAAAGTGCGTTTTTCGGTTGCATGTTCAAAGTGGCATAACTCTGTCACAAATTGATTTATGTCAAAGTTACTTATTTCAATCTCTTTATAATAACTTGTTTAACAATTCCATAACATATTATGATCATGTAAAAGTTGATCGATTGGGCACAATTTAGACGTAATCCCTTAAAAGTTAAATTTTGTGATTTTGAGACCTTTCGAGGGCAACCTACTTTGGAGAATTTTCCTTCGTAAACCACTGAAGATACAATAATGTTTTATGTCTCACTGTGAAGTAGACATGTCTTTAATGTAGAATAATAATTTTCAATCGCGTATCTGTCATAGTTTATGTGTGACAAGTCACAGAACATTGTCATTTTTCAAAAATCACCATTTTCAGCAATGTTCAAAGGATCATGACTGCTTAACCAATTATGCTATTGAAATTTTATTCACACCTGCGAATAGACAATTTCAAGAATAAAAACTTTTATGTTGAACCCTTTCATCAAAATGTTAATAGTTTAGCTTCGAACATCGGAAAAGTGGAATAGGGGTCCGAAAATAAGCATTGTTTAGTATTTTCCTGAATATTCCAAAGAACATAAAGCATTAACCATGTATGCAATCTAAATTATGACTACATCAACCTAAGTTGAAATTACGAAAAATAAAATAAGTACAGTAGTGGTGTTCATAACCAATGAGTTACGGGTATTTTAAGTTGGACAGTTTCTGCCTTCTTTCTAAATTGACAATCGCCACGTTTGTAGTGTATCTTTGTTAGTGCAAGTTCAACAATGCAAAATCATAGCACGTTGTTTGATACCTCGTTGAAATGGGAAAGGATTACTCTATATGGGGAAAAATAGTTTGATAATAAACATAACCAATGAGATATAAGCATTTTATCTTGATCAATTGCGACTTTATTTTGAACTGTTAACAAAGGGGGTAAATCCTACTTTCGTTTTACATGATGGACAGGGATAGGTTGCTGTAGCTTAACACATTTCCACATAATCGTGTAACTTTCAGGAATGACTGCTGATATAATGTACCTAATAGGAAATGAATCATATATATGCTGAATCCGTTTAAAGTCGCTTGCGACTATATTTATTATTATTATTATTATTATTATTATATAGTAGTAGTAGTAGTTGTAGTAGTAGTAGTAGCAGTAGTAGTAGTAGTAGTAGTAGTACCACTTTCGTTAGTATCTTCACCATCATTCTTATCAGCTCCTTTATAATCGTTACCAGCAAGTTTCCCTTCGCAGATATATTAGTTTCTTTGGGAAATAACAGTTAGTCAATAATTAAAGTAATTTGAGTACTGGTAATAGATCTTACTGTTTATCCTCGTGCTGACGCAACTAGAGCAGACTGCAGCGTCAAGACAGACTTTAGCAGTTTCGTTGTAGCAGCAATCCCTCCAAGATTGACTACTCGAGCAAGTGTAGTCGTGTTTGCAGTAACCGAGATGTGCAGTTTTCCTGTTGCTGGACACGCAGTTGCTGGTGAACTGGTTCACGCACCTGTTGTCCGACTGACCGGGTGTACAGCACCTGGCGACGAGATCCGTTCTGTCCTCCGTACACTCGTAGTAGCCGATACAGCTGTCTCCGTAAGGGAACGGGCCATTGTTACCATTCTTACACCACGCTACAAACGGAATATCGATGGAAAAATTTAGGTATCTAGAAAATTTAATGACTTAAGCTTGTTGACCAGAGATGCATAACACAGAGCAATAGGCGTACAAACACATGTAGGGGCAACACTACTTTAAATCTTCGTGAATTCTAAAAAAAATAGTGTTTTAATAATTGTTTTTGTGTTTATTGTGTTTACCAAATTTCAGAAAAAAAATTTTTTACACACCTTTTTCTGCTTCAAACACATGCATGGATGTTGAAAACATAATTGAATAATTTAATGAATAGTTTCGAAGAAATCCTCCCCAAAATTTTGCTGTTGATGTTGCATATTGTTGACCAAACAAAGATATCAAAATATTTTTAAAACATTGTTTTAAACACAATGTAATTTTTAGATGAAAAATCATCTGTGTCCAACAGCATTAAAATCTAACGAATAATTTCGAGATAACAATTTGTAGATTTTATATTATTGACCAAGAAAACAGTTTAGTATGTCGCCTTTCAGGATGAAATACATCTATGTTTAAAAAAACCTTACATAAATCATTTGAAGTATAATATTTGCAATTTTTACCTTTAAAATATATTTAAAAATTATAAGAAAATATATTGGTACAATAAATCCATATTCACTTTGAAACACGTCTCTATGTATGTTTCAAAAATCTAATGAATAGTCAGTTTTTGGTGATTTTCAAAAATCAATATTAGTTTGTTTTGCAGCAAGTTTGGGTTGACGTTGAAATACAACGGTTTTCAAAAACTATTGATTGAAACCTCATGATTATTTTGTTTTATAAAAAAAAAAGATTCTGTGAAATAATACATTTTGTCCCCAAAAAGTATATTCAGTATGGCATATCAATCTGTTTACAAGAAATCAATGTTTAATACCATCTGAAACCTAATGAATAAGAATTACCTCGTGGGGAGCGAGCACTTCAACTGACACCCAGCGTTTTTCATACTATTATTTTCGATTTTAATAAGTGCCAAAATATCATAGGTGATGATAAGAGTTCAATAAATTCATTCAGCTTGCATATTCATCCCCAACCTACTTGTTTCCAGTGAAAATTGTTAAATTATACAGAAACCGAAAAGAGACGTCCCATTTACATGCACAGACTTAATATAACCTTTTAAATGTTACCAGCCCAAATTTGTCTTTTTGTCTGTTGTAGATATGTTTCGGAAATTACGTCTGTCTGATTGACAGCCAGCTGTGGTGGACTGTCCAGTTTTCGATGTGAAATCTCTTCTTTTGCCTTAATATTGTCTTACTGATTTGAGTCAGCACTTCACGATAAAATAACAGCATAACTTCTGGCATATGTGACTCCTAACAAACACTAGATGTACCTTTAATCGACAGTGTTTCAAATGGACAAGGGTTACTTACTGCAGCTAATCTTTGCCAACACATTCTTCGCATGGTCACAGCCTTGTGTCGATTGGTCGAACAGGGTACCAGGGGCACAGTAGTGCTCTGTCATCTTGGGAGTGCCGTCTGGTTTCCTTTCGCATTGGATGAACATATCACATCGCGTACTGTGCGAGATGAGCCCGGACGATACCTCCCTTATGCAGGTCTCACAACCTGCGAGGTGCCAACACTAGTAAGTAACTTTATAATGCTGTAACTGAGTGATAGCATTGTTTAAAGACTACTAAACTATTGTACTTCTTTACAATGTTGTTCCTGAGAGAAAAGTACTTAAAAATTTCAATTATTCCAGGCCTAATAACCTGGGCCCATATTTTCGAAGCTGTCTTAGTACTAAGATAGTCGTAAGCCAATGTTAATGTTTGGCACTTACGACTATCTTAGCGCTAAGAGAGCTTTGAAAATATGGGCCCTGGGTATTACGTGAGCCCAAATAATTCGAGGTATTTCTCCTTAAGTATGGTATACTCGTATGTCAGGTCGGATCATGAGAATGTTAATACATGTAAATGTTGATAAAATCACCTCCACTCTTCTACAGTAAGTAACCTTAAAGGGACACCGCGTCGAGTATAAATATGAGATCAGCTTTATCTACCTATGCTGATTAACGTGTCTGCAAACAAGTCACATACCCCCAATTTCAGACAATTGAAGTAATTGGTAATATGAACTACTGTATGAAATCTGTGCAGCGAAGCGTAACTCGTTAGCAGACATGTTAATCAGCATAGGTACATAATCTGATCTCATGTTTATCCTCGACGCAGTGTCCCTTTAAATACCATGATGTTTTCATAATGTCAGAAAAGTTGACTACTTCACATCAGTACGTTAGGGTTATGTCACGAGATTTAATAGTTCTCTAAGACTTAACGACTTCACAATAATAACATTATGTTTGGATAATGTCGTTAGTTTTATCATTTACGTTTAGCATTAGTTATATTTCGAAAAACTTAATCAAACTCACGGCTTGTGTCCGTCACTGGTGTCACAGGTATCACTGGTGGCGTTGTGACGGGGACCACGACGTCGTTACACCGTAGCACGTTCCCTAGGATGGTGTTAGACAACCCATTAACAAAGGATGGGTTATTGTGTTTGAACAGAACAGCACGACCATTCAGTTCAGTATTATTTCTAATACGTTCTTCCAATACTGTATATCTAGTATCATCCACAGCAGGGCCGATAGCATGTAACGTGACGAAATAATTTTTCTTTTCTAAGTTAACTACATGTCCAATTATAGTCGGGATGTCTGAGTTGACGAACTGGGAGGAGTAAATGGCGGCCAGTCTGACCGGTTTGCTTGCCGGATTTGCGTAAAACCCGTTGATAGCCGTCAGTCCCTGGAACAGGTAGGTGCCTTTAGTTACGGTTTCGGCGAAGTACTGCACACTTGTCTTAGCGCCCCTGTTAAATTCTTCGTACTTTAGAGGTTCGGGTGGTGGGGAGGAGAAAAATCCTAGCTTCATCTGAATCTGAGAGTTTCTGGTGTTGACGGCTGTGAAAATTTCGTTTATTTCATTATCCAGATTTAGTATATTTCCGTTCGCGCCTTTCACCGTGTTCTCCGACACCGCCACGGCAATTATGACGTCATCGTCTGCGTAACCATCCGGACAAAAAGGTGCTGTAAGTAAAATAGAGAGCTTCACTGAAGTGTTTGCTTATATCAAATAAAGATAGCGTACTGAAGTGTTTGCTTATATCAAATAAAGATAGCGTACTGAAGTGTTTGCTTATATCAAATAAAGATAGCGTACTGAAGTGGTTTCTTCTATCAAATAAAGATAGCGTACTGAAGTGTTTGCTTATATCAAATAAAGATAGCGTACTGAAGTGGTTTCTTCTATCAAATAAAGATAGCGTACTGAAGTGTTTGCTTATATCAAATAAAGATAGCGTACTGAAGTGTTTTCTTATATCAAATAAAGAGAGCGTACTGAAGTGCTTTCTTCTATCAAATATAAAGAGCTTACTGAAGTGTTTGCTTATATCAAATAAAGAGAGCTTACTGAAGTGCTTTCTTCTATCAAATATAAAGAGCTTCAATGAAGTGCTTAGTTATATCAAATATAAAGAGCTTCAATAAAGTGCTTACTTATATCAAATATAGAGAGCTTACTGAAGTGCTTTCTTCTATCAAATATAAAGAGCTTCAATAAAGTGCTTACTTATATCACATATAGAGAGCTTCAATGAAGTGCTTTATTCTATCAAATATAATGAGCTTCAATGAAGCGCTTGCTTATATCAAATATAGAGAGCTTCAATTAAGTGCTTACTTATATCAAATATAAAGAGCTTAAATGAAGTGGTTTATTATATCAAATATAAAGAGCTTCAATGAAGTGCTTACTCATATCAAATATAAAGAGCTTTAATGAAGTGCTTACTTATATCATATATAGAGAGTTTCAATGAAGAGCTTTCTTATATCAAATATAAAGAGCTTCAATGAAGTGGTTTCTTAAATCGAATATAGAAAGTTTCAATGAAGTGCTTAGTTATATCAAATATAAAGAGCTTCAATGAAGTGGTTTTTCATATCGAATATAGAGAGTTTCAATGAAGTGCTTACTTATATCAAATATAAAGAGCTTCAATGAAGTGCTTACTTATATCAAATATAAAGAGCTTCAATGAAGTGGTTTATTATATCAAATATAGAGAGTTTCAATGAAGTGCTTACTTATATCAAATATAAACTAATAAAATATAATAATGACGTGGTTTTAAATATAGAAAAAAATATATCAAAATTTAATATAGAATCTCACTCAGCACCTACTTGTATCAAACATGTCCTAAAAATCATAATCGATACAAATAGCTCATCCTCGGATACCCAGGGTTTTATATATGCTCCGTTCCTCTCCACTGATATAGCGGAGAGTAACGGAGCATATATAAAACCCTGGGTAACCGAGGATGCAAATAGCTATGTATAGCCAACAAGTATTGCCATAACCTCAACATTTGACGCATTGCATTGTCATGCTAGCAACATTTGACGTCATGGCATTGTAGATTATGTAATTCATGATGGCAGGCATTGTGATGTCATGTAAATGAGAAAAGGGATGGTATGAAATAAAATAAATAAAAACTTTTTTTTTCTAACAAGCTTCATTTATTCCTAACTTATCGTCATGAGTGTCTACATTTAACAAACGTGTGGTAAATATTCTCCTACAAAATACCGTATACTTAATCCTTTGACCAGTCCGCTGATCACAATACATTGCGTCAATGGATTAACTGCCATGTTTATCAATATAAATAGGTGTTCGGAAAAATTGTATTCGGAAAAAAGTCCCAGAAGAAAGGTCCTAAAATTGCCTAATTTAAGGTGACATTTCTTTAGAAATACATATAGATATTATCCAAACTAAACGTTTCCTAAACTTATTTCAGATGTTGTAAATAACTCCCATATTATTACAATCAAGTTTTTGTATGCTGTGTTTTTCTCGGTGTTGATGAATGAATATTATGTTAAGTATTATTTTGTACTGGATAGGTACCAGTCCATTTTTTAAATAATGTTTTCCCCCAATTGTTTATTACACAGCTTATTATTCCAACCATCTTATAGACGTCTCTGTTATAACTCTAATCATAATGGTGTAGTTCTGTGATACTTTTAGCTGTAATCCCATTATAATGGTTAAACAATTCTCCTAACTAAATCCCTAACTAGTTCCTGAATTTGATTAGATTATATATCATAACCTCCGTCTTGATTAATCTAAGTACGTTAATCCATGTCTTTAAAGTCATTATACACAAACACTTCATTTTCTTTACCATATATTTAATGCTTATATCAATTTAATCTGTTTTTACAATAATAAGACTTTTCCCGGTGGGCTGTTTATACCGAGCACGTTTTTCCTATAATCTATGAATAAATACAGCAGGTATATCGCCCCGAGTGCGAAATCAGCTCAGCTGGAAAGCGCTCGTAAAATCTCCAACAAAGACAAAACCATCTGGAAGGAGCTGGTGGGTGCACACTCACCCTGTTGAACTGTCGGGGCAGGCAGCATCAGAGCCAGGACAGCCAGGGCTAAACCACTCCACGTCATCTTGATTGAAGCCTGCACATAACATACACGGACATACAACACAATACAATATGCTGTCGTTTACTTTGTAAAGATGGAAGTAAAGGGATTGTCTCAAATCACAGCTTTACGTGAACTTTGAACAATAATATATCCGTAGTTAAAGTCAACTTGCATATTCATCTTCAATCGCCAAACATATAATTATTACTAGTTTCTAATTAAAATCGAGCAACATCCTTATACATGTGTAGAAACCGAAACTACGCGTGTCATGTACATGCTCAGTAGTTACAAGATCTATTAAACATTACCAACCCAAAGTTGTCTGTTTGTCTGGTGTAGATAAATTTCCAAAATTACGAATGACTAATTGACGCGTGTAACACGCAGTTTATTGCCCGTTTTTCGATCAGAAATCGATACTTGTACCTTTATATCGTTGGTAAACTGAATCGACTATCATCAAAATGTCAATTTTCGGCAACAGTCTCTCCTAGAAGATTAACACTATATTATTTATAACGTTTGGCATATGTGACCCACAACAATCCATAGGTGTACCTTTAACCCCATTTAAAGTACCAATATTAAAAGTCATTGTAATAAATAATTGTTTCTTCTTCTATATTCGTACAATTTGATATATTCTGGAGCGTCCTATATGTTCTGAACTGTGCGCCAACGTTTACTATTGAAACAACCATTTTTCGCAAATTTCTTTCATAAAACCGTTAATTGAACCTTTTGTAAATTAAACTATTAAGTATTTTTTAAAGTAAATTACAAATAGAACATATTGAAAAGAAACCTTTTGAAATAAACATATTACAGTTATTGCAGTTATTTTTGCGTCCGCTCCAAGTGAAAAGTGTCCTAAGTTCGGGCGACTTCGGGTGGTGTCCGAGCTTCGGTCAGTTTGCCCAAACAAACTATTGTCGTTTACATTTATACATGAAAAAATATATAGTGTATATGTCCTAAAATATATACATATTTAAACAGCTTTACAAAGCTAAAAACCACCTTAGCCATATAAAATATCACGGCGTTTGGTTAAAATGTCATGGCAGGTTTTGGAGACGATAAAAATCAGATCATGGCATTTAAAAATATAAGTAAACATTTCTTCACAAGAATGTGAACTAAAATTGGGTAATTTTCTTCGACATGAAAAAAAAGCTTTTCCCTAATAGTGTTGTAAACGGGGCAGTTAAAACGAACATGAACTTCGTCGTCCTCTTGATTAAGACAATTAAAACAATATCTCTCACTGCGATGTAAGTTCTCGTATCTTCCTGTTTCGATTCTTATAGGTGACACTCCACATCGAACTTTAGCCAAGGCACTCCTGTGGTTTCGGGGAAGTGGGCATCGTCCATACTTCTCCGTTTCATATTCTCCCTTAAAAAGCTTCTAGTTCCTCAGTTTGTTCAATCCGTATCTTCCTTCAACTTGAAATAACCTTTCTTTCCATGACTGCTGATTTTTATCGAGTAAAATTTCTTGAATGGAAGTTAGAAAAGGTTAATTCTCGATAAACCTGGCATCTGTTAGGTGTTCGAATCCAAGATTCTTCATGAAAGACTTTATCTTCATATTCCAATTTTTCTTCTTACATTCATTAGCCCATAGAAATATTCTCTTATTAACTCTCCTACTTGTTGTGTTCACAGCTCTTGTCCAATGTCTAAAAACAGATATTCAATTACGAACTTGGGGCGGTATCCATCCCATCTCACCGTTGACTGCAATATTCGGCGCATATTTTCCAAGGCCGAGGAAGAAGCGTTGTGTACTGTGTTGTACAGCGTTAATGCTAGAATGTTCAGTGGTTCCCCATATTGTTTCTCCGTAACTTAAAACTGTGTAAACCATGGTGTCGTAAAGCTTAGTAAAGACATTGTAGGGCATACCACCAAGGCTCTTAAACTTGGATATTAAAAGTCCCAGTGCTCTGTTAGCTGATTTTGCTGCTGCTTTGTGCTTAGTGTAGTCCAGGTGCTCGCTCAGTAACACACAGTGATAGTGGTACTTGTCTTCAGTTTTTAAAGTCTCCTCTCCACACTTGGATATTTCAGCCGATCTACTAATAGATGGGGTCCTAAAATGAGCTATGTTCGATTTATCCGGGTTAATACTCATTCTGTTAGTCACACATCACTGATTAACTGCATTTAGTAAACAGTGAAGTCCATGGCCAGTTACAGATCCTCCTATATATTGGCATACACGTCAAAAGCCAATACAACCTAACTTATACAGAATTACTTAATTAATAATTGTAACATCAATTAACTCTTTTCATTCTTTTAGCACAATAGTAAAGATTTCGTTTCGATTGAAATATAACGATAATCAGCATCTGTGATCAGAGACATTGTAGCACTGTTCAAATGTTTGAAGCGATAGCTTCGCTCCTTCACGCTGAGTTAGTCTCGTATTAAGAAATAGATTGGATAATGTCTTTGTTCACTGGCTTATAAACGGTTTGAAAGGTGCAAGTTAAACTGGTATAAATGCCGGAGCTTTAGTTCAGTTTAACAGTTTAACTTGAACTTTCACAATATATCTACACAACGCTTAACTCACATCTTCTAACGTATGGTATCAATTGCATCGATTTGACATCGTTCATGTGACAAAGTGTGCAATCAATAATTAAGTATTAGTTACAAGACACTGAAGTCTTTGGTAATATGAAATTTAAATTAGTATACTATGACTACAAAAGAGTGACTGTAAATGTAACAGATAAATTTGAAGGTTTGAAGGTGATAAATACTGAAGTTTAAAATAAGTTGTTTTCGAATTTGTCCAACCAAAGACCGCAATTTAACAATATGAAGCAATTATTTAAAGTTGTTCAAACACAAGTAGTTGTGACAATAATTGATTCTCACAATAATTTAACGTCAGCATGTTAATGACTTCATGTTTTTTACATACAATTTGAGAGAAATATAACGAAAAACGATTGTATATCACACTCAGGATTTACCCATTCATAGAAATTATAATTAAACTTACCAATGGCTTTAAGTTGCTTCGATTTACTCTTCTGATTTCCTGAAATCCGGTTTTGATAGTTAAGTTGATATATACGGCAAGATGAACAGGTCGCTTTGTCTCCTTCACACTGCAATGGACGAGGGAGATGCGTGGAGACCTTATAAACCTATCTTGGTTTGTTTAATGGAACCTCCCTCCTTTGTCTGTGCTGTAGGCGACCGTGTGACGTGGGTCTATTCACCAGAAGGACCTACCCTCTCCATCTCAAGTTCTTTACCTGGTAAATATTGATATGACTGTGACGCCCTGCATGGGATGAGAACATTCACGGCCCTCCTTATTGAAGTCTTGTATGAATGATAATCAATCCTGATTAAATAGCCAAATATGGTATGATTCTAATTTAAAGGCGGGGCGGAGCTGAATAAGATTTCCCGCACACATCTGTCACCTACGGAATATCATGGAAACGAACGTTTCTCCTTTCGGAGAACATTTCAAAACATAATAATTTGGTTTTGTATCTGTCATGTTCACTATGTTACATGCATATTAGTGCCATTTAGATAGTGGACTAATGTAGCATTGTTATATGCGAGATGACATTGCCTGCAATGGTTCAAACTCCTGGACTTGGCATAGACAAGTAAAAGGTTGTATCACACACTCTTGCTATTAGGTCTTACTAACTTTGAACAGAGAATACGGAAATATGACATTTTTAACACTCAGCCTGAACCACCCCCTCTCCTCTTTTTCAGAACGTTCACCCCACCACTTTTAAAATTCCTCAATCCGCCTCTGCCCACGAACATTGACGAGCATTGTCTGTTAAAGGTGCGTTTCCAAAGTTACGTTTGACCAATAAACACAGTTCATTGCCGTTCATAAATGGCTACTGTCACCTTTATAGCGTCAATACACTGAGTGAGTGAACTAGCATTTACTTTTCAGCAACAGTCAGTACTTCTCGATAAAATAACATAATGACATAACGTGACTCCATCAACATACTTAATGTTCCTTTAATGGAACTTTTATTTCGTGCAGACTGAAAATTACAGCATTAGAGTTTCATATAATATAGAGATCATGTCCCGAGAGAATCCTTTTTATTACGAAACGAGTGTGATCTTTTTTGGCCCGAGTGAGAGCAAACTTTGTACACAAATTTGCACGAAATTCGTTCCACATACTAATTATCCTCCATTAAAAATTCACGAAAATTTGTCATGAGATGGATTAAATACTGACTCTTTCACAGAAAGTGAAAAAAGGTTACACCACAACTGAAACAATTCTAAAAGGTGGCACTGCAAGCTGATAGGGACAGTTTTCATACTTTCAGTATCACACCGGAAACAAATTTGTCTAATAAGGAGGTACCTTGATGTATACTCAAATGAAATGAAACTTCCCATTGCTTTTTAAAAGATTATAAAACGAAACATTGCTGTCGGAGAATTTGGATTTCGAATATATTTGATAGACACACGTTCTTAAAGAGGTACTCTCAATTTCACTAGTCGATGAATGATACTTTTATTTTTACGTCTGTTCATATACATTTGGGCTGCTGAAAACACGTTTTTTTTTAAAATTATGTGTTTTGGTCAGAATGTGTGGCATTTAAGTTTAAAAAAATAGAAAATGTAGACATTTTATTAATAAAAGGTGTCACAAAACAAGCCAAAAAAATCCCATTTTGACTCTCGTCTAGGTAAGGAGATTGCAAAAGGACGATTTCTTAAAACGTGTCTTTCCCAGAAATGTGAACGGATAAGGTTTTGAAAATTCAAATTTTGTTAAGTTGACTTCTAAAGACATGATGTACATCTGTTTTAGTATAACGTACCGCTCGTGGGTGGAAACAATTTGAAATATGTAAGTGGAAAATAATTTTGCACGTGAGTATAGATATCACACGAGCTCTAGTACAAGCTGTAACAACCAGGGTAGAATTCTGCAAATCTCTTCTATACAGAACAACTCTATACTCTGAAAAGTACAAAAATACAGCTGCACATATCATCACTTCAAGCATTCTTGTGATACTTATTTGGATATGTGCTAACTGTCCGTTTGAAGAAATAATATATTTTAATATTTTAATATATATATTATTACTAAACTAGTAGTGTTCGAGCCTGTTCTTTCATAATTTGAATAACAGAGTAAAGCTATATGTTCGGTAAAACTTTGTTAAGAATAAATATATTTGGCGTGACATATTTCTGCAATTAAAGGCGATGTATCACGTTCTTTGTATTTTTAGCTCATGACATGGTATGGTGTCCGGCGTCCGTCCGTCCGGCATCCGTCCGTCCGTCTGTAAACTTTTCGCATTTTCGTCTTCTTTTTCAAAACAGGGGTCACATCCTTAAAAACCTATTTTCATCTTCTTCTCCAGTTCCAAAAGGTCTATAGAGATGAAAAGTTGTGTGCGGACACCTTGGCTAATGGGGATTCTAAATTGTAGATTTGGTGAACCTGTGACCCCAAATATTGGCCACAGCCTAAAAAACCTGTTGTAAAAAGGTTTGAACTCTTGAGATTTTATGTGTGTTTCATTGAATTGTTATGCCATATAATATAAAAGACCTGAGGGAGAGTCATCTCATCTTTTTCATGTGAGAGTCCTAACATGTGGCTTGAAAAATGCAGAAATTGAGAAAAGAATAACTTTGCAGTTAATCATATCAGAAGGAATGTGAAATATATGTCGACTAATATCTACATTATAGACATGTTTGATGTAATCAATGTGAAATGAGAACTGATGAATAGCCTATGAACTAAATATTGTGACAGGCGGCAAAGGGATAAATTAAAGAGGAGATAAGAACTTGTTTTATTTAACATGAGATATGTGAACTGAATATGACTGGTGATGAAATGATAAGATAAGACTATTAAAAGTAGCTACATGAGATTGTGACACCACCTCTTCTTCTCCAGTACAGAAAAACATATTTAAGTGTGGGGAAAACAACAATTGAAATATTATAATTCACTGGCTTTGAGTCCAGGGTCTGCATGTTGTGTAATTGAATTGTATTGACCTGGGCAGTGACCACTCCCTGGTAGAGAGATGCAAACAGTAGCTGTCATTGCTAATAGTAACAGAGGTTTCAGGTTACAGTTACAGTCTGTGTGTGAGGCTAGTTTGGTCTTATACTCAGATGCTCAAGAGAATTTATTCATACAATATCAACATTTTATTAAATATTGAAAAAGAGCCTATGAGAAACGGGATTTTCAGAAACATATCAGGGCTCCTTTTCGTCATGTAATAAGTGTTGATATTTCCAGTATACAAATAAGAATTAAAACAATGAAATGCAAAAGTCTATAATATCTATATGAATGTGGATTAACGTGTAACCAATTTTGATAAATTTTAAGTTTGATGACTGGGCAATGCCTTATTATGTGAAATCTTAATCTTTTCCTCAGAGATAATGAATAACATAATTCCTGATGAGCTTCAGAGCCAATGGCTCTATTTTTATATGTTCAAATGTGTTATTTTTAATTTAAAGTTTACGCAAAATATCTTTAGTTACTAAATGGTGTAAAACAGCCCATTACAAGACCCGATTATCTGTTGTTGTAAACATGTAGAAAACGGTGTCACGTATCAAATGTAAACTGCTACTTTCCATTTTACTGTGAACACCATTTTATAATTTGCTTAACCGAACTATAAACATTCGTTTTAGAACTCTATTTATTTATTAAGGAGGATTGTTTTGCAATTGGTGACATTTCATTATCTCTATATTTCCATCGAAAACGTGCTATATATTATGTCACGTTTCAATTTCATTATAACGTATCTATCCGAATCTCTCTGAAAATTATATTCTCCCTGAACATCCTCATGCGTGTCTGCATATCCAAAATCCTCTAAAGGTAAATTTTCTCTGAACGTTCAAATGCGTCTGTATGTCCAAAACTCTCTTAAAGTAAATTTTCTCTGAACGTCATAATCTCTCTGAAAGTTCATATAAGTTCAAGCGAAAAGTCCCTATGAAAGTCCAAGAACTTTCGTATCTCTCTTACTTAAAGTCCGTTTTATTCTGTACGTTCACCTTTATTTATTTGAAAGGGTTTGTTAATGCAATTTAATTCCTGTAAACGTGATGCTCCAATGTATTCGTCAATTGCACCGAACCCTCTTCATACAGCCATTTCCAAACAAGATTGACTCGACTGACAGCTGCCCTCTTCATACAGCCATTTCCAAACAAGATTGACTCGACTGACAGCTGCCCTCTCCATATAGCCATTTCCAAACAAGATTGACTCAACTGACAGCTGCCCTCTCCATACAGCCATTTCCAAACAAGATTGACTCGACTGACAGCTGCCCTCTCCATATAGCCATTTCCAAACAAGATTGACTCGACTGACAGCTGCCCTCTCCATATAGCCATTTCCAAACAAGATTGACTCGACTGACAGCTGCCCTCTCCATATAGCCATTTCCAAACAAGATTGACTCGACTGACAGCTGCCCTCTCCATATAGCCATTTCCAAACAAGATTGACTCGACTGACAGCTGCCCTCTCCATATAGCCATTTCCAAACAAGATTGACTCGACTGACAGCTGCCCTCTTCATACAGCCATTTCCAAACAAGATTGACTCGACTGACAGCTGCCCTCTCCATACAGCCATTTCCAAACAAGATTGACTCGACTGACAGCTGCCCTCTCCATATAGCCATTTCAAAACAAGATTGACTCGACTGACAGCTGCCCTCTCCATATAGCCATTTCCAAACAAGATTGACTCGACTGACAGCTGCCCTTTTCATACAGCCATTTCCAAACAAGATTGACTCGACTGACAGCTGCCCTCTCCATACAGCCATTTCCAAACAAGATTGACTCGACTGACAGCTGCCCTCTCCATGCAGCCATTTCCAAACAAGATTGACTCGACTGACAGCTGCCTTCTTCATACAGCCATTTCCAAACAAGATTGACTCGACTGACAGCTGCCCTCTCCATACAGCCATTTCCAAACAAGATTGACTCGACTGACAGCTGCCCTCTCCATATAGCCATTTCCAAACAAGATTGACTCGACTGACAGCTGCCCTCTTCATACAGCCATTTCCAAACAAGATTGACTCGACTGACAGCTGCCCTCTCCATACAGCCATTTCCAAACAAGATTGACTCGACTGACAGCTGCCCTCTTCATACAGCCATTTCCAAACAAGATTGACTCGACTGACAGCTGTCCTCTTCATAGAGCCATTTCCAAACAAGATTGACTCGACTGACAGCTGCCCTCTCCATATAGCCATTTCCAAACAAGATTGACTCGACTGACAGCTGCCTTCTTCATACAGCCATTTCCAAACAAGATTGACTCGACTGACAGCTGCCCTCTCCATACAGCCATTTCCAAACAAGATTGACTCGACTGACAGCTGCCCTCTCCATACAGCCATTTCCAAACAAGATTGACTCGACTGACAGCTGCCCTCTCCATACAGCCATTTCCAAACAAGATTGACTCGACTGACAGCTGCCCTCTTCATACAGCCATTTCCAAACAAGATTGACTCGACTGACAGCTGCCCTCTCCATACAGCCATTTCCAAACAAGATTGACTCGACTGACAGCTACCTTCTTCATACAGCCATTTCCAAACAAGATTGACTCGACTGACAGCTGCCTTCTTCATACAGCCATTTCCAAACAAGATTGACTCGACTGACAGCTGCCCTCTCCATACAGCCATTTCCAAACAAGATTGACTCGACTGACAGCTGTCCTCTTCATACAGCCATTTCCAAACAAGATTGACTCGACTGACAGCTGCCTTCTTCATACAGCCATTTCCAAACAAGATTGACTCGACTGACAGCTGCCCTCTCCATATAGCCATTTCCAAACAAGATTGACTCGACTGACAGCTGTCCTCTTCATACAGCCATTTCCAAACAAGATTGACTCGACTGACAGCTGCCCTCTCCATACAGCCATTTCCAAACAAGATTGACTCGACTGACAGCTGCCCTCTCCATATAGCCATTTCCAAACAAGATTGACTCGACTGACAGCTGCCCTCTCCATACAGCCATTTCCAAACAAGATTGACTCGACTGACAGCTGCCTTCTTCATACAGCCATTTCCAAACAAGATTGACTCGACTGACAGCTGTCCTCTCCATATAGCCATTTCCAAACAAGATTGACTCGACTGACAGCTGCCCTCTCCATACAGCCATTTCCAAACAAGATTGACTCGACTGACAGCTGTCCTCTCCATATAGCCATTTCCAAACAAGATTGACTCGACTGACAGCTGCCTTCTTCATACAGCCATTTCCAAACAAGATTGACTCGACTGACAGCTGTCCTCTCCATATAGCCATTTCCAAACAGGATTGACTCGACTGACAGCTGCCTTCTTCATACAGCCAGTTCCAAACAAGATTGACTCGACTGACAGCTGCCCTCTCCATATAGCCATTTCCAAACAAGATTGACTCGACTGACAGCTGCCCTCTCCATACAGCCATTTCCAAACAAGATTGACTCGACTGACAGCTGCCCTCTTCATACAGCCATTTCCAAACAAGATTGACTCGACTGACAGCTGCCCTCTCCATATAGCCATTTCCAAACAAGATTGACTCGACTGACAGCTGCCCTCTCCATATAGCCATTTCCAAACAAGATTGACTCGACTGACAGCTGCCCTCTCCATATAGCCATTTCCAAACAAGATTGACTCGACTGACAGCTGCCCTCTTCATACAGCCATTTCCAAACAAGATTGACTCGACTGACAGCTGCCCTCTCCATACAGCCATTTCCAAACAAGATTGACTCGACTGACAGCTGCCCTCTCCATATAGCCATTTCAAAAAAAGATTGACTCGACTGACAGCTGCCCTCTCCATATAGCCATTTCCAAACAAGATTGACTCGACTGACAGCTGCCCTTTTCATACAGCCATTTCCAAACAAGATTGACTCGACTGACAGCTGCCCTCTCCATACAGCCATTTCCAAACAAGATTGACTCGACTGACAGCTGCCCTCTCCATACAGCCATTTCCAAACAAGATTGACTCGACTGACAGCTGCCTTCTTCATACAGCCATTTCCAAACAAGATTGACTCGACTGACAGCTGCCCTCTCCATACAGCCATTTCCAAACAAGATTGACTCGACTGACAGCTGCCCTCTCCATACAGCCATTTCCAAACAAGATTGACTCGACTGACAGCTGCCCTCTTCATACAGCCATTTCCAAACAAGATTGACTCGACTGACAGCTGCCCTCTCCATATAGCCATTTCCAAACAAGATTGACTCGACTGACAGCTGCCTTCTTCATACAGCCATTTCCAAACAAGATTGACTCGACTGACAGCTGCCCTCTCCATACAGCCATTTCCAAACAAGATTGACTCGACTGACAGCTGCCCTCTCCATACAGCCATTTCCAAACAAGATTGACTCAACTGACAGCTGCCCTCTCCATACAGCCATTTCCAAACAAGATTGACTCGACTGACAGCTGCCCTCTTCATACAGCCATTTCCAAACAAGATTGACTCGACTGACAGCTGCCCTCTCCATACAGCCATTTCCAAACAAGATTGACTCGACTGACAGCTGCCTTCTTCATACAGCCATTTCCAAACAAGATTGACTCGACTGACAGCTGCCCTCTCCATACAGCCATTTCCAAACAAGATTGACTCGACTGACAGCTGTCCTCTTCATACAGCCATTTCCAAACAAGATTGACTCGAGTGACAGCTGCCTTCTTCATACAGCCATTTCCAAACAAGATTGACTCGACTGACAGCTGCCCTCTCCATATAGCCATTTCCAAACAAGATTGACTCGACTGACAGCTGTCCTCTTCATACAGCCATTTCCAAACAAGATTGACTCGACTGACAGCTGCCCTCTCCATACAGCCATTTCCAAACAAGATTGACTCGACTGACAGCTGCCCTCTCCATATAGCCATTTCCAAACAAGATTGACTCGACTGACAGCTGCCCTCTCCATACAGCCATTTCCAAACAAGATTGACTCGACTGACAGCTGCCTTCTTCATACAGCCATTTCCAAACAAGATTGACTCGACTGACAGCTGCCCTCTCCATACAGCCATTTCCAAACAAGATTGACTCGACTGACAGCTGCCTTCTTCATACAGCCATTTCCAAACAAGATTGACTCGACTGACAGCTGCCCTCTCCATATAGCCATTTCCAAACAAGATTGACTCGACTGACAGCTGCCCTCTCCATACAGCCATTTCCAAACAAGATTGACTCGACTGACAGCTGCCATCTTCATACAGCCATTTCCAAACAAGATTGACTCGACTGACAGCTGCCCTCTCCATACAGCCATTTCCAAACAAGATTGACTCGACTGACAGCTGCCCTCTCCATACAGCCATTTCCAAACAAGATTGACTCGACTGACAGCTGCCCTCTCCATACAGCCATTTCCAAACAAGATTGACTCGACTGACAGCTGCCTTCTTCATACAGCCATTTCGAAACAAGATTGATTCGACTGACAGCTGCCCTCTCCATACAGCCATTTCCAAACAAGATTGACTCGACTGACAGCTGCCCTCTCCATACAGCCATTTCCAAACAAGATTGACTCGACTGACAGCTGCCCTCTCCATAGAGCCATTTCCAAACAAGATTGACTCGACTGACAGCTGTCCTCTTCATAGAGCCATTTCCAAACAAGATTGCCTCGACTGACAGCTGCCCTCTCCATATAGCCATTTCCAAACAAGATTGACTCGACTGACAGCTGCCCTCTCCATACAGCCATTTCCAAACAAGATTGACTCGACTGACAGCTGTCCTCTTCATAGAGCCATTTCCAAACAAGATTGCCTCGACTGACAGCTGCCCTCTCCATATAGCCATTTCCAAACAAGATTGACTCGACTGACAGCTGCCCTCTCCATACAGCCATTTCCAAACAAGATTGACTCGACTGACAGCTGCCTTCTTCATACAGCCATTTCCAAACAAGATTGACTCGACTGACAGCTGCCCTCTCCATACAGCAATTTCCAAACAAGATTGACTCGACTGACAGCTGCCCTCTCCATATAGCCATTTCCAAACAAGATTGACTCGACTGACAGCTGCCCTCTTCATACAGCCATTTCCAAACAAGATTGACTCGACTGACAGCTGCCCTCTCCATACAGCCATTTCCAAACATGATTGACTCGACTGACAGCTGTCCTCTTCATAGAGCCATTTCCAAACAAGATTGACTCGACTGACAGCTGCCCTCTCCATATAGCCATTTCCAAACAAGATTGACTCGACTGACAGCTGCCCTCTCCATACAGCCATTTCCAAACAAGATTGACTCGACTGACAGCTGCCTTCTTCATACAGCCATTTCCAAACAAGATTGACTCGACTGACAGCTGCCCTCTCCATACAGCCATTTCCAAACAAGATTGACTATACAGCCTTCTTCATACAGCCATTTCCAAACAAGGTTGACTCGACTGACAGCTGCCCTCTCCATACAGCCATTTCCAAACAAGATTGACTATACAGCCTTCTTCATACAGCCATTTCCAAACAAGATTGACTCGACTGACAGCTGCCCTCTCCATATAGCCATTTCCAAACAAGATTGACTCGACTGACAGCTGCCCTCTCCATACAGCCATTTCCAAACAAGATTGACTCGACTGACAGCTGCCTTCTTCATACAGCCATTTCCAAACAAGATTGACTCGACTGACAGCTGCCCTCTCCATACAGCCATTTCCAAACAAGATTGACTCGACTGACAGCTGCCTTCTTCATACAGCCATTTCCAAACAAGATTGACTCGACTGACAGCTGCCCTCTCCATACAGCCATTTCCAAACAAGATTGACTCGACTGACAGCTGCCTTCTTCATACAGCCATTTCCAAACAAGATTGACTCGACTGACAGCTGCCCTCTCCATATAGCCATTTCCAAACAAGATTGACTCGACTGACAGCTGCCCTCTCCATACAGCCATTTCCAAACAAGATTGACTCGACTGACAGCTGCCTTCTTCATACAGCCATTTCCAAACAAGATTGACTCGACTGACAGCTGCCCTCTCCATACAGCCATTTCCAAACAAGATTGACTCGACTGACAGCTGCCCTCTCCATACAGCCATTTCCAAACAAGATTGACTCGACTGACAGCTGCCCTCTCCATACAGCCATTTCCAAACAAGATTGACTCGACTGACAGCTGCCTTCTTCATACAGCCATTTCGAAACAAGATTGATTCGACTGACAGCTGCCCTCTCCATACAGCCATTTCCAAACAAGATTGACTCGACTGACAGCTGCCCTCTCCATACAGCCATTTCCAAACAAGATTGACTCGACTGACAGCTGCCCTCTCCATAGAGCCATTTCCAAACAAGATTGACTCGACTGACAGCTGTCCTCTTCATAGAGCCATTTCCAAACAAGATTGACTCGACTGACAGCTGCCCTCTCCATATAGCCATTTCCAAACAAGATTGACTCGACTGACAGCTGCCCTCTCCATACAGCCATTTCCAAACAAGATTGACTCGACTGACAGCTGCCTTCTTCATACAGCCATTTCCAAACAAGATTGACTCGACTGACAGCTGCCCTCTCCATACAGCAATTTCCAAACAAGATTGACTCGACTGACAGCTGCCCTCTCCATATAGCCATTTCCAAACAAGATTGACTCGACTGACAGCTGCCCTCTTCATACAGCCATTTCCAAACAAGATTGACTCGACTGACAGCTGCCCTCTCCATACAGCCATTTCCAAACAAGATTGACTCGACTGACAGCTGCCCTCTCCATACAGCCATTTCCAAACAAGATTGACTCGACTGACAGCTGCCTTCTTCATACAGCCATTTCCAAACAAGATTGACTCGACTGACAGCTGCCCTCTCCATACAGCCATTTCCAAACAAGATTGACTATACAGCCTTCTTCATACAGCCATTTCCAAACAAGGTTGACTCGACTGACAGCTGCCCTCTCCATACAGCCATTTCCAAACAAGATTGACTCGACTGACAGCTGCCCTCTCCATATAGCCATTTCCAAACAAGATTGACTCGACTGACAGCTGCCTTCTTCATACAGCCATTTCCAAACAAGATTGACTCGACTGACAGCTGCCTTCTTCATACAGCCATTTCCAAACAAGATTGACTCGACTGACAGCTGCCCTCTCCATACAGCCATTTCCAAACAAGATTTACTCGACTGACAGCTGCCCTCTCCATACAGCCATTTCCAAACAAGATTGACTCGACTGACAGCTGCCCTCTCCATACAGCCATTTCCAAACAAGATTGACTCGACTGACAGCTGCCCTCTCCATACAGCCATTTCCAAACAAGATTGACTCGACTGACAGCTGCCTTCTTCATACAGCCATTTCCAAACAAGATTGACTCGACTGACAGCTGCCCTCTCCATACAGCCATTTCCAAACAAGATTTACTCGACTGACAGCTGCCCTCTCCATACAGCCATTTCCAAACAAGATTGACTCGACTGACAGCTGCCCTCTCCATATAGCCATTTCCAAACAAGATTGACTCGACTGACAGCTGTCCTCTTCATACAGCCATTTCCAAACAAGATTGACTCGACTGACAGCTGCCTTCTTCATACAGCCATTTCCAAACAAGATTGACTCGACTGACAGCTGCCCTCTCCATACAGCCATTTCCAAACAAGATTGACTCGACTGACAGCTGCCCTCTTCATACAGCCATTTCCAAACAAGATTGACTCGACTGACAGCTGCCCTCTCCATACAGCCATTTCCAAACAAGATTGACTCGACTGACAGCTGCCCTCTCCATATAGCCATTTCCAAACAAGATTGACTCGACTGACAGCTGCCCTCTCCATACAGCCATTTCCAAACAAGATTGACTCGACTGACAGCTGCCCTCTCCATACAGCCATTTCCAAACAAGATTGACTCGACTGACAGCTGTCCTCTTCATACAGCCATTTCCAAACAAGATTGACTCGACTGACAGCTGCCTTCTTCATACAACCATTTCCAAACAAGATTGACTCGACTGACAGCTGCCCTCTCCATATAGCCATTTCCAAACAAGATTGACTCGACTGACAGCTGTCCTCTTCATACAGCCATTTCCAAACAAGATTGACTCGACTGACAGCTGCCCTCTCCATATAGCCATTTCCAAACAAGATTGACTCGACTGACAGCTGCCCTCTTCATACAGCCATTTCCAAACAAGATTGACTCGACTGACAGCTGCCCTCTTCATACAGCCATTTCCAAACAAGATTGACTCGACTGACAGCTGCCCTCTCCATACAGCCATTTCCAAACAAGATTGACTCGACTGACAGCTGCCTTCTTCATACAGCCATTTCCAAACAAGATTGACTCGACTGACAGCTGCCCTCTCCATACAGACATTTCCAAACAAGATTGACTCGACTGACAGCTGCCTTCTTCATACAGCCATTTCCAAACAAGATTGACTCGACTGACAGCTGCCCTCTCCATATAGCCATTTCCAAACAAGATTGACTCGACTGACAGCTGCCCTCTCCATACAGCCATTTCCAAACAAGATTGACTCGACTGACAGCTGCCTTCTTCATACAGCCATTTCCAAACAAGATTGACTCGACTGACAGCTGCCCTCTCCATACAGCCATTTCCAAACAAGATTGACTCGATTGACAGCTGCCCTCTCCATACAGCCATTTCCAAACAAGATTGACTCGACTGACAGCTGCCCTCTCCATACAGCCATTTCCAAACAAGATTGACTCGACTGACAGCTGCCTTCTTCATACAGCCATTTCGAAACAAGATTGATTCGACTGACAGCTGCCCTCTCCATACAGCCATTTCCAAACAAGATTGACTCGACTGACAGCTGCCCTCTCCATACAGCCATTTCCAAACAAGATTGACTCGACTGACAGCTGTCCTCTTCATAGAGCCATTTCCAAACAAGTTTGACTCGACTGACAGCTGCCCTCTCCATACAGCCATTTCCAAACAAGATTGACTCGACTGACAGCTCCCTTCTTCATACAGCCATTTCCAAACAAGATTGACTCGACTGACTGCTGCCCTCTCCATACAGCAATTTCCAAACAAGATTGACTCGACTGACAGCTGCCCTCTCCATATAGCCATTTCCAAACAAGATTGACTCGACTGACAGCTGCCCTCTTCATACAGCCATTTCCAAACAAGATTGACTCGACTGACAGCTGCCCTCTCCATACAGCCATTTCCAAACAAGATTGACTCGACTGACAGCTGTCCTCTTCATAGAGCCATTTCCAAACAAGATTGACTCGACTGACAGCTGCCCTCTCCATATAGCCATTTCCAAACAAGATTGACTCGACTGACAGCTGCCCTCTCCATACAGCCATTTCCAAACAAGATTGACTCGACTGACAGCTGCCTTCTTCATACAGCCATTTCCAAACAAGATTGACTCGACTGACAGCTGCCCTCTCCATACAGCAATTTCCAAACAAGATTGACTCGACTGACAGCTGCCTTCTTCATACAGCCATTTCCAAACAAGGTTGACTCGACTGACAGCTGCCCTCTCCATACAGCCATTTCCAAACAAGATTGACTCGACTGACAGCTGCCTTCTTCATACAGCCATTTCCAAACAAGATTGACTCGACTGACAGCTGCCCTCTCCATACAGCCATTTCCAAACAAGATTTACTCGACTGACAGCTGCCCTCTCCATACAGCCATTTCCAAACAAGATTGACTCGACTGACAGCTGCCTTCTTCATACAGCCATTTCCAAACAAGATTGACTCGACTGACAGCTGCCCTCTCCATACAGCCATTTCCAAACAAGATTTACTCGACTGACAGCTGCCCTCTCCATACAGCCATTTCCAAACAAGATTGACTCGACTGACAGCTGCCCTCTCCATATAGCCATTTCCAAACAAGATTGACTCGACTGACAGCTGTCCTCTTCATACAGCCATTTCCAAACAAGATTGACTCGACTGACAGCTGCCTTCTTCATACAGCCATTTCCAAACAAGATTGACTCGACTGACAGCTGCCCTCTCCATACAGCCATTTCCAAACAAGATTGACTCGACTGACAGCTGCCCTCTTCATACAGCCATTTCCAAACAAGATTGACTCGACTGACAGCTGCCCTCTCCATACAGCCATTTCCAAACAAGATTGACTCGACTGACAGCTGCCCTCTCCATATAGCCATTTCCAAACAAGATTGACTCGACTGACAGCTGCCCTCTCCATACAGCCATTTCCAAACAAGATTGACTCGACTGACAGCTGCCCTCTCCATACAGCCATTTCAAAACAAGATTGACTCGACTGACAGCTGTCCTCTTCATACAGCCATTTCCAAACAAGATTGACTCGACTGACAGCTGCCTTCTTCATACAACCATTTCCAAACAAGATTGACTCGACTGACAGCTGCCCTCTCCATATAGCCATTTCCAAACAAGATTGACTCGACTGACAGCTGTCCTCTTCATACAGCCATTTCCAAACAAGATTGACTCGACTGACAGCTGCCCTCTCCATATAGCCATTTCCAAACAAGATTGACTCGACTGACAGCTGCCCTCTCCATACAGCCATTTCCAAACAAGATTGACTCGACTGACAGCTGCCTTCTTCATACAGCCATTTCCAAACAAGATTGACTCGACTGACAGCTGCCCTCTCCATACAGCCATTTCCAAACAAGATTGACTCGACTGACAGCTCCCTTCTTCATACAGCCATTTCCAAACAAGATTGACTCGACTGACAGCTGCCCTCTCCATATAGCCATTTCCAAACAAGATTGACTCGACTGACAGCTGCCCTCTCCATACAGCCATTTCCAAACAAGATTGACTCGACTGACAGCTGCCTTCTTCATACAGCCATTTCCAAACAAGATTGACTCGACTGACAGCTGCCCTCTCCATACAGCCATTTCCAAACAAGATTGACTCGACTGACAGCTGCCCTCTCCATACAGCCATTTCCAAACAAGATTGACTCGACTGACAGCTGCCCTCTCCATACAGCCATTTCCAAACAAGATTGACTCGACTGACAGCTGCCTTCTTCATACAGCCATTTCGAAACAAGATTGATTCGACTGACAGCTGCCCTCTCCATACAGCCATTTCCAAACAAGATTGACTCGACTGACAGCTGCCCTCTCCATACAGCCATTTCCAAACAAGATTGACTCGACTGACAGCTGTCCTCTTCATAGAGCCATTTCCAAACAAGTTTGACTCGACTGACAGCTGCCCTCTCCATACAGCCATTTCCAAACAAGATTGACTCGACTGACAGCTCCCTTCTTCATACAGCCATTTCCAAACAAGATTGACTCGACTGACAGCTGCCCTCTCCATACAGCAATTTCCAAACAAGATTGACTCGACTGACAGCTGCCCTCTCCATATAGCCATTTCCAAACAAGATTGACTCGACTGACAGCTGCCCTCTTCATACAGCCATTTCCAAACAAGATTGACTCGACTGACAGCTGCCCTCTCCATACAGCCATTTCCAAACAAGATTGACTCGACTGACAGCTGTCCTCTTCATAGAGCCATTTCCAAACAAGATTGACTCGACTGACAGCTGCCCTCTCCATATAGCCATTTCCAAACAAGATTGACTCGACTGACAGCTGCCCTCTCCATACAGCCATTTCCAAACAAGATTGACTCGACTGACAGCTGCCTTCTTCATACAGCCATTTCCAAACAAGATTGACTCGACTGACAGCTGCCCTCTCCATACAGCAATTTCCAAACAAGATTGACTCGACTGACAGCTGCCCTCTCCATACAGCCATTTCCAAACAAGATTGACTCGACTGACAGCTGCCCTCTCCATACAGCCATTTCCAAACAAGATTTACTCGACTGACAGCTGCCCTCTCCATACAGCCATTTCCAAACAAGATTGACTCGACTGACAGCTGCCCTCTCCATACAGCCATTTCCAAACAAGATTGACTCGACTGACAGCTGCCCTCTCCATACAGCCATTTCCAAACAAGATTGACTCGACTGACAGCTGCCTTCTTCATACAGCCATTTCCAAACAAGATTGACTCGACTGACAGCTGCCCTCTCCATATAGCCATTTCCAAACAAGATTGACTCGACTGACAGCTGCCCTCTCCATACAGCCATTTCCAAACAAGATTGACTCGACTGACAGCTGCCTTCTACATACAGCCATTTCCAAACAAGATTGACTCGACTGACAGCTGCCCTCTCCATACAGCCATTTCCAAACAAGATTTACTCGACTGACAGCTGCCCTCTCCATACAGCCATTTCCAAACAAGATTGACTCGACTGACAGCTGCCCTCTCCATATAGCCATTTCCAAACAAGATTGACTCGACTGACAGCTGTCCTCTTCATACAGCCATTTCCAAACAAGATTGACTCGACTGACAGCTGCCCTCTCCATACAGCCATTTCCAAACAAGATTGACTCGACTGACAGCTGCCCTCTCCATATAGCCATTTCCAAACAAGATTGACTCGACTGACAGCTGTCCTCTTCATACAGCCATTTCCAAACAAGATTGACTCGACTGACAGCTGCCTTCTTCATACAGCCATTTCCAAACAAGATTGACTCGACTGACAGCTGCCCTCTCCATACAGCCATTTCCAAACAAGATTGACTCGACTGACAGCTGCCCTCTTCATACAGCCATTTCCAAACAAGATTGACTCGACTGACAGCTGCCCTCTCCATACAGCCATTTCCAAACAAGATTGACTCGACTGACAGCTGCCCTCTCCATATAGACATTTCCAAACAAGATTGACTCGACTGACAGCTGCCCTCTCCATACAGCCATTTCCAAACAAGATTGACTCGACTGACAGCTGCCCTCTCCATATAGCCATTTCCAAACAAGATTGACTCGACTGACAGCTGCCCTCTCCATATAGCCATTTCCAAACAAGATTGACTCGACTGACAGCTGCCCTCTTCATACAGCCATTTCCAAACAAGATTGACTCGACTGACAGCTGCCCTCTCCATACAGCCATTTCCAAACAAGATTGACTCGACTGACAGCTGCCCTCTCCATATAGCCATTTCAAAACAAGATTGACTCGACTGACAGCTGCCCTCTCCATATAGCCATTTCCAAACAAGATTGACTCGACTGACAGCTGCCCTTTTCATACAGCCATTTCCAAACAAGATTGACTCGACTGACAGCTGCCCTCTCCATACAGCCATTTCCAAACAAGATTGACTCGACTGACAGCTGCCCTCTCCATACAGCCATTTCCAAACAAGATTGACTCGACTGACAGCTGCCCTCTCCATATAGCCATTTCCAAACAAGATTGACTCGACTGACAGCTGCCCTCTCCATACAGCCATTTCCAAACAAGATTGACTCGACTGACAGCTGCCTTCTTCATACAGCCATTTCCAAACAAGATTGACTCGACTGACAGCTGCCCTCTCCATACAGCCATTTCCAAACAAGATTTACTCGACTGACAGCTGCCCTCTCCATACAGCCATTTCCAAACAAGATTGACTCGACTGACAGCTGCCCTCTCCATATAGCCATTTCCAAACAAGATTGACTCGACTGACAGCTGTCCTCTTCATACAGCCATTTCCAAACAAGATTGACTCGACTGACAGCTGCCTTCTTCATAGAGCCATTTCCAAACAAGATTGACTCGACTGACAGCTGCCCTCTCCATACAGCCATTTCCAAACAAGATTGACTCGACTGACAGCTGCCCTCTTCATACAGCCATTTCCAAACAAGATTGACTCGACTGACAGCTGCCCTCTCCATACAGCCATTTCCAAACAAGATTGACTCGACTGACAGCTGCCCTCTCCATATAGCCATTTCCAAACAAGATTGACTCGACTGACAGCTGCCCTCTCCATACAGCCATTTCCAAACAAGATTGACTCGACTGACAGCTGCCCTCTCCATATAGCCATTTCCAAACAAGATTGACTCGACTGACAGCTGCCCTCTCCATATAGCCATTTCCAAACAAGATTGACTCGACTGACAGCTGCCCTCTCCATACAGCCATTTCCAAACAAGATTGACTCGACTGACAGCTGCCCTCTCCATATAGCCATTTCAAAACAAGATTGACTCGACTGACAGCTGCCCTCTCCATATAGCCATTTCCAAACAAGATTGACTCGACTGACAGCTGCCCTTTTCATACAGCCATTTCCAAACAAGATTGACTAGACTGACAGCTGCCCTCTCCATACAGCCATTTCCAAACAAGATTGACTCGACTGACAGCTGCCCTCTCCATACAGCCATTTCCAAACAAGATTGACTCGACTGACAGCTGCCTTCTTCATACAGCCATTTCCAAACAAGATTGACTCGACTGACAGCTGCCCTCTCCATACAGCCATTTCCAAACAAGATTGACTCGACTGACAGCTGCCCTCTCCATATAGCCATTTCCAAACAAGATTGACTCGACTGACAGCTGCCCTCTTCATACAGCCATTTCCAAACAAGATTGACTCGACTGACAGCTGCCCTCTCCATACAGCCATTTCCAAACAAGATTGACTCGACTGACAGCTGCCCTCTTCATACAGCCATTTCCAAACAAGATTGACTCGACTGACAGCTGTCCTCTTCATAGAGCCATTTCCAAACAAGATTGACTCGACTGACAGCTGCCCTCTCCATATAGCCATTTCCAAACAAGATTGACTCGACTGACAGCTGCCTTCTTCATACAGCCATTTCCAAACAAGATTGACTCGACTGACAGCTGCCCTCTCCATACAGCCATTTCCAAACAAGATTGACTCGACTGACAGCTGCCCTCTCCATACAGCCATTTCCAAACAAGATTGACTCGACTGACAGCTGCCCTCTCCATACAGCCATTTCCAAACAAGATTGACTCGACTGACAGCTGCCCTCTTCATACAGCCATTTCCAAACAAGATTAACTCGACTGACAGCTGCCCTCTCCATACAGCCATTTCCAAACAAGATTGACTCGACTGACAGCTGCCTTCTTCATACAGCCATTTCCAAACAAGATTGACTCGACTGACAGCTGCCCTCTCCATACAGCCATTTCCAAACAAGATTGACTCGACTGACAGCTGTCCTCTTCATACAGCCATTTCCAAACAAGATTGACTCGACTGACAGCTGCCCTCTCCATATAGCCATTTCCAAACAAGATTGACTCGACTGACAGCTGCCCTCTCCATACAGCCATTTCCAAACAAGATTGACTCGACTGACAGCTGCCTTCTTCATACAGCCATTTCCAAACAAGATTGACTCGACTGACAGCTGCCTTCTTCATACAGCCATTTCCAAACAAGATTGACTCGACTGACAGCTGCCCTCTCCATACAGCCATTTCCAAACAAGATTGACTCGACTGACAGCTGCCTTCTTCATACAGCCATTTCCAAACAAGATTGACTCGACTGACAGCTGCCCTCTCCATATAGCCATTTCCAAACAAGATTGACTCGACTGACAGCTGCCCTCTCCATACAGCCATTTCCAAACAAGATTGACTCGACTGACAGCTGCCTTCTTCATACAGCCATTTCCAAACAAGATTGACTCGACTGACAGCTGCCCTCTCCATACAGCCATTTCCAAACAAGATTGACTCGACTGACAGCTGCCCTCTCCATACAGCCATTTCCAAACAAGATTGACTCGACTGACAGCTGACCTCTCCATACAGCCATTTCCAAACAAGATTGACTCGACTGACAGCTGCCTTCTTCATACAGCCATTTCGAAACAAGATTGATTCGACTGACAGCTGCCCTCTCCATACAGCCATTTCCAAACAAGATTGACTCGACTGACAGCTGCCCTCTCCATACAGCCATTTCCAAACAAGATTGACTCGACTGACAGCTGCCCTCTCCATAGAGCCATTTCCAAATAAGATTGACTCGACTGACAGCTGTCCTCTTCATAGAGCCATTTCCAAACAAGATTGACTCGACTGACAGCTGCCCTCTCCATATAGCCATTTCCAAACAAGATTGACTCGACTGACAGCTGCCCTCTCCATACAGCCATTTCCAAACAAGATTGACTCGACTGACAGCTGCCTTCTTCATACAGCCATTTCCAAACAAGATTGACTCGACTGACAGCTGCCCTCTCCATACAGCAATTTCCAAACAAGATTGACTCGACTGACAGCTGCCCTCTCCATATAGCCATTTCCAAACAAGATTGACTCGACTGACAGCTGCCCTCTTCATACAGCCATTTCCAAACAAGATTGACTCGACTGACAGCTGCCCTCTCCATACAGCCATTTCCAAACAAGATTGACTCGACTGACAGCTGACCTCTTCATAGAGCCATTTCCAAACAAGATTGACTCGACTGACAGCTGCCCTCTCCATATAGCCATTTCCAAACAAGATTGACTCGACTTACAGCTGCCCTCTCCATACAGCCATTTCCAAACAAGATTGACTCGACTGACAGCTGCCTTCTTCATACAGCCATTTCCAAACAAGATTGACTCGACTGACAGCTGCCCTCTCCATACAGTCATTTCCAAACAAGATTGACTATACAGCCTTCTTCATACAGCCATTTCCAAACAAGGTTGACTCGACTGACAGCTGCCCTCTCCATATAGCCATTTCCAAACAAGATTGACTCGACTGACAGCTGCCTTCTTCATACAGCCATTTCCAAACAAGATTGACTCGACTTACAGCTGCCCTCTCCATACAGCCATTTCCAAACAAGATTGACTCGACTGACAGCTGCCTTCTTCATACAGCCATTTCCAAACAAGATTGACTCGACTGACAGCTGCCCTCTCCATACAGTCATTTCCAAACAAGATTGACTATACAGCCTTCTTCATACAGCCATTTCCAAACAAGGTTGACTCGACTGACAGCTGCCCTCTCCATACAGCAATTTCCAAACAAGATTGACTCGACTGACAGCTGTCCTCTTCATAGAGCCATTTCCAAACAAGATTGACTCGACTTACAGCTGCCCTCTCCATACAGCCATTTCCAAACAAGATTGACTCGACTGACAGCTGCCTTCTTCATACAGCCATTTCCAAACAAGATTGACTCGACTGACAGCTGCCCTCTCCATACAGTCATTTCCAAACAAGATTGACTATACAGCCTTCTTCATACAGCCATTTCCAAACAAGGTTGACTCGACTGACAGCTGCCCTCTCCATACAGCCATTTCCAAACAAGATTGACTCGACTGACAGCTGCCTTCTTCATACAGCCATTTCCAAACAAGATTGACTCGACTGACAGCTGCCCTCTCCATACAGCCATTTCCAAACAAGATTGACTCGACTGACAGCTGCCCTCTCCATACAGCCATTTCCAAACAAGATTGACTCGACTGACAGCTGCCCTCTCCATACAGCCATTTCCAAACAAGATTGACTCGACTGACAGCTGCCCTCTCCATACAGCCATTTCCAAACAAGATTGACTCGACTGACAGCTGCCTTCTTCATACAGCCATTTCCAAACAAGATTGACTCGACTGACAGCTGCCCTCTCCATACAGCCATTTCCAAACAAGATTTACTCGACTGACAGCTGCCCTCTCCATACAGCCATTTCCAAACAAGATTGACTCGACTGACAGCTGCCCTCTCCATATAGCCAATTCCAAACAAGATTGACTCGACTGACAGCTGTCCTCTTCATACAGCCATTTCCAAACAAGATTGACTCGACTGACAGCTGCCTTCTTCATACAGCCATTTCCAAACAAGATTGACTCGACTGACAGCTGCCCTCTCCATACAGCCATTTCCAAACAAGATTGACTCGACTGACAGCTGCCCTCTTCATACAGCCATTTCCAAACAAGATTGACTCGACTGACAGCTGCCCTCTCCATACAGCCATTTCCAAACAAGATTGACTCGACTGACAGCTGCCCTCTCCATATAGCCATTTCCAAACAAGATTGACTCGACTGACAGCTGCCCTCTCCATACAGCCATTTCCAAACAAGATTGACTCGACTGACAGCTGCCCTCTCCATACAGCCATTTCCAAACAAGATTGACTCGACTGACAGCTGTCCTCTTCATACAGCCATTTCCAAACAAGATTGACTCGACTGACAGCTGCCTTCTTCATACAACCATTTCCAAACAAGATTGACTCGACTGACAGCTGCCCTCTCCATATAGCCATTTCCAAACAAGATTGACTCGACTGACAGCTGTCCTCTTCATACAGCCATTTCCAAACAAGATTGACTCGACTGACAGCTGCCCTCTCCATATAGCCATTTCCAAACAAGATTGACTCGACTGACAGCTGCCCTCTCCATACAGCCATTTCCAAACAAGATTTACTCGACTGACAGCTGCCCTCTCCATACAGCCATTTCCAAACAAGATTGACTCGACTGACAGCTGCCCTCTCCATATAGCCATTTCCAAACAAGATTGACTCGACTGACAGCTGCCCTCTCCATACAGCCATTTCCAAACAAGATTGACTCGACTGACAGCTGCCCTCTCCATATAGCCATTTCCAAACAAGATTGACTCGACTGACAGCTGCCCTCTCCATACAGCCATTTCCAAACAAGATTGACTCGACTGACAGCTGCCTTCTTCATACAGCCATTTCCAAACAAGATTGACTCGACTGACAGCTGCCCTCTCCATACAGCCATTTCCAAACAAGATTGACTCGACTGACAGCTGCCCTCTCCATACAGCCATTTCCAAACAAGATTGACTCGACTGACAGCTGCCCTCTCCATACAGCCATTTCCAAACAAGATTGACTCGACTGACAGCTGCCCTCTTCATACAGCCATTTCCAAACAAGATTGACTCGACTGACAGCTGCCCTCTCCATACAGCCATTTCCAAACAAGATTGACTCGACTGACAGCTGCCTTCTTCATACAGCCATTTCCAAACAAGATTGACTCGACTGACAGCTGCCCTCTCCATACAGCCATTTCCAAACAAGATTGACTCGACTGACAGCTGTCCTCTTCATACAGCCATTTCCAAACAAGATTGACTCGACTGACAGCTGCCCTCTCCATATAGCCATTTCCAAACAAGATTGACTCGACTGACAGCTGCCCTCTCCATACAGCCATTTCCAAACAACATTGACTCGACTGACAGCTGCCTTCTTCATACAGCCATTTCCAAACAAGATTGACTCGACTGACAGCTGCCTTCTTCATACAGCCATTTCCAAACAAGATTGACTCGACTGACAGCTGCCCTCTCCATACAGCCATTTCCAAACAAGATTGACTCGACTGACAGCTGCCTTCTTCATACAGCCATTTCCAAACAAGATTGACTCGACTGACAGCTGCCCTCTCCATACAGCCATTTCCAAACAAGATTGACTCGACTGACAGCTGCCTTCTTCATACAGCCATTTCCAAACAAGATTGACTCGACTGACAGCTGCCCTCTCCATATAGCCATTTCCAAACAAGATTGACTCGACTGACAGCTGCCCTCTCCATACAGCCATTTCCAAACAAGATTGACTCGACTGACAGCTGCCTTCTTCATACAGCCATTTCCAAACAAGATTGACTCGACTGACAGCTGCCCTCTCCATACAGCCATTTCCAAACAAGATTGACTCGACTGACAGCTGCCCTCTCCATACAGCCATTTCCAAACAAGATTGACTCGACTGACAGCTGCCCTCTCCATACAGCCATTTCCAAACAAGATTGACTCGACTGACAGCTGCCTTCTTCATACAGCCATTTCGAAACAAGATTGATTCGACTGACAGCTGCCCTCTCCATACAGCCATTTCCAAACAAGATTGACTCGACTGACAGCTGCCCTCTCCATACAGCCATTTCCAAACAAGATTGACTCGACTGACAGCTGCCCTCTCCATAGAGCCATTTCCAAATAAGATTGACTCGACTGACAGCTGTCCTCTTCATAGAGCCATTTCCAAACAAGATTGACTCGACTGACAGCTGCCCTCTCCATATAGCCATTTCCAAACAAGATTGACTCGACTGACAGCTGCCCTCTCCATACAGCCAATTCCAAACAAGATTGACTCGACTGACAGCTGCCTTCTTCATACAGCCATTTCCAAACAAGATTGACTCGACTGACAGCTGCCCTCTCCATACAGCAATTTCCAAACAAGATTGACTCGACTGACAGCTGCCCTCTCCATATAGCCATTTCCAAACAAGATTGACTCGACTGACAGCTGCCCTCTTCATACAGCCATTTCCAAACAAGATTGACTCGACTGACAGCTGCCCTCTCCATACAGCCATTTCCAAACAAGATTGACTCGACTGACAGCTGTCCTCTTCATAGAGCCATTTCCAAACAAGATTGACTCGACTGACAGCTGCCCTCTCCATATAGCCATTTCCAAACAAGATTGACTCGACTTACAGCTGCCCTCTCCATACAGCCATTTCCAAACAAGATTGACTCGACTGACAGCTGCCTTCTTCATACAGCCATTTCCAAACAAGATTGACTCGACTGACAGCTGCCCTCTCCATACAGTCATTTCCAAACAAGATTGACTATACAGCCTTCTTCATACAGCCATTTCCAAACAAGGTTGACTCGACTGACAGCTGCCCTCTCCATACAGCCATTTCCAAACAAGATTGACTCGACTGACAGCTGCCTTCTTCATACAGCCATTTCCAAACAAGATTGACTCGACTGACAGCTGCCCTCTCCATACAGCCATTTCCAAACAAGATTGACTCGACTGACAGCTGCCCTCTCCATACAGCCATTTCCAAACAAGATTGACTCGACTGACAGCTGCCTTCTTCATACAGCCATTTCCAAACAAGATTGACTCGACTGACAGCTGCCCTCTCCATACAGCAATTTCCAAACAAGATTGACTCGACTGACAGCTGCCCTCTCCATATAGCCATTTCCAAACAAGATTGACTCGACTGACAGCTGCCCTCTTCATACAGCCATTTCCAAACAAGATTGACTCGACTGACAGCTGCCCTCTCCATACAGCCATTTCCAAACAAGATTGACTCGACTGACAGCTGTCCTCTTCATAGAGCCATTTCCAAACAAGATTGACTCGACTGACAGCTGCCCTCTCCATATAGCCATTTCCAAACAAGATTGACTCGACTTACAGCTGCCCTCTCCATACAGCCATTTCCAAACAAGATTGACTCGACTGACAGCTGCCTTCTTCATACAGCCATTTCCAAACAAGATTGACTCGACTGACAGCTGTCCTCTCCATACAGTCATTTCCAAACAAGATTGACTATACAGCCTTCTTCATACAGCCATTTCCAAACAAGGTTGACTCGACTGACAGCTGCCCTCTCCATATAGCCATTTCCAAACAAGATTGACTCGACTGACAGCTGCCTTCTTCATACAGCCATTTCCAAACAAGATTGACTCGACTTACAGCTGCCCTCTCCATACAGCCATTTCCAAACAAGATTGACTCGACTGACAGCTGCCTTCTTCATACAGCCATTTCCAAACAAGATTGACTCGACTGACAGCTGCCCTCTCCATACAGTCATTTCCAAACAAGATTGACTATACAGCCTTCTTCATACAGCCATTTCCAAACAAGGTTGACTCGACTGACAGCTGCCCTCTCCATACAGTCATTTCCAAACAAGATTGACTATACAGCCTTCTTCATACAGCCATTTCCAAACAAGATTGACTCGACTGACAGCTGTCCTCTTCATAGAGCCATTTCCAAACAAGATTGACTCGACTTACAGCTGCCCTCTCCATACAGCCATTTCCAAACAAGATTGACTCGACTGACAGCTGCCTTCTTCATACAGCCATTTCCAAACAAGATTGACTCGACTGACAGCTGCCCTCTCCATACAGTCATTTCCAAACAAGATTGACTATACAGCCTTCTTCATACAGCAATTTCCAAACAAGGTTGACTCGACTGACAGCTGTCCTCTCCATACAGCCATTTCCAAACAAGATTGACTCGACTGACAGCTGCCTTCTTCATACAGCCATTTCCAAACAAGATTGACTCGACTGACAGCTGCCCTCTCCATACAGCCATTTCCAAACAAGATTTACTCGACTGACAGCTGCCTTCTCCATACAGCCATTTCCAAACAAGATTGACTCGACTGACAGCTGCCCTCTCCATACAGCCATTTCCAAACAAGATTGACTCGACTGACAGCTGCCCTCTCCATACAGCCATTTCCAAACAAGATTGACTCGACTGACAGCTGCCTTCTTCATACAGCCATTTCCAAACAAGATTGACTCGACTGACAGCTGCCCTCTCCATACAGCCATTTCCAAACAAGATTTACTCGACTGACAGCTGCCCTCTCCATACAGCCATTTCCAAACAAGATTGACTCGACTGACAGCTGCCCTCTCCATATAGCCATTTCCAAACAAGATTGACTCGACTGACAGCTGTCCTCTTCATACAGCCATTTCCAAACAAGATTGACTCGACTGACAGCTGCCTTCTTCATACAGCCATTTCCAAACAAGATTGACTCGACTGACAGCTGCCCTCTCCATACAGCCATTTCCAAACAAGATTGACTCGACTGACAGCTGCCCTCTTCATACAGCCATTTCCAAACAAGATTGACTCGACTGACAGCTGCCCTCTCCATACAGCCATTTCCAAACAAGATTGACTCGACTGACAGCTGCCCTCTCCATATAGCCATTTCCAAACAAGATTGACTCGACTGACAGCTGCCCTCTCCATACAGCCATTTCCAAACAAGATTGACTCGACTGACAGCTGCCCTCTCCATACAGCCATTTCCAAACAAGATTGACTCGACTGACAGCTGTCCTCTTCATACAGCCATTTCCAAACAAGATTGACTCGACTGACAGCTGCCTTCTTCATACAACCATTTCCAAACAAGATTGACTCGACTGACAGCTGCCCTCTCCATATAGCCATTTCCAAACAAGATTGACTCGACTGACAGCTGTCCTCTTCATACAGCCATTTCCAAACAAGATTGACTCGACTGACAGCTGCCCTCTCCATACAGCCATTTCCAAACAAGATTGACTCGACTGACAGCTTCCCTCTCCATATAGCCATTTCCAAACAAGATTGACTCGACTGACAGCTGCCCTCTCCATACAGCCATTTCCAAACAAGATTGACTCGACTGACAGCTGCCTTCTTCATACAGCCATTTCCAAACAAGATTGACTCGACTGACAGCTGCCCTCTCCATACAGCCATTTCCAAACAAGATTGACTCGACTGACAGCTGCCTTCTTCATACAGCCATTTCCAAACAAGATTGACTCGACTGACAGCTGCCCTCTCCATATAGCCATTTCCAAACAAGATTGACTCGACTGACAGCTGCCCTCTCCATACAGCCATTTCCAAACAAGATTGACTCGACTGACAGCTGCCTTCTTCATACAGCCATTTCCAAACAAGATTGACTCGACTGACAGCTGCCCTCTCCATACAGCCATTTCCAAACAAGATTGACTCGACTGACAGCTGCCCTCTCCATACAGCCATTTCCAAACAAGATTGACTCGACTGACAGCTGCCCTCTCCATACAGCCATTTCCAAACAAGATTGACTCGACTGACAGCTGCCTTCTTCATACAGCCATTTCGAAACAAGATTGATTCGACTGACAGCTGCCCTCTCCATACAGCCATTTCCAAACAAGATTGACTCGACTGACAGCTGCCCTCTCCATACAGCCATTTCCAAACAAGATTGACTCGACTGACAGCTGCCCTCTCCATACAGCCATTTCCAAACAAGATTGACTCGACTGACAGCTGTCCTCTTCATAGAGCCATTTCCAAACAAGATTGACTCGACTGACAGCTGCCCTCTCCATATAGCCATTTCCAAACAAGTTTGACTCGACTGACAGCTGCCCTCTCCATACAGCCATTTCCAAACAAGATTGACTCGACTGACAGCTCCCTTCTTCATACAGCCATTTCCAAACAAGATTGACTCGACTGACAGCTGCCCTCTCCATACAGCAATTTCCAAACAAGATTGACTCGACTGACAGCTGCCCTCTCCATATAGCCATTTCCAAACAAGATTGACTCGACTGACAGCTGCCCTCTTCATACAGCCATTTCCAAACAAGATTGACTCGACTGACAGCTGCCCTCTCCATACAGCCATTTCCAAACAAGATTGACTCGACTGACAGCTGTCCTCTTCATAGAGCCATTTCCAAACAAGATTGACTCGACTGACAGCTGCCCTCTCCATATAGCCATTTCCAAACAAGATTGACTCGACAGACAGCTGCCCTCTCCATACAGCCATTTCCAAACAAGATTGACTCGACTGACAGCTGCCTTCTTCATACAGCCATTTCCAAACAAGATTGACTCGACTGACAGCTGCCCTCTCCATACAGCAATTTCCAAACAAGATTGACTCGACTGACAGCTGCCTTCTTCATACAGCCATTTCCAAACAAGGTTGACTCGACTGACAGCTGCCCTCTCCATACAGCCATTTCCAAACAAGATTGACTCGACTGACAGCTGCCTTCTTCATACAGCCATTTCCAAACAAGATTGACTCGACTGACAGCTGCCCTCTCCATACAGCCATTTCCAAACAAGATTTACTCGACTGACAGCTGCCCTCTCCATACAACCATTTCCAAACAAGATTGACTCGACTGACAGCTGCCCTCTCCATACAGCCATTTCCAAACAAGATTGACTCGACTGACAGCTGCCCTCTCCATACAGCCATTTCCAAACAAGATTGACTCGACTGACAGCTGCCTTCTTCATACAGCCATTTCCAAACAAGATTGACTCGACTGACAGCTGCCCTCTCCATATAGCCATTTCCAAACAAGATTGACTCGACTGACAGCTGCCCTCTCCATACAGCCATTTCCAAACAAGATTGACTCGACTGACAGCTGCCCTCTTCATACAGCCATTTCCAAACAAGATTGACTCGACTGACAGCTGCCCTCTCCATACAGCCATTTCCAAACAAGATTTACTCGACTGACAGCTGCCCTCTCCATACAGCCATTTCCAAACAAGATTGACTCGACTGACAGCTGCCCTCTCCATATAGCCATTTCCAAACAAGATTGACTCGACTGACAGCTGTCCTCTTCATACAGCCATTTCCAAACAAGATTGACTCGACTGACAGCTGCCTTCTTCATACAGCCATTTCCAAACAAGATTGACTCGACTGACAGCTGCCCTCTCCATACAGCCATTTCCAAACAAGATTGACTCGACTGACAGCTGCCCTCTTCATACAGCCATTTCCAAACAAGATTGACTCGACTGACAGCTGCCCTCTCCATACAGCCATTTCCAAACAAGATTGACTCGACTGACAGCTGCCCTCTCCATATATCCATTTCCAAACAAGATTGACTCGACTGACAGCTGCCCTCTCCATACAGCCATTTCCAAACAAGATTGACTCGACTGACAGCTGCCCTCTCCATATAGCCATTTCCAAACAAGATTGACTCGACTGACAGCTGCCCTCTCCATATAGCCATTTCCAAACAAGATTGACTCGACTGACAGCTGCCCTCTTCATACAGCCATTTCCAAACAAGATTGACTCGACTGACAGCTGCCCTCTCCATACAGCCATTTCCAAACAAGATTGACTCGACTGACAGCTACCCTCTCCATATAGCCATTTCAAAACAAGATTGACTCGACTGACAGCTGTCCTCTCCATATAGCCATTTCCAAACAAGATTGACTCGACTGACAGCTGCCCTTTTCATACAGCCATTTCCAAACAAGATTGACTCGACTGACAGCTGCCCTCTCCATACAGCCATTTCCAAACAAGATTGACTCGACTGACAGCTGCCCTCTCCATACAGCCATTTCCAAACAAGATTGACTCGACTGACAGCTGCCCTCTCCATATAGCCATTTCCAAACAAGATTGACTCGACTGACAGCTGCCCTCTCCATACAGCCATTTCCAAACAAGATTGACTCGACTGACAGCTGCCTTCTTCATACAGCCATTTCCAAACAAGATTGACTCGACTGACAGCTGCCCTCTCCATACAGCCATTTCCAAACAAGATTTACTCGACTGACAGCTGCCCTCTCCATACAGCCATTTCCAAACAAGATTGACTCGACTGACAGCTGCCCTCTCCATACAGCCATTTCCAAACAAGATTGACTCGACTGACAGCTGCCCTCTCCATACAGCCATTTCCAAACAAGATTGACTCGACTGACAGCTGCCTTCTTCATACAGCCATTTCCAAACAAGATTGACTCGACTGACAGCTGCCCTCTCCATATAGCCATTTCCAAACAAGATTGACTCGACTGACAGCTGCCCTCTCCATACAGCCATTTCCAAACAAGATTGACTCGACTGACAGCTGCCTTCTTCATACAGCCATTTCCAAACAAGATTGACTCGACTGACAGCTGCCCTCTCCATACAGCCATTTCCAAACAAGATTTACTCGACTGACAGCTGCCCTCTCCATACAGCCATTTCCAAACAATATTGACTCGACTGACAGCTGCCCTCTCCATATAGCCATTTCCAAACAAGATTGACTCGACTGACAGCTGTCCTCTTCATACAGCCATTTCCAAACAAGATTGACTCGACTGACAGCTGCCTTCTTCATACAGCCATTTCCAAACAAGATTGACTCGACTGACAGCTGCCCTCTCCATACAGCCATTTCCAAACAAGATTGACTAGACTGACAGCTGCCCTCTTCATACAGCCATTTCCAAACAAGATTGACTCGACTGACAGCTGCCCTCTTCATACAGCCATTTCCAAACAAGATTGACTCGACTGACAGCTGCCCTCTTCATATAGCCATTTCCAAACAAGATTGACTCGACTGACAGCTGCCCTCTTCATATAGCCATTTCCAAACAAGATTGACTCGACTGACAGCTGCCTTCTCCATATAGCCATTTCCAAACAAGATTGACTCGACTGACAGCTGCCCTCTCCATATAGCCATTTCCAAACAAGATTGACTCGACTGACAGCTGCCCTCTTCATATAGCCATTTCCAAACAAGATTGACTCGACTGACAGCTGCCCTCTTCATACAGCCATTTCCAAACAAGATTGACTCGACTGACAGCTGCCCTCTTCATACAGCCATTTCCAAACAAGATTGACTCGACTGACAGCTGCCCTCTTCATATAGCCATTTCCAAACAAGATTGACTCGACTGACAGCTGCCCTCTTCATATAGCCATTTCCAAACAAGATTGACTCGACTGACAGCTGCCTTCTCCATATAGCCATTTCCAAACAAGATTGACTCGACTGACAGCTGCCCTCTCCATATAGCCATTTCCAAACAAGATTGACTCGACTGACAGCTGCCCTCTTCATACAGCCATTTCAAAACAAGATTGACTCGACTGACAGCTGCACTCTTCATACAGCCATTTCCAAACAAGATTGACTCAACTGACAGCTGCCCTCTCCATATAGCCATTTCCAAACAAGATTGACTCGACTGACAGCTGCCCTCTTCATACAGCCATTTCCAAACAAGATTGACTCGACTGACAGCTGCCCTCTCCATACAGCCATTTCCAAACAAGATTGACTCGACTGACAGCTGCCCTCTCCATATAGCCATTTCCAAACAAGATTGACTCGACTGACAGCTGCCCTCTCCATACAGCCATTTCCAAACAAGATTGACTCGACTGACAGCTGCCCTCTCCATACAGCCATTTCCAAACAAGATTGACTCGACTGACAGCTGCCCTCTCCATATAGCCATTTCCAAACAAGATTGACTCGACTGACAGCTGCCCACTCCATATAGCCATTTCCAAACAAGATTGACTCGACTGACAGCTGCCCTCTTCATACAGCCATTTCCAAACAAGATTGACTCGACTGACAGCTGCCCTCTCCATACAGCCATTTCCAAACAAGATTGACTCGACTGACAGCTGCCCTCTCCATATAGCCATTTCCAAACAAGATTGACTCGACTGACAGCTGCCCTCTCCATACAGCCATTTCCAAACAAGATTGACTCGACTGACAGCTGCCTTCTCCATATAGCCATTTCCAAACAAGATTGACTCGACTGACAGCTGCCCTCTCCATATAGCCATTTCCAAACAAGATTGACTCGACTGACAGCTGCCCTCTTCATACAGCCATTTCAAAACAAGATTGACTCGACTGACAGCTGCACTCTTCATACAGCCATTTCCAAACAAGATTGACTCAACTGACAGCTGCCCTCTCCATATAGCCATTTCCAAACAAGATTGACTCGACTGACAGCTGCCCTCTTCATACAGCCATTTCCAAACAAGATTGACTCGACTGACAGCTGCCCTCTCCATACAGCCATTTCCAAACAAGATTGACTCGACTGACAGCTGCCTTCTCCATATAGCCATTTCCAAACAAGATTGACTCGACTGACAGCTGCCCTCTCCATACAGCCATTTCAAAACAAGATTGACTCGACTGACAGCTGCACTCTTCATATAGCCATTTCCAAACAAGATTGACTCGACTGACAGCTGCCCTCTTCATACAGCCATTTCAAAACAAGATTGACTCGACTGACAGCTGCACTCTTCATACAGCCATTTCCAAACAAGATTGACTCAACTGACAGCTGCCCTCTCCATATAGCCATTTCCAAACAAGATTGACTCGACTGACAGCTGCCCTCTCCATACAGCCATTTCCAAACAAGATTGACTCGACTGACAGCTGCACTCTTCATACAGCCATTTCCAAACAAGATTGACTCAACTGACAGCTGCCCTCTCCATATAGCCATTTCCAAACAAGATTGACTCGACTGACAGCTGCCCTCTCCATACAGCCATTTCCAAACAAGATTGACTCGACTGACAGCTGCCCTCTCCATATAGCCATTTCCAAACAAGATTGACTCGACTGACAGCTGCCCACTCCATATAGCCATTTCCAAACAAGATTGACTCGACTGACAGCTGCCCTCTTCATACAGCCATTTCCAAACAAGATTGACTCGACTGACAGCTGCCCTCTCCATATAGCCATTTCCAAACAAGATTGACTCGACTGACAGCTGCCCTCTCCATACAGCCATTTCCAAACAAGATTGACTCGACTGACAGCTGCCCTCTTCATACAGCCATTTCCAAACAAGATTGACTCGACTGACAGCTGCCCTCTTCATACAGCCATTTCCAAACAAGATTGACTCGACTGACAGCTGCCCTCTCCATACAGCCATTTCCAAACAAGATTGACTCGACTGACAGCTGCCCTCTCCATATAGCCATTTCCAAACAAGATTGACTCGACTGACAGCTGCCCTCTCCATATAGCCATTTCCAAACAAGATTGACTCGACTGACAGCTGCCCTCTCCATACAGCCATTTCCAAACAAGATTGACTAGACTGACAGCTGTCCTCTTCATACAGCCATTTCCAAACAAGATTGACTCGACTGACAGCTGCCCTCTCCATATAGCCATTTCCAAACAAGATTGACTCGACTGACAGCTACCCTCTCCATATAGCCATTTCCAAACAAGATTGACTCAACTGACAGCTGCCCTCTTCATACAGCCATTTCCAAACAAGATTGACTCGACTTACAACTGAGAGATTGAGGTCGCATACACGTAGTAGCGTACAGACAAGAGGACTGCAGGACAACAAACATTGTATGTGCGAAGTGCGTGAAGCGCCACACTCACCACTGGTGCACTGATGAGGGAGCACCACAGAGTGTCTCTGTGACATTGGTAGCTGGGGCAGTGACAGATCACGTGTGTCAGGAGATCGGGATGCGGTGATTTCGTAGACCAGACCGGTTCGTAGATGCGGTGAATTCGTAGTCGCGGTGGATTCGTAACCGGTGGATTCGTAGAAGAAGTATATATATAGTATATCCGTAAGATGTTTTGCGACTATAGACACTGTATATTGGGTTAAATGAAGTGGTAGGAGGTCTGATTAAATTGAGATTAAAAAGGAGATCATCATACTGGATTCTACAGTTCGAACAGTCACCATACACAGTCCATGGACGCCACACAGCACACATGGTGATGACAAAGTTACGTGCCTCAGTCTTTACTTAGCTACATACCGTGTCATTTGAGTCAGAGAAGATTCGATCTTGTCAGTTGACCTCTTCTTTCTTCACTACTGTTTTGACTAGCTTTCAAGTTTGGTTGACTTGGAAATGTCATTGCTTCAATAAAAGTGTTCAGGTAAATTATCAAGTTGTGTTTATTCAATACACAATTATCTTGAAAAGAACAACTTTGTTATGTCTATTTCAATTGACGACTCGAAAGATGAAAGATTAAATGGTATAGTTGGGGTACACATGTTATACAATTGTACGATATTGTACGAATTGTACGATAATAAGCATATATATATATATATATATATATATATATATATATATATATATATATATATATATATATATATATATATATATATATATTACTTTATTACTTTATTACAAGGGTGGTAGACTCAAGGAATTAATTACCCTTCATTTCAGGTATAATTGGACCAATCTTATTGTGAATCGCTTTAAGAAGTTCCCACTATAATCAGTATTGTTCGTCCCAGTCCTGGCTGGACCGGAGTGTTTGGTTATGACATGACTAATAATTAGACATGCTTTTCCAATGAAGTTAACAGAGTCCTAACATTGTCATGGATTTTATTTTTTCAAAACATCCCGGTAGACACATATTGGATACACATTTATTTTAATTTATTGTGATAAATTTGAATATTAAATTTCATAATTACATGCACATAATTTGTATACTGCTTCAAAAACAGTTTGCTATCTTTTCTATACATTCTGAAAAAGTGTATATGAATTACCCTGCAGCTGCATCCCATTTATACCTACCGATGTTAAAAATCACAATGACAGTTACATATTGCGAAATTTCCGTCACAATACTGAATCACTCGAGAGCATTTTTGAGGTCTGGTAAAAGTGCACCTTCCCCCGATTTCGAAAAAAGCTGTATCCGCCCCTTTGCACTAAATTTGAGTTAGGTGATGACATGATGACATGCTTTCTACAAACATATCTCAAATGTTATGACTTTGATTAACGTTATGTTCGTTTTAGAAAAAAAAAGCTGATGACGAATTTCCTTTACAAGAAATTAATTTCAATAGTTAAAGCCCATGTGAAGCATAACACTTTACCCCTTTCATTTAGCGTGCTGTGTTTGTTGATAGGGAGTAGTGGGTACGTTGAACGAGGGCGGGGAGTCTCTATTGAAGGATGTGAAAGGCGTTACGATATTGGCAGTGTAACACCTTTATCAGAACGAGAGAAAAGCGAGTCCATATTTAGCTCTAATTCAAACATTCAGTGACAGTACTGTAACAAAGAAATTGAAAACCCGGCGATGTCTCGGTTTTATTCCATACGCCAGAGATAGGTAAATTTACCTAACCTCAATTTGTGATTTCAGTATGCAGATGTTATGTTTGATGGACGATTAAACATACCTTGAAAAAGTAGGCAAATTATGTAGGTAATAAGTAATAACATGTCCCTTTAGCGACCACTTTGGGATTGAAGTGTATTTCGGTTTGGCATAGATATCCAAGACTGTATCGTCGTTTATTATTATTTAAGAGATGTACATTAAAATCAATTCCATATTGATTCAACAAGCTAAGCCAGATGTATGTTTTTCATTCAACCAATCCCATAGCCTCTCTTGTCTGTTTATTTACCGACTGTTACTGTGAATAGGCTAAATGACAGTTTACACCTTAATTGTACAATGTATATCCTACATTCAAATTTAAGTATGTAAGCTCAATGAATCCTATCAATTTATAAATCGTAAAATTAAAATAGAGAAATACGCATTTCACAAGATACTGCGCATCCAGGACTGATTCATCGTTATTTAAGAATTGCCTTCAAAATTTATGAAGTTCATAGAGATATAAACTTTAAAAAGGCTGCGCAAACTGTGTAAATCCGCGTAGTGAGCGTTTGCGTGCATTTCAACTACATGTTGCATATGACTAACGTGTTTTATTCGTACATAACCTGTTTTTAGATTGACGCTCCAGCTTATAGAGACCGACTTGGCGACTGGGAGTACGTATATACAAATAGAACAGTGACGATCGAAACACGGGGGAGCATTCACAATGATTTTCATAATATTTTATTTGACTTTAATACACCATATATATTCGGCAGCGTTTGAGACTGTTTGTCACACGCTTCTACTCTCTAAACTTTTTATTATTTTTTTTTTGTTATTAGTTCCCATTGGTTTCAGAATGAATATAAATGCATTTGATATATAGTGTGAGATATACAAACATAGGGCAGTCTTATGTTTGAAAAAACTTGCTCCGAAGTATTCAGAGATAATCAATTATTAAGTACTGGAATGAGTGAGTTCCACTTATTCTTGAATATTTCAATTTCATTGTTTCTTTTTTAAATGAATTTTTCTACTAGAAATATCTGTTTCAGAATTTTTTGGTAATTACTGAATTTGGGAAGTATGCTTTTAATATTGCATATATTTATATATTTTTTGGCTGATATAATGATTTGATTCATCAGAGCATTTTTATGTAATGTGACAAACCAAATCAAGTATTTCGAAAAGATGATGTTTTGTGGTAAATAGTTATTAATCCAAAGTTCAAGTTCATTCCAGAATTTTGTGGTCTCACAACAGTCCCAATAGACATGACATATGCTTTCAGAATAATCTTTACAAAAACTACATAATTCATTGTCAACAAGATTCATTCTAAACAATTCCTTTTTAGTATAAACAGATCTATGCAAGAATCAGTATTGAAAATCGAGAAGTTTAACATATTTCAAATTATGTCTGTAGACATTAAATACTCTCTAAACTTCGTCTGGGGATGAGTGTAACAAATGTTTGTGTTCAGTCTCTACTTGGTGTATAACCACGGTTTGTGATCTATTTCTCAGATACGATTCAATCCACGCAAGCTCAACGTATAATTAAATATAGTAAGATAACTATTAATTGCATTACATATGTTTCATATCGAACTGATATTTTCAAAATATCAAGAAAATTCTGTATCGATCATCACACCTGTAATGTATTAAATTCAAATATTATAGTAGGTTTTTTTGCAGGTGGTGCATAGGTGTTCATTTGAAAATATGTAATTTATGTTGTAATTTATCTGTAATTTATACTCAATTATATAGAAAAAGTATAATACCTACCTATGACTATAACAAAAATAAGTTGTTGATAATGTGATGACTGTTCATCAGAAGACAATTTATAGATTCAACTTTTAAACTGTTTGGTCTCTTTTCACATACATAGGCAAAAGTGATGTTAGTTAGTGTCCTAAGACTCATTATGATTTATAACATGAAATGTGTGAATAATAAGAACTCAAAGAGTCCAAAGGCAGGTGAGCTACCGGAGGGTAAGTCTGGGTTGGTATAGACCAAACTTCTAAGACTTTATATGAAGTAAACAGTTCTGACGCATAAGAATATCTTAGATGTTAAGTGAACACCACCCCAAGCTGGTTCCAGTCCTGACAGTGTTGATCATCATATGACAGATCTTCAATATCTCCAGCAGTTTGTCAGGTAAATCTTCAAAGAACATATCAATCTTGCATCACTTGGAGGGTGACACTGCATGGTCACTATATATCTTCTTTTCAATGAACTTCATTCAGAGTATTTACTGAAGAGAAGGGCTGGTTTCTTATGTATCATTTCAGGAAAGTTTACTACCTGAGAAATCATTTATATTCTAAATATTGTAGTAAATCAAACACTAATGTTTATTAGGATGTCATTAAAAACAACAGATAATCCAGACAGGGATTTTTATAATAAAACCTACAATAGTGTTGACTTGAGAATAAAAAATACAACTTTGACATTTTATATTGTGAAATTCATAAAAGAACGTTTCATCACTTTCATGAAGGATGAGATGTCAGACTTCGTTTTAGGAACTATTCAAACCTGTTCTTACATGAAGTAACTATCTCAATAAGTTCTTGATATTAAACTAAAATCGAACACTGAATAAAGTTGATAGCTATTTTCTCTTCTTCCACTGAAAAGTAAACACACAATTGCATATGGAGAATAATGTCCACATAAGTGGTGACATGCTGAGCAGTGCATTTTTAATACAAAAAGTATACAATATTATTTATGAAACTCTTTAATACACAAACTTTCATTACCAATTTATTATTTGTTTTCCTCATTTTAAAATAAAACTACTTTCAACTAATTTTCAATAACAGCATGTTTATCCCCTTTATCTTCACAAATGAGCTTGCACTTCATGCAATCTCAGAAAAAATATCCCAATCTAAACAAACATTAGAAAAGAATTTCTATCAATATTTCTACATTATTTGCTGTCAAAACATAAAAATAAATGAAATGAACTAACCTTCTTTGCAACCACAAACAAAGCACACAATACATTTAATAGATAAATCATACTCAATAAATCATCAGATTATTTGGTTTTATAAATTATATATGTAGGATAAAAAAAAGTTACTTGGGATATTGGATTTTTAAATTCATATATACACAAATAACTTAATCAAGCACCACCTCATATTTTCAGATTTGTGTGACGACGCCCAACCACTGTGAAAATCTTGTGAAATTAATCGAAGAAATGCTGTTATTTTATGAAAGTGCATCATCTTAGCTAAACAAAAAGACAATACTGAATATAATGTGTAACATTATCTCATTATATTGCCAGGTGAACATGAACAGTGTTTTTACTTGAAAACTCACTCCTGTACAACTTTTGCTCTGTGAACTTCAAAAGCGGTGAAAATGTTTGTTAAGCCGTTGGACAATGTTCTTTGTTGTCTTAAGGAAACAGATGCCCATCACGTTATCAATAACGGGTGTATCCGCCACGTGCCCAGATGATTGCTTCAACCATCCTCCACATCCTTGTGGTGAGTCTCTTGATTCGCTGCAAAGGTAACAGCTGCCACTCACGATGTATAGCTGTTTCTAAACCGACTAAATCATGTACTGGTGGGTCTATGGCTTGCACTCGGCGTCCAATTATATCCCAAATGTGTTCCAGTGGATTGATATCCGGGCTCATGGCAGGCAATGGAAGTTTAGATACTGCATTTTCTTTAGAAAATCAATCACAGTCGAGAACGGTGAGGCCGAGCGTTGTCATTCATGAATACAGAACAAGTGGTCAATGGAAGATTGTCAAAATGTGGCACAAGAACAGGCTGCATAATTTCCCGGATGTAACAATCGCCATTTAGATTACCTCTCACAGTCACCAAATCGAGCTTACAACCGTGAGAGATCATCCCCAGACCATTACAGATCCACCAACGAATGGGACTGATGCTTGTATGTTCTTTGGTGCATATGCTGTGGCTGTGGTGATATTTATGGACAAGACGGCTTATCACAGTGTGGTGAATGTGCAACTGTCGTCCTATAGCTCTACAAGACATTCCGGTGGAACTCATTCCAATAATTTGCCATCTTTTTGCTTCAGTGAGTCTCCTTCGAGCCACGTTCAGAGGGAATGACACAATCATTTGAAAATTTCCAATATTTATACTGATTTCAAGAACGATTTAAAACTGCAATTTCAGAAATTCGTGGGTGGTGTGCTTCACATGCATTGTGGGGTGTGTTTGTGCGATTGACCTCACAGAAAACCCGAACAGTGTTGAGAGGAAATGCAGTTCCATACCAATTACCATCTAACAATATATATATATATATATATATATATATATATATATATATATATATATATATATATATATATATATATATATATATATATATATATATATATTCGTTACTATGTATCTATGTATATTTGTATCACTGAAAATAGTAGGTGGTGCTTAATTAAGTTCTTTGTGTATACATATAAAAACAATATACACATCTAAAACATTCATCAACAACATAATATTTCTTTTTTAAAAACAATTATGTAGAATCTTCTTACATATAATTATGTTATTACATGTAATTTTAGAGAATCAACAAAAACATGCAAAAAAAACCCACCTGTTTGCAACCATAACAATGTAGTTTCACTGTTGACCAATGAAATCGGCATGTAAATACTGCCAAAGTAAACCTGTAAATATATCTACAAACTCAAATTTAATCATTGTCCTCCAACAATGACGTTTTTATCTGCCAATTTACACACTCGCATGCAAAAATATACTTACTGTTACTGTTTGAAATACCTTTGAAAATGACCTGTTTTCACCGGACCAAGTCACGACTAGTGGAAAATTCACGAAGGAAAGTGGCCAACATGCAGACATGCAAAATGAGCGATTAAAAATCGAAAAAAGGTCCATAAAATCCCAAAATTAGTTCCTAAAATCGTGTAAGTATCCTTTTCATCGAAAACGGACGCTGTCAAAAAAATATTTTGACTTTGAAACGAATTATCGGCCAAAAAAGTGTCTCACTGCCGATGTCACAATTGATTTGATCATCATTTAAAACAAAGTTACGTAAACATTAGGATAGTTCTGTGATCGTAGTTAGGTGACACAAATCTCCAATAGTTAACTAATTTATGAAAAGACTCCAATAGTTTAGAAACCGATACCATGAATTGTTCCCGTCAGATCTAATGCGCTCGAACGCAGCCGCCTGAATCCCAAGAAAAGTGGTTTAATACAAAAGCCCGTGCTAACCTATTGGCGACTTCACGTAACATGTTGAGGTTAATGAAAATCGCAACAGTTCAAAGATGACCGTAAAGTGAATAAATAACACGTTTCAGAAGAACAGAAAAAAATAGCTATATTATAAAAGATCTCAGAAACGATAATAATTACCGGCAAACATACATTGTATATTAGAAATCAAAGCAAAAGTATGGATGAACAGATCCCCGTAGTAAATTATCTTACTAAAACCAAACTGGTAACATACACATTGAGAACAAAATGATTCAAAAACCTTTGTTTTACAAGGCTTGACTTGTACAAACTTATAATACTTTACTAAAAAAATTTAAACGTAAATATAGAAACCTCGAATGGACTAAGATGAAAGAAAAAGTAGTTTTGCCCGATTGTAATTACACATACTTTTCTACTTATGATGACAAAAGTATCTCCGAATAAGCAAAATGTACGAATAAAGATATGACATCGTTAACAACTGATATTGATGTCTTATGCTGTTTGTATATAAATACAATTGTATAGTAACTACTAGATACGAATTTTGGAAAAGAGATATGTTGGTGATGTCAGTCCTGAATTAGACAAGCATATCTGTCCGTCTGTCCGGAAAACTTTAATGGCCTAAGCATCGTTATATCTTGAAAATTCAACTCAGAATCTAAAAATAAAACTTAGTATTTTGAAATTTCAACTTGGTATCATAAAACATTATGTTACTTTTCTGAAAATTCAACCTAATCACGGCGGCCATTGCCAAGCTACGATATTATTCAGCAAATTGAAATTGACAATTGAACACAGAAATTTTGAAAAATGAACTTTGTATCTTTAAAATTCAACATATTTTCTTGAAAATTCATCTTGATATCTTCAAAAGTTCACTTAATATTTTGAAAAATCATCTCGATATCTTGATAACTCAAGGTAATATCTCGAATGTTTACAATGTCAATGATACAACATTGTAATATTAAAGTTTTAAAGTTGAATTAAAAACATTAAAAAGTATACTAACAATTTGTTATCGTTGTATGAAGATACTGACTTGAATATTCAACAAAATAGAGTTGGATATTCAACAAAATTAAGCTTAATTTTCAAAATAGTATCATGAATTTTCAAGATACTAAATTAAATTTTCAAGATACAAAGTTAAATTTTAAAGATATTTATATAAATTTCAAGATACTAAGTGGAATTTAAAATACTTACCTTAATTTTCAAAATATTGAGTTGAATTTTCAAATTAGTATCTTGAATGTCAAGGTAAGACCTTCAAATTTCAAAATAAATGATACTGAATAATGACATAGCGTAGCCCTATTAGGGTTAATGAATCTGTGTAATCTAATCTTTTAAAAATAGAGCCATGGGCTCTGTAGCTCAACATGATTTCATTGATTTATTATGTAAGGTTGAATATCTAAGTTATTTCAAGTAATACATTGTTAACAAGCAAAAAATAGGTTTTTAAATCATGACCCCTGTGTGATCCACATTTGGAGTAACAGGGTCACCAGTCCTACAATTAAGAATCACCTTTGACCAAAGAGTCTCTACACAACATTTCACCTTTCTAGAGCTTTACATACTTGAGATACTTGGGTTGTGACCCGTGACCTAGATTGGGGTCAAATGGTCACAAAATCTACAATTTTGAATCCCCATTAGCCAAGGAGTCTGCACACAACTTTTCAGCTCTCTAGACCTTTTGGAACTGGAGAAGAAGATGAAAATAGGTTTTTAAGCATGTGACCCCTGTGACCCCATTTGGGGTCATGGGGTCACGAAATCACAATTGCGAATCCCCATTGGCCAAGAAGTCTGCACATAAAATTTCAGCTCTCTAGACCTTTTTGGAACTGGAGAAGAAGATGAAAATAGGTTTTTAAGGATGTGACCCCATTTGGGGTCATGGGGTCACGAAATCTACAATTTTTCCTTTCAGGCCTGATGAGCTAAAAATCAAAATACATTCGACAAAGTGTCATAATCTTATCAATATGAAATAAAACATAGTGGTATAAGTAAAATATGAATTGCCCATTAATTTATCAATCAATTTTGAATATTTTGCATGGTGGTTTTGATTTTCTAATTCGAAAAAGTCTTTCATCATTTATTTTGCTTTAACCGTTCAAAATGTGATGTTTACAACCTTACCTTTAACTAGGAAAACGCCTGATGTTTTTACATATTATAACTTGGCAGACGAGGGAATGCAACTGGTAATTCGGAGAAGATCAAGAAATACATATAGAGCAAAAGTCGCCATTAGTTGTGCACATGATAAGGTGCGTTGTGGCGTGCATTTCAGTAGCAAGAACGTGTTTACTTAAACTTTGTTTTAAGAAGGAGAATGTCCTCAAACATGGTCCACGTGCAAAACTAATTGTCAGTTTTCGGACATTCTCCTACACTGAGATTTGGGTTACTCGAAGTAAGGGCAGATAACTCTGCACGACCTTAAGTGTAAACAGGGCCCCATTCCATAACAGCGAGCGTTTATAATAGCTCATTGATTGCTCAATGTAGCTCTCAAGTAGCGCTCAAGTAGCGTTCATTCTCTCTTGAACGACACGGTGCAAATTCCTCTAAGTTTGCTCGCCTTGCTGCATAGCGCTACATTGAGCAATCGCGTTCAAGAGAGGTTTAAAAGTAATCGCTAATTAAGCCATTACTTTGAAACCTCTCTTGAACACGGCCCTGGTGTACTCTTTCGTGTGGAGTACCTCAAGGATCCGCGCTAGATCCAGTGCTGTTTCTACTTTAGTCTACCAGTCTAGATAGAGTGAAAGAGAATAACCATATAGACCATCGGTCTTATGCTGATGATATTCATCCTGACTGATTGACAGTTTCAAACCACAACATGCAAAGATGTTGTTTATTGTACTACTGATTGCACACATGATTTCAAGTGTCATCAAATAGGTTCAAGCTCAATGATGAGAAAACAGAAGCACTGTTGGTAGGCACTATACGTGGTTTGCGTAACATTCAAGTTAGCTCTGTTGAAGTCGGGATTGCTGCAATCCTTTTTGGTGACCATGTAAGCAATCTTGGCGTCATCATTGATTCTCAGCTTACAATGGAATCACAAATAGATAAATTTGTTATTATCATCTCCGTTGCATCAGTCAAATACGTCATATTATAATAAGAGATTCCGCTAAAATACTGTTAATAACGAAATAATAGTTTACTGATATGTATCATTAAATGCCAACTTTATAAACTCCAGAAGGTTAAGAACACAGCAGCAACAATTCTGACCATAACACCAAAATCCTGTCACATAACACCTGTAGGCCTACTTAAAGGTACATCCATTGTGTTGTTTAGGGTCACATATTGCAAACGTTATAAATGGTGTTACTTTATCGAGAAGTACCGATTGTTACCAAAAACAATCATTTTAATGATAGTCGACATAGCATATTGACGATATGAAGATAAAAGTAGTGATTTCTGATCGAAAACCGGACAATGCACCGCGTGTGGCGCGCGTCAATGAGTCAAACGTAATTTTGGAATCTTATTTATAACAGACAGAATGACAAATTTGGTGAGATAATGTTTAATGGATCATATAACTACTGTGCATGTCAATGGGACGTGTAGTTTCGGTTTCTACACATGAATAATGATGTTACTCAATTTTAATTGGAAACTAGTAATTATGATATATTTGGTGATTGGGGATAAAAATGCAAGCTGAGTGAATTTATTTGTATTGTAGACAGCACATGTAGTGGGTTGGAGCGTATTAAAGCCAAATAAAATTTTATGAAACACAATGGATGTACCTTTAAGGGTCTGCACTGGCTTCGGTTGTGTTGCGCCAAGACTTTGGAACCAACCTCCACCTGTCATTAAGATGTCTCACTGACTGTTTTAAAATCTCAAATCAAAACTCACCTATTTTCTAGCTATAATTCATGGACTTACTTCATCATTTTTACCCATAGACCTTTCGATATACTGTAATCTATGCTAATTGCTTTTAGATTTCATTTCCAAGTATTTTATTACTTTAATTTCTTAATTTTTTATGCGTTTTGGGCATGCATCTAAGGCGCTTTATAAATGTCCATTATTATTTTTATTATCGTCATTATGATGTCAAGCACAAGAGCCTTATAGAGAGTCGGGTACATGAGTCGTTTGTCACTCTGACCCGTGTCTGAATATAGATACCCGGGCTCCGTTCCATAACAGCGAGCGCTTGTAATCGCTCATTGATCGCTCAATGTAGCGTTCAATGTAGCGCATTCTCACCTGAAGGACACGGTGCGATTACTCGAGGTTTGCTCGCTTTGCTACGTAGCGCTACATTGAGCGATTACTTTTAAACCTCTCTTGAACGCGATTGCTCAATGTTCCCAAGCCTTTCCTTTGGTAAGCTATACCCACAGTTTATGTATGGGAGTTCCTCCATAAAGGTTTATTGACTTTGTACCGGGCGAGACCAAACAAGACTTAGCTTAAGGAGTTGCATCTTCACAAAGCACTTTTGCGTTAAGACGCCCTAGGCAGAATGTTACAAAGGACAAACTTGAGGAAACTATTCATACAATTTCTAATCATCACTATCCATTTGCACATGATCTTAAAAGTTTCCTCAGTTATATATAGCAAAATTTATATTAAATAATATCCATATCAACATCGTTGTCATCATTATCATTATCATCATTATCATAATAATCACCATCCTTGTCATCATCATCATGAGCATTATCATTATCATCATAATAATAATAATATCAATCACCATCGTCGTCATCTTCATCATCTTAATAATAATCATCGTCGTCGTCGTCGTCATCATCATCATTTTCATCATTGTTGTCATCGTCATTGTCATCTTCATAGAAGGTTCATCGGGAAATTAATAGTTGAAGAAGTAGAATACTTCAATAAAGTAGTCTTATAGTCTTATACAAATTGTCTTCTTCGCAACAGAGGTTGCAGAACACGTCGGGTCGGGATAGTGCAGTTGTTAGCGCGTTCAGCTTCGAATCAAGAGGTCAAGTTTGTTAATCCCGCTACACTGAATTTCAGTGCAGTACCACCTACGTCGCTAGTTCCAGCCAATGCTCGCAGGTTTCACCGCGATGCATAGCCACCATGGTGATACGGGCTTTCTCCCTGATATACTACTAGCAGCCGTGATATAAACGAAATACTCTTGAAAGTGGCGTTAAAGCACAACTGCTTTCTGAGTGACCCCCACTAGAATCTGATTGGTCTTAATAACATTTTTGGATTTGCAAAATTTACAAATAACCGCCATTTACTAAGCGTAGAAATATATTTACATCTAAAGGACATAAACGTGGGTGGGGGATGGGAGGGGGTGAGAGGGGGTTTGAGGGGGTGGGAGGGGGTGAGAGGGGGTGAGAGGGGGTGGGAGGGGGTGGGAGGGGTGAGCACTGTGCATTTATGTATAACGTGGTATGCAACCAATTCATTTCATTAAGTATGTTTAATTCAATAAATAGTAGTTCTGGAAGAAACGTGTTGATATTAATCGCGTTAGCTCGTTTGAGTAAACACGACTGTGAGGAAAGATGTGATAACTAGTACACAAAGCCTCTTACAAGTAGATGCGAGGGCAGATGAAGAGAGAGTTGACCCACTCGAAATGTCACGTGAACTTGATGTGGTTAAATAAGGGAGTGTGAATATTCCTATAGAATTCCAACAATCTTAACTAATACTGAACACCAAACGATGAAGACAATATATAGGTGCCCATTTTGTATATTCTAGGCTTATGTTATGTCAATGGTAACGACCTGTATACTGTTCCATTTGGTAACAAGCTCCTGTCAAATCATATTAATACACGAAATATCCAATCTGTTTATAAATTTATTTCTCTTAGCAAACGCTTTTTTCTGCATCAATGTACATCTTTATGGTATTAACGATGGAACTATCCTGTTTTGGGGAGAGATTTCGATATAGGCGAAACCCTGTACCAGTACCTGAGTACATGAATAAATATTGTTTAAACAATATGTTTTAATCCACGAGTGATGAACACGACTTAAACATATATAAAAGTTACATCAGGTGTGTTCATCTGTCTGAATACACGCCTTGTGGGATACACTCTTCAGAAAAATGAAGAAATTGCCTGATGACATTGGTGTTGAAAGCTTTGTGTCAGAAAAAGTTCTCTCTCTTGAGTGATATTGTTTTATTAAAAGTCTGTGTTTTCTTCATAAAGACATTATTGATATGAAATCAAACAGCAAAAAATATGTTTCCAATGCAGTTTGTAGTTATTCACAATTACATTTTAGAAACTTAATTGGAATTTATGCTTGTTTTATGGAGTCTTACAGTAACGATATGTCAAAGTGTATGCGTCATAAAGTCCAAGAAGACAATTTATGTCGACAGTATTTTTACTAACTTAAATTCCATATTTCATAATAGCTTAATCTAAATGCTAAATCATGTTTCAGCACCCCATGTATGTTTGAACAATTATAAAAATAGAGCCACTGGCTCTGAAGCTCATCAGGAATCATGTTATTAATTATCCCTAAGGAACATTAATCCATATTCATTATAAATAATGTAGACCTTTGCAGTTTATTATGTTTTACTTCCTATTTTTATCCTGGAATTATCAACATTTACTACATAATGAAAAAGAGCCCCTATTTGTTTCTAAAAATCCTGTTTCTCATAGGCTCATAGTTTCATAGGATCCTTTTCAATATTTAATTAATAAATTCTATTGAGCATCTGAATGTAAGACTAAATCAATAACACAGCAGAGAAGTAACCTGAAACCTCCGTGTATTAGCAAGCTGCTGTTTGCATCTCTGCCAGGGAGTGGTCACTCCCAAGGTCAACACCTGCAATTATGCAACATGCAGACCCTGGACTCACAGCCAGTAAATTATATATTTTAAATTTTGTTTTCCCCATCTTTATTTATTTTTCTTTATTGGAAAAGAAGATGTGGTATCACAAACTCATGTAGCTAGTTTTAATAGTCTGATCTTACTTCATCACCAGTCATATTTAGTTCACATATCTAATGTAAAATAAAACATTTGTTAACCCTTTTTAAATTTTTTCCTATGCATCCTGTCACAATATTCAGTTCACAGGCTATTCAATAGTTCTTATTTCACATTGATTACATCAAATATGTCCATAATGTAGTATCACTCTTAAGCTGACATATGAAGTGCACATAAAATCTCATTATCTTCACAGTTCATTAAAACAGCTGTTTTAAGTGATAACCCCTGTGATCCATATTTGGGGTCACAAGATCACCAAATCTACAATTTAGAATCCCCATTGGCCAAAGAGTCTGTACATAACATTTCAGCTTTCTAGAGCTTTTGGGACTGGAGAAAAAGAAGAAAAATGATTTTTAGGTTGTGACCCCTGTGGCCCTTATTTGGGGTCACAGGGTTACTAAATCTACAATTTAGAATTCCCATCAGTCAAGGAGTCTGTACATAAAATTTCAGCTCTCTTGAGTCATTGGTTCTGGAGAAGAAGATGAAAATAGCTTTTAAGGTTATGACCCCTGTGGCCCTTATATGGGGTCACAGGGTCACCAAATCTACAATTTAAAATTCCCATCAGTCAAGGAGTCTGTACATAAAATTTCAGCTCTCTGGAGTCATTGGTTCTGGAGAAGAAGATGAAAATAGCTTTTAAGGTTATGACCCCTGGGGCCCTTATTTGGGGTCACAGGGTCACCAAATCTACAATTTAGAATCCCCATTGGCCAAGGAGTCTGTACATAAAATTTCAGCTTTCTAGAGTCATTGGTTCTGGAGAAGAAGTCGAAAAAGTGAAACGTTTACGGACGGACGGACGGACGGACGGATGGACGGACGACATCCCATGCCATTACATCACATCACATTCAATATCGACTTTATCCGGCGGCAGTATGTAATAGTTACTACCATAGTTTCCGAGTTTTATCGGGAAATACCAGTGCAGATTGATTGAGAGGCCCCGTCCGAGGCCTTGGTCGAGGACGGGGCTCGAGGTTAAACAGTCCTGGTATTTCCCGATGCAACGAGGAAATTATGTTAGTAACTGACTTACATTTCACTTTCCATTGCAATCCATTGTCATTTGGTAGTTTTCATGACGTGTACATTTCGTTGCGAGGTTTAGAAGGAATCCGGCGTATCAGCTGTGTTGCACAGCGTCAGTGAAATTTCGAAAGCGTATTCTTAATAGAAATATATTCGCTCTGACTGTCACTATTTAAGTAACTGAAATGTCTTTATTTGAAATGTATTAGTATTATTCATTAAAATCATTAATGATTCTAACTAGTTTATTCATTTATTTCTAGATTAACATTTTAAGTTGGTTTTTTTTAAAATTTGTTTCACAGGGTTACAGAGTCGGTTGACGTGTACGACATGTATTATATATTGACATGAAACATGCTCGATGCATACAATCAATTTGCATTTAGCTGAAAGATATCTGAAATTTAAAACACAAATATCTTATTTCTTACTTGAATATTTGTTGTTAAATTTATTAAATTCGTTGTTTCTTTTGAAAATGAATTTGTCGACAAGATAATTTGTTAGGAATTTTTGATAATTACTGAATTACATAACATAACATAATTTCATATTATTTTTGCAGAAAAAAGACATAGTTGTCCAATATTACAAACCAAACCAAGTATTTTGAGATTGTTATTTTTAAACTTAGAGATAACTCAGTCATATTTTCCCACATACCTTCTGTAATTTTCTCTCCACACAGAGGTTATTCAGTCATATTTTCCCACATACCCTCTGTAATTGTCTCTCCCAACAGAGGTTACTCAGTCATATTTTCCAACATACCCTCTGTAATTGTCTCTCCCAACAGAGGTTACTCAGTCATATTTCCAACATACCCTCTGTAATTGTCTCTCCCCACAGAAGTTATTCAGTCATATTTTCCCACATACCCTATGTAATTGTCTCTCCCAACAGAAGTTACTCAGTCATATATTCCCACATACCCTCTGTAATTGTCTCTCCCCACAGAAGTTATTCAGTCATATTTTCCCACATACCCTATGTAATTGTCTCTCATAACAGAAGTTACTCAGTCATATATTCCCACATACCCTCTGTAATTTTCTCTCCTGGCAGAAATTACTCCACTTTGGTCATTCATGCTAGGATCGAATAAATGAGTGGAATAACCTCTTGATAATGAGAAAATAACCCATTATTTTATTGGTATTATTATTGGTTAATCCATGCTGATGACGTCAGTCTGTTGTGTTAACAGTTGACTATTCTTAAGAATCTACTGATCATTGACTATCCGAGGGTCAGGAGGGGTCTTAGGTTTTCACATTTTCAGGAATGGCTAATTAAAGGTACATGGTCAAACCAAGGAACAGCCTCATGCATGTGCAGTAGCCGTCAGTTATGGCTCTATCTCACGTATGTACTCGTTTTAAGACCTATTAAACGCTATAGAAGTAATTCTACATACAATTAAAGATTCCAAAATTACGTTTGACTCAATGGCTGCAGCAAGCCAAGGTCAAGTCTACAACCCCTTAGCCCGACATGGGCAGACAACGGCCTCTGTCTTAAAGACGTCGGAAAGACGTCTTCACCAAGAACTCAGAACCAAAGTAACAGGGCGACCAATCAGATCGTTCGAATGGGTATCTACTGCGGGATAACGTTCACGGGAGATGTTTTTGTGGTCGATTTTCGAGTTTGAAGAGCTATTCAAGTTATCTTAGGGGTGACATATGGTGGAAATCAGTACGTGCGTTCATTTGTGTATGTCACAAATTCTAAGCGTAACTTTTGACCTAATGTTGAATGGACCCTTAGATCGACATCATGGCTGCCCTTGCTCCTTTACTCTATGTTATATAGTGGGTAGGTTTTTTTTACCTACGTTTTACCTATGTTATAAGTACGATATCGAGTTTAATGAGTATACACAAAGTAAACAAACTCTGAGGGCAGCATGAACACACATCCAAGCCGGCTCGCGAAAAAGGAAGGAATGGCGTCACTAGGTAGGAGCGAGGGTGGGGGAGGTAACTCTCTTTATTCTTCAGTGGTATATCTGGTCGAGTTATTTATTGAGTATGTAACTAATATATATTTGATATTTTAAGCATTTGGAAGTGAATATGAGAGTCGAGTAAGAAGATATAATCTAAACAAGCACCTACTGTAATTTGGTACATTTAAGAACAAAAAAAATATCATGCAAAAATGGACATGTTTCTTGAACTAGCTTAATTAGCTGTAAGGAAACACTCCCCGTGGTCCCGTGGTGACTACGAGGTTCTTACGACTAATCGTAATTGGAAGAATCCAGAATTTTAGGGTTGTGGTTGCAACATGGAGGTCAAATATACACTAAAGGGGAAAACGATGACAGGTAAGAGATTTGATGTAAATATATATATTGTTTATTTAATAAACCATCCTCGTTTCCTGCGTGACTGTTTGCCCTGTAGTTTTACGAACCAGAGGAATCCCCATGACCCAGTTGCAGAAAACCTAGGGGATTGATCAAGGTGTGCTAAGCAATGACACTGGCCAGTCTGCCTTCTTCATGCAATGTTATCATCGTCGATTTCGCAGGGATGGTAACATCTGCCAAGTGCCCGGCAGCATATATGGATCAAGGAATTTTCAAAATTAAGAATTGTTATAGACTGCGCGGGTAATCAGAATATAGCATGTCCTTGTTCAAATGATAAAGATTTGAAATATATGCATGGTTATTGATCGCTTTACTGGAAGAAACGCAATTTATATATTTCAAGCTTCCGGTCTCCATTGCATCTTGACATATTTAAAGGAATATTCCATCGCAAAATGAAAATAAAGCTAATAAAACAATGTTTATTGGGTAAGCAAAACATGGCACCCCCACGTCGAGTCAAAGTGATGGTTTATATGTTATGTAATTACCTTACCCATTGACCAAATAAAAACATATTTTGCAAGAAATGATTTGAAATTACGTGGGAATATTCCTTTAATAACAGTGTGTGAAATTAAGATTTTTCAGGAGGATACTGTGTCCTCTCTACATTATTAGAGACCCCAAATTCTTGAAGCTGAAAATGGTAAGATGTCATGATAAATACTTCCATATTGTGAACAGACACAACATTTGAGAGTATATGCTTACTCCATCATCAAACCAGAAAATTGCCCTTTATTAAATCAATATTTTCAAATTTTCAATGCCAACAAAAAAGCAATAAAATGAGGAATCAGTCGTTTTGGGTTCAAGATTCCCAACATGGGTCAACATTCCGTAGCAATTGTGGATTCTTGACAAATACTTCCGAGTCGATAAAACGGGTAAGCACGTTTAAGTAAACAAACGGTTACTGGATGAAAGCGTGTATGATCTCCAGTAGGTCACCTATAGACCTACCTCTAGCTACCATTGACTCACGCTGAATGTCACGTCATATATGAATCACCTGTTCAACACAGGTGAAAGAAATATGGAACCATTGGCTATGAAGCTCATCAGATTTGCATGGTTTATTTTAAAACGTTGAAGACTCAGATATGAAACTAGATAAGCGTTTGCGGGACACCGCAAAAGCAGAGCAGCTCCGAAACTTAGGGTCTCGCCTTTCCCTGTTCCGCCTTCTCGTCAGCATCAATAAAATGGGAATTCTTTTAAACAAAAGTTTGTTCATTATTCGAGTTTTTACTAATCATCACTGGGGTCACTTTTCACAAGTTTGTCCTTAAAACTTATTTCTTCTTTCAAAATTTGATCAAAGGATTTACGTGGCCTTAACCAATATCTCATGACCTTGACCTTTGACCTTCAAGGTCACACCATCAATTATCACTTTTCATCGTGTATAATAACCATGCAATGACTCAAAGCGTTCATAGTTAAATAATACGGCATATTCACAAAAGCATGCTTAAGTTTTGACCTCACTGTGTCCTTGACCTTTGACAGATTTTAGCAAAAACGTTTTCAAATCTTGGTCTTTCTCCATAGTTTATATATACCAAATAAGAGCCTAAAAGCACAAAAAAAGTTTGAAGTTATCATGTTTACAAGGATTGTTGTAGTGATTTCAGAACTCATGACCTTGACCTTTGACCTTGAATGTGAACATGTCAAAATCATTCACCAGGTGTATAAGAAAGAAATTAAGCTATCTATATGAGGTGTAAATATCTTCATGGAAAAAAGTTACTTGGTGATTTCAGAACTGGTCAGCGTGACCATATCTCGTGACCTTGACCTTTAAAATTCAAGGTCACACAATCAGTGATCACTTTTCATTGTGTATAACAATCATGTAATGATTCAAAGTGTTAATAGTTGAAATAAGACATATCCGCAAAGACCTTGACCTTTGACGGATGTTAGCGAAAACCTTTTCAAATCTTGGCCTTTCTCCATAGTTGATATATACCAAATAAGAGCCTAGCTGATAGCACAAATATTTTTCAAGTTATCGTGTTTACAAGGATTGTTTTAGCAATTTCAGAACTTGTGACCTTGACCTCTGACCTTGAATATGAACATGTCAAAATAATTCCCCAGGGGCAAAAGTAAGAAGTTATGTATATGAGGTGTTGATACCTCCTTGGAAAGAAGTTATTTAGCGATTTCAGAACTGGTGACCATGACCCTATCTCGTGACCTTGACCTTTAAAAGTCAAGGTCACACAGTGATCACTTTTCATTGTGTATCACAATCATGTAATCATTCAAAGTGTTAATAGTTGAAATAAGACATTTTCGCAAAAGCATGCTTAAGTTGTGACCTCACTATGACCTTGACCTTTGACGGATGTTAGCGAAAACCTTTTCAAATCTTTTCCTTTTTCAATAGTTGATATACACCAAAGAAGAGCCTGATGGAAACTGCGCAAAAACTGATAGCAGCTCCGACTTAGTCAGAGCTGCTAATAACCGTTCAATGAATCACAAACATGTTAAAATACCTAAACCTGATTTCAATGTTCAAGTGATTTCGTTCATAAGTTTAAACGCCCCGTTTTTCCCATTTTAACAAAATACTCTCAGATTGATGTTAAAATTATCTGGAAATTAATTGAACAGTTTCCAATTCTAGTCCGGAGTTCTTCCTATAATCCCACTGTAACTGCTACATCACTGTGATTGACAGGAGATGAATTAGAATTGACTAACTTTGTTCCTTCTATAAACCCAATCAAACTGCTACGTCACCGTGCCAGACAGGGGATGATGTAGCATTGACTGACTTTGTTCCTTCTATACTGCCACTTCACTGACAGGGGATGATGTAACATTGACTGACTTTGTTCCTTCTATAACCCCACTGCAACTGCTACTTCACTGTGACTAACAGGTGATGTAGCATTGACTGACTTTGTTCCTTCTATAACCCCACTACAACTGCTACTTCACTGCGACTAACAGGAGATGATGAATCATTGACTGACTTTGTTCCTTCTATAACCCCACTGCAACCACTACTTCACTGACTGACAGGGGATGATGTAACATTGACTGACGTTCCTTCTATAACTCCACTACAACTGCTACTTCACTGCGACTGACGGGATGATGAAACATTGACTGACTTTGTTCCTTCTATAACCCCACTGCAACTGCTACTTCACTGACTGACAGGGGATTATGTAACATTGACTGACTTTGTTCCTTCTATAACTCCACTGAACCTGTCACTTCACTGTTACCGATGGGGTATGAATGCTGGAAACTTAATTCGCTTCTTTAAAATCAAATTTAAAAAACAACAAAACATAAATATTATTTCCAAATTTAAAAGTTTTATTTTCGTGTCACTGATTGCATTCTTCCAATGTTAAAGGCTAGACAAAACCCATGGTAACAATAAACAAATAAACATTGAACTACATTCGTGCCTAAACCATGGCATTTCTTCCACCAGTGAATCAACCTTTGTGACAATTTCATATTTTCCCATATAAATGTCATAACAATTTCAAATTTTTACATGTTAACATGGTATCTTTCATTAATTTCGTGTACAAAAACTTTTTCAAAATCTAAGACAACAGCATGGTTTTCCGTGCATACCCAGGTGACAGCTTTTCAACACAATTTCATCATCGTACAGTAGAAAACATTAACTCGATATGATTTCAATCTTCAGCGATTAATGAAAACATTTTGTAGGTAGAAAATACAGGTGTGACTGGCCGTAGAATGAGATGATGTCACTGGTACAGCTCTGGGATGATTTTAGAAGACTTAATTTCAAAGTGCCTAGAAAAATATTTGCTGCTAAATTTAGTTGATTCTTGAACCAGCCAGAATCTATAGTAATTTCTAGTTATATTGAACATTCAAAAAAATAACTTCACGATAAAAAAGAAAAGGTAGAGAGCTCTTTTTGGGAGATGATTTCGAAGATGACAGCCAAGTGCTCGATATGTCAGTTCAGGCAATCCAATACATAACATGGCTTTTATGACTGATACAAATACTTTATTTTCACAGAGAATACCTGAATATTTGCTTCAAGCTGCAATAATCCAGAACAAGTGATATTATTCAATAGTGATTTATAATTTAGATGCAGCATTTCAGTGAAGTTGAGGTACAATATACAATTATAAAAGTGATCATTAAAATATAACCTACACTGTTGCTAAGTAATATAATAAATAGGTTTGACATGGTAGACATGTACTTCAAAGAATGGTCTCTAATAGTCTTGGAGAAAGTTTTAAGTTGAATTTGAGTGGCGATATATCGGTCAAATTTCACATTTAACTAAATTACTCAGTGACTGAAGATTGAAAAATAATTCAAACAATTCTCATTTAAGTCATCTAAACTAAATTATTACCTACAGTTTGATTAGGCCCTATTATTCGAGACTCTCAAGTCATTACCAAAGGGAAAATTCAGGATTGGCCAGCTTATTGTAGAAAATAGAAAATTGTGTTATAAATACCCCTTAATTCAGACAAATCCTCACATAGTTTGATAAACCATTCATGTTAAAATAAAATTGTGTTATAAAGAAGCATCTACAAGGGTGCTTAAGAAGAAATAGGTTAAGAGTTCTGTATAAGATTCTGCAAAATTCTCAGCTCTGAGACTTTCTCCCATCCTTTCATGAAGGAATCTGACCCAATACAAGCAGGAATGCATACACACAAGTTTCACAAAGATTTTTAATCTAGATCTCAGGCTGATTAAAATTGACCCTGTTCCAAAGAATAAATCTGTGAAATAGTGCATTTATCGGGATACGAACTGGTTTCATAGATTCCTCACCGCAAGGTCTGATGACACCCCTTCAGCGTGTGTTCTGTGCCAGTTTAGTGCAGACAAAACCCAGTCATAATCAGGCCAATCCTATCATAGTTTGTAAACAATCGCCATTTTTGAATTTCAGAATAACATGTTCCGAACAACAAAAGAATTGCTATCTGGAGTTACCTGCCCCTAGCTTCTAACATCAAAAGCTTTTGTTGGAGGTTTTGTGATTGGCTAACTGAATTGCATCTAAACATGGGGGATATAAGCGTCGTCAGACTCATCGGAGACCAAACCTCTGAGCGATATCAGCTCCATACCCAGTAGACGTACTATTTTCAAAGTATTTTGCATTACTTATTCAAAGGAAAACGGTCAATTTTAATCGGACTGATTTAGATCTACACAACTTATCACGCCAATTTTGAAAGACTTGTGATTGAAAAAGCATACTTATTTCTTTATTCAAAAAAGTTGAGTAACAAAATTTCAAAGGCACCATAAATATTTGTTGAATGCTATAAAAATTTCTGAACATAAGCATAATGTTTGGACAAGAATGTTTTTACATACGAACATCACAAAAAGGTTTTCAATTATAATTAAGAATTTATAAAATATTGTTACACAATTACAAATGTTGATTAATTTTAAAATATGCAAAAATTTCAGCAATTTTCAGACCTTGAATTTATCCACATTTTGCCAGGTTTCAGCAGTCAGGAGAAACCAATTACTGTTTTAGATCGATCTTTGAAATCATGGATCATTTTATTTTTTTTTAAATTAAACTTAACGGCACTCCACAGTTTTTGGTAATACTACGAGCATCATATTAAACAGACATGATGAAATGTACGAGATTTTGAAGATCCAATCGTGACAATTCCTGACCAAAGTGGTTGATCAAGTGGGCAAAAGTAAAAAAAAAGAATTTAAAAGGACAAGAACTTGGTTTTCCTCCAACTTCTATTACCGGTACATGGAAAATCTTGTTTATCCTCATGGAGAGGTCGGTTATCAATAGCACTAACCACTGTAGCTGGCAGTAGCAGCTAACGATTTCGTGGATACATCAAACCAAATAAAGCACTTGAACAAGATTTTAATTAGATTAAATTGTTAGTTACTTGCAATATATCTACCCCTTATTTTTATTGACAATTCCTTCAAACAACCAAAATAAAATCATTAAAGTTTACAGCAGTTGTAAGACATTATTATTTTATGGGTAAACAACTAAACAATAATTTAGAGCTCGATTTCAGGAAAGCCCAATACCAAGTGCAACCGGATACAAGGAGCCAGCAATGTAGTTATTTCACTATTTTTTAATACACCATTATGCGAAAACTCAATATTGAAGTTCACCGTATATAAATAATGACATAAAGATCAAAATGGACAACGGTGACACTATGAAGATTACTTGATGCGGACAACATGTCAAGATCAGTCATAGATTCTTGTTGAAAACACTTTCACACATGGAACATGAACTAACAAGCTGGCATTTGGTTGCACTGGTGTCAACAAGAAGTCCTTAATCGAGCCCTTTCTTCGACACAAGGGTTGACATGAAGTTCACTGCAAGAAAAGCCATGGCAGCTCGGGGCCCCTCATCAAAGGTAGAGTAATTCCCAAACAATCTCCTCTCCCCTCAGTAATGCACATTTTAGGTATCACAGATCAAAACTCGCCTGGAAAAAGGGGAAACATACATTCAAACCTTCGAAGCTGATATTAACGAAGTGAATAGATGTCTTTCTGTCAATGTAAATCACTGATGGCGTGGGTTCACGGTATAAAAATCCAACGAGAGTCCTAAGAAAACATCCGACAGACGGAGCGTCCACATGTCCAACAAAACATTATTCAAGTTGTACCAAAACTGACTTGTATTTGGTATCAAAAGTACCTTTTTTGAAAGCCTCACTGGATTGTTATGAAAATTCTTTATTGTATACAAATTTTCGAAGCGGGGTCCTTCCACAAGTCCAATGAATGTTTCTTTGCACTATATTTCAAATCCAATGAACATTTTCAGTAGTGTGGCAACTCTTTGGACTGTTTGAAGCAAAGCTGACACACGAGTGAATCAATCGGAACAAGACAAATTGGTGAAGCAGCCTCCCGGTGATGCCAATGAGCGAGGTCACTTTCAGCCAATCACCACTTCTCTTACATCTAGGGTAGGTAGGCATCCATGGACACTGTTGCACAATTGTTTTATTAAAGCAAAGCCTGTGGTTATCCCATGCTCCCAAAATTGAATGACTGCGGAACCTGCTTGTTAGCGAATACAAATCCACCTCTTTGTTCTATCTGCTTCGAGTCTGGAACAAAGAATGAGATTCATGCATTATGTAGTAGCAGCTGGAATCCAATTCCACAAGTCACTTCGTGAAAAAACTGTTAAATATACACTGTTAAAATCATATAATGAAGAGAACACTTAAATTTGTCAAATAGCAGGGCCATTATAAAAGGGAAGAGTATGAAATCAAAGAAGACAATATCCTCAGCTAGGGACAAGTATCGTGAAACTATTTCCTCTGCTGGGTACAAGTATCATGAAAGTATTTCCTCAGATGGGGACAAGTATCATGAAAGTATTTCCTCAGAAAGGGACAAGTTTCATGAAAGTATTTCCTCAGCAAGGGACAAGTTTCATGAAAGTATTTCCTCAGCAAGGGACAAGTTTCATGAAAGTATTTCCTCAGCAAGGGAAAAGTTTCATGAAAGCAAGAAGAAAGTATTTCCTCAGCTTGGTACAAGTATCATGAAAGTATTTCCTCAGCTTGGGACAAGCTTCATGAAAGTATTTCCTCAGCAAGGGACAAGTATCATGAAAGTATTTTCTCAGCAAGGGACTGATATCATGAAAGCAAGAAGAAAGTATTTCCTCAGCTGGGGACAAGTTTCATGAAAATATTTCCTCAGCTTGGTACAAGTATCATGAAAGTATTTCTTCAGCTTGGGACAAGTTTCATGAAAGTATTTCCTCAGCTTGGGACAAGTTTCATGAAAGTATTTGCTCAGCTGGGTACAAATATCATGAAAGTATTTCCTCAGCAAGGGACAAGTATCATGAAAGTATTTCCTCAGCTTGGTACAAGTTTCATGAAAGCATTTCCTCAGCAAGGGACTGATATCATGAAAGCAAGAAGAAAGTATTTCCTCAGCTGGGGACAAGTATCATGAAAGTATTTCCTCAGCAAGGGACAAGTATCATGAAAGTATTTCCTCAGCAAGGGACTGATATCATGAAAGCAAGAAGAAAGTATTTGCTCAGCTAGGGACAAATATCATGAAAGTAAGAAGAAAGTATTTCCTCAGCTGGGGACAAGTTTCATGAAAATATTTTCTCAGCTTGGTACAAGTATCATGAAAGTATTTCCTCAGCTTGGGACAAGTTTCATGAAAGTATTTCCTCAGCAAGGGACAAGTATCATGAAAGTATTTTCTCAACAAGGGACTGATATCATGAAAGCAAGAAGAAAGTATTTCCTCAGCTGGGGACAAGTATCATGAAAGTATTTCCTCAGCAAGGGACAAGTATCATGAAAGTATTTCCTCAGCAAGGGACAAGTATCATGAAGGCAAAGATGAAAGTATTTCCTCAGCAAGGGACAAGTATCATGAAGGCAAAGATGAAAGTATTTCTACAGCAAGGGACAAGTATCATGAAGGCAAAAATGAAAGTATTTCCTCAGCAAGGGACAAGTATCATGAAGGCAAAGATGAAAGTATTTCCTCAGCAAGGGACAAGTATCATGAAGGCAAAGATGAAAGTATTTCCTCAGCAAGGGACAAGTATCATGAAAGTATTTCCTCAGCAAGGGACAAGTTTCATGAAAGTATTTCCTCAGCAAGGGACAAGTTCCAAGTGGCACCTACCCGCTGCTGCTTTCCTCTGTTCTGCCAGTTTGAAGACTTCTTCCAACTCTTTCGTCTGTTCGGGACTCAAACCACTGGTAAGCGTCATGTACCACGTCGGGTCTGTGGTCTGCATGGCTGTAGAGAGAAGTTTCGTGGTTTCATAATTAAGTGATCCTATTGAGAATTCATTTGAACAAGGTGCGGAAGTTACACAAGGAACAAATATGTTCCAAAAGATCAAATTAATTTCTAAATAAACTCTTATTATCTCTCCTTAAACAATTAAAAGTTATTAAACAGACTAACTACGGGTGCTGTTTGTACATTCTCAAAAATTTCGTTGTATTCATGTTTAAACAAAGTTCATAAAAAAATATTCGGCTATTGTGCTGACATGAATTTTTGTTAAGGAAAACCATGGAAACTTAAGGGTGCTGAAGGGGAGACAACAAGTCGCTCTTACCCTGCAGTACATGTCTGAAGATGAAGTATTCGTCAATATTACAGTTTTCATCGTCTATAGGGGTCTGGTAACTTTCTAATGCAGTCTCTTCCGCTCCGTCGTCTGTAAATTCTGCTTCACTGTCATCATCCGCATCGCCACGCTGAAAACAAACACAAATCATCACGTCTATTCCAATTTGATTCCTGAGTTCCATTCCCCTAAACATGTTCAAGGTAAGTTCATGTAGAACTATTGTGTTTATTAAAACAATTTAACAAAAGAAAAAGAATTTCAAATGTAATACAGTGGTTGATCAGTCTGATTAAATTCTACCATTTTGAGGAATAAAAACTTGCATAATCATGCATCTACCAGGATACAGGTTTTGTCTGACAACTGGTACAGAAAACACGCATATAAGTGATGTCATCAAATCTTGCAGAGAGGAATCTATAGAGCCAGTTCGTATCATTCTTTCATCCCATTGTCAGTTATGACCAGGGTAATCCCTGTAAGTATTTCATTCAGCACTTACCGATTTTTCTAATTTTTCTAAATACTGTGATCCTTCTTCATCGATTTCATCTTCGTCACTTTCCAGTATGTCTGAAGAACATTAAAACAGTCAATGAGAATTGAACAAGTGTTGTTATTTTTGTACCATGACATCTAAAGTGTCATTATATCTGTATATAAAACATTTAGAAGTGTCATTTCTGTGTCTGTAAAGATATCCCAGAGTGTTCTAGAATCTATGCATAAAGCGTGAATATATTTACTCGCAGATTCTATTCTGAATAGCCTTGTTACCCAGTGGCCCATTTCCTTTCAACACTAATCAATGGAGCAGATAACATTGCAGCGGTGCAGCTACAATGCTGATAACGATACATGTGGAGCACAGTGGTGTAGTGGTAAGCATGCTGGCTTCTCACGCCAGAGACCCGGGTTCGATTCCCAGTGGAGACGCACAAAATCTGTGACCTGGGCCTAGATTTTCGAAGCTCTCGTAGCGCTAAGATAGTCGTAAGTACCATACATTAACATTGGCTTACGACTATCTTAGCGCTAAGAGAGCTTCAAAAATCTAGGCCCTGGTTCTCATGCTGTTGTGTCCCTGGGCAAGACACTTCATCCACATTGCACTCAGTCCACCGAGCTGTTAATCGGGTACCTAAACACGGGACGTACAGACCTATATCCTCACGGGGAGCGCTTAGTAGCAACATCGAAAGTACAATTTCCTTCAGGATAATAACACGTGTAGCCCCTTGAGCAAGCATTACATGCATGTAAGAGTGCAGGATATAAATCTCCACTATAATGATCTTTGCTTTAAAGTCCGTATCAACTTACTCTGATCATCTTCGTCCTCCTGACCATTTTCTTCATCATCAGAATCATCTTCTTCGCTTGCCCGACCTGAAACCATGACGGAGCATCGTCAACATGTTTGAATAATGAAAGCGTGCTGGCCTCCACTTTTTCTTCACTCTATCCCTCCTTGTCAAATGGCATTACCACAGTTAGTTGATTCTTCTCCAGAAACACAACTAGAGATATTTGATAGCAAATACAGGATGCTAATTTCGACAATTAGATAATCTTATGCAAACTTGTGATCATCCATTACAATATATATTATCATATAACATTTTTATTTAAATAAACAGCTTAAAGCATGCTTAAGTTTTATATTAATAGCCCTTTAAAAAAATTGATTTATAGCTATGAGTATATAGAATGGGTTTAAGAAGTAAGAAACGCTATAAATGTCAAGAAGAGTTAGTCAGGAGATGACAAAAGAAGTTTCCTAACATACTTGCATAAGCTCGCTTCAAGCCCTGGAAGAGGAGGAGAGAGGCTGGCAGGATCTGCTGTCCGACTTGCGTTATCTCCGCCGGTCTCGTGGTCGGCATGTTGATGATGGAACATAACCCGAGCATACATACTTTCCTGTCGTGTAAACTGAGGAGAGGACAGAAATGTTGCTATTAATGGAAGGAAAACAAAGATCATATATCAATTAAACTAGAGTCATCAGAAGATGACATATCCCACCGGTTCCACAAAATTTGTAAAACACATCTTTTACAGATACTTGTGTATCTACTACCGTACTTCAGTTAGTGGGTATTACAGAGTTTCCCTCTCATGTTTCTATGGAAACAGAAAAAAAAATATTTTTCAGAAAAAATCTGATAATATGAAAAGGCACCACTTCAGTCAATGGGTAATATACATGCAAAGTTTCAGGAAGATATGATGAATGGTTTTGGAGCTGTGCTCCGGAAACGAACCTGTCTCTGAACAAAGTCCAAATTCAGCAAGTTTCTATGGAAACGGAAAACAAATAAAAAAAATAGAGCCATGGGCTCTGTAGCTCATCAGAATGTCATTGATTTATTATCTAAGGCTGAATATCTAAGTTATCTCAAGTAATACATTGTTAACAAGCAAAAAATAGGTTTTTAGATCATGACCCCTGTGACCCGTATTTGGAGTCACAGGGTCACCAATCCTACAATTAAGAATCACCTTTGACCAAAGAGTCTCTACACAACATTTCACCGTTCTAGAGCTTTACATACTTGAGATAAAGATGAAAATAGGTTTTTGGGTCATGACCCGTGACCTAGATTGGGGTCACAGGGTCACAAAATCTACAATTTAGAATCTCCATTGACCAAGGAGTCTGCACACAACTTTTCAGATCTCTAGACCTTTTGGAACTGGAGAAGATGAAAATAGGTTTATAACGATGTGACCCCTGTGACCCCATTTTGGGTCATGGGGTCACACAATCTACAATTTAGAATCTCCATTGACCAAGGATTCTGCACACAACGTTTCAGCTCTCTAGACCTTTTGGAACTGGAGAAGAATATGAAAATAGGTTTTTAAGGATGTGACCCCTGTGACCCCATTTGGGGTCATGGGGTCACAAAAGCTACAATTAAGAATCCCCATTGGCCAAGGAGTCTTCACACAACTTTTCAGCTCTCTCGACCTTTTGGAACTGGAGAAGAAGATGAAAGTAGGTTTTAACGATGTGACCCCTGTGACCCCATTTGGGGTCACGGGGTCACAAAATCTACAAGTAAGAATCCCCATGGGCCAAGGAGTCTGCACACAACTTTTCAGCTCTCTATATCTTTTAGAACTGGAGAAGAAGATGAAAATAGGTTTTTAAGGATGTGACCCCTGTGACCCCATTTGGGGTCATGGGGTCACGAAATCTACAATTTAGAATCCCCATTACCCAAGGAGTCTGCACAGAACTTTTCAGCTCTCTAGACCTTTTGGAACTGGAGAAGAAGATGAAAATAGGTTTTTAAGGATGTGACCCCTGTGACCCCATTTGGGGTCACGGGGTCACGAAATCTACAAGTGAGAATCCCCATGGGCCAAGGAGTCTGCACACAACTTTTCAGCTCTCTAGACCTTTTGGAACTGGAGAAGAAGATGAAAATAGGTTTTTAAGGATGTGACCCCTGTGACCCCATTTGGGGTCATGGGGTCACGAAATCTACAATTTAGAATACCCATTACCCAAGGAGTCTGCACATAAAATTTCAGCTCTGTGGAGTCATTGGTTCTGGAGAAGAAGTCGAAAAAGCGAAAAGTTTACGGAACGATGGACGGACGGACGGCCGGACGGACGGGGACACCATGCCATGCCATAAGCCCATCGGGCCTTTCAGGCCTGATGAGCTAAAAATTGAGAAATCTGATAATATGAAAAGGCACCACTTCAGTCAATGGGTAATACACATGCAAAGTTTCAGGAAGATATGATGAACGGTTTTGGAGCTGTGCTCCGGAAACGAACCTGTCTCTGAACAAAGTCCGAATTCAGCAAGTTTCTATGGAAACGAAAAAAATAAAAAAATTGAGAAATCTGAAAATATCAAAAGGCACCACTTCAGTTGGTGGGTAATACACATGCAAAGTTTCAGAAAGATATCATGAATGGTTTTCGAGTTCTGCTCCGGAAATGAAATGATTACGGACAGACGGGCGGACGGACGGACAGACGGACGGGGTGATGACTATATCCCATGGTATTACATACCGGTGGGATAAAAATGATCCCGTTATTATATTTATAGCAAGAAAATTAAAATTGAAAAGATGTAGATAAAAGATCAAGTGAAGAGACGGGTATTGAACCTGAGGATAGGATACGCACCCTAGGAAACAGTCGGTGTCGTGTAGCCACTGTTTGAGGAACTGTGCTAGTATCGAGCCCTGCATGTTGGGTATCTGGATCTTCTGTAATGTGTCGAGGAGCAGCGGCGCGTTGTAATACAGCGCTGATATCACCACTTGCAAACACATTGTTCTCAACTCGGACGTCTGAACCTCTCGCGTCAACCTCTGTAGTGCCAGCTCCACAAATGAGGGGACCACCTGGGAATTGAGCGTTGATACATGTGTACTTAAAAGTATCAAAATGATAAGTGTAATAATAATGATGAAAATGATACAATGGTATTTTAAATTTCGGAAAATGATTAACTAATTAATGAGAAATATCAGAATGATACAACTGTAACAAGCAGACAGAGTCGGCCATATCCCCCGCCTTTGGGAAAATTTATTGAAGAATAGTTGTTGAATAACAGTGACTATGAACCTTTTTTCAAATAAACACAAAACACAAAATTTCATCTCCTTAGACAAAGTGGTTCTGGAGAAGAAGACAAAATGCAAAAAGTTTACAGATGGCTGGACACCGTGCAATGCCATAAGCCCATCGGGCCTTTCAGGCACATCTACACATGATGATTGTTCCACACACCAAGTTTCGTTGAGATATGTCTTATAGTTTTCGAGTTCTGTTCCGGAAACGAAATTCTAGGTTACATTTCCATTGAAACGGTAAAAAAATAACTCTAAGAAGTTGAAAACCCCAAAAGGCACATCTACACATGATGATTGTTCCACACACCAAGTTTCGTTGAGATATGTCTTATGGTTTTCGAGTTCTGCTCCGGACACAATATTCTAAGTTACATTTCCATGGCCTCGGTAAAAAAAAATAACTCGAAGAAGTTGAAAATCCCAAAAGGCACATCTAGACATGATGATTGTTCTACACACCAAGTTTTGTTGAGATATGTCCTATAGTTTTCGAGTTCTGCTCCGGAAACAAAATCGAGACGGACGGACGGACGGACGGACGGAGCCCATTTCAATATCCCCCCCCCAACTATGTTGGCGGGGGATAACAAGCAGACAGAGTCGGCCATATCCCCCGCCTTTGGGAAAATTTATTGAAAAATAGTTGTTGAATAACAGTGACTATGAACCTTTTTTCAACTAAACACAACACACAAAATTTCAGCTCCTTAGACAAAGTGGTTCTGGAGAAGACAAAATGCGAAAAGTTTACAGACGGCTGGACACCGTGCAATGCCATAAGCCCATCAGGCCTTTCAGGCACATCTACACATGATGATTGTTCCACACACCAAGTTTCGTTGAGATATGTCTTATAGTTTTCGAGTTCTGTTCTGGAAACGAAATTCTAGGTTACATTTCTATGGAAACGGTAAGAAAAATAACTCTAAGAAGTTGAAAACCCCAAAAGGCACATCTACACATGATGATTGTTCCACACACCAAGTTTCATTGAGATATGTCTTATAGTTTTCGAGTTCTGTTCCGGAAACGAAATTCTAGGTTACATTTCTATGGAAACGGTAAGAAAAATAACTCTAAGAAGTTGAAAACCCCAAAAGGCACATCTACACATGATGATTGTTCCACACACCAAGTTTCGTTGAGATATGTCTTATAGTTTTCGAGTTCTGTTCCGGAAAGGTAATTCTAAGTTACACTTCCATGGAAACGGTCAAAAAAAATAACTCTAAGAAGTTGAAAACCCCAAAAGGCACATCTACACATGATGATTGTTCCAAACAACCAAGTTTCGTTGAGATATGTCTTATAGTTTTCGAGTTCTGTGCCGGAAACGAAATTCTAGGTTACATTTCTATGGAAACGGTAAGAAAAGTAACTCGGAGAAGTTGAAAACCCCAAAAGTCACATCTACACATAATGATTGTTCCACACACCAAGTTTCGTTGAGAAATGTCTTATAGTTTTCGAGGTCTGTTCCGGAAAGGAAATTCTAAGTTACACTTCCATGGAAACGGTAAAAAAAAATAACTCTAAGAAGTTGAAAACCCCAAAAGGCACATCTACACATGATGATTGTTCCACACATCAAGTTTCGTTGAGATATGTCTTATAATTTTCGAGTTCTGCTCCGGAAACAAAATTCTAAGTTACATTTCCATGGAAACGGTCAAAAAAAATAACTCGAAGAAGTTGAAAATCCCAAAAGGCACATCTAGACATGATGATTGTTCCACACACCAAGTTTCGTTGAGATATGTCTTATAATTTTCGAGTTCTGCTCCGGAAACAAAATCGGGACGGACGAACGGACGGACGGACGGGCGGAGCCCATTTCAAATTTCCCCCCCCAACTATGTTGGCGGGGGATAATAACATTTTTCAAAATCATACAGCAAATGTTGCACTGTCAACTCAATTGATAACTGATTAAAACTCGGATGTCAGCAGATGTATCACTACGACAGAAGTGCCGATAGATAAATGAAACATACATGATCTACTTTTCCCTGACACTGGAGGATGATTACTTCGAGCAGTTTGGCCGCATGACACTCGGGATCCTCACCCAGCTCGCCGGTCAACACCTGCACAGAGAAGCATAAATGTAAATGCCGAGTGTGAAAACTTTAAAACTTACAAAGGAATAAAAACTTTGTTACTTCACCAACTGTCACACGACATCCCAAGTGTGTACATAATTTCATCTGACAAGTGCATAACATGTGAAAATCTTACTTTCAAAATTGGTTTCCTACTAGGGGTACAGGACCCTCGGTTCAGTACATTTCGGTTCGGTACAAAACCGAGAATGTCTTTCAATATATGAATAACAAATCATATGTTTTTCTTGAAAATAAGTTTGAAGGGTGTTGACATCATTTGTTTTTAAAATTGTACAACTGAAAATATAATCACATCTGAGTTAAAATACATAACTGTTTAAATTAAGTTATATATTCGGTATATACCGAAAATTCGCGTCGATGTACCGTGTACTGAACCGAAAGCAAAATACCGCCGTTCAACTACTGTAGTTGTGAACCGTTTCACCCTTATTTCTTACATTGCACTCCCTCCAAACAGACCAGGCAATTTGTCAGCTTAGAAGAATGTAAAAAAATAGAGCCATGGGCTCTGTAGCTCATCAGTATTTCATTGATTTATTATCTAAGGTTGAATATCTAAGCTATCTCAAGTAATACATTGTTAACAAGCAAAATAATATGGGTTTTAGATCAAGACCCCCGTGACCCACATTTGGAGTCACAGGGTAAACCAATCCTACAATCAAGAATCACCTTTGACCAAAGAATCTCTACACCACATTTCTCCTTTCTAGAGCTTTACATATAAACTGGAGAAGAAGATGAAAATAGGTTTTCGGGTCATGACCCCGTGACCTAGATTGGGGTCATGGGGTCACAAAATCTACAATTTAGAATCCCCATTGGCCAAGGAGTCTGCACACAACTTTTCAGCTCTCTAGACCTTTTGGAACTGGAGAAGAAGATGAAAATAGGTTTTTAAGGATGTGACCCCTGTGACCCCATTTGGGGTCACGGGGTCACGAAATCTACAATTTAGAATCACCATTAGCCACGGAGTCTGCACACAACTTTTCAGCTCTCTAGATCTTTTGGAACTGGAGAAGAAGATGAAAATAGGTTTTTAAGGATGTGACCCCTGTGACCCCATTTGGGGTCATGGGGTCACGAAATCTACAATTTAGAATCCCCATTAGCCAAGGAGTCTGCACACAACTTTTCAGCTCTCTAGACCTTTTGGAACTGGAGAAGAAGATGAAAATAGGTTTTTAAGGATGTGACCCCAGTGACCTAATTTGGGGTCATGGGGTCACGAAATCTACAATTTAGAATCCCCATTAGCCAAGGAGTCTGCACACAAATGTTCAGCTCTCTAGACCTTTTGGAACTGGAGAAGAAGATGAAAATAGGTTTTTAAGGATGTGACCCCAGTGACCTAATTTGGGGTCATGGGGTCACGAAATCTACAATTTAGAATCCCCATTAGCCAAGGAGTCTGCACACAACTTTTCAGCTCTCTAGACCTTTTTGAACTGGAGTAGAAGATGAAAATAGGTTTTTAAGGATGTGACCCCTGTGACCTCATTTGGGGTCATGGGGTCACGAAATCTACAATTTAGAATCCCCATTGGCCAAGGAGTCTGCACATAAAATTTCAGCTCTGTGGAGTTATCGGTTCTGGAGAAGAAGTCGAAAAAGTGAAAAGTTTACGGACGGATGGACGGACGGACGGACGGACGGACGCCGGACGCCATCCCATGCCATAAGCCCATCTGGCCTTTCAGACCTGATGAGCTAATAATTCATGATTAGGACACACATTTGGACCCAATCAAATAAGTAGACTAAGAAACCTCCCGGTTTTGATACCTTTTCAGAATAGAGGGATGTATTTTGAAAGTGAGTACGCTTCTTATGTGGAAAACACTTTATTTCGAGTAGAGCAGACATGCCTACCCCAAAAATGTCCTTTCACTTCCTTGACACCAAATTTTCAGTAACATTACAGATTTTTCAGTAACATAACCTTTTAAGAAAATACTAGAGACATAAACATCTTTCTCTACAAATAGTGAGGAAATGTCTTATTAAGTGATATGAGTAAGCACACAACAAACTACATACAGAAGCTAATTTTATTTTGTTTATACTTTAACTAGTTAATATTCCATTCAAATGATTAACAAATTCAAATCTTTAAACCAGGGTTGCAAATTTTAGCCAGTCAGACATTTCATCTTTGACCCAAAAGACGAACCCGGAAGTTATTATTTGTTTTACGAATTAAGTATGAGAACATATTACTATTTGTTGCCTCTTCATTTATTGCATACTATTAAACAAAACAGTGTAGGAATTAACTAAAAATATTAATTAATCAATAACATGCAAAAAAATGGTTCATAACTTAAAATCAATGTTTACCAGTGGACCAAGTACGATTTGTTGACTGTGCTAGTTTGAGTGAGTTTACAAGATAATTTGCATCGAGAAAGACAAGAAATTTAAAATAATTTAATCGCATCTAGTTCATTAAAACTTAAAATAATGGACCAAAATATACATACTTTCTAAATATATGCATTTTAATATCCAAAGGAACTCGTTCTCAATAGCGATATAATTCAGGTAAGCTCAACACGGCAGAGCACGTGGTCCAAATAGTATTGAGACAACTTATTTCCTATTCAAGATGAAGTTACTTATTTTAACCTATTCTAAAAAGGTTACGTACATATTATATTTTGAGACTAGTTAGCAAATTTAAATGAGTTATTATAAAATACGTAGATATAATACAAACGCGAGAGAATTTTGTTTTGTAAATTAGCAAACCTTATTATAACGTGTGTCATCATGAAAATACGATCGAGTGTTCGTAGCGCCATACAAACGGTGTTTGAATGCACAACGTCTTATGAAATAATATTGCCTATTATTTGTTCTTGATAGGTTTATTATTTTTAACTTGTATAATAGCTTTACCATATATCTATATTGATGTATGATATTTGTACAGTATGTTTTATGTCTGATATAATATAAATTTATCGAGATTCAACTATTCAAAGATTTAACCTGTAACAAATTCATGAATCACCGGTACGGTGAAGCCACACGCTTTAATAAACAATTATGACCGACACAAGCAGGGTGGTTTGTCTTTGTTTCATGCTTGTAAGATGTGTTTGTTTAGACTTTCTTTAATCGGTCAATTGACTTTTCAAGTGTCCCACAGGTCAATTTCTCATTCGGTCAAACTTTTAACGATGCAATCGCATTACGATTTAGTTAAAAATCATTATTTACATCTATTTTTTTGGTTGTATTTTATTATAGCACTCCCTAACACTGTATTTTAAAGCATTTTTCCGTAACAAATACAGACAAAACGGTAGGCATGTCTGGTAGAGTGAACTCACCGTTTTGCACATATCGTAGATAATCTGCAGGTACTGGGGGTTTGCAAGAAACGCGGCCATGTCGACGGTGATGTAGTTGTGGAGGGCAGGCATCATGTCTAGAAGTTCCAACAATCAAGAAACTAGTTCAATATTTTCATCATTAGGCATAACATTAACAACATTGATTGATGTTTGATGATGGTTGTAAGTTTTTTTTGCTGATCAACATTCAAGTTTCATTCACAGAACAATACCATTTAAAACTTTGCATTGCCACATAACACGACTTGACAATGGTGTTTATGACCTATCAACACTCAAGCTTCATTCATACAACAATAGCATTTAAAAAGTTTGCACTGCTCTGAAACACGACCCAACAATGGTGTTATATGACCTATCAACACTCCAGCTGCTGAAATAATTAGTGCCAATTTCTATTGACCAAACCTCGTTAACTAAGAATATACCTAGAATCAACTGTTGGCTCAATTATATCCTTGAATATTCTGGGACACCGGTAGTGACAATTATCAACGAAACAAAATGGATGTACCTGTGAAGTAGTCAGCTCCGTCCTTCTGGAACATCTGATAAATCATACCGAACACCTCCCACATGTGGTGCGACACCTGTGTACTCGTTAAGCTGTAGATCAGCGATAATACCTCCTCGTAAAAGTCTGTAAAACACAAAGAGTATAAATACCGTCACACAAAGTAAACGATTTGTCAAAATCCAAATAGAATTGACCAATAACAGATTCAAGGATGTTTTTAAGATTCAATAGTTTCAAAGTACATTTACAATGCACTACGATGGAGATGTGCTTGTCTCCAAAATCCTATTAAACATGTAAATTGTGATGTGTAATTCTGTTTTTAAATTAAAGCATCAGAAAGGGATTACTTTCAAAATTGTATTAATATTATTCATTGGCATCAAAATTACAAAAATACAGCTTTCAATTACATGAATTTCAATACCGGGCACTTCAGTATTTCTTCTGGCAAAATATTGAAATCCTTTCCAATATTGAATTTTTGGCCATCAGAAACCTTAAGAGTCATTGGAAATAAGTATACAAGCCTATTTATGATTAGCAGGCCAGCAGATGAGTTTATCAACACACTACATTATTATCCTTTTCTTCAACTTACCCATTATGTTTTGTTGTAAAATAATTCCTATCACATTTAGTACTATACCCTCGAGTTGCGTTATAATCTGAAAGACAAATTTAACAATCATTGTTTTGTCAAAATGTTAGGTAGAAATAGTAGGAATACTGTTATACTCTTTCAAATATAAAGCAATTTATGTTCCAAATATAAATTACTGATATAAGTTTTTAATGGGGAAGTGTACAAAAACAATGTGGAAAATGTTTTTTAATATTTAAGGAAATTAGGATCTTCTTCAGAATTCAAAGCTTACTCATTAATCGAATGAGGAGTACAATAGATATGCAAAGGTTATCATACTGATTAAATGGTGAGTATAATCGACATACAAAGTTTAATCCCATTTATTAAGTCAAATGAAATGAAGTATAAGCAACATATAAAGTTTAATCCCAGTTATTAAGTCAAATGAAATGAAGTATAATCGACATAAATCGCTTTATCATATTAATTAAGACGAATCAAAAGGAGAGTACAGTGGAAGCTATTTCTCACTTCTTTCTGCTCCTCCATAACGTTGAGCACGGTTTCCATGGTGTTAAGGAGTCCGAGAGCAGTGATTGCTTTCTCTTCCGAACCATCGAGGTCAGAGTCAAGAACCTGAGCAAATGTTTGTGCCTGAAACAAGAACATTCAGTTTAATGGTTTCATTCAGGAGCGGGAATCATGTGGATGTGGTGTTATGGGTCCCAGGCGTCATAGTGTGGGAGGAAATCAAATCAAAGCCGAAGTGGTTTTTGGAATTTTGAGGTATCAATTTTAATGGCAAGTTTCTTTGCAGGATTCAAACCCTGTTCTTTTTTACCAACACACCTGTGAATACCAGAGCAGTGAAAAGTTATTAAATGCCAAATTCTAATAACGATTGTTACCTGATAGATGTTCCTTTTATTTGACAAGTTGACGCAAAGTGAAAAATAAATGAACGAAATGCATCATTTCTAAAGAAATAAAACATCTCAAACCCATAACATGTCAACCACTGGATTAATTGTTGTTATATTTTAAAACTGTATTTTGGAGGTTGCTACAACATTCACTGCCAAAAGCAAGGTTCAGTCACCATGGTAACGGCAGACAATCAGCTGAAATACACGTTTTGAGAAAAACAGCGACACACTGTCAGACCTGAATCTGTGAAAGAGTGAACACAAGTTAAATGTGTCATCTACCAACTAAAACAATGACTTACTATATGAGTTCATCTCGACTAAACCAAAACTTACTAAATGTGTCATCATCTCAACTGCTATAGGTATGACATCATCAGTATATGTACACACAAGTCTCTGCATAACTCCGGTCAGATCGTCATTTTCCGTCTCGCGAATAACCTTCAATAGTTCTGCAACAGACACAGGGCGATGATTAAATCGAGGGGAGGGAGGTGAGAGGGGAGGTATTTCGTTTTGGCATTTCCTTTTCATCATACAATTCATTGTAACTATATTATTAAAATGATGACAATATGACTATACAGGGGTGTGGAAATAGGAAAAATGTCAACTTGCCCCTGGGCAAGTAAACTAGAAAAACTGACTTGCCCAGAATGAGTGACTACTTGCCCAGAATTTAAAAGAATTGTTTGTTCTGAATGGCAAATTGCCAATTACAATAATTAAAATGTGGTTGTTTTGTTGTCTTTTTTAAGATTTAAGATTCCTTATTCAGTCAGTATTATAGGCCTCCAGCCCAGACTGAAAGTATGCGTTTAGGAAGTCATAAGTAGAATGATAATGGATAAGCATAAATAAATTGAATATGGTACCATATTCAGGGATAGAAATGCCTTAGGGCACCCAATTTCAAATGTATGTGTGCCCTGACGAAGTGAAGCGTGCCATCAGATATCATGATCATAAGGCTACACTTTTGTTATATTACTTTGTTTACATATTTTCAAAAGGAATTTTCCCTCAGAAGTTGGGGGAAAATTGGACTTTCATAGTTTCATTCTCCAAAGTGGCTTTCACTAAAGTATAGGCTTAAAAAAAAACATCCCAATGCTGTAAAAAGTTTAAAATATGACTGAGTTGAAATCCAATTCAAATTACACTGAACCTATATTATTTAACAATAATAAAGTTTCTGTTTAGACCCTAGTAAAATATTTGTTATTTTGTGTTGTTTATGTTTGCAAATAAATTTTCTCAGATAAAAATGGATGTTGAGTAAAACAAATTGTCACTTGTATGAGATCGTCCACTTTTAAAAACTCATAAAATGAAAATGACCGATAATAAACTGTTTAAAATAGTTGACATAGTACTTAATTCTGAAGAAGACATAAACAAATTGTATATTGATTAATTATTTGGTAATATTGAAATAACTGCTTCATTTTAGAAATATCTCTATTTATAGCCACAAGTGAAACTAAATTGTAGAATAGACTTCAAATATATCAACTCATACCTTAGAATTATGTGAAGATAATTATTAAATTCTTGTCCAAAAATGTTCACTTATGCATCATAATTCATCAAAGCCTAAACAGTTACAATTGGAGTTCCTAAAATAATAAGTTATTTTGACATCCAGACTTATTTCCAAAAGATTTCATCACTTTCTAGATACTCCCGCCAAAGGGCCTGACCCATTAAGGAATAGGGGTAACAGGTTGTTAATAGCATTTCTTATTACCTGTCAAAACTTTATTTCTTTATTAACTAAATTCAGAACATGATGAATCACTAAAATAACATTATTCCACAATATTTATTCCTTATTCTGCAGTAAACTCATTGACGAAATTGAAGCACCAAGTTTTCAAAAGTTTGGACAAAATTCACCTATCATCCCTCAAGCAAATGGATCGGTACACTCAAAATGTTATCATTTATTTACATCTGTGAGAGATTTATGAAGGAATTTTACAAGCAGATTAAATCTGAATTATTTCTAAATATGATGCTTATTGTTGGACATCATACTGTCTTTCTTAAAACTTTGTAAACTAGATTAGCGTTTGCGGGACACCGCAAAAGCAGAGCAGCTCCGAAACTTAGGGTCTCGCCTTTCCCTGTTCCGCCTTCTCGTCAGCATCGATAAAATGGGAATTCTTTTTAACAAAAGTTTGTTCATTATTCGAGTTATTAATATCATCACTGGGGTCACTTTTCACAAGTTTGTTCTTAAAACCTATTTCTTCTTTCAAAATTTGGTCAAAGGATTAACGTGGCCTTAACCAATATCTCATGACCTTGATCTTTGACCTTCAAGGTCACACCATCAATGATCACTTTTCATCGCATATAATAATCATGCAATGACTCAAAGTGTTCATAGTTAAAATATGACATATTAACAAAAGCATGCTTAAGTTTCGACCTCACCGTGACCTTGACCTTTGACAGATTTTATCGAAAACGTTTTCAAATCTTGGTTTTTTTCCATAGTTCATATACACCAAATAAGACCCTAATAGCACAAAAAAACGTTTGAAGTTATCATGTTTACAAGGATTGTTGTAGTGATTTCAGAACTCATGACCTTGACCTTTGACCTTGAATGTGAACATGTCAAAATCATTCACCAGGTGTATAAGAAAGAAATTAAGCTGAGGTGTTAATATCTTCATTGAAATAAAAAATTAGAGCCATGGGCTCTGTAGCTCATCAGAGTTTATTTTGTTTGATGATGAAGACAGAAATATGTTGTCTCAATATAATGCACAATCCCTAACCCTGACAAATCTTAGTCTTGAAATTGAGAGAGAGCACTCAGCAAGGTCAACACACAGGAGATTATGCAATATTCTGACCCCTTGGCTCTGGTTACAAGCCAGCTGTGTTTTTTTGTGTTTTACCGCCAAATTATATAACAGACTCTTGCTTGCACTAAACACTGGCAGCACTGATCTAACTGTATAAGGCTCAAAGAGAACAGGCAATGTGATGAATCTCATGGTACATAGTACAATTTTGAATCACCTTGGCTAAACAATCTCGGTTCTAAGCCTTGTCATCCAAACATCTAAACATTCTGAACAAAATATTCCTTCTAGTTTGTTCTGGATGAAAACAGGATTTTAGGTAATGGCCTGCGGGGCTCTTATATGGGGCCACTGGGTCATCAAATCTACAATTTAGAATCTCCATTGACTAAAGACTCTTTACACAACATGACAACCTTCTAGGTCTTTTCGTTCTGGAGAAGAAGATGAAAATAATCTTATCTTATCATTTCATCACCAGTCATATGCAGTTCACATATCTCATGTAAAATAAAAGAATTCTTAACTCCTCTTCAATTTAGTCCTTTATGTCTTGTCACAATTTTCAGTTCATAGGCTATTCAATAGTTCTCATTTCACATTGATTACATCAATTTGACAAACATGTCCACAATGTAGATTGTTATCTAAAGTCGACATACATTTCAAATAAAGTGGTTGAAGTGTCATAAAATATCAGTTCAAAATTCATTTTCAAAGGGTTTTTTTAGGCTGTGGCCCATATTTGGGGTCACAGGGTCACCAAATTTACAAGTTTGAATCCCCATTGGCTAAAGAGTTTGCATACAATATTACAGCCTTCTAGATCTTTTTGTTCCGGAGAAAAAGATGAAAACAAGATTTTAGGTAGTGGCCTGTGAGGCCCTTATTTGGGGTCACAGGGTCACCAAATCTACAATTAAGAATCTCCATTGGCTAAAGACTCTTTACACAACATGACAACCTTCTAGGTCTTTTCGTTCTGGAGAAAAAGATGAAAATAATCTTATCATATCATTTCATCACCAGTCATATGCAGTTCACATATCTCATGTAAAATAAAAGAATTCTTAACTCCTCTTCAATTTAGTCCTTTATGACTTGTCACAATTTTCATTTCATAGGCTATTCAACAGTTCTCATTTCACATTGATTACATCAATTTGACAAACATGTCTACAATGTAGATTGTTATTTCAAGTCGACATACATTTCAAATAAAGTGAAAGAAGTGCACATAAAATATCAGTTCAAAATTCAATTTCGACAGGTTTTTTAGGCTGTGGCCCATATTTGGGGTCTCAGGGTCACCAAATTTACAAGTTAGAATCCCCATTGGCTAAAGAGTTTGCATACAATATTACAGCCTTCTAGGTCTTTTTGTTCCGGAGAAAAAGATGAAAACAGGATTTTAGGTAGTGGCCTGTGAGGCCCTTATTTGGGGTCACAGGGTCACCAAATCTACAATTTAGAATCCCCATTGGCCAAGGAGTCTGTCCATATAATTTCAGCTCTCTGGAGTCATTGGTTCTGGAGAAGAAGATGAAAATAGCTTTTAAGGTTATGACCCCTGGGGCCCTTATTTGGGGCCACAGGGTCACCAAATCTACAATTTAGAATCCCCATTGGCCAAGGAGTCTGTACGTAAAATTTCAGCTCTCTAGAGTTATTGGTTCTGGAGAAGAAGTCGAAAAAGTGAAAAGTTTACGGACGGACGGACGGACGGACGGACGCCATCCCATGCCATAAGCCCATCGGGCCTTTCAGGCCTGATGAGCTAAAAAGTCACTTAGTGACCAGTCAGTCAGTCAGTCAGTCAGTCAGCATGACCATATCTCGTGACCTTGACCTTTAAAATTCAAGGTCACACAATCAGTAATCATTTTTCATTGTGTATCACAATCATGTAATGATTCAAAGTGTTAATAGTTTAAGTAAGATTTTTTTAGCAAAAGCCTGCTTAGGTTGTGACCTCGCTATGACCTTGACCTTTGACGGATGTTAGCGAAACCTTTTCAAATCTTGGCCTTTCTCCATAGTTGATATATACCAAATAAGAGCCTGATAGCACAAATATTTTTCAAGTTATCGTGTTTACAAGGATTGTTTTAGCAATTTCAGAACTTGTGACCTTGACCTTTGACCTTAAATATGAACATGTCAAAATAATTCCACAGGGGCATAAGTAAGAAGTTATGTATATGAGGTGTTGATACCTCCTTGGAAAGAAGTTTTTTAGTGATTTCAGAACTGGTCACCATGACCCTATCTCGTGACCTTGACCTTTAAAATTCAAGGTCACACAATCAGTGATCACTTTTCATTGTGTATAACAATCATGTAATGATTCAAAGTGTTAATAGTTGAAATAAGACATTTTCGCAAAAGCATGCTTAAGTTGTGACCTCGCTATGACCTTGACCTTTGACGGATGTTAGCGAAAACCTTTCCAAATCTTGGCCTTTCTCCATAGTTGATATACACCAAAGAAGAGCCTGATAGCACAAATATTTTTCAAGTTATCGTGTTTACAAGGATTTTTTTAGCGATTTCATAACTCGTGACCTTGACCTTTGACCTTGAATGTGAACATGTCAAAAAAATTCCCCAGGGGTATAAGTAAGAAGTTATGTATATGAGTTCTCAAAACCTAATAAGGAAAAAAGTTATAGCCAAAACAAAACGCGGCGGCGCCGGCGGCGATGGAAACTGCACAAAAACTGATAGCAGCTCCGACTTAGTCGGAGCTGCTAATAATTCTACTGCTACTAGGTCGTAAGAGACAAATCTAAAAATAGATTTCTTGGAAAAGCTATAAAATCATCAGTCTAGGCCAAGCAAATATGTAGATACTCAACACTCGCGATGTCAAAGCATTTTCAAGACTTTGGGGTTTTCTAAAATGGTAAGGGTGAATCTGAAGGAATGTTTGATTTGTAAATTTGAAGTTATGAACTTAAATTAAATAGTTCTGATAAAAATTTCTCACTGGCCCATGGGCAAGCAATCTTGAAAATTCCACTTGCCCGGTGAATTGAAAAGGCAGGTCGGGCAAGTCGGGCACAGTAATTCCACACCCCTGCTATATGACAATAACAATCTTTTGTTTCGATCATAGAAAATCATCAGGTCTTTGAAAATCATGTCCACAACTTACCTAAAATCACAGGTTTCACAAATGGTCTGATGTAGTTCTTCGCTGAAAATGAGTTATAACATACACGTCAGTCACATGACAAGAACATTGCAGAATTCTTTTTAACAAGAGAAGTAGTAAACTTTCAGCGTTTGAGAGGGTTAAAACTAAATGTACAAATTTTGATGTCCAAAGTGCAAGCGACCACCACAATTAAGTTTACCTTTGGGAGTGCAGCCGTTCTTAAGTAGAAAATGTCAAAGGTGGCAGACAACGGCCCATGCCATATTAAGCCTTATGGGTCTGATGAACTAACAATTACAAAATAGGTCACTGACAAAAGCCTGGTTCATTCTTATTCTCACCTTTGGGCTGTTCTGTGATGATCATCTGTAGTGCAATGGCTGCCTCAACACGTACAGGCAAGTCCTTGTCCTCACATAAACATCTCTTTATCATTTCAGCGGCAGTCATCAAGTTCTGTTCGTTCCTGAATTTCAACTCGGAGAAGTAACGGACGACCCAGCATGCCTGAAAGGTGAGGTAAGGTGAGTTTGGGTTTAATTCTGCTTTCAAAAATATTTATCTTTATCACAGCTGCTAGTATTAATGCAGGGAGAAAGCCTGCCACAATGTATTGTGGTGAAACATCCAAGCATTGGCAGGAAGCTGCAAACCATGTGTGCACTCAAATTCAGTGTAGCATTGCACCCAAACCTTACTGCATGTAGAACAGTTCTCTACAGCAGACGAAGCTGCTAAGTCTCAGACAGATTTTAATCCCGGACTTCTTGATCTATAGCAAAAAGCATTAACAATTGCTCTAACCCACAACCCAATTTGGCAGGTAATTTTTTTGTGACAAGGCTTACCTGGAATAGTTGTAAGGCTGTCAGCTGTTTCATATTCTGATATTATAACCCAGGGGTTACGAGTTAATTAATACAGGACTTTCCAATGAGTTATGAGTCGATACAAGGCAACTTGAGACTGTCACACCTACCCTGGCACGCAGATATCCAAGCTGGTTTGTGAACTCTGGAAAGACGTGGTTAGTCAGCATCAACTCGGCTTGATCCTTGTAGATCTTCCTCTGATAGAAAATAATTGATAACTTATCACTACACAACCAATCATGTCAAATTATGTCAATATAGAGAGGATATTTGGTATTTCTCATCGAATACTTATTTTCATGAGTGAGTGAGTGAGATATTGCTTAACGCCGCTTCGGCAGTATCACAGCCATTAGCGACGAGTTCAAGAGTGATCTTACGAATGGATCATGCATGATCGTCTTGCTTTTAAGACGTCATCCTGTTGTAACGATGACTGTTTATTGAAAGTGTTATTTCACTCAGTAGAATAACATGTTATTTTCTTAATGAAAAAAAAAAGGATTTTATTTTAACAAAAAACGATGTATTTCAAGACAGAAAATCTAATAAATCACAATTCCGGTAACTAAAGATCCTTGAATAATTTTAACACTTTAATCAAAGAGGCAACACTTTAAGGCTTTTTCACTCTTCAAAAGCTGAGTAAAGGGTTAAAACCTTATTCTTGGGATGAATCCCAGGAAACACAAACCTTGAGGAGAACCTCGGCGACGGCTCCGACCATATGGAGAGCGCCGTCCTTCTGTCGGGGGTCCATGTTGGGCTGAGTCAGGATGGACATACAGAACCCCATAGCCTTGTTCAGAACCTCCTTCCTTTTGGCGGCAGCCGAGTAGAAGACAATCTGTGCCGCCATCACGGGCGAGAGGAAATCTTCGAACACGTCTGGAAGCAGACAATATGGTTGAAACAAAGGTATACGATACCAAAATGTAACGTACACTGGAAAAATGATAAGTAAAATTGCAAGGGACTCATCAAAAGATTTTACTTTTCCGGTATTTTACTTATCCAAACTTGTGAAAACCTGCAGATGATAACCATCATAGATGTGTAAATCGTTGATAAAACCATATACATGTACGTGTATACATCAGAGTATAAGATAGCAGTTGTATCTAAAGAGATGATTTATTGCAATAAAATATACAATTTTATAATTTCATTTGTACATTTATGAAGTAATATATATTATTACATCCTGTAAATTTTTCTATAGCTTGTCCCAGTAAAATAGAAATGCACGCGAGATTGTCTCTTAGCAAAACATATCTTAGTGTCCTTCTATAACATTGCTACGGTGTCCGTTGTGACATAGCTACTTAATTACTACCTAATCAAAAACACTCCCTGGCTACAAACAATGAGCCTGTTGTCAGTGTATTGTCAACTGTTTAAAACAGCTAGCTGCAACAAGTGTAGAAGCGAGCAAAGCTCACATACCCCCGCTTCCCGCTTGGGTCAAAGAAGTTTCAAATAAGCAAATTATAAATCTGTGGCTATTGATTAACATATCAATACAGTTTGATGAAGTGGATCACATAGCTTCAGATGTTTCTACATAACATTGGAAGATGTAAGCTATATAATTAAGGTCCAGTTGTCAAAAGGCACATCTAGGGATCATGGTTGACATGTGTTTCAAGTTTGGTGGTGCTTTCAAATGTAGTACAGGAGATATGCTTAGGACAAACTGACTCCTACATAGTCACTGCTGAAGTCATGTTTCCATAGCAACCATCCAAAAATAGCATTTGCATATTGGTCTTACCCTCAAAAGACACATCTAGGGATCATGGTTAACCTCTGTATCAAGTTAAGTGAAGCTGACATGCATAGTATGGGAGATATGGTCCGGACAACAAGACCTCTATAGAGTCCCTGTTTATGTCACGTTTTCATGGGAACCGCAAAAAATAAAATTCAGATATAGGTCTTACCCTCAAAAGGCACAACTAGAGATCCTGTTTGACATGTGTATCAAGTTTGATGAAGCTAGTATGCATAGTTTTGGAGATCTGCTCCGCACAAAATGACTTCCTCAAAGAGTCGCTTTTTAGTCACGTTTCCATGGAAACCGCAAAAATTAAAATTCAGAAATAGTTCTAACCCTCAAAAGGCACAACTAGGGATCATGGTTGACATGTGTATGAAGTTTGGTGATGCTAGCATGTATAGTTTGGGAGATCTGCTCCGCACAAAGTCGGCCTAGTATGGAGGTAAACAACAAGTTCAAGAGAGGCACATTTAAAAAGAAAAGTCAAAATGGCCACAAGACAGTCAAAATGGCCATGCAATAGAATTACAATAATTGAAGAAATTTTTAGCTCATCTGGCCTGAAAGACCTGATGGACTTGTGGCATGGTGTCTGGCATCCGTCCATAAAGTTTTTGCTTTTTGGACTACGGGTACTTACTCTACAGAGCTGAAATTTTATTACAGACTCCTTGGCCAATGGAGATTCGAAACTCTAGATCTTCTTCTCAAATATGAATATGAATCACTATTTAAATTTAGTTTGGGTGACCCTATGACCCCAAATATGGGTCACAGAGGCCATGAATTAAAGACATATCTTTTGAGACGTATTTAGTTTATTGTTAAAAGCCTGATAGCCTGATGAGCTGCAGAGCCAATGGCTCTACTTTTTCATCTTGACGTTTATTATGTATTGAATTTGGATTAAGTTAAACATATTGCATTAATTATCCCGAGGTTTTAAAAGTATTAATTAATTTGCTAGGAATACAAACTTCATGGGAATAACTACTGATGTTGTTTTAACAGTTACCATGTTTTCATTGCTAAGTATTTGAACTCAACATGCTTCACTCATTTCTTTACAATTTCTTTTTTTAAAAGTTATTAATATTGATAATCTTTTATCCTGTTGAAGATCAATAATTAAACTTCAGTGACTCAAGGCAAGCCAGAGGGGATTATGAACTTATGGACTAAGTAAGCAGGTACTACCTGTGCAGCTTAAAGTGATTTAAGATTATCAATCTCCTTAGAATTTGCCTGAGGGTATAATGACTTGCGGCTACTGTTTACAACTGAAATAACATATCCAATGATTAACAGCTGGTGATAAAATATAATGTTGCCTTTATCTGTGTACTGTAATAAATTCTTTAATGCTTGAAAAATTATGTAAAACATATAATCTGTTTCGCAATGAAATATCTGTGATATCTTTAATTATTTCCAATTCGAAATTAAGAAGTCTAGTTGTGATAAGTTGTTGAATTTGATTTCTAGTAATGAATAATACCGTGAAGATAATTTCTAGTCCATAACAGACGGCTTTTTTTAATGTCGTATTGATCATTTCTATTCAATAACAGATGGTTTTCTTGGTTATGTAGTTTCATTCCCAGTTATTCAAATTTTTACAGTATGTATTATTGTTGAAATGCTAATTACTATAATAAATTTGAAAAAAAAACCCATTTTGTTACATGTTATGAATAAATGCACATTGAAATTCCACATATTTCATTTAATTTTTTAAATGATACATGTGTGGCCATTTTGACTAGGACTTGTGGCCATTTTGACTTTTTATTGTGGCCATTTTGACTTTTTATTGTGGCCATTTTGACTTTTTATTGTGGCCATTTTGACTAGGGGGTCTGTGGCCATTTTGTACATATGGCCATTTTGACCTGCACCCATTCAAGAAGGTAAAATTGGCTGAAAATTACAACTGTCCTTAACAGGGATATATTTTTGGGGATTTGTCTTCCACAACTTACCTTACAATATATTTGACACAGATATATTCGTGGGGACTGTGTTCCACAACTCATCTTGCACTATTTAACACTTGATTACGTTGCGATCATACCATATTTAACAGATATATTCGTTGCGATCATACCATATTTATCCAGGATATATTTGTCGGGGTCGGTGTTCCACAATTCATCTTACCATATTTAACACGGATATATTCATGGGGGTCGGTGTTCCACAATTCATCATCTTCGTCTGTGTGACACATCAGCGGGAATATCACGTCCTGTATCATCGACTGCAAAATAAAATTAAATAAACTCACAAAATTCAGTAATTAATGTCCTGCTTAGACTGTTTTTGGTAGAGCAAACATTTCATAAATATTTACAGTTTCCATGGCAATGTGATGGAAAACATACCAAATTACGGACCTGAGCAGAATTAAGTATTTTGTGGATAAAGGGAATTCATTTTAATTTCATATCTTACCTGCATGTGAGGTTTTATAAACTTCCAAGAAAAGGCATGGCTGATCCTGAAACATATCATTAGTCCCACTGTAAATACTTGGGATGAAAAGTAACAAAATAATAACAAGCAGACAGAGTCGGCCATATCACCCGCCTTTGGGAAAATTTATTGAAGAATACTTGTTGAATAACAGTGACAATGAACCTTTTTTCAACTAACCAGTGCCCAGTTGTAAGCAATCTATATTGGTCATACATTCAATCTTATTCTAATGCAGATTATAACATTTCAACTTGAGCTTGAGTATCTTACAGAATTGAATGAGATGCAATATTTAAATCATGATCATCCTGCTATATCAGGTTATTTGTATCAGTATTAGCATGGTTATATTTGGGATAACACTACCTTCAATAGTACAAATTCTTGTACTTTTTCGGGCCGAGTCCCATGCGGGATTCGAACCCACGCCCTCAGAGTAAGGCAACTATCGCCAGCAAGGACTGTCCCAACAGCTTATCACACGACAAGGCGAATTTGTACTATTGAAGGTAGTGTTATCCCAAATATAACCATGTTATATTTCCTCACTATCTAAATGGCAAGTATTTCTAATCAGTATTAGGCTCGTACAATCTCCTTATAGCCTGATGTTTCAGGATGGATGATGATATGTTTCATTTGTTGGCTCAGCAGGGCAGGGATGCCACTCCCTGTAAGGTTTGTAAAATATCAAAACAACGTTAGCCTACCCAATATAAGGTTTATTGCAACTGATGGTTATCGTTTGCTGAGGATCAAGATGAAAATAGTTTTTTTGGGTTGTGAGCAAAGCCAAGGAGTTTGCACACAAAATTTCAGCTCCTTAGACCAAGTGATTCTGGAGAAGAAGACAAAATGCGAAAAGTTTACAGACGGACAGCCGTCGGACGGACGCCGGACACTGTGCCATGCCATAAGCCCATCGGGCCTTTCAGGCCAGATGAGCTAAAAATACATCCATGGCAGTTTTTGAGTTCTGCTCCGGAAATGAATTATTAAGTTATGTATCCATGGAAATCGTAAAAATTTAACAAATTAAAAATTGTGAAGAAGTTGAAAACCCTAAAAGGCATCTACACATGATGATTGTTCCACACACCAAGTTTCGTTGAGATATGTCTTATAGTTTTCGAGTTCTGCTCCGGAAACAAAATTCTAAGTTACGTTTCCATGGAAACGGTAAAAAAAAAATAACTCAAAGAAGTTGAAAACACCAAAAGGCACATCTACACATGATGATTGTTCCACACATCAAGTTTCGTGGAGATATGTCTTATAGTGTTCGAGTTCTGCTCCGGAAACAAAATCGGGACGGACGAACGAACGGACGGACAGAGCCCATTTCAATATCCCCCCCAAACTATGTTGGCGGGGGATAATAACTAATGATATGGGCATTTATATATCGCCTTCGTCCACACACTTGTTCATGCTCATGATGGCGTGAAAAAAAACCCAAATACAAAACACTGTAAAATGCTGCAGACCTTGACAACAGGCTTACCATGTTATCAACAGTATTGAAGAGGTCACCTCCTCCACATCTTCCACCAGGTACCCACTTGCTGCACACGTTGAATAAAGTCACTTACCCGGGGTGACACCATAAGTCTTTCCACTTATGTCTCGGTGTGGGGCAGGGAATCACCCTTCAAATAAAGCAAAGTACACACCCGACATTGATGTAGTTAAGAGCTTGCTGTAGAACTCGAGGAGCGATGTAGATCTTCTGTCTGTACTCATCCAAAAGCTTCAGGAGGACTTGTAGGATACCGCCTGGGGAAAACAGAGATGAAGTGAGGTGAGTTGGGGTTTAACGCTGCTTTCAAGAGTATTTCACTTATATCGCGGCTGCTAGTATTACAGGAGGGAGAAAGCCCGCAACACCATGTGGCTATGCATTGCGGTGAAACCTGCGAGCAGCGGCTGGACAGCGAACCATAGGTGGTACTTCTCTGAAATTCAGTGTAGCATTGCACCCAAACCTTACTGCGTGTAGAACAGTTCTCTACTGCAGACAAAGTTGCCGTGCCCCTGGCGGGATTTGAACCCCGAACCTCTCGATCCGAAGCCGAACGCGCTAACCACTGCGCTATCCCGCCCCTATTTAATCGGATCACTGTCCGAACCTTGGTCAGATTGCCCCATAGCAGATAACGGTACCAAGCCCGAGACAGGATTCAAACCTCTGGATCTGAAGCTGAAGCATGCTAACTAGTCCCCGGAGAGCGGAAAGAGAAAGTGGGTTATAGTCACTCAAGATTTAAAATATGGATCACATACCAGGCAAGCATGACTTGAAAATTATTGCATAATTCGGTGTGAGAATCGTCTAATGAACTCAGTTGGAGTATTATCTAAACAAACAGGGGACACTTCTTGAGTATTGAACTGCTTCATGAGAGACAAACATGGAATTGGGGGTGTCATAAACAAAGATTTCAGTATATTCCTAATATGATGTTATAATTTGGGTTACCAAGACACATCTTATCACTGCACTTACCTGAGAAACTCTTCAGATACCACTCTGCAAACGGCTGATACTCCTTAGTAACATTTCCAGGACTTCCATATCTGAAGGAGAAAAACATTCAGCTTTCAGAAGTTGATAATTTACTCAAAATCATTTTGAACCTTACATCGTCAGGCATGTAACAAATGTAAACAAAACTCATATGACATTTTACTAAATCCTTTATTGTTTTCATGCCATCTTCAAGAAATGAGGATTATAACAATCAGATATTTGACAGGTAAAAAAGTACAAGACATATATATATACAAGACAATGTTATGTTAAAAGAAAGCTGTCAGTGAAGTTAAAATGGTCAGGTTGTGAACAAAAATCACAAAAACTGTTGCCAGTTCAGATATGAACGTATCATGGTGTGAGTTTTGTACTACGATGGCCTAACTTTACATACTGTAACAGATCAAGTGTTTACAAGGGATAACATCTGGAGACTGAGCTCACCTTTCCCCGATGCGCGAGAGTATATGTACCGCCCACTTCTTGACTTTCCACCAAGCAAGTTCTGGACGGTCATCTTCATCAATCTGGTTGGTTTCCTGCAACAATCACCTTCTTTGAGTGGCATTTCAGAAATTGGAATTTGGTTCAACCATTTTGCATGATAGACATTCCATATCGGTCTTCATCCCCCACAATTTTTCTTGTTAGGGGACATGTTTAAGAATAATTTTACATTAACATACCTGCGGAACAGATCGGTCCACTATTTGTCTGAAGACCTCCATCCATTGTGTAAATACTTCCTTGGGAATTGTCTCTTGTGGCAAATAATTCTGAAAACAATCAAGCAAGCATATCACTCAGCAATGTTATCTTGAACATCATGGGCATCAATGTAAGGGAGATTACCTCAGGAGTTACTTCCCTTTAGCACAGACGACCCACTTTGACAATTTTTATCTTGAATCTTCAAACAGTTCACTAATTTGAGATTAGTTAAGTTTTTGCAAAAGGCCTCTTTATTTCACATTCTTAATTGTGATAGTGAAGACCAAAGTAGGCAGAAAAGACCTAAGCTACTTGAAGTAGATGTTTAAACTAGACACTGCGTACCTGTGTGCAAGTAAGCAGAGAAGACCTTGACCTAAGCTACTTGAAGTAGACGTTTAAACTAGACACTGCGTACCTGTGTGTAAGCGAAGAAGATCTTGAGGACCTGTTTCTGTAGTAGGTTGGAGAGCTCGCTCGGGTCCTGGAGGAGAGGCACGACTCGCTGGTACACCAGGGGGAGCATGTGTAGCATCATGTCGTCTAGCACCTTACGCTCGTCACTCCGCTTGTATCTGGAGTTATTACCAATTATGAATATGCAGTGATAAATTTACGAATATGACATACAGAGTCCCTGGACTCGCTACCACAAGCTATTTAGAGTTCCAGCAGATATAAGTGAGTCCCTCAATAAGTAGGCCTACCGGTAAGCAAATACTAGATAAAAACCCTCAGAGTCCAGGGGACTCACAACTTCATTTTTATGAGTCCTTTCCAGAATTTTACAAAAATGTTTCCTTTGTCCCACTAGTTAAGTGGGGAATTAACCTGCCAAAACTACAAAGATTAAAATCTATATTTCCATCACTGAGTATTGAATAAGACATACAGTTCAACTCTTCCTGGCCAGCTAACCTACTAAAACTACAAAGTAAAATCATTAGTTCTATCACTGGGTGTGAGAAGACTTACTCGTAGAGGCGAGGCGAGGCGAGGCGAGGCGATTTGGTGTTTCACGCCACTTTCAAGAGTATATCACAGTTGCTAGAATTATTGCAGGGAGAAAGCCCGCAACAACATTTCAGGGCTCGACAAATACAGTGGTCAATTGGCCAAAGGCCAGTGAAATTTATATTTGGTCAGTTGTTTTTATTTTCTATTGGCAAAACTTGCCAGTAACATTTTCAGACATGATGGTTTGGTTCAACAAAAGTGCATTCATTTTAAACCATAATCATATGGTGTTTTCTTTTTGTACTCTGATCATTTGGCCATAAGGATTATATTTGCCCAGTTAATATTTGTTGGCACTGGCCAACTCCACCCGGACATTCGACCTGATGAAGGAGTGAGTATGTACTCTGAAACATTGTGTTTTTTCACATTAAAGAAGTTGTTATCCAGAAAATCTTTCTGTTCAACTTGACCAGTAAGTAAAATATTATTTGTCGACCCCTGTCATGTGGTTTTGCATTGCGGTGAAAACATACTCGTAGACTTTGACAAGCTGGTAGAGCGACAGCAGGGCTCCCATCAGAGTCTTTGGGTCCTCCGACTGCAGGTAGACTGCGATCTTTTCTGCGAGGGCCGGCCATCGTCCCGGCCAATCATTCTTAGCTATGTGGCTTATACATACACAGAGCTGCACTCTGAAAAAGAGAAAAACGACACTAAAAATAAGCGTGACGTACATATGCTTTGAACAAAATGCCTTCATTATATCACATTTCCACAGTCACAATTTTTTGTCCGGAGTACATGCTGCTTGCTTTAAAATAGCTCTTTTGTGTTTAAAGAAAGGTTACCCAATACCTTCTAGTTCGGTGCTGGAAGATGTTACTTCAATTGCTATCTGATCACTCATCACTGTAGCTTTATGCCACACTATTCCGTGTGGTCAGGGTACAGGCAGTTGAGGTCATTTGGACCAATTTTGAATAGATGGGATCCTTTGAGAAGGTAAAGGTAAAACTATTGGACTTCATCAAATTTTAAGGGACACCAAGCCAAAAGGGTGGGAAAATGTCCTCAGGACCCCCTCTTGGAACAACACTGAAAACTATCACTATCAGGGTTAACCTATCAAATTAAGGAAAATGGGCTAACTTAAATTCAAGTTTCGTAAGTGTATCAAATTTCAAGGTCCGTAAGACAAGCCTCACCCACCTGACGGGTTCTGGCGCGTGTATGATAGCCTCGATGACGTTCTCCCGTACAGCCTGTCTGTCTTGCTCGTGGATGTTGAAAGGGACGGCATCTCCTGGGTTTTCCGCCTCGCGCTCTGTCCAGAATTGGGTCACGATGTTCTTCAGGTAGATCACACCTGTAACAGCAGAGAGCACCAGACACTTAGTTGCACTGCATTGCCTTCACAACTCATTAATTCTAAATTATGCAGTTAAAATTTCGAATTTTTAGAACCTTGCAAGTCTAAATTTCTAAAGGGGAGGTGAAGGTTAATGCCAACTCCAAGGTAAACCTCATACAAAATCACAACTTCAGGGAGGCAGTATCGGTTTCTTTTGAAGGTGAAAATGTAGAAACTAGCAGACTATGACGAGAAGATGACATGTCTGGTGAAATTATTCTAAGATTTCAACAAAACATCATCATCACAGAGTTTCTATCAATGTTGGCACATCTGTATACGACAAACAAAAAGACAAATTTGGTAGTGAGTAGGACTGTGTATTGCCTCAATTTTTTGTATTGCGATACGAATTGCTTAACTGTAATGTATTGCAATACGTACCACAATATATTGCAAGATCCTCTGACAATGAGAGTGTTCTCCAGAGCCATTTTAACTAGTGCCAATGATATTGCCACATGCTAAATGAACTTTACATTCAACTTTAATACTTCTTTTTGCAGTTTAAACATGACACATTTGATAAAATGAATTTTAAAAAGATCATTTGTTATACAGTCCAACACACATTCTAGCACTTAAAAATAATTTTCTAATACAAGTTAAGCTAGTAAATGTGCCTTTACAAGATAAATGAATAAATTTTACTTAATACTTGTTGGTGCAATATATTGCGATATGGAAATCGTATTGCAATACGTGTATTGCACAACTCTGCAATATATTGGTATTGCAATAATATTGCACAGCCTTAGTAGTGAGCGTGGCCAAACTTAGTCTCTGCTTCTCGGGTCTTAGATTCTACGTACCAGCCTGTCTGACGGGCATGTCCACCTGGTCCATCATCACGACCTGCAGCAGCACCGGTCCGAACCCGATGATCTTGTGAACCTGCAACAGAACACGACAAGATAAGTCTGGAACACGGCAAGTTTTGGTTGAGGCTGGCTGGCTGCCATGAAAATAAAGAAAATCATACATTAGGGCTGGTATCTTTTCAGGCTTGTTTCACACACTGACAAAACTAAATTGTCTTACAAAATCATAATGATACGTATTACAATATAATTTAGAACATTGTATGATGTCACAATAATCTTTGTTTGCAATGTTGGAATCAACAGATCAACCTTAGTTTACATCTCTGAAACATGGGATTGAAATCATATAATTGGGGAGCAATTTAACTCAATTCCTGTTGGTCCAAGATTATTCAAGGAAAGCCTATCTTGAGGCAGTCACACGTCTCCGATTATTCAAGGATAGCATAGGTTCAGGCAGTCCTAGTCTCAGATTATTCAAGGACAGCCTATGTCCAGGTAGTCGCTAGTCTCAGATTATTCAAGGATAGCCTAGCTTGAGGGAGTCGCTAGTCTCAGATTATTCAAGGATAGCCTATGTTCAGGTAGGCACTAGTCTCAGATTATTCAAGGACAGCCTATGTTCAGGTAGGCACTAGTCTCAGATTATTCAAGGACAGCCTATGTTCAGGTAGACACTAGTCTCAGATTATTCAAGGATAGCCTATGTTCAGGTAGACACTAGTCTCAGATTATTCAAGGATAGCCTATGTTCAGGTAGGCACTTGTCTCAGATTATTCAAGGACAGCCTATGTTCAGGTAGACACTAGTCTCAGATTATTCAAGGACAGCCTATGTTCAGGTAATTGCTAGTCTCAGATTATTCAAGGACAGCCTATGTCCAGGTAGACACTAGTCTCAGATTATTCAAGGATAGCCTATGTTCAGGTAGTTGCTTGTCTCAGATAATTCAAGGATAGCCTATGTTCAGGTAGACACTAGTCTCAGATTATTCAAGGACAGCCTATGTTCAGGTAGGCACTAGTCTCAGATTATTCAAGGACAGCCTATGTTCAGGTAGACACTAGTCTCAGATTATTCAAGGATAGCCTATGTTCAGGTAGACACTAGTCTCAGATTATTCAAGGACAGCCTATGTTCAAGTAGTCACTAGTCTCAGATTATTCAAGGATAGCCTATGTTCAGGTAGTCGGTAGTCTCAGAATATTCAAGGGCAGCCTATGTTCAGGTAGTCACTAGTCTCAGATTATTCAAGGATAGCCTAGCTTGAGGGAGTCGCTAGTCTCAGAATATTCAAGGGCAGCCTATGTTCAGGTAGGCACTAGTCTCAGATTATTCAAGGATACCGTATGTTCAGGCAGTCTCTAGTCTCAGATTATTCAAGGACAGCCTATGTCCAGGTAGATGCTAGTCTCAGATTATTCAAGGATAGCCTATGTTCAGGTAGACACTAGTCTCAGATTATTCAAGGACAGCCTATGTTCAGACAGTCGCTAGTCTCAGATCATTCAAGGATACCGTATGTTCAGACAGTCGCTAGTCTCAGATTATTCAAGGATAGCCAATGTGCAGGTAGTCACTAGTCTCAGATTATTCAAGGACAGCCTATGTTCAGGAAGTCGCTATCTCAGATTATTCAATGATATCCTATGTTCAGGTAATAGCTAGTCTCAGAATTATCAACAATGTCTTGTTATGTTGTAGCTAAGTTTTTTCCACTCATAGCGCCAATGAATGACTTCACTTCTCATTATTTTTATATTTGAATGAATGTGCACCATTCTTTATCAAATTGTAATATCTAAGTCACTGAAATGTTAAACTCAGTAACATCCCTGTTTCAACTCAGTTGTGTTATATTAATAATGCAATAATAACACAAACAGAAATGTCTCCTTAAATTTTTTTTCCACAAAAAAACACCAATAAAATTCCATTTAATAGATGTCAAACGCTCATTACATTTATGATCCGACTTGATTAGTATTGACACCACCAGTTTGGGGCTGCCACATAGTAAATATCACAACCTATTCATAACTTTTTGATTTGTTGATGAGAGCCTATTCATACATTGATTCAACTGATTCGTTTTCTTAGTATCAATCTTAATATCATTTCAATAATCTGTATAATTTGTATTTAAAGTAATGAATAAACAGTGCACAATTAATAGTTCATTGTTAAAATTACAATACATTATTTTATTAGTCACAAAATGAAAACAGTAATATGGTCATTTCCTGCTTTAAGATAAAATTAATCGATACAGTTAAATCGTTTTGACAGATGAAAAAAAATCAGTTGTAAGTATTTTCCAGCACTGATGACCTAGAAGACATCATGACATGATATATACATGCACGTGTAACTTCCATATGATTAATCAGAAACGTAACAGGCAAAGCATGCGGAGCACGTGTGGGATTGACAGGTCACTTTCCAGTCTTATTTTTCTGCGATCGCAATTAACGGCTACTAAAATCTAAGATCGAATACGACTTGACGATAATCAGCAAACGAGGAACATCAAAACTTAACAGGAAATAAAAAATGGATGGTTTTAGGGATAAAACGTCGCACCAAGAACTATGGACAGCATGGAATTTTCTGCCATGACGGAAAACGTGGCTCACCTCTGTCAACTGTTGCTCGGCATTTTCACGTCTTTCAGGGTCAAGGGTTGCCCTTAACACCTCTACCAACTTCCCAACATCCATTGTTGGAGGTTCGATGCAATGTATTTCGTGAATTAATCTTTAATATCTTTTTCTTCTTGATAAAATTTCCTCAACAGCGTGTGACGACGATGACCGGTGGCGCCAAGAGGAGACTACCCCGCACATGCTCGCAATAACACGCGGTTGCTGCAAAAGAAAATGTTCCTTATAAACGTTTGTGTAAAAAGAACATCATCAAAAAGTGTAAGAATGTGTTCATTATGATAAATATATAATCAAATCGCTTATGAAGTCTGAATTATACGAAAAAGGGTATTTACGACATATAATTTCCGTTCTTGGCATACACATGTGATGCCAAAAATATTTTCCTACTAACGACTCATGTTACCGTTTTCGTGTGCGGTCGCCTGTTGGCACTTTTATTTTTTAAAAAGTTCGATTGCATCCTGCTGATAAAAAAAATCAAGCATATATGTACAGTAAGATGAACATGATAACTATACTGCATATACTTGTTATCATTTCTCCTTCGGTTCAATTACAATGACATTTACAATTCCTATTGAACCAAAATGTATTATGTTGATGTTTACAAGAACGTATTTGATTGTAAACTCTTACTTGTATTATCGCACACACTGTTGCATAAATTTTCGCAAATATCATTAACTACAATGTTTCAAATAAGTGTAGTTTGTAAGATATGATCGCTTTTGTATTGTTAGGATAATGCAGGTAATTTTGGGTTTGAAATGTGCATTCATACTTTGGAATTACGATTAAATGATTTATTCGCTTAAGCTTGGTTATTTTTCCGGATTTTCACCTTAATTAACAATAAATCGTACTTTAACATCTTCCTAATGTAACTCACTTTGCAAATAGCAGATATCAGACGGAATTACTTTGAAATATAGTTTGGTGATACTGAAATACGTTTTCGACTTTCTGACTGACAACCTATCTGAAATTTGGAACTTCACACTGGCATCCAAATGTAGGCCTAAATAGTATCTTCAATATAAGTATCCACCAAATGTTCATTCAACCATAAGATTTCAGCAGACTTCAAGTAAAAATCCCGATCTAGCCATTTTAGTTGAAAGCATCCTCGGTTACCCATGGTTGTATATATGCTCCGTTACTCTCCACTTTATCACTGGGTGATATAGTGGAGAGTAACGGGGCATATATAAAACCATGGGTAACCGAGGATGATTTGAAAGTGGAAGGCACAATAAGATAATATAAGATTTACATTACATCTAACGGAGTTCTCCAGTATAAAAAAACCCACATAAACCAGCCATATAAACAATATAAACAATATATACACTTGATCATAAAAATCATTCCAAAAAATTCCAATGAAGGTCTATGCTATACAACAAATGATTGACGAAACCTGTTTGTTGTACTCGTCGACAAACGCAGTCTGCGTCCAGGGGGCAGTGAAGAATATTCCGAAAAAAAGTATTTGAGTTGAGTCACTTAAAATTTCATTTGATTTTTTTCAAGTTGCTCATAAACTGCCGATACTTTCAATATGATGTCCAATAATTTGTTAAGCGGTGCTAACAGTTTTAGAGAGTTTATTTTTATTTTTAAAGAGCCATCACGGATGTTAGTGTTTCAAATTTTTGGAAAATATACTTATAACGTCATTCGCCAGAGAATTTTTTTATCTACAACATGGCATATGTTAAATAATTTTCATATCACGACAATGTATTGCAATTTGGTTTCAAAGAGAAGTATCACTTCCACTAGCGCGCGCTACGGGTATCTGACGTATATAAACAGAGTCCCCTTTTTTGTGTAATACGTACTACACAAACAGCAAGCGCTTCCGAAGCGTGAAGGCTCGTCTCTAGCGCAAGTCGCCATAACAACCCATATGCTGCACGTGCTTCACGCGTCGCATTTGCAAAGTACCCTTGTCACACATTACTTAATGTGACGATTGCTTTACAAACTATGTTTCTAAATGTCCTGAGAATATAAAAATTATTTCCTGTTTAATGTTCTTTTTATTGAAATAAGACCAGCAAATTATGACAAATTTTTGCTCTCATTAATTATAAAATTCAAGCAAAATACCTAGTTGGGTAAAACAATTATTCCAATATCTGTAGCAAATACATAATTAAATGAAATGGTAAATAAATAACCATCAAAAAAATATATATTCGATTTCTTTCATTGCTCATATTTTTTTTTTATTCTTTCGTGTCTTTGTTTACTGTGTGTGAGCTAGACCATAATGCTTTGCGCTTGAAAATAATAGACTGGATCTATATTTAGACTGGAAAACACCTTTACTAATTAATGCAATTTCTCGGCTTATTTAAAGTTGGAAAAATTAGGGAAAAATTAAGTGTATTTATTTCACGGAGATATATTTTTGGAGAAATTTTGATATTTTCATCAACATCCGTGATGGCTCTTTAACAGACAGGTTTCCGTACCAACTCAACATAAAAAAGTGTTACCAAACTTTGAATACACGTTTAGTAAAATAAGCTCAATATAGTTTGATCTATTTTAAAATGTTTCAACTTCCATGCAATCGTTGCTGTCCTTTCCTATAATTCTGTCAGTGTTTTCATTCCAAGAATGTTTCGATATACATGTAGAATATATATCAGAATAACATTCACTTTGTCAATGAGAAGATGAGGCTAAATGGTATTAAAAGCAGATGAAAAATCAACACACATACCCGTACATATGTACCATAGCTTTCCGAATGCTTATAGATATTGTGTAACCGTGTGATTGTTGCATCTTCTATCCCACGCCTTGTTCTATATGTAAATTGTAAAATGCTGTTTTGACCTCAACTGTCGTGGTGGTGTGTACACTGAGATGAGATCAGAGAGGTACCGGGGTGCTTGGTCATGTAGACCTTGGTACATAATAGTCAGGATCTTGAATTCCTTTCTGGTTTGGATGGGCAACCAGTGAAGAGACTTTAGGATAGGGGTTATGTGAGACCTTTTTGGATGTTTGGGAGACAATACGGGCTGCCACATTTGGGACTTTCTATAGTTTTTCAAGTTTGCAGAACTGAGTCCAAATAGAATGCTTTTGGAATAATCCAGTCTGGATAGGACCAGAGATCTGACGAGAATGTGGGCTGCATCTGTTGTTAGATTTTGACTGATGTTACTGAAAAGATTAGAAAATGCTACGTTCTCTTGAGCTTTGACTTATGTTTTCTTATAAAACAAAATATCTGCAATTTCTCTTTCCAAACGTTTCACCTAACCCACCTGATGAATTTATCACTTCCCTTGAGAGGATATTTTTTCAGGTGTTATTGGAATGCAATATTATAATAATTATTATATCAGCTAGAACGTTACACTAGTACCGCGTTCGTCAATCTGAGTACTAGTACTACCCCGCAGAGTAAATGTGGTCCTCACTGTACCCCTTTCAACACCAATAATTTAAAGCAATCAGAGACCTTTTCAGATATCGCATTGAATTTGGCATATCATATGCCAACGACTGATTCCTAGCCTCGTCGCTGACTGGCTGGAGTGAAAGGTTACCTGAGATGACCTCTAGGCTGCAGTACTCAGATCAGAAACGCAGCGAGGTACGAGTGTTACGTTCGATCTGATTTTAATCAGATTGATATCATATTTCATTGATAAATGCCCCTTTTACTAATTTTTTTCATCTAATTGGTTAGTCTCTAACATCTCCATGAACCAGAAAACTATTTTAGTTTAATACAAGCATAGAATTTAATCATGTAGACAGGTCCTTCTTCCAATAAGAGATACTTGGTGTTTCATTTTAAAGATTTTATTCCAATGAGAGAATACTGAATACAGTATGGGCATGGTAAAGGGCGATAGTTATGCTCGATATTATACGATGCTGTATCCCGGCTTCTTAACCAATGAAAAGTCACCATTCAGCGGCTATGTCGGCAAAACCTACATTATAAAGAGTTTGAACAGAGTAATTGAAGCCTAATCCTTCAGCATAGCTTCACACTTATAAAAAAATATATATATATATGCGTACTGTTCGTTAAGAGTTTTTGAGAATAGAATGATAAAATTGTGTTCCTTGTTCAAATCATTCTAAGTCTCCTTGAATGTCTTACTAACAGTAAAACCTCCTACAACGTCTTACTTTCTCATGTAAAACCTCCTACAACGTCTTACTTTCTCATGTAAAACCTCCTACAACGTCTTACTTTCTTATGTAAAACCTCAGTCAGGGTTATTATCGGAAGAAATAAAACCTCATTAGTGGTAATTCCAAGAAAAGGAGTGCCCTACAAAACAATACACGAAACCAAACTTAGGTTTATACTGCCGTGGAAACAACTTTGTTTTAAAATAGTGCGGCTGCGCTTGAGAGGAGATAGTACACATCCTTTTAAGATATGTCAAACTTGATATTGTCTAAACTTTCAACTTCAATTAATGCTATACCTATAAAACGGTAAGTTGCAACAATTTTTTTTAAAAGTCCTTAAAGTTACATTCCCATCCATATTCATCATAGATTGTGCTTGAAGGATGTCGATTAATTACATTTATCAAATTACCAGCCACCCACTGTCTCTACAGGGGCGGATCTAGAGGGGAGTGCAGGGGTGCGCACCCCCCCCCCCCCCCCCCCCCCCCCCCCCTTTTCATTTGACATTTAAAAAAATGACCATTGAAACCAACCTATATTGTGTTCCTGTTATGTCGTATCTCTGAAGCATGTCTTCTCATATTTCTATGATAAATAATTATGTGCTAGTAAAATGTTAGAGACAATGCATTATAATGTTGATTCAGAAACAACAAATAGTGTATGGCCTCTGGTTGATCGGATCGTATTTGTAAAATAAATATTTGAAAATACCTAATACTAGAAATTCCACAATGCTAAATGTGGACTGCAGAAGTTTATGCGTCGACAGAGTACTATAAGAAAACCAGAAAATGTTATAAGTCGTAGGAAAGCACGTTGTCATCATCACGTGTGTTTGTGTACATTCGTCATCTGATTCCGGAACTTGATATGAGGGCGTCTTGAGTTACACTGATACGGTCGTTGAATGAAAATCTGATCCAAATATCCGCGGTCCCACTTAAATCAAACATTCCATCATGTAAGAACACATTTAAAGTATTTTTTAAAATTGTATTACCTGTAACATCTTAGTTTATTAGTTTTGCCTCAGAAGATATCAGAATAATAATTAGGTCAATAATCAATTATAAATATAATGTGCTTTCAAAAGTAATATTGCGTGTTTGACCTTTTTTCTGATGTTTTGTCAGATCTATAATTAATTTTCAAATTATCAACAATAAACGAAAAAGAAAACCATCTTTTCTTCAACTTTTTTGTGAAAATTTTAACTTGTGTGTTATAAACTATATATATATCTCTATCCATTATCTATCTATATATCCATTATTATTACACAATAACCGCCAATGAAATATTTCTTTTCTTTACAATATATTTATATATCATTGTATATATCATACAATTTACTAGATGTTTTGACAGAAATGTAAGATATATAAATGACAATACTTAATTAATTAATCTGATTGATTCAATAAATAAATTTGTGTCCCTTATTCTCCTACTGTTTTCTTCTACATATTCCAAAATGACTTTTGAGACTGATAACTATATAAATTTTCTTATGAAATGGAAACTGTTTTATTTATTCAGGACAGAGAGAAGCAATGACAATTTGAATCGCCTCCAGACTGACGTAAGTGAGGTGACATCGTTACTTCGTGACAATGTTGAAAAAGTTGTTGACAGAGGTTCCAAGATTGATAACTTACAAGAAAGATCAGGTAAGATATTATTTTTCAAATTTTAGCACATTTTAGTTGGCTCATCATCTCAACAATCCATACAATGTCTATCTGCTCATGTGGATTCAACAAGTCAGACTTTGGCTGTATATGAAATGTCAAGATACGATACCAATTTATGAAACACTATCTAACATGTATAAATATCCAATGTTTTTCATATATTTTGAAACCAAATTACAATTTGGAAAGAAGGTAACATATAATATTGTGAAGTATGAGTTTCTAAATTAACCCAACTTCCCTATTAAAGGTACATCCATTGTTTTGTTGTGGGTCACTTTATAAATGATGTTAATCCTTCAAGAAGTACTGACTGTTACCGAAAATGCCATTTCAATGATTGTCAATTTAGTATAGTGACGATATAATGGTATAAGTGTTGATTTTTTATCGAAAACCAGACAATGCAACGCATGTGGCGCATGTCAATTGGTCAAACGTAATTTTGTAAACTTATTTTCACCATACAAACAGATAACTTTGGGTTGATAGTGTTAAATCAACTTCCAAACGCAAGGAATAACTCTTGCCAGTCTGCATTACTGGCTGATTTATCCCTTGCGGTATTTCCCTCGCTTTCTTGGCCTGGATTTCTAAACACAGATTTCTTAAGGAAATACTGCAAGGCCTAAATCAGCTAGTAATGGAGACTGGCAAGAGTTATGCCTTGCATTGGGAAGTTGGTGTTAAATAGGTCTTATAAGTAGCCTACTGTGTAAATGGGACGTGTAGTTTCGGTTTCTGTACATGTATAATGATGTTGCTCAATTATTATTATAAACTATATATAAACTAGTAATAATGATACAATTGACTATTGGGGTTGAATATGCAAGTTGAGTGAAATTATTTGAACTTAACTAACACATATCTTATGTTGGCACGTATTTCAGCCAAATAAAATTTTATGAAACACAATGGATGTATCTTTAAGGCATATCTCTTGCCAGGGTCCATTACTGGCTGATTATAGCCTTGCAGTATTTCCTTTAGACTAACAATTAGTCTCAGAAATAATTTTTTTCCTCACTAACACCATTCTACAAACAATTCAAATATTTATAAATACAAAATTGAGCCCTAAATATGCCATAATGCCTAGAGTTGAGTAATCTAGACTTGCTGTTCCAGCCGCTGCTCGCAGGTTTCACCGCAGTGCATAGCCACATGGCATTGCGGGCTTTCTCCCTGCCATAAAACTAGCAGCCGCGATATAAGTGAAATACTCTTGAAAGCGGCGTTAAACCCCAACTCACTCACTCACTCACTCTAGACTTGCTATAATTTTCTAGACTGGGCTGGTCATGAATATTTTGCTCTAGGGTCTTGATGACAGACTATATTTCCTTAAACCCGCACTCACAGCCATTCAAAAAGCTGTCAGAGGCTAGTTTTGTTAATGCAAACATATTTGGCTAAAACTTCTGTATCTCCTGTAGTTCCTGATAAGGCGTGTTGAAGTGTCACATATATTCATACATCACTCTCCAGTCTCCATATGGCTATTAGCTGAGACCACTGAGAGCATGGGGTCAGGAGCACACAGGGTCTGTCAACCAGTATTACCAAACGACATTGAATCAACACACCATGGAAACAGCTATGTGGTAAAAAGGATCCAAAAACACACAATCGCAACAGACATTAGGTTTAATATATGAATAAGCTATTTTATTTTGCAAGAATGTTTCAAAATTGTTTTCCATGTACTTTTACACCTATGCTGACAAAATATTGTGCTCCTACAGGACAAGAACTGTTTATAGTCCACATACAGACCCAGATTAATAAATAGCATATCTCCTTATCTCTGTCTGTCGTCAGTGTGTCAACTAAATAAGGTCTGTGCCTTCTCACAAGGGCTATAACAAATTTTATTTATGGGATGAAGAAGTGCGGGTTTAAGCTTTCTGTGTGAGGAAATCAGAACCCACTGTGCATTACAGGTACAGCGATACTCTATCTTAGCACAGAAAAGTGTGGGAAATACTGCAAGGCTGAAATCAGCCAGTAATGGAGACTGGCAAGAGTTATGCCTTGTGTAGGGAAGTTAAAATTAACCTGTCAAATGAGGTTATCAAAATTAGTCCCTCTTGATTTTTTCATTCTGTAACTCGAGTCAATACTTCAACACCAAGCGTGACCCTGCAGTAAGAGAGCAAAGACTTCATCAGCGTGAGAGTTTTAATAATAATAACTCTTTATTGTCCGTAATACAGTGTACAATGGAAATTTGTTGTGTGCAAATAGCACCCGGCAGCCACAGTGCAGTGCCAGTTAAAGCGTTGTTCTGTCCTTATAATGCTGAGTGTCAAGCAAGGCAGCAACAACTCCCATCTTTTAACGTCTTTTGGTATGACGTGACCAGGAATCGAACCCGGCCTTCCGGGTGATGAGCGGACACTCTACCAACTGAGCTACATCCCCGGTTAGCTACATCCCCGGTTATACAGTAACAACAACTTCATGGTGTCTTGAGGATCAGTCTGTGAACTGAGTTAGATAAAAAAAATAATCAAGTTTATATTACAGAAACTCTGTCACATATAGGCACTCTATCCAGGGTAATAGAAGCCGCATGAAGATTTTCAGATTTTCTTAGGTCTTTTACAAAATATTTACCGGTAATATAACAAAGACAACACATTCACACATACTTTCAAACTTTATCTCTTTATATGCACGTAATAGACCGTAAAAAGGTCAAAGTCACAGGGGCTTGTATTACTGAAGAAATGCTTCGATACGATACATACGAGGGTCTCGTACTAATTAAAAAAGAAAGTATAGGGTGTATTGTATCGAAGTATTGGACCTAGAACTTGTTTTTCGTATTGACTATTGTTGAGTGATGTTCATTCTTCAACTTGTCATTGAATCAGATAAACTGGAAACAATTTGTTTCGTTACACAGAGGATCTTGAAGCTGGGTCGGTCAACTTCAAGAAGACGTCAGTACGGCTCAAGAAGAAAATGTGCTGGCAGAATTGTAAGATGAATTGTATAATTGCCATAGTTGCTGTTGTCATCGTAACTATCATCGTCGTCATTATTGTTGGTACGTTGGATTTTAATCATCTTTCATTAATGATGGTAAAGTGTATGAATCATTATCTGTCAATTTTGCTTTGAGGTTATATAAATAAGAATATGATAAATAGTCCATTTAAGAAAACAACCACCATCTATAGGTATTTTTTTTTCAATTTATCTTTGCTGCTAAAAGTAAACCTTACTCAAAGCTCTGGCGGACATCAGCGCTTTGCGCTTAGAGCATGCATTGAGCATGGATAATGCTTTTTACAAATTGAATATTATTATTATTACATAAAACTCCTGTCAACAAAGCCCGAAAACTTTCTCTCCTTGAGAACAGCCAATCACTGTCAGGCAATCAAGGTTCAAATAAAGATTACCATTGTATCACACCAGGTGCCCTTTTACTGCTGGGTAGACAGTGGAACACTTCGAACTAAGTCATTAACGAGGGGTGCACCTCATGTCGCAGAAACAGGTCACCTATCCGGTGAGCCCAGCATATTGTTGCTGAACTTCACTGATAGAGGTTCACTGAGCATAGCACAGGGTCACATTGCACCATGTAGTCTGTGGTTGGTTTAGTTTATTGCGACCAGCAACGATTGGATGGGGTTATCTCTGTCATGGCTGGAAATTCACTCAAGGAAACCCTGAGTTGTGAGCCTTGTCCCATAGACCTGGGCAAGAGACTTAAGTCCAAGTGGCTGCATTCCCATTTCAGTGCTTTTGAAAACCTCATTGGCGACTTATGCTTTATGTTCCCCAGGGTGTTGAGCATGGGATATAATGACATTCTTATTTTCACTGTCAATTGCATAAATAATTAAAATTGATTTACTGAAAGTTTTCCAATTTCCATTATTTCATCTTCAATTTCTTACAGTGGAAGTCAAACCAAATGCATCGTCAGGAGGTGATCATAACAGCACACTTTTTCTTCCTGAGGGAGGTAATTAGAACAGCAGAGTTACCATGGGAGGTGATCACAACAGCACACTTGTTCTAACCTAAGGGAGGTGATTTGAACAGCGTGCCCTTCATTACCAAGCGAGGCGATCTTAACAACCTACAACAAGTAGTACTTTCAAAAATATTTCTTTTGGCCTAGTATGTAACATACCAATATTACAGGTTGATTGTGTTAATGTGTGCATGAGTTCTTCATCAGTTATTTAAATTTAGTTAGAATGTTGTTTATTTAGGAGTTTTATTTTTAATACTCAAAGTAGTTTAGTTTTTTTTACCTGCAATGGTTCAAACATTCTTGCAAAATTTTTGGAAATCTTTATATCCATATCTACTGTATGTTGCATAATCACATGGACATTTGCAATATCTTCTTTTATATCCCAAAATAATTCTAAAATCAAACAATGCTGTGATATATAATAATGTTTTAATTGAGAAGAAGAAGAAAAGTATTTTATTTGTGTGTCTCATGCTGTACGTATAACATGATCATATATAGCCTCCCAGAATTTTCAAGTGATTTTGAGTGATTTAATGGAAAATCACAAGAAAGGATTTTATAGAAGTTTGAAGAACCCACTATTTTGTTACAAGTATTATCACATTATTGTTTTTACAAAGATAGTCTATATTTTGCACCTGTTTTTAAAAGATTATTTTGTCTGAATCCCTCACATAAGTGGATCTATACAGAGCTCTTAAGTGTTTTGTCTCTCTATCCAAAGAAAGGTTGAATAATTTTTCAGCAGATGCTTGTGCATTTTTTACTTGATCATTAAAGTTTTAGTGCTGGGAAATAATTTCCAGATTATTAAGTCTATATAAAGTTTTTGTGATGTCATTGTAGTAAACAGTCTTTTTAGAAGTTGGCCGTTTTATGCCTATTTATCAGGAGTAGAATAGGTATTAAATGATATCATTACACCGATAAGTGTGCAATATGACTTTTGCCAAACCCTTGAAAATGTTTGCGTCACTCGCGCTCTTGTTCTTGGGAAATATAAATCACATTCTTTTCGTAAAAGTCTGATTACCATGCAGTATAAATGGGTACCTGGTTATGGTATGTTGGAGGTGACCTTCTAGTGACCGTTGTAAAAGTGACATTTGCCAGTGACACGTCATAATGATGAAATAAACGTAAGACCAACGTTTTCTATTATATATGCTATTTGAATTTGTGAGAACTATTGATCATAAACATGCTTATAAATAAAGAAGACCAAATCAGAGGCAAATACCAAAAATAGTTCATTTGTGTTATTTACAATAGACATATTCAAAGGACATATGCTAATGAGCAAGACCCTTAAGAGTAAAATGCCTAGATCTTTGAAGTCGCTCGGTCGACATGGCCACTGAAAGATAAGTTTTCATTGGTTAAGAAGCAGTGATACAGTATGAGAGTCAAATTTCCTTTGTTAGGGGATTTTGCTTCTGCTCCCGATTTCAAGGGATATAGAACAGAGGTTAGGATCCGAAATCTGAAGGGAGTAACCTCTGTGGGAAGAGAATGGTACACACTAGGAATCCTCATGAAGTCACCAAATCAAACCATCAGCAAACACCTTTTGCCATTTTGTACCAAAAGTAATTGTATATCCTAGTCCTCTTGTTATATTCACAGTAAGGCTGGGCGAACAATTTCTTTTGCGATGTTTCATGTGTTGAATTGCGTTTTTCCGCGCACACAACACGCGTTAAGTAAGTGCATTTGATATTGCATTTTATGAAAAGTTCATATAGGTGCTATATATCTCTAGTGTATTGTAGTCTACGGGTATGGATGTCAACATTGCTACATCTAAATAGTCTTACAAAACATGTTTAGGATATTTCAGTTTTATATTCAAAACAAACAATATGTCCATGCGTATGTCGGCAACAGTAATGTCAATCATGTTTTTAAAAACTATATAAAAAGCGGGATTTGTAATAATGGATCAAGACATAACACGATACGTAGTCCTTCCATTTGGTTTCAGTGGGGAAACCCCCTCGAGAAGTGTAAAATATGACGTCAGATAGGGAATCCTCCATGCGATTTTGTTTGTGTAGTGTGCACCCAGCCTAAGAACAGGAAGATTTTCTGGAAAACAACTTCTTTAATATGAAAATATATAATGTTTCGGAGTATATACTCACTCCTTCATTCACCTGGTGAAGGAGTGAGTATACTCAGAACTGTCGTGTATTTTCACATTAAAGAAGTTGTTGTTATCTAGAAAATCTTCCTGTTCTTATGTATGCCCTTCACAGACTTGTATTCAAGCATTTCAGGAACAAAGGTACACATTTTGATTTCTTCAAAGATGCTTTTGTGAAAGTTGTGTCTTCATTTCTTCAGAAGATTGTATGGGTCATGCCTCTCACAATTCCTTCAACTGTCACTGTCAGTCGCCTTGAAAATATACTGATTTCACAAATTCACAAGTGCCAGTATACTGTATGTAGTAAGTTTGAACTAGTAGCCAATGTAGTAATGTAGCTTATCTATGCTTAATTCATCTATGTTTGAGTAATATGTTCAGATGAATATTTGTATATGCTCTTCAATCATGTGTAAATAAATTACATTGAAACGAAATCCAATACTGCATAATTTGTTATCATTTGAAGAATTAATTGTTTAATACTTCGCAAACAAAATGGTAGTATGATGTCCATAATAATAATTTCATTGTTTTCTGTGTATGTAAACAATGTAATATGAATCAAAATAAAATATTTGTGTAAAGAAATCACTGATATTCAATGTAACTATTGTTTTTGTAATCTAAAAATGCTTCAAATATTTATGTTTGTGATACTAGCATCATCGCCAGTGATAAATACAAATACATGAAACTGTGCAACAATGTTGAATAAAATATTATTTTGTTTTCAAATGTTATTTTATATATGAAGTGTTCATAAAATCATCTGTTCAATTCCCAGAATGACAAAATCATTTATATACTGAGAGAAACAAATAGGGGGACACCCAAAATGTATTCCTTTAGAAGATGTTCCAGGTAGTAACAGGTCAAAAAGGTTCACTTAATTCCGTGACCTGTGCGGTTTCTTTTAATTCATACTTTTGAGCAGAAGTCTGAGAAAATTGCTACGCATCATTACCAAATTTGACATGATTTCATATAGCTTCATCAGATTAATACACTTGTATAATGTATAATGTAATTAATTTATCAGCGTCCAATCTAAAGGGGGCGGGATAGCGCAGTCGTTAGCGCTTTCGGCTTCGGATCAAGAGGTCGGGGGTTCGAATCCCGCCAGGGGCACGGCAACTTTGTCTGCAGTAGAGAACTGTTCTACACACAGTAAGGTTTGGGTGCAATGCTACACTGAATTTAGCGTAGAACCACCCATGGTTCGCTAGTTCCAGCCGATGCTCGCAGGTTTCACCGAAGTGCATAGTCACATGGCGTTGTGGGCTTTCTTCCTGCCATAATACTAGCAGCCGTGATATAAGTGAAATACTCTTGAAAGCAGAATTAAAGCCCAACTCACCTCACCTCACCTCCAATCTAAAACAGATTTGTCTTTCCATCATATAGAAGAAAGTAGGACTTCTGAAAAATGTTTAATTGGTCAGACTTATTTTGATCTAAGATTTACAACATACAGAAATTTATAATACAAAAAATAAGCAACAAAATCCCTTGCAAAACTTTTAAAAAATCAATCGGAGAACATTACTGCAACATAAATTAATGACATCACAAAATCGCTTGTAATTCGGCACTGCACTTCTCCTTGTAGCGCAGATGATTTGTTTGAAAAGAATCAGATGAACAGTTTTTGTAAAATCGGTCGGATAAAAATGTCCTTGAATTTAATATATACGCCCGGACCGTTGGTACAGCCAGTAGATAATGGCAAACAAAGGTCAGAATATGGATTCCTTTTCATCTTGTCTTCAATGATGGTCAGTATTGAAGCTGTTCATTTACGTATTTCTCTTTCATTTGTTTTTTCATTTTATAGAAACATTTCAATTGTATTTGATTGACATCCTAATTGACAATGAACCCTGATCAAAATAGTCACGTCATACCTCCAGGCTTTCTTTCAGTCCATTTAATATTACACTATCTGTAATGATTGTACGGAGATATTGTTTTATCAAATGGCTTTATATTTTCTTCATTCTATGTGCATCGGAAAAGACGGCGTATATATCTAAAACTGTGGTGATATCAACATGTCCTGGATATATCATCCACACTCAGTGTTAGCAACGTCATTGATTGGATGATAGGAGGAGACATGGAGAGTGCGGAGGTTGAAGAACACCACCTGACGCTGTGGTGACTTAAACAATTGGAATCATTGTTACACATGATGTAAACTTTAAAGGTACCATATTACCACTAGCCCTGCGTTCAGTAACTCGAAATTTCCCCAGATGTTCGCGAGCGTTCGCGAACACCCAATGTTAAAACAAGGATACCCGCCGCGAACAATGTGTTACTGAACGCAGGGCAGGTCTTTGAAATGCATTTAGAAGTGGACTGAGTATATACTCCGAAACGTGTATTTTCACATGAAAGAAGTTTATAATGAGAAAAATTCCTGTTCTAACCACCTTATGATATTCCTTCTGAAGTTAGTGAAACCTATTACATGTTTGAGAAAACAGAAACACGTTTGACACAAGTTGACATACCGGTAAGCGAAATACCAGTGACGTTCAATAAAAGATTCCCCTGATGACTTCTACTTTACTGAAAGAAACGAAACTTGGTACAGTTATTAGTCTTTCTCTACACAGGCACCACACAGTGTGACACATTTCTCCCATCGCTTGATACAGCCTTTTAGGCCTTTCTTGTAAAAGGCATCAGATCTTGTCAAAAGCCAGGACTTGACCTCATTAATGAGGGTTTCATCATCGGTGAAACGAGTGTCTTTCACAAATGACTTCATGTTTGGGAAGAAGAAGAAATCAGATGGCACGCGGTCAGGAGAATACGATGGGATATTTCATAGCCGTCTGAGCTACACGTGAGTTGTTAACAGGAGCATCGCCCTGAAGCATGCGGACACCTTTAGTGACCATACCGCGAGCCGACAACTTCCGCATGTGCAAATGGTCATGAATGATTTTCTCCGCAGACCCCACACTTATCTTGACATCTTGGGCAAGTTGACGGACAGTATTTCGGCAATCTTTCAAAATTGCAGCTTCCACTTGATAGAGTCATCAGCAGTGGCTGACTGGGGTCGACCTGGAATTAAAGCTGTTTCCACGGAGGTCCGACCACACTTGAACTGACGATGCCAGTGTTTGACAACGTCATACGATGGGGCATCCACTTCATAAGTTTATTTCATCTCATCAAAAGTCTTCTTTGGTGTCCGACCCTTCAAGAATAAAAACCTGATAACCGCCCTGTATTCAATATCCTCCATGTTTACACACCTTACTCTACTCTAAGACATGTGCTGATAGAAAGAATGAATATTTTGAAAGTATGAGACATCACTTGACCTATGAAGACATGCTACATATCACATGTAAAATTTCTACGTCTTCCGGTAAAGGGAAGTTGGTCAGGGAAATCTTTATTGAACGCCCCTCTATCTATAATAGCTTGATATTCTATCCCGTGACACGGCCACATTGTGTTTGGATATTTACTAATAATATTCATATCACCACTTACACATGTCATCATATTTCTTATAGCTAATCGATTTGCATGATTTATACAAACCCATCCCTCTACCTATTACCATGAACTATATGAATTATGAAAAATACCAAGAACGTGCACAAGTATGGCGGTGGAAGGTATTGTACTTACTTCAGCAACATTGGGCTTGGCGTATCACCGAATGGGTGACCCGCCCATTCAACGAGCTGAGAGTTAAAGGGATTCATTCACTGGCCTGTCCTGATATAGGAGTGTAGAGACACATGTCACCCTGGGTAGTCTCAGTGAAACCGTATGGCACATATGAAGCCCGATATGACTGGTCTCATGGGTGCTAATTCTGCATCTGAACACATCTGAACTGCATCTGACATACTCTGTACTAGGTGCTGCCAGTGTTGTTGACTACGTCAGCACCATGAGCATACACTGTTGATGACTTTTACGACTGCTTCAGTGAAACTTCGTGATCCCATCACTTCACATCGCCGTGTAGTGGGTGGGCTTGGGCTAGAGCAATGGTGCACTTGTCTGATGTGGGATCAAGAGGTCCTGGGTTCAGATACTGCAAGTGGCGTGGGTACGTAACTTTTTTTGTTGTTGTTTTTTTCCCCAACAATCTGTTCTATACATATATGCGGTAATTGTGTACAAATTAGACAGTTTGATTACAGTCAACCCTGTTCCGAGAAATTTCCGTTTCAAAAGAGTGCATCTCTCCACATAAAAAACCCAAGCAAATTCGTATCTTGGTAGATCTGATATTTTGCAGTGGTTGTTCCTCGGATTAGTGTAACGTTTAACCAAACTGGCATATCATGTTAATGAATTAAACTAGCCTGTAGTATTGGTATAAAAGTAAGCTGGTCCGAACTTATTCTCCTAGACCAGTCCACTAGGATGCAGACTACGTCACCCTATACTAACCGACGTCTCTGTGATGCGAGTGGAATAGTCTGCAACCCCGTATCGACTCACCATATCGTTATAGTCCAGTTTTTCTGTTTGTTTCATAGAATACCACGAGTGTTGATCACTATTTAGCACCAACAATTACGCTATACTAAAAACACATTAAAACGTACACTTTCTATGGTTGTCATTCCACTGAAATTGATTCGGAAGACCCTCGATCTATCGATACAATCTGCTGGCTATATCGATACAACCTGCTGGCTATATCGATACAATCTGCTGGCTATATCGATACAACCTGCTGGCTATATCTATACAACCTGCTGGCTATATCTATACAACCTGCTGGCTATATCTATACAATCTGCAGGCTATATCTATACAACATGTTGGCTATATCTATACAACTTGTTGGCTATATCTATACAACCTGCTGGCTATATCTATACAACCTGCTGGCTATATCTATACAATCTGTTGGCTATATCTATACAACCTGCTGGCTATATCTATACAACCTGCTGGCTATATCTATACAATCTGTTGGCTATATCTATACAACCTTCTGGCTATATCTATACAACCTGCTGGCTATATCTATACAACCTGCTGGCTATATCTATACAATCTGTTGGCTATATCTATACAATCTGTTGGCTATATCTATACAATCTGTTGGCTATATCTATACAACCTGCTGGCTATATCTATACAACATGCTGGCTATATCTATACAATCTGTTGGCTATATCTATACAACCTGCTGGCTATATCTATACAATCTGTTGGCTATATCTATACACTCTGCTGGCTATATCTATACACTCTGCTGGCTATATCTATACAACCTGCTGGCTATATCTATACAACCTGCTGGCTATATCTATACAACCTGCTGGCTATATCTATACAATCTGTTGGCTATATCTATACAATCTGCTGGCTATATCTATACAACCTGCTGGCTATATCTATACACTCTGCTGGCTATATCTATACAACCTGCTGGCTATATCTATACAATCTGCTGGCTATATCTATACAACCTGCTGGCTATATCTATACAACTTGCTGGCTATATCTATACAACCTACTGGGTATATCTATACAATCTGCTGGCTATATCTATACAACCTACTGGCTATATCTATACAACCTGCTGGCTATATCTATACAATCTGTTGGTGAAGCCGTGTGAATGACGGTACTAGGAGGTATACGCGTTATAAACATATAGTTTGAGGCGACTGACCAAGTAAAAACATATCAAATATCGTGCAAACGTATACGTAAAAAGCCATAATTTGAATGTGTGTTTTCATTTTCAAGAGAGTGATGTGTTTTAGAGGATAGGAACATATCCGAGAATATATACAGCTAGCTTTTCCTGTCAATGCTCACTTCTTAATTTACAGTTGTGGATTTTGTCGATACATTCATCACTAGCATCATTCCAAAACACTGCATTACAACAAACATAGCCATTGTAAGTTGTTCCGTACACTTCAAATATCTAATAAGTACACAAAACAATATGGATAAACTATGAGTTAAAGCCCCGACCTCATAACGTGGAACAGCTTGTATTTTATAGCCGTTATTGTCAACACTAAAGACACAAAACCAAACAATGATGTTACTTCATGTGTAACACGATACGATGTACCAGTACCATTTGGTTAAAGAGAACCACTGGCATTAGTGTTGTATGTGCACTAGTTCTCGTGTCTGCGGGAGCTTTCCATGTTCTGGAGATAATCTGGAACATTCTGGAAACAACAAATTGCAGTGCACTGGTTGAAAGAGACATGTTGCATGCGCTGTTAATTTACGTCTAATCATATTCTATATCAAGCCATGTCTGTTGCTTCTTGTCCAAAAGTCAATGGCTCTACTTTTGCACTCTCATCTTTAGGAAATTATATCTTTGGAATTCATAGTCAAGCAGAAATAAAGCCCTAGAGATATCAGAAACATACGAGGAAATTATATATTAGATTTAACTTTCATCGCAGGGAGACGAAGATGTCATTGCTGAACTTACTCTACTTAATTATTCATTTATTCACCAACCTAGGAATAATGTTCAAGGTGGAGGACTTGCTGTTATCAATAGAGATTCTCTTCGAGATGATTCACAGACACGTTCGGAGACGTCAGATGGATTAATGTTCCTTCAGATGATAACTGTTAACGTTGTACAGACTTGATGTAAACGCTATGTGCATTTACATGCCACCCCTTCTAAACAGAACAAACTTACGCCATCTGAATTTTTGGAAAACTTGTTGAATCAAATAGTTAATCCAACTTAATATATTTGGACGATTTCGATGTTAATTTCGACAGTCAGCATTCGGAAAGAGAGGCGATAGTGAAATTACTAAAATTGGACAATATTGTTCAAACGATGTCTGTGCCTACCAATCAGTCATCACACTGGATTATGTTCTGTTCTGATAACCTGTCTTTGGTTACTGATATCCAAGTAAATGCTAAGCAGATGTCTGGTCACATTTTCGTGAGCATGACAAGGAATATGAGCAATTCTACACCCAGATATATGCAAATCAAATGTCGGAACATCAAAATGCTTGATAAGGAGGAGTTAAGAAGGACGTTCTTACCTCATCATTGCTATTAAAGTGAATCGTCAACGGACCCAAATGTATGGCTGATGTGTATGATACGACACGGGTGAATCTTTTGATGAGCATGCTCTAGTTCACATTAACAATGTTCGGAAGAGACCAGCGCTCCGTTCCACAACAGCGAGCGCTTATAATCGCTCATTGATCGCTGAATGTAGCGCTAATGTAGCGCTCAATGTAGCGCATTCTTTCCTGAACGACACGGTGCGATTCCTCGAGGTTTGCTCGCTTTGCTTCGTAGCGCTACATTGAGCAATCGCGTTCAAGAAGGGTTTAATGTAGCGCTCAATGAGCGATTATAAGCGCTCGCTGTTATGGATGTTATGGAACAAAGCCCAGATTCTCTCTGGTTCAATAATCAAAGACAGACAGACAGACAGACAGAAATAGTTTATTTGAGTGTCACAAGTCAGTTACATGAAGATATATATACATTGTAGAATTCGAGTTAAGAAAACTGACATCCAGCCGTAAATTGGCTTATGAGACACTAAACATTAACACATTTAAAATATCGTAAAAGTATAGGTTAAACATATTGTTCTTTTAAATGCGTTATAACATATAATCAAATCCCCAAAGGCAGACAAGGGTAAAATGAAGAAATGAAGGCCAAGGTCACAAAACGATGTTGAAAGATCATTCTCACTTCGCTGAACCTACGTACGAAAGAATCCAGTAAATAGCACTTGAGTCATTCCACTTCGTGCGTACCTAAAACCTTACTGATAGCAATCAGTAAACGCCAACTTAACAAACTCAAGAAGTTCCAGAACACAGCTGCAATAATAGTGACTAAAATTGGCACATATATCACCTGTTCTTAGGGAATTGTACTGGCTTCCCATTGAAATAACACTCAACTTTTAAATGCTATGTATGTCGAACATAATATAGCACCACCATACCTGACAATTGCTAGTAGACTATCTTACCACGGAAGTTACTTCCGTAAATTTAGATTTCCGATCCTAACCTCTGTTCTACTAGGGCTGGATTTCTCGGCTCCAGGAAAATTCCCTAACAGGGAAACGGGGAACTGTATGTAAATTAGCTTTCAGCGGCTATGTCGATCACGTGACTTCAAAGATCAGTTAAAGGGGTCAGTTATGGTCTGGGAATGCAATTCCTATGACGGTACGGTACGAGAAATTTCAATAACGAGCGACATCCTTGTTCCGTCCTAATATTTCACTTTTACAATGATGACAATGCTCCACCTCGCCGTTCCAGTTCGTATGGTCAGAACAACGCCATCACCCAACTCCCGTGACCTGCGTTGAGTCCAGGTTTTAATTCCTTGGAATATTCATGGTGCATAATTGGACGTCGAACCCAAAGAATGGAACGTCATCCACATACTCTTGCTGTCTGAAGCTACATTGCATCGTTAGTGGCAGCAGTTGTCTTTGGAACGAATTCGTAAACTCACTGAAGGCATGAGGAGAAGGGTTCACGTCTCCATTAACAGTTTCAAACAGATCTAAGTCGATTTCCACTGCAGCAAAGTTGTATGGTATGTAAATCATGCGTTTAAAAACAAAATATGTTAAAATAAATTATGTTGACAACAATGACCATTGTGTGTGTTATTTCTTACTCAATATGATCAGCTTTCGAGACGGAGTAGTGTCAGAGTCATTCCTGACTTGATTTGATGACATTTGAAGTCAAACTTAACAGTTAAAAATAGAGCCATGGGCTCTGTAGCTCATCAGGGTTTATATTGTTTGATGATGAAGACAGAAACATATTGTCTCAATATAATGCATAATCCCTAGCGCTGACAAATCTTCGTCTTGAAAGTGAGAGAGACCACTCAGCAAGGTCAACACACAGGAGATTATGCAATATGCTGACCCCTTGGCTCTGGTTACAAGCCAGCTGTGCTTTTACAGCCAAATTATGTTATAGCCTCTGCCTTGCACAAAACACTGGCATCACTGATCTAACTGTATAAGGCTTAGAGAGAACAGGCAATGTGATGAATCTCATGGTACATAGTGCAATTTAGAATCACCTTGGCTAAATAATCTTTGCACAATTTTATCGGTTCTTAGCCTTTTCATCCAAACATCTAAACATTCTGAACGCAATATTCCTTCTAGTTTGTTCTGGAGAAGAAGATGAAAATAGATTTTTATGTTTTGACCTGTGAGGGCGTTTTTTTTATAATATCCACAATATTCAGTTCATAGGCTATTCAATAGTTCTCATTTCACATTGATTACATCAATTTGACAAACATGTCCATAATGCATGGAGACTTGATCTTCAATATATATTTCACATTCCTACTGAATAAGATTAACGGCAAAGTTACATTTTTTCTCAATTCTGCATTTCTCAAACCCAAGTTAGGACTCACATATCTAAAAGATGAGATGACTCTCTCTCAGGTATTTTATTAGGGAAAAATTGATTGAAGTGCACATAAAATATCAGTTCAAAATTCAATTTCAAAGGTTTTTTTTAGGCTATGGCCCATATTTGGGGTCACCAAATTTACAAGTTAGACTCCCAATTGGCTAAAGAGTTTGCACACAATATTACAGCCTTCTAGGTCTTTTTGTTCCGGAGAAACTGATGAAAACAGGATTTTAGGTAATGGCCTGTGAGGCCCTTATTTGGGACCACAGGGTCACCAAATCTACAATTTAGAATCTCCATTGGTTAAAGACTCTTTACACAACATGACAGCCTCCTAGGTCTTTTCGTTCTGGAGAAGAAGAAGAAAATAGAATTTTAGGTCATGGCCTGTGAGGCCCTTATTTGGGGTCACAGGATCGCCAAATCTACAATTTAGAATCTCCATTGGCTAAAGAGTCTGTACACAACATTTCAGTCTTCTAGGTCTTTTCGTTCTGGAGAAGAAGATGAAAATAGGTTTTTAGGTTATGGCCTGTGGGGCCCTTATTTGGACGGACGGACGGATGGACGGACGCCATCCCATGCCATAAGCCCATATGGCCTTTCAGGCCTGATGAGCTAAAATTATAAATGTATCATATGTGATTGAGTGTGGCGCCCTTTTCTAACGTTAAACAAATAACCCACAACTATTTATTATTCTTGAATGCAATAGGGCACATACGATACTGCCATGGAGGCCGTTCCACTAAATGATCTTAACATTGGCTAAACTTGGGTCTTTGGGCTAAGATCGATCAGTGGAACGGTACCCTGGACATTAAACTCCAAGTTGTATAAATTATTGTTCTGCTTTAAGATCGGTCAGTGGAACTGTACTCTGGACATTAAACTCCAAGTTGTATAAATTATTGTTCTGTTTATGTTTCTGTAAAACAACATGAACAATAAAATGTAAAAATAGAGCCATGGGCTCTGTAGCTCATCAGAAATTGCATGATTCAATATCTCAGGTTGATGACTTAGTGAGTGAATTGTTTAACAACTGCTTAAATCAGAATACGAGATTAATATTATGTAATTATAACTGCTTCAAAAGATATGTCTACACAAGATTTCAGCATTCTAGTACTTTGTGTTCGTTTAAAGTAATAAATATAATGCACAACTCCTAGCCCTGAAAAATTGCAGTCTTGAAATTGTCAGTGCATAACAAAAACATGACTCGACACTAAATGTTGATAATATGGGTAGTCCAGGTATCACACTATCACAATTCCTGCAAAGATATTGAAGAAAAGGTGATCCCCCAAATGTAAACAGAATAAACATATTCCCCCAAATCAACAAACAAAATGGTATAAAATTTGGAGAGAAACAATACAAATCCCTTCTCAAGTGAGTATACCTTATTAATGAATCCTACAGAGTGATGCAAAAAGTATTCGGACGGTGACATTATTTCCATAGACTTGCATGTTAATGTAGTCTAGGATAAATAATTTTCCTAAATTAAATTCTGGTTGGATCATTGTCAAAATTTTCAGCTTCATATGAAATCATCTAAGGCTCTGACGTACATAATTTAGATTATATTTTCTGACGACAACTTAACAAGTGTTATCCAAATTACCTATATATGTACATTAAATAAAAACAGTCCCCACAGATCGCTATGTTAAATGTTAAAATATGAGAAAGATTATTATTCTCTGATTCCACTTTGAAGGCTAGCATTATGTAACCACAGGGAGAGAGACATCCTCTATAATCCAGCGCTATTGTTCCGATAAATCTACACACAAGCGCGCTTGTGTGTAGATTTATCGGAACAATAGCGCTGGATTATCGAGGATGGGAGAGGGAAAGACAGACAGACAGACAGAGACAGAGACGGGAAGGGGGAGAGAGCGTCCACACCTGTCCATGCTATCCCACATAAAGCTAAAGACTCTCAACCAGTTACTGGCCATGGAACCCGATCCCACCTGACAGATACACATAAAATAGAGTTGAATTGCATAACAATAAAAAGTTCTATCTTGCTTAATTTCTATGATACAAATATAATGAAAGTTGTGTTAGAAAGCTCTCGAAAACAACTTTCATTCAAATATAAACATTGCTAAGATAAGATAAGATAAGATCAGATCAGATCAGATCAGATCAGATCAGATCAGATCAGATCAGATCAGATCAGATCAGATCAGATCAGATCAGATCAGATCAGATCAGATCAGATAAGATAAGATAAGATAAGATAAGATAAGATAAGATAAGATAAGATAATTCTTTATTATCCCGAGGAAAATTTACATTACATCTAATACAGTCTCCAGTATATAAAAACAAAACAAAAAACATACAACAGCCATATAAACAATATTATAAACGTTATATACACTTGTGCAAATTGATCATTAAAAATTCATTCCAAAAATGTTCCATTAAAGGCATAAATGCTATCCAGAACAAACGATTGACGAAACCTGTTTGTTCTACTCGTCGGCATACGCAGTCTGCGTCCAGAGGGCAGTGAAGAATATTCCGAAAAAAGTATGTGAGTTGAGTCACTTAAAATGTTATTTGCTTTTTTTGAAAGTTGTTGATCATAAAAACTGCCGATACTTTCAATAGGAAGTCCAATAATTTTTGAAGAGGTGTTAACAATTTTAGAGAGTTTATTTTTATTTTGAACAGACAGGTTTCCGTACCAACTCAAAAAATTTAATGTTACCACACTGTTTGGTAAAAAAAAACCTCAAAATAGTTTGATCTATTTTAAAATGTTTCAACTTCCACAAAAAAATGCAATCGTTTCTGTCCTTTCTTATAAATTTTGTCAGTGTTTTCATTCAAAGAAAGTTTCGAATCTAAGACAGTACCCAAATATTTATATTCCGTTACTCTTTCTAGTTCATTATCATCAATAGTCACAGGAGGTTATGGTAGCGTTAATGTTAGCAAAATGGTAAACCATTAATATGTTTTCATTTCAACTTACTTACTTTTCATCCAAAAGACTTAAAATTTGGAATTTTTTATATTCACTAAACATAGATGATATCCTCAAAATTCGAATGTTCTAGGGTCATTGGCTTCTGAGATGAAAAATATACCTTTATATGAACCCCTTTCACAGTCAGTGTATCAAATTGTCAGTATTAAAATTAACAAATCATAATCTCCATATTTTAAAGAAAACACTGCCCATGTTTCTGGATTTCTCCTATTGCAGGTTCATGAGAAGAAGTCGTTTGAAGCTTTTAGGGTGAACCCCCTGCAAAGTTCATATTTCATAATTTATCTCAACCAAATTTACAAACTTGTGTCTCCATCCCACAAAGATGTTAATGACAAAATTTCACATTCCATATCAAGCGCTTTCGGAGAAGAAGTCGATAAAGGTTTCACTTTAAACGTCTCTGGCGGCCATATTTGTGGGCGTTGGAATTCGTGGTGAACAAACTCTGACTTTCAGGCCTGATGAGCTAAAATGTTTTTAGATTCAACCATTTGTTTCAACCACCAGTCTATAAACTGCAAGAACGTGTAACACTTAACCATACTTTAATCATTGCCGAAATAAATTGCAGATTATGATATTGGATATAGAAAATCATATAGATATCAGAAGGTCATATGTCTGTCAAAAGGTACTTATTTAAAACCAAATTTGAATAAACATTCCGGTATTCGTCACACTCGTCTTTCGTAATCCGGGTCTTAGACTATCTTAACCATTATTTAGTGTCTCGCTCAGCAAACAATTTTTTTTTTTTATCACGATCGCTTATATTGAGAAAACTTTTCCATAGCCTGGTCATATTAAACACCATTCATGTGTGACATACGAGTTGGCATTCACCAGTGAAAATAGCTTTTGAACGTGTTAACAGTCATTAGTGACTGAAAACAACAAACGCGGAGACAATCGCTTTCTGGTGCATGCGGACTCCATGTAATATCAACTCGATTAATGCTATGTTGGGACGGTTTAATCATATAATAACTAGGAATCCGGTTTTATTTACAAATTACATGTCATCTAATCTCGGGAGATAGAAAAGGTAAAAACTTATGTTAAACATGTACGTATGTCGCGACCAAGGCTCGACATTGCATGGGGTTTGAAGGTCGATGTCATACACGTCACGATAACACGTACCGGTAGGCTAAATGTTGGTTTTGGGCCCAACGTCGAGTTTGGGCCGTGAAATACGTATCTTATCACATCCCCAAGACTTTATCCACATGCGACTATGCTTTGCGGATGAAGCATGTCAGTATCAACTAAAAGTTGTGAACCATGGGTGGCACTGCACCGAATAATATAGTATTGCACCAGAAGAAGAAAACAAGTTTGTAGGAGTCAATATACCGAGCGGGATTCGAACACTGTCACTCTTTATCCAAAGTCGAAAGTGATATTTACACGACAACATTCCGTTGAAGCATATCATTTATCGATCTATCGTAGGTTATAATAAAATGGTATCAACATATTTTAAAGTACCGGGAACCTCGAGGGGTACGTTTTGCAGAAATGATTATGACATCAGTTAAGAAAATAACAATTCCACTTCATTTTGTTCAAATAAAATCGGAAATAGTTTAAAATTAGCGTTTTAAATGTACCTCACGAAAACAGTCGGCAAACGTTTCAATTAACCAATCACGCCTTGCCACGCTTTAGCCACCTGGGAAACCTAAGCGAGCCTCTCGCTAGTGTTATTGTTTACATTATTGAATCGAAGTGGTCACGTATTTTCACTGATTGTGTTTGTCAGAACAATTACTAAGGTATGTCAACAGTTAAACAAAGTCGAGACACATAACGTCATTAAGTTGATTAGCTTTTCTTGTTATATATACGAACATGTGTGTTTGAAGGCTAATCTAAGGGCAATATACGATAATGCCGAGGAAATGTATTTACATTTTCGCGATCTCGAATTGAGACATCTAACACATACTACGGACTTAATTTATCTGAATGGCATCTTATTGAGCACTGTAAGAAAATAATACAACACACTTTATATATAATAATGTTAGCAGTTACATGTGCCTTATTCAAGGTAAATACTGGTAGCTTAATTTAGTTTCTTGGCCAGTCATAAATGGCTTTTACGATCTCCGAAATTGAAATGGAGTAGAGCGAATTTATTCCACATGATGGAAACAGGGTAAAAACAAATTGCACATACGATTTATTTCCATAAAAACTTTTAAAAAATGAAAGCGAAAATTGTTATCGATATCGAATTGTTTTTTTTTAAATGATAAAAATATAAAACTGGATGAACTAGAATGATATAGACAGCATATTGTAAGTTGTTCATATCAAGTGTTCCGGGTCAGTTCGTACCAAAACCGGCTCGTCTCATGGTCGGTTCGCACCAGAACCAGTTCACCCCAGGTCGCTTCGCCCCAACTATAAATATATGTGTTACATGTATCTAATTTATGTTTCATTGTTAAATATTGACATGTATTACTCGCCTGTGTAAGATACTGCAGTGTAATATTTATATCGCAATATTAAATTAGTGTAATACCGCCGCACGTATGACGTCACAATAGTTTGGGATTATGACGTCACAATGGGAGTAACGTCGTCACAATGGCATCGGGCTTGCGGAATAATAGTTTCAGAGCCATGTCGACTATTTTGCGGGATTATTGGTGGGCGAGTAATTAACAGAATACTAAACTTCCTAAAGACCTTCTATTTAATACCATTTTTATTAGCTCATCAGGCCTGAAAGGCCCGATGGGCTTATGGCATGGGATGGCGTCCGTCCATCCGTCCGTCCGTCCGTCCGTAAACTTTTCACTTTTTCGACTTCTTCTCCAGAACCAATAACTCTAGAGAGCTGAAATTTTATGTACAGACTCCTTTGCCAATGGGGATTCTAAATTGTAGATTTGGTGACCCTGTGACCCCAAATAAGGGCCCCAGGGGTCATAACCTTAAAAGCTATTTTCATCTTCTTCTCCAGAACCAATGACTCCAGAGAGCTGAAATTTTATGTACAGACTCATTGGCCAATGGGGATTCTAAATTGTAGATTTGGTGACCATGTGACCCCAAATAAGGGCCACAGGGGTCATAAGCTATAAAGCTATTTTCATCTTCTTCTCCAGAACCAATGACTCCAGAGAGCTGAAATTATATGTACAGACTCCTTGGCCAATGGGGATTCTAAATTGTAGATTTGGTGACCCTGTGACCCCAAATAAGGGCCTCAAAGGCCATTACCTAAAATCCTGTTTTCATCTTTTTCTCCGGAACAAAAAGACCTAGAAGGCTGTAATATTGTATGCAAACTCTTTAGCCAATGGGGATTCTAACTTGTAAATTTGGTGACCCTGAGACCCCAAATATGGGCCACAGCCTAAAAAACCTGTCGAAATTGAATTTTGAATTGATATTTTATGTGCACTTCTTTCACTTTATTTGAAATGTATGTCGACTTGAAAGAACAATCTACATTGTGGACATGTTTGTCAAATTGATGTAATCAATGTGAAATGAGAACTGTTGAATAGCCTATGAAATGAAAATTGTGACAAGTCATAAAGGACTAAATTGAAGAGGAGTTAAGAATTCTTTTATTTTACATGAGATATGTGAACTGCATATGACTGGTGATGAAATGATAAGATAAGATTATTTTCATCTTTTTCTCCAGAACGAAAAGACCTAGAAGGTTGTCATGTTGTGTAAAGAGTCTTTAGCTAATGGAGATTCTAAATTGTAGATTTGGTGACCCTGTGACCCCAAATAAGGGCCTCACAGGCCATTACCTAAAATCTTGTTTTCATCTTTTTCTCCAGAACAAAAAGATCTAGAAGGCTGTAATACTGTATGCAATCTCTTTAGCCAATGGGGATTCAAACTTGTAAATTTGGTGACCCTGTGACCCCAAATATGGGCCACAGCCTAAAAAAAACCTTTGAAAATGAATTTTGAACTGATATTTTATGACACTTCAGCCACTTTATTTGAAATGTATGTCGACTTTAGATAACAATCTACATTGTGGACATGTTTGTCAAATTGATGTAATCAATGTGAAATGAGAACTATTGAATAGCCTATGAACTGAAAATTGTGACAAGGCATAAAGGACTAAATTGAAGAGGAGTTAAGAATTCTTTTATTTTACATGAGACATGTGAACTGCATATGACTGGTGATGAAATGATAAGATTATTTTCATCTTCTTCTCCAGAACGAAAAGACCTAGAAGGTTGTCATGTTGTGTAATGAGTCTTTAGCCAATGGAGATTCTAAATTGTAGATTTGATGACCCTGTGGCCCCAAATAAGGGCCTCACAGGCCATTACCTAAAATCTTGTTCTCATCTTTTTCTCCAGAACAAAAAGATCTAGAAGGTTGTAATATTGTATGCAAACTTTTTAGCCAATGGGGATTCAAACTTGCAAATTTGGTGACCCTGTGACCCCAAATATGGGCCATAGCCTAAAAAAAAACCTTTGAAAATGAATTTTGAACTGATATTTTATGACACTTCAACCACTTTATATGAAATGTATGTCCACTTTAGATAACAATCTACATTGTGGACATGTTTGTCAAATTGATGTAATCAATGTGAAATGAGAACTATTGAATAGCCTATGAACTGAAAATTGTGACAAGGCATAAAGGACTAAATTGAAGAGGAGTTAAGAATTCTTTTATTTTACATGAGACATGTGAACTGCATATGACTGGTGATGAAATGATAAGATTATTTTCATCTTCTTCTCCAGAACGAAAAGACCTAGAAGGTTGTCATGTTGTGTAATGAGTCTTTAGCCAATGGAGATTCTTAATTGTAGATTTGATGACCCTGTGGCCCCAAATAAGGGCCTCACAGGCCATTACCTAAAATCTTGTTCTCATCTTTTTCTCCAGAACAAAAAGATCTAGAAGGCTGTAATATTGTATGCAAACTTTTTAGCCAATGGGGATTCAAACTTGCAAATTTGGTGACCCTGTGACCCCAAATATGGGCCATAGCCTAAAAAAAACCCTTTGAAAATGAATTTTGAACTGATATTTTATGACACTTCAACCACTTTATATGAAATGTATGTCCACTTTAGATAACAATCTACATTGTGGACATGTTTGTCAAATTGATGTAATCAATGTGAAATGAGAACTATTGAATAGCCTATGAACTGAAAAGTGTGACAAGGCATAAAGGACTAAATTGAAGAGGAGTTAAGAATTCTTTTATTTTACATGAGATATCTGAACTGCATATGACCTTGTTTAGCCAAGGTGATTCAAAATTGTACTATGTACCATGAGATTCATCACATTGCCTGTTCTCTTTAAGCCTTATACAGTTAGATCAGTGCTGCCAGTGTTTAGTGCAAGCAAGAGTCTATTACATAATTTGGCGGTAAAACACAAAAAACACAGCTGGCTTGTAACCAGAGCCAAGGGGTCAGAATATTGCATAATCTCCTGTGTGTTGACCTTGCTGAGTGCTCTCTCTCAATTAAGACTAAGATTTGTCAGGGTTAGGGATTGTGCATTATATTGAGACAACATATTTCTGTCTTCATCATCAAACAAAATAAACTATGATGAGCTACAGAGCCCATGGCTCTATTTTTAAACTCGCTTTCGCTCGTTTTATACAAAATCATTAACTCGTTTAATAAAAATGGTATTAAAAAGAAGGTCGTTTAGTATCCTCTATTTATGAATGTTTTTGTAATTTTTGTAATTATATGGGTGTTTTTCAAAATTAGCAGGTTTTTCCGTCCGATTCAAATAATTTGTAAAATAAGTATTTTGAAAATATTGTTTTACAAATATATTCATATTATACTTGTAAGCAATAATCATGCATGTTAAAACTGCATTTAATTTTTTTTAATTTTCAGTGTAATAGATGAGAATACCATCTTTAAAATATTTATCTGAATTATATTTCCACATTTATATTATGTTTTAGAAGTGGTAACGGTCAGAACATTTTCCTGTCCCATTAATTACTTATGAATCAATGAAGAGGTCAATCGATTCATTTAAGCCTGCATATTTTTTTATTTTTGAATAATCAATGTACTGACAGCAGCACTTTGTAGAAATTTGCTGGTGCTAACGTCTCCGTTTGTATACTTTTCCTAGAGATCTTCACGTCTCTGTTGTATCCGTCGATATCTCTGCTGCACAAACAAACAGAAACTCACCTACCTCAATATTCGTAATTCGATAAGTACGTACCAAATCTTCAAGCGGCTGATTACAATCGCAAACAATGTCACGTAATGTAAAAAGATCTCTTCATTCATCTTTATTACATCTACAATTAGTTTCACTTACAAATTTTATGACATCAAGCATCAACTGACCCGGAACCCTTTACAAACTTTATTAAATCAAGCATCAACTATATCTATCATATTAAAACTGGGGCGAACCGACCCGGTCGAACCGACCCTGGGACAAACCGGTTTTAGTACGAACGGGTGCAAACATAATTTATAACCGATATTGAAATTGGAGCAAGAAGTGTATATTCAAATGGTATTACTTTTGACACATTACGGTTCAAAATAACGTACCTGTTCAAAATAAACGAATCATCCCTGTTTATATGTCCTTTACAAAATCCATGCATACTCCAAAAAACTGAACCTTCATTGGTCATCGGGGTGTGACAGAAGGAAAATGTGACCACAGCTTTGCTTAGTAATGATTTAGATGATCTTCAAAAATCTCTTGATGTATTCTATCATTACTGTAACGATTGGAAGTTAACTGTCAATCTATCAAAAACCAAAGTTGTAGTTTTTGGTAGTGGCCCTGCTAAGTCATCTAAAGTGAAACTTTATTATGATGATAAGCTTCTTGAGGTATTAGATTCGTATTGTTATCTTGGTATTTACCTCCACCGTAATAGAAGATTTTACTATGCTATCAAAGAACTTGTAAATACGGGTACAAAGGCAATGTTTGCACTTTTAAAGAAATCACGCAACGTAAACCTACCAATTGATTGTATTTTATCAGCTGTTTATGTCATGATAGAAGCAGTTTTATTATATGGTTGTGAAGTTTGGGGATTCGAAAAAAATAACTTAATTGAAAGACTACATGTAAAATTCATGAAACTTGCGGCAGGACTTCGGAACTCCACCCCAGATTATATGTTATATGGAGAATTTGGACGATACCCTATCTATATTAGATCATGTAAGCGGCTTATAAGTTGTTGGCATAATATGATAACAAATACATACCAAACTAAACTATCATATACTATTTATTCTATCATGCTCCGTTTTAGCGGAGAAAATCTCACGTCTCCGTGAACGAATGTGGTCTATCTGAACTTTTAAATAACCCATTTATCTGTACAACTAAATTTATCTCTTACAAAGTAGAACATACCCTCAAAGATCAATTTCTACAGAAATGGAATGCTTCCCTTTTACAGAGCCCCAAATCCTCATTTTATCGTATCTTAAAAAATGATCTCAATTTTGAGAGGTATCTTTTTCTTCCAAAAGACATTTATATCCCTATTTTACGATTTAGAACCAGCAATCACCACCTACCTGTAGAAGTTGGCCGTTGGGAAAATGTTCCTAGAGAAAATCGTGTATGTATTCTATGTAACTCCTCTGTTGTCGGAGATGAACTCCACTATCTGTTTAAATGCGAAGCACTTTTACTTTATAGACAATCATACCTACCTCTGTATATAAACCCACTGAATAAAAGACTATTTTCATCTACTAAGATCTGTAACCTAAAAAAATTGCTAAGTTTATCAATGTAATATAATCAACTAAGATGTACTATTCGCCATCTTGACATGTTTATTTAGATGTTTATATATATTTGTTTGTATTCTCATGTACCACCGTTGGTGGTTTTACGGGAAATAAACTGAACTGAACTGACAATGAGACAGACAGACAGACAGACAGATAGTTTATCTAAGTCTCACCTCGTGCATATATACATGGTAAAAAACAGTAAAAGACACAATTACGAGCCACCCATTGAGGGTTACGAGAGACATGTAAAATTCATGAAACTTGCGGCAGGACTTCGGAACTCCACCCCAGATTATATGTTATATGGAGAATTTGGACGATACCCTATCTATATTAGATCATGTAAGCGGCTTATAAGTTGTTGGCATAATATGATAACAAATCCATACCAAACTAAACTATCATATACTATTTATTCTATCATGCTCCGTTTTAGCGGAGAAAATCTCACGTCTCCGTGAACGAATGTGGTCTATCTGAACTTTTTAATAACCCATTTATCTGTACAACTAAATTTATCTCTTACAAAGTAGAACAGACCCTCAAAGATCAATTTCTACAGAAATGGAATGCTTCCCTTTTACAGAGCCCCAAATCCTCATTTTATCGTATCTTAAAAAATGATCTCAATTTTGAGAGGTATCTTTTTCTTCCAAAAGACATTTATATCCCTATTTTACGATTTAGAACCAGCAATCACCACCTACCTGTAGAAGTTGGCCGTTGGGAAAATGTTCCTAGAGAAAATCGTGTATGTATTCTATGTAACTCCTCTGTTGTCGGAGATGAACTCCACTATCTGTTTAAATGCGAAGCACTTTTACTTTATAGACAATCATACCTACCTCTGTATATAAACCCACTGAAAAAAGACTATTTTCATCTACTAAGATCTGTAACCTAAAAATTTTGCTAAGTTTATCAATGTAATATTTCAATCAACTAAGATGTATTATTCGCCATCTTGACATGTTTATTTAGATGTTTATATATATTTGTTTGTATTCTCATGTACCACCGTTGGTGGTTTTACGGGAAATAAACTGAACTGAACTGACACTGAGACAGACAGACAGACAGATAGTTTATCTAAGTCTCACCTCGTGCATATATACATGGTAAAAAACAGTAAAAGACACAATTACGAGCCACCCATTGAGGGTTACGAGAGACTATTATATACACAGTTAAGACACATAAATATACACAATACAACAGAAACTATAGCATGGTAAGAATGTAGATAAAAATTATACGTACAATCTACACAAAAATAAATATCACACATGACAACTAACAACCAGCATTGAATAAACACCAATTAGACCCCGTCTCGGGTGTATTGCTAAAACAACATAATAGTCTGAAAGTCTACGCTGTCTAAAAACAATTTTACTTTGTTTATTTCATGTTTCCTCGAATCGACTGAATAACAAGTATGATTAATTAAAACCACACAAGTTGATTGATATAAGAAGCGTGTCATAATACATATAGAAATGTTTAACATAACTGTCTTAAATTAAGGTTTGCCTCAGAACACAAGAAATATATATATTCCAAATATCTATATTTAACTGTAATGTACGTACTAAGGATGGTTTAAAAGTGGACATAGAAGAACACCTTATGACTTTGTATTATATTGAATACAACGACTGTCAAACATTAATTATTTTATTTTGAAATAAAATTTCACACACTTTATTTAGCCAAATATTTTTTCCTCAAATCAGCTTTGTGGCCAAATATAAGATACATTAATCAGCTCCGTGAGGATAACAGATGAATCGAGGTCAATAACTCAAATAAATAGACATCAAATTGAATCGTCATTTATAATTACTTAACTTCATATCATATTAATAATTAATGCACCCGATTCAATCTTAAGATGGGCGGTCCTAATTGAAAAATATCTTAAATCCTATTTCCGCGACCCGATCCAAATTTTAGAGTTTAACGGGTAACAACGGAATTCGCTCCATTGACTTGAATTCTTCGAGTTTCGTAGTTGATCGGCTCTTGAAAAAAATAAATCTAAGTGTCATTTGTAAAACAGAATATTTTTAAATGACAAGATGTTACTCGACAGTTAATATTAAAAACTCTGGACGTCGATTGTAGAAATTATGATGTTGTTGATGGAAACATCAATGATCAAGCACGGCAGTCCGGCCGGCTTGTTACTGTCGTTATTTCGGTGTTTTATATTGTTTACAAAGTATTTTTTCAAAACTTTTCTCCTCCGAGAGGAAAATCCAAATATAAAATATAAATTGAGGAAACGCGTGTAGAAGGAATTGCTCCTTCGCTATGAATACATAGAGGAATGCCACCCGTCACAACACATAATATAGTTCTTTTCTGACTATGACGTTACCAGTCTACTTCGGGCATGCGCAGTAGAGGTCGTCCCGCGCACCCGTTTTTTGGGTCTTCTCGCGGTTGAGTTTTTCAGCAGTCCAATATTTACGCACTTTGAACATTAATATCCCGTTAATGAGAGGACCCATCAACAAAAATTTTCAGTATTTACAGTTGAAAGTATTGTCTTAATGAATACATTGATTAAAATAGAATACGTAACAAAATGAGGCTCCAGGTTCTTTAACGTCCATTTATCATTTTACCAACGTAGGGGCCGGTGGTTGTTCGTAGACAAAGTTTGATTGAAAAATATGCTATGCATTCAGGAAAAGGATTGGGCACAAGTTATCCTATTAAGAAAAACCCTCTCAAGATAAGTTTGATTTATTAATTTACCAATCATGTACAACAAAAGGTGGACGGGTAGTTAATATATGTAGACAAGGTAGAGAAAACGTAAATACATATAAATTTGAAAACTTTCTGATTTGGAGAAAGGGAGACCATACCGCCATGTAAAAATGAGATTAATATTCAATTTCTAACAATATGTTCTGAAGTTTTAAACATTTTCCTCTATGAGTAATATACAAAGAACATGCAAGGAGTTTGTGTTATTCTCAGAAATTTTAGTAATTATTTATAGGTGACCACGTGTGTTGGTCATACCTGAGATTATTAATTAACTATCAATGTTATGGCACGTATACGGTATTTACGGCCCAGACCATACGATGCGACAACTGGGCCAATACGAGACAAACTGGGCCATATGAGTCTGAGCATGCGCAGTCGCACATTTGGTGAAAGCCCGAAGATGTCGCTTCGTACTTTAACCCATGATATCTGTTCACCAATCTTGATTATAATTATTATTTCAATATAAATGAGATGTTTAGTGCTGTGCAAATAGATTGAAAAGAAGTTAATTAATAAAATTATCATTAATTGGGCACAAGTTATCCTTTTAAGAAAAACTTCGTCTCGGGCCAATACATACAATGGACCGAGGACCTGTAACTCGGCCAATAATTCGTCTCGGGCCAATACAATGGACCGAGGACCTGTAACTCGGCCAATACGGAAATACTTAATTAATAACATTATAATAAAATAAGGGCCGGGCCTCAAATAAGAGCCGGGCATCCAATAAGTGCCGGGGATAAGAGCCCTTAAATGTTAATAAGGGCCCGTGCCCCTATTAGAGGAAATACGGTACCTCAAAACGTTCTCATACCGTAATGTGGTCTTATGAGCAAATTACAAACTTTACTTTCAAAAATGCGCCGATATTTTATATATTTATACTTTCATACATGAAAATGAAACTGGTTGGGTAATTTTATTCCGATTCAGAACATCCTCTAGTTGTTACCTGCAATATATTACATTTCATTCCAAAAAAGGACATTCGTCTCATAAATGAACATTGAACTATATCTGAAACAATTTGCCTTTTGACAAACCTTATTGACACATTTGTTACACGAAGTCAATATACGGTATGCGCTTTAATGATGCCAGATGTTTGTCTCTCTTCTTAACGTTATTGTACAAGCACAATCGATCAAAGGACAAATGCTGATAAAATATAAATAAAATATAAAACCCCTGGAACCATGTACTGTAGGGTTCCAGTGATAGTGATTTTGTACAGCGAGAGATGCAGTGATAGTGATCGGATTAGCGAGGATATTTGCTGTAAGTGTGTACAAAAAGCAGCTGTAAAGCAACATATGGGTAATACACAGTACATGATTATGACTGATGTCAAGCTGAACCTATTGTCAATTCATAAGTGTATTTACTTTAACATTTTAAATATGCATATGGATGTGGTCATGTGGTTTATTAGTCAGGGTCGTCACAATAAAACCTTATTTGAATACGTATGCAAATATTGCGCACCATATCGACCAAATTATAGAATTAACACGAACTTTAGCCTTCAGAAACCACATTGTATGAATTAGGGAGATATGAGCTTATTCTGTGAAAAGTTATTGTTAAAATATTATACTGGACATACCTCGCAGTGACCGTGATCAGTACAGATCAGTGATCGTGGTTTTGATAAATGTGTAGTCTGTACGAAATTAGTAAATACTTCACATTGAGCATCAGAATCGATGATTAATTAGATTTCAAAAGAGATATGTGTTATCAATTTCCGGTCAGGCATCGTGGAAGATACTGTAGGGTTGTTCTGTAATTGGTACAGTCAAAGAAACTAGTATACAATTCCATATAGAGAGACCAAATTTAGGTACCTAAATCTTCCTTCACAGACAATGTGCCATGAAAACCTAAAGAATCTAAGATGACATCAAGTTTTTCAATCGGCCAAAATAATCAATAAAAGAAACTATACCACGTTAAAATGGCGATTTCTGTCTTCACGCGTAAGAAAGATTGATTTGAAACAACCCGAAATGGTATCAACCGAGCCCAATTGAACTTATTCCATGATTTAATCGAAATCAGTTTATTTTGTCATGCACTTGCTTCTAGTTGCTCAAGGTATTAAAAAAAATCCTATTTGAAATTGGTTTAATGGCCTTTTGGTTACTCGGTCAGTGTCAGCAAAACTATATACTTAAGAGGTTTTGACATTTAATCGGATAGACATGTTAGAGTTCATTAAATGATCAAATGCGATTTCATGGCCTGGCGTGCTTAATTTTTCACCTAACCTCCTATCTGATGCCATTGTACAGGAACAAATGATAGACTATGATGGGTAGAACTGTTATTTAATAATGTTTCTTATAACTTTCAATCTTTCAATAACAAGCATGTCCCTTTCTTCTCAACATGCCTCTGAATAAACATTTCATTGTTATTACCACATTTAACAAAATGAAATTTGCTGCACTAGACGCATTATAAAGGTTTGATAATTGCAACTGAATTGGGTAATACACAATTTAAGCGTTGAAAATATTGATATCCAATTGAGTAAATTGGTTAACAGGATGGCAAAATGGTGACAGCACTAGGATTGTTTTAGTACAAATGCCAGCTTGTTATGGTGTGACTTCTGAGTTCTCAAATGCACTTTCAAGTTTTATGTAACATGTTTGTGATGTGTCGCCACGGATTGTGCTTCATGCTTGCTCTTTTCAATGGAATCAACTTCTTTTTCACTTCCTTTGTTAACCAAGCTCATATTCGGGAGTTCAATGTTAGTTGTTTTAATTATTTTGAAGCCCATGACGCATATAATCGTAACCCTAATTCCGATCACAGCAACCAAAAACCTCGATCACTGGAGGCCTGTACAGAACATTTGCAATCAGACTATCATGATCACTTCATCAATTATTGTTTACAAATTCTCTTAAAGTATTGAAGTAAGGAACTAAATTTTTTGCCCAAATGATCACCGAACTTTAAATACGACTTAATTTTCCATTGGTTTTTTAATCAATTATTATTTAAATACTTGCTATATTTCTCTGTTTAACAAAATGCTACCAAAGTAACTTGCTGATAACTTTCTAAATTTTTAATATATGATATACTTTAACCGCCATTGGTTTCAAAACGCGACAATAAATATCTCCTTCCAGAATGAAGCTTGACATATTCGCATTGTCATACATGACTAAGATCAGACAAAATCTTAATGGAACATTTCAAGTCTTTTTTTACATAAAGAAACTCCTGCTATTTTACCAGCAATTAGAACAATTTTAAAAAGTGAGATTTATTAACAAGATCATTTCTACGTCTACATACGTCGGTCGGAAAAGGTTTTAAAGAAACAATGATTAGCGATGGATAATACACGTTCTTACTCTTATTCACATATTTTATTATTCATCACCGTTCGCACAGTCCTTTTTAACATTATATCAGAATAAAATAAGTTTAGTAGATGTCTGGACCAGAAGGACTAGAGTACAGTTTAATATACATGTTTCATAGATGGATTAAGTAACTTATATTAATGTCATCAACGTATCCATTTTATCAACTTATCTATTTTATCAACGTTTCTTGTCATTTTATCAACATATTAAGTCATATTATTAACGTGTCTTGCCATTTTATCAACACATTCAGTCATATTATTGACGTGTCTTGTCATTTTATCAACACATTCAGTCATATTATTAACGTGTTTTGCCATTTTTTCAATGTCACAGTGTCTTGTCGTTTTATCAACGTGTCTTGTCGTTATCAACGAATCTCGTTTTTTAATCAAAGTATCTTGTCATTTTATCAACGTATCTGAACTCTTTTGCAAATGTATACAGAGTCTATTATAATCACACATCTTCAGTTCAGTCCATTTAACACAAAATGTTATGAAAGCCTCGCCCAAACCTTTTGTTAAAGATGTTTTAACCCCCCCCCCCCCCCTAATGCTTAATATATCAAAATATATATGTTTCAATGAAAACCAATAAACGGTCTCATACATATGCAGTAGCCGACAATTATGGCTCTAGCTCACGTTCGCGGCCCATTATCAACAAGAGTCCCAATTCCAACAAAATGTGTCATTGTGACGTGTACATGAGCCTTGACCTTTCAACCTCATGCTATTTGTTGAACGACATCTATTGCTTGAGGTGAGAGCGAAAGTACACTGTTCCCGTCTTCTACTGTCCATAGAAGGTAACGTTGGTTTGTTGCGGATTTTGGCTCCGTGTTTTTCAATGATGTTTTAACATTCGTGGAAAGATGCTGGCGACAGCTTGTAGAACTTATTGTGTACAGAATGTATAATGGAATATCGATATTTTAACTTGTAAAAACAACCACATCAAATCGCCATTATTATTGCCTGTCCTAAATTCGAGACAGAAATTTGAAACAGTTGTCTAAAAAATTATAGCTGGAATTTGACAACTGTATGCACAATAGCTTTTCGTTATTTTTTCTCAATGTTTAAAGGGTATATGGAGCACTAATCTTGTTCGGTTATGTTGTAATGCTTTTCGTATGTAACATATTTTTTTACGAGGCGAAATAAAACTGCATTTACTGAATTGTTTTCCAAATTTCTCTCAACCGTGAGCGATATAATTATGAATCAACTATGTACTGATAAGTAGCATTCATAATATATTAAGGCTTTGCTATTTTTATTTGATCTGCATCTGTACTGTACTTGCATTCTTTTTAAAAAGTCACGTTTTGGTATACTGTCACTGCCAGTGATACTGTAGAGTCATTAAAATGAATTCGGAAAGTGACGTTATTTCCATAGACTTGCATGTTAATTAAATATAGGATAAACAATTTTGATAAATTGCATTTTCCTCAATCCTATTCACATTGATCAAGTTTATGAGGAATCAGTTATTCGATAAACATATATAAAGTTAATATGGCGTTTAATAAAAGTTTTTATTTAATGTATATACAGAGGTAAATCGGATGACATTAGTTTAAGCTGAGATGATTTCAAATCAAACTGTTAAAATTGGAATTGATCTAACCAGAATTTATTTAATGCAATTTTTAACCCTATGCTAAATTAACATATTAACATCCAAGTTTATGGAAATAACGTCACAATCAGAATATGATTGGTTTCAATTCATAGCTAATGTGAAAATAAAGACGTTTATCGCCCATCTTTTGTACATATATGCATTTCAAATCATTTGAAAATGATGGTTTCATTTACTTATGCTTGTCGAATAATCCTTTACTGTGTCAATTATCCGTACATATCTTAGAAGGGTAATGTTGAATCAAGTGAGTCACTGAATCAGAAAATCACTGTAAATCGAACTACAATCTTTGCCAGGTACATGTATATGATCCATTATATGATTCAAGCTCGTTAAAAAACGTTTGTTTTTATTGTGTACTCTACCAAGCCTTATCTAAACAAAGGCACTTTTTCAAACAAATCTAAAAAATAGCGTCTTATGATCTTTGTTGAGTTAAGCACTAATGATGACTTTGGTTCTGCCACACAAGGCCCAAGCTGAAAATAAGGGGCTTAGTGAGCAAAATATCACACTTCTTTTTTTCTTTTCAAATGATTTGTTCCTTCCAAATGATCCTCTGAAATGTTTACATTGTATTTTGGCATGTTGTTACTCTTTGTGGAGACATTTAACACGTTTTGTCAATACTAAACCTCCTAGTGGTGAGTGAACATTTTATACTGTCTTTGTTGACTTAAGCACACTTGTTGACTTTGGGCCTGCTATACAAAGCCTAATCTCAACAAAGTGGCTTAAGTTAGCAAAATATCACCATTTATTTTCTTCTTTCTATTTAAACATTGGCCCTTCCAAATGATCTTCTGAACTGTTTACATTGTATTTTAGCATCTTTTGACTCTTTATGTTGACATTTAACACATTCTGTCAATACTAAACCTCCTTGTGATGAGTGAAAATGTAAAACTGTCTTTGTTGACTTAAGCACATATGTTGACTTTGGGCCTGCTACACAAGTCCCAATCTCAACAAAGTGGCTTAAGTTAGCAAAATATCACCATTTTTTTCTTCTTTCCATTTTAACATTACCCCTGCCATATCATCTTCTGAACTGTTTACGGTGAATTTTGGCATGTTTTGACTCTTTATGGAGACATTTAACACGTTTTGTCAATACTAAACCTCCTTGTGGTGAGTGAAAATTTTATACTGTCTTTGTTGACTTAAGCACACTTGTTGACTTTGGGCCTGCTACACAAGTCCCAATCTCAACAAAGTGGCTTAAGTTAGCAAAAATCATCATATTGTTCTTCTTTCTTTTTTTTATTATTACCCTTCCAACTGATCTTCTGAACTGTTTAAAATGTATTTTGGCATGTTGTTACTCTTTATGGAGACATTTAACACATTTTGTCAATACTAAACCTCCTTATGATGAGTGAAAATTGTATACTGTCTTTGTTGACTTAAGCACACTTGTTGACTTTGTGCCTGCCACACAGGACCCAATCTCAACAAAGTGGCTTAAGTTAGCAAAAATCATCAGATTGTTCTTCTTTCTTTTTTATTATTACCCCTTCCAACTGATCTTCTGAACTGTTTAAAATGTATTTTGGCATGTTGTTACTCTTTATGGAGACATTTAACACGTTTTGTCAATACTAAACCTCCTTATGATGAGTGAAAATTTTATACTGTCTTTGTTGACTTAAGCACACTTGTTGACTTTGGGCCTGCTCTACAAAGCCCAATCTCAACAAAGTGGCTTAAGTTAGCAAAATATCACCATTTATTTTCTTCTTTCTATTTAAACATTGGCCCTTCCAAATGATCTTCTGAACTGTTTACATTGTATTTTAGCATCTTTTGACTCTTTATGTTGACATTTAACACATTCTGTCAATACTAAACCTCCTTGTGGTGAGTGAAAATGTTATACTGTCTTTGTTGACTTAAGCACATATGTTGACTTTGGGCCTGCTACACAGGTCCCAATCTCAACAAAGTGGCTTAAGTTAGCAAAAATCATCATATTGTTCTTCTTTCTTTTTTTATTATTACCCCTTCCAACTGATCTTCTGAACTGTTTAAAATGTATTTTGGCATGTTGTTGCTCTTTATGGAGACATTTAACACATTTTGTCAATACTAAACCTCCTTATGATGAGTGAACATTTTATACTGTCTTTGTTGACTTAAGCACACTTGTTGACTTTGGGCCTGCTACACAAGTCCCAATCTCAACAAAGTGGTTTAAGTTAGCAAAATATCACCATTTTCTTTCTTCTTTCCATTTAAACATTACCCCTGCCAAATCATCTTCTGAACTGTTTACGGTGAATTTTGGCATGTTTTGACTCTTTATGGAGACATTTAACACGTTTTCTCAATACTAAACCTCCTTGTGGTGAGTGAAAATTTTATACTGTCTTTGTTGACTTAAGCACACTTGTTGACTTTGGGCCTGCTATACAAAGCCCAATCTCAACAAAGTGGCTTAAGTTAGCAAAATATCACCCTTTATTTTCATCTTTCTATTTAAACATTGGCCCTTCCAAATGATCTTCTGAACTGTTTACATTGTATTTTAGCATCTTTTGACTCTTTATGTTGACATTTAACACATTCTGTCAATACTAAACCTCCTTGTGGTGAGTGAAAATGTTATAGTGTCTTTGTTGACTTAAGCACATATGTTGACTTTGGGCCTGCTACACAAGTCCCAATCTCAACAAAGTGACTTAAGTTAGCAAAATATCACCATTTTCTTTCTTCTTTTTTTTTTTTTATTATTACCCCTTCCAACTGATCTTCTGAACTGTTTAAAATGTATTTTGGCATGTTGTTGCTCTTTATGGAGACATTTAACACATTTTGTCAATACTAAACCTCCTTATGATGAGTGAACATTTTATACTGTCTTTGTTGACTTAAGCACACTTGTTGACTTTGGGCCTGCTACACAAGTCCCAATCTCAACAAAGTGGCTTAAGTTAGCAAAATATCACCATTTTGTTCTTCTTTCCATTTTAACATTACCCCTGCCAAATCATCTTCTGAACTGTTTACGGTGAATTTTGGCATTTTTTGACTCTTTATGGAGACATTTAACACGTTTTGTCAATACTAAACCTCCTTGTGGTGAGTGAAAATTTTATAATGTCTTTGTTGACTTAAGCACACTTGTTGACTTTGGGCCTGCTATACAAAGCCCAATCTCAACAAAGTGGCTTAAGTTAGCAAAATATCACCATTTATTTTCTTCTTTCTATTTAAACATTGGCCCTTCCAAATGATCTTCTGAACTGTTTACATTGTATTTTAGCATCTTTTGACTCTTTATGTTGACATGTAACACATTCTGTCAATACTAAACCTCCTTGTGGTGAGTGAAAATGTTATACTGTCTTTGTTGACTTAAGCACATATGTTGACTTTGGGCCTGCTACACAAGTCCCAATCTAAACAAAGTGGCTAAAGTTAGCAAAATATCACCATTTTCTTTCTTCTATCCATTTTAACATTATCCCTTCCATATGATCTTCTGAACTGTTTACATTGTAGTTTGGCATGTTTTGACTCTTTATGGAGACATTTAACCCATTTTTGCAATACTAAACCTCCTTGTGGTGAGTGAAAATTTAAAACTGTCTTTGTTGACTTAAGCACACTTGTTGACTTTGGGCCTGCTACACAAGTCCCAATCTCAACAAAGTGGCTTAAGTTAGCAAAATATCACCATTTTGTTCTTCTTTCCATTTTAACATTACCCCTGCCAAATCATCTTCTGAACTGTTTACGGTGAATTTTGGCATGTTTTGACTCTTTATGGAGACATTTAACACGTTTTGTCAATACTAAACCTCCTTGTGGTGAGTGAAAATTTTATACTGTCTTTGTTGACTTAAGCACACTTGTTGACTTTGGGCCTGCTACACAAGTCCCAATCTCAACAAAGTGGCTTAAGTTAGCAAAATATCACCATTTTTTTCTTCTTTCCATTTTAACATTACCCCTTCCATATCATTTTCTGAACTGTTTACGATGAATTTTGGCATCTTTTGACTCTTTATGGGGACATTTAACACGTTTTGTCAATACTAAACCTCCTTGTGGTGAGTGAAAATTTTATACTGTCTTTGTTGACTTAAGCACACTTGTTGACTTTGGGCCTGCTACACAAGTCCCAATCTCAACAAAGTGGCTTAAGTTAGCAAAATATCACCATTGTTTTTCTTCTTTCCATTTTAACATTACCCCTTCCATATCATTTTCTGAACTGTTTAAAATGAATTTTGGCATCTTTTGACTCTTTATGGGGACATTTAACACGTTTTGTCAATACTAAACCTCCTTGTGGTGAGTGAAAATTTTATACTGTCTTTGTTGACTTAAACACACTTGTTGACTTTGGGCCTGCTACACAAGTCCCAATCTCAACAAAGTGGCTTAAGTTAGCAAAATATCACCATTGTTTTTCTTCTTTCCATGTTAACATTGCCCTTTCCATCTGATCTTCTCAACTGTTTAAAATGTATTTGGCATGTTTTGACTCTTTATGGAGACATTTAACCAATTTTTGCAAAACTATCCCTCCTTGTGGTGAGTGAAAATGTTATACTGTCTTTGTTGACGTAAGCACATATGTTGACTTTGGGCCTGCTACACAAGTCCCAATCTCAACAAAGTGGCTTAAGTTAGCAAAATATCACCATTTTTTTCTTCGTTCCATGTTAACATTGCCCCTTCCAAATGATCTTCTGAGCTGTTTACATTGTGTTTTAGCATGTTTTGACTCTTTATGTTGACATTTAACACATTCTGTCAATACTAAACCTCCTTGTGGTGAGTGAAAATTTTATACTGTCTTTGTTGACTTAAGCACACTTGTTGACTTTGGGCCTGCTACACAAGTCCCAATCTCAACAAAGTGGCTTAAGTTAGCAAAATATCACCATTGTTTTTCTTCTTTCCATTTTAACATTACCCCTTCCATATCATTTTCTGAACTGTTTAAAATGAATATTGGCATCTTTTGACTCTTTATGGGGACATTTAACACGTTTTGTCAATGCTAAACCTCCTTGTGGTGAGTGAAAATTTTATACTGTCTTTGTTGACTTAAACACACTTGGTGACTTTGGGCCTGCTACACAAGTCCCAATCTCAACAAAGTGGCTTAAGTTAGCAAAATATCACCATTGTTTTTCTTCTTTCCATGTTAACATTGCCCTTTCCATCTGATCTTCTCAACTGTTTAAAATGTATTTGGCATGTTTTGACTCTTTATGGAGACATTTAACCACTTTTTGCAAAACTATCCCTCCTTGTGGTGAGTGAAAATGTTATACTGTCTTTGTTGACGTAAGCACATATGTTGACTTTGGGCCTGCTACACAAGTCCCAATCTCAACAAAGTGGCTTAAGTTAGCAAAATATCACCATTGTTTTTCTTCTTTCCATGTTAACATTGCCCTTTCCATCTGATCTTCTCAACTGTTTAAAATGTATTTGGCATGTTTTGACTCTTTATGGAGACATTTAACCAATTTTTGCAAAACTATCCCTCCTTGTGGTGAGTGAAAATGTTATACTGTCTTTGTTGACGTAAGCACATATGTTGACTTTGGGCCTGCTACACAAGTCCCAATCTCAACAAAGTGGCTTAAGTTAGCAAAATATCACCATTTTTTTCTTCTTTCCATGTTAACATTGCCCCTTCCAAATGATCTTCTGAGCTGTTTACATTGTGTTTTAGCATGTTTTGACTCTTTATGTTGACATTTAACACATTCTGTCAATACTTAACCTCCTTGTGGTGAGTGAAAATTTAAAACTGTCTTTGTTGACTTAAGCACAGATGTTGACTCTTGGCCTGCTACAGAAGGACACACTTAATGGTAAATTGTTCAACCCCCATTGTTGTTTAAATTCTGCCCCACAAGGCCTACTTTTAAACTGTTAAGAAAAAAGTAGTGAAGAAATGTATTTGAGAGTTGTTTGTTTTCATAACTGGGTTTGTGTTGAGAACGGTGTTGTTTATTCAAATTGTTTTTCTTTGTCGCATTCCAACATTTTATCACACATTTATCTCAATGCTCTCTTAGCATGAAGGAAAACTTATCATCCTTCAAACCATATGCGAGTTATTGGCTTTGACTTAAACCCCAGTGTTGCTTTAGTATTCTCCACAAAGTTTCTTGTCAACAACAAAGTAAGCCCTATTTATTTTTCGTTTATCCAGATATATATTTTACATTCCCAATGGCATTATAAACTCTTGATATGGTCATTTTACATTGGTCAATAGAATGTCATTTCTCCATAACCAAAAATCAACATGTTTATTTCGCAAATTCAAATTTTTTTACGAATGAAAAAATAACAGACAAAATAGAAAGCTTTCATAATATATTTGTAAAATGAAAAATGATGCAAACAGCATTTATTGCTTTTTCTTAGTAATAATTGCAAATTTAATGACAAATAAAAGTCAAACACTAATCTGCATCAAGACTTTTTTATCATCCAAAAATTCTAAACATAGCATCATTCGCTTCAGGAATGAAAGCCAGTGGCTCGTAATGAATTGCTTGATTTATTAAATAAGGTTGAAAATCTCGAGAAATGTTTAAACAGCCTCAAAAAAGAAGATAAAATCATTTAAGCAGACCATCCCTCCCAAACCTCATTCAATAACGCCCAATCACTATACCAACCCCTTCCCTGTACCAATTAAAGATTATAGGACAGTTGTCTCTTACCCCTTCATTCTTTCGTCTTATGAGTACTTTAGCTAGTAACAACTAGCACACTATTTTCCTTTTTCATGGTGCTACAGACATTAAATGTGACCTATTTGAACTGCCGTTTGTCCTTTTATTGTAGTGATTAGAAGACACTGAAATTTGACTTTGATTTGCTGAAAATTGGAGCCAACTGGTTTCAGAAAGAAACCTGCTTAAACAATATCTTAATTAGTGGTTGGTCAGAACCAAATGTAATTTTTTTTAGCCCATTGCCCAAGTTACCTCCTCACAACAGTTCATCTTCGATCGAGGGTACAGTGGCTCTTGCTCTTGCCAAAAGCCTCTCTGTAAATGGGGGAACTTTGAGCTTAAAGAGCCATCAAGTATGTTGATAAACATATTTAAAAAATGGCCAAAAATCTATCTCCATGAAATAAATAACTTAATTTTTTAAAGATGTTTTCGACCCCAAATAAGCAGAGGAATTGCACTAATTTGTAAAGGTGTTTTCCAGTGTAAATATAAATCAAAAGTTTATGAGTAATCAAATAAAAATGAAATATATAATGTTTGGTGGCTTTTTATTTATCATTTCATTTCATTAGGTATTTACTACAGATATTGGAATAAATGTTCGCCAAATAGGTATTGCTTGAATTTCATAATCAAGGAGAAAATATTTGTCATATTTTGCTGGGCTTATCTCTATGTCTCTGATCACAATAAAAAGTACATGTAACCAGTAAAATGTTCATATTTGCATATTCTCAGACATTTAGAAAAAGATCGTGCAGCACGTGGATTGCGCTATAGACAAGCCTTCACGCTTTGGAAACGCTTGTTGCTGTGTAGTGCATTCTATGCAATAAATTGAATTCTGTTTATATGATGTCAGATATCCTTGATGAGCATTAATCAAATATTTTATTGTTTTTGAAACCAAATTTCATTACATTGTCGTGATAAGAAAGTTATTTATCCCATGTCACGTGGTTGATTACAGATTTCTGTAACGATTGACGTTATATATCTTCCAAAAATAATTTTTAACATACTTGATGACACTTTAACTCTTTATAAATCAATATGACATAATTAATACACAAAGAGAATAACATCAAGGTTAAGGAGCAATTATGTCGTTGGATATGAAGATAATCCAGTGAACGGCTCTTAGCAGAACGCAGAGAAAGGAGAAAGTTAACTCTATATCATAAAATGCAGTCTGGCCATGCACCCTCATATCTTATAGATTTACTCCCTGAGACTGTTGGTAACTCTACTACTTATGAACTGAGAAACTCGGATAATTTTGTAATTCCACCACATAGATTGAAACATTCGTGTCAATCATTTATTCCCTCAACTACAGTATTATGGAATAATATTCCATTAGAAAAGAGAGCTTTACCATCGACAGAAAAGTTTAAATCATATTTTAAGAAACCTATTATTCAGGCACCTTCTTATTTTACTACGGGTATTCGCACATTGAATATTCAGCATACTCGTTTAAGATACCATGTAAGTGAACTGAAATACGATTTATTTAATGTTGGCATTAAGGCTGATTCAACATGTCAATGTGGTTACCTATGCGAAAATGTTTTTCATTTCATGTTTGAGTGTCCTTTATATCATGTGCCCAGAAAGAAAATGTTTAATCTTCTAAAATTGCATGTACATGATGATGCCATAAATTTGGATTTACTGTTAAATGGCAACAAGAATCTATCTTACTTTAAAAACCAGGCAATTTTTAAAGCTGTACAACAATATATTTCAAACAGCAAGCGATTTACTTGATTGATGCATGTATGTCTTAAATTCTCTGTAAATATCCTATTTTCATTTCTGTATTATATCTCTGTCCATGTTAAATTTATATTGTTATAATGCTATAACTTTGTAAATACCTGGGAGAAGGTTACCTAAGTTGGATAACTTGTTCCTAATCCCTTTCTTTATTGAATAAAATATGTTTAGTAGTAACGGCTCTTGAGATATCCCCCTGACAAGTCTCATTGTGACCTTGAAATGAAGGTGAACAAATATCATGAGTGCTATAATATTACCGGAAATAAATTTAAAGAACTAAGAAAACATTCATGAATTATACACATGAGGGTATGAAACATACACAAGGCAGATCTACACATTATTGTGATTAAATGTATGCATTTTATGGGCAATCAAACAATTAGTATCTGAGTTTTGGGTAGAAACAATATATTCACTGTTCAATACAAAACTATATCTTTTTAGGGCATTGTCCATATGCCTACTACATCAATCAAGGTAAGGGTGAGGACTAAATGAACAAACAGTGATCCCCTAGGTGCAAGAACCTTTGAGGTGTAGCAGTTCCAAACAAGTAAAAATAGAGCCACTGGTTCTGAAGCTCATCAGGCTTTATATAGGCTACATTAACTAATTCAAAATGTCCACTTCTAGGTGAGAGGTGCAACAAATAGGAGAATGGAGAAGATGAAATAGGTCTTAAGGTCCTTACCCCTCTGTCTTATCTTTGAGTACAGAGATAAAATCCTTTAAATTACCTCCCTTTAAAGAGCACATACAATCTCAAGATGAAAATAGCTTTTCTCTCCTCAATTCATGACCTCTGTGACCTATATTTGGGGTCGCAGGATCACGAAATCAACAATTTAAAACCCAAATGAGACAAGGTGTCTTGTCAGCTTTCTAGACCTGTTGGTACTGGAGAAGAAGATGAAAATATGTTTTTAAGGTCGTGACCATTTTTGGGGCCATGAGGTCACCAAAATACAATTTAGAATCCCCATTGGCCAAGGAGACTGTACAGAAAATGTCAGCTCCCTATATCAAGTGGTTCTGGATCGAGAAGAAGACAAAAAAACGAAAAGTTTACAAACGGACGGACGGATGGATGCCGGACACCGTGAATTGCCATAAGCCCATCGGGCCTTCCAGGCCAGATGACCTAAAAATGTGAAACATTCACAGCAGACAGCCCATGTCAGAAGCTCATCTGGACTTTCAGACCTTATCAGCAAAAAGTTACAATTAATATGTACATCTAATCAATAAAAGTCACATCAAGGGAAATAAATGTTGATCATTGAGACACGTTTGGTGAAACTGTCATGTCCCCAAAGCCTCTTGTTTGACTTGACCAGTGCTCAACAAAATAAAAAATAAATAAAACAGGCATAGGAGGGTTACAAAATTATGAATTAGTGTCTGAGTTGTCAGTGTAACAAAAGATATGACAAAGGGACACACTAACAATTTTTAATCCCAGACTACTTTGCAGCAGGGTACAATAATGGCTTTTGAATACAGGTGTTAATTAAAGCAAATTAATTACTTTACACAACAAAATGACGGTGTAGTAATATTCCTCATGTCAATCTGAGGTCATGAATAGAATACAGGAATGCCTCATACACATTTGAAGCATTGATATCTTCCAAAATAATCCACTAATGTTCCTTAATGATATTAAGAATGGAAACATACAAAAACATATAAATGTTACAAGTACGACAGGCATACATGTAATAAGTACTGTAACCAAGGTGACAAAATGAAAGAAAATGAAGATGAAAGGTCACAGTCTCCAGATAAAATTCCAACACAATGAAATCCATTAACATAAATGAACAAACTGTAAAACTAAGATTAAATGTATATGCTTGAAAATAATAGATTCGTCTCAATCATCAGGTAGAAGTATCCTTCTGGTTTTGTGTTTTAAAAACAAGAAAAAAGTGGACAGGGCACTTTCCCATTTGCCCAAGATTAATCATTTGAACAATTAAAATTAAAAATATGAAGTCGACTTTAGCTAAACTTACATTTCTAAAGAAAAATGAGGATTTTTCTCCCACTAGTTGAGGATAGAAAAATAATGAACACAAGCAAACAAGCTTTTACAAAACTATTCATATGAAAAAACTAAACTAGGTGATTACAATAATGCAGATATCAGGGCACAAATTGCCTGACACACAATATGAAATATTTGCTTTAAAGTATGCAAATTATTACACTCATTATACAAGGCATGACTAGAAGGATGACCATCAAGCTCAAAACATTCAAATGAATACCAAATTCTTCAACAGATGAAAAGCTGGCAACAAACATCCAAAAGTAGAGCGAATAGTTGTGCAGCTTATCAGTCTTTGCATGACATATGACTTGTATTATCTAGAGCAATTTATCCTCTAAGCTCAATGTCACCAACATTGACCAATTATAGTGCATGAGACAAACATGCATTAATTAATATTATCTCATGTTGATGATCTAAACTAAATTTTCACTACTTTGGTCACAATGCATGAAATGATACTTTGTCTGCTTTCCACCAAAGCCATGCAAGATGCTGCTCCTTATTACACCACATCCATGCTTAAAAACTATCTTGAATTGGCACCAATACACAAGCACTGAGCTCTGTACATACTTGAGAATTCACAATCCTGTTGTTGAATAGCATTAACCAATAATCACTATTGGCTGTCTCTGTGAAAGTAGCCAAAACCTTCTAGTGGACATCCTGCCACATCCATATCTGAGAGATGGAGTCCAAATGAATAAACTTTAGTCTTCATGTAACAGAAATGTTCCAGTAGGTGTAAGGTACCTCACTACAAAATTCCAACTATTCCAGTAGTCCTTGAGGGGAAGTGGACAAAGTGTTGACAAGTTTACAGATTACTCAGTATCCACCTCATGAAGAAATCCCCGTCCTGGGACGTCCTTAGCACTAAATTCAGTTTCAGAACAATATTTGCTGACCGTCTTATAGGTTAAATGTGGGTGAAGCCTTAAGATCATGAAAATTACAGCTTCCCTCCAAAGGACATCTTCAAGGTAGTGTAAAGCTGCACTGAAAGTAAAAGGAAATCCAAGATATAGTTGATGTTCATAAAGTATTATCACAAATTTACAGAGAGAGAGAGAGAGAGAGAGAGAGAGAGAGAGAGAGAGAGAGAGAGAGAGAGAGAGAGAGAGAGAGAGAGAGAGAGAGAGAGAGAGAGCACAAATTTACAGAGAGAGACAGAGAGAGAGAGAGAGCATAAATTTACAGAGAGAGAGAGAGAGAGAGAGAGAGAGAGAGAACAAATTTACAGAGAGAGAGAGAGAGAGAGAGAGAGAGAGAGAGAGAGAGAGAGAGAGAGAGAGAGAGAGAGAGAGAGAGAGAGAGAGAGAGAGAGAGAGAGAGAGAGAGAGAGAGATGCAGTGCATCATCCAAATGTCTATGAAGCAGGCCAAAGAGAATGCATTACCTCTTAACGGGCTTTAACTAAACCCTACCCTCTCGATATTATGAGTCCTGCAAGCAAGATTCTGAACCCCTGTTATATAAAATGATGTGTGATTTTTTAAAGTGTTGAATATAGGGCTGATCTTATGTTTACTTTTTCCTTGGTTTCATCAAGCAATGATAAATCACTATTCCTAAAATTACAATAAGAAGACATATCAGCCATAATCTGTTTTTATTGTTATTTAAAATTATTCTCCCTTTTTAAAGCTTATATGTATTAAAATAACATTGTGCTGAAGTTCAGACACTCTGTTACATTGTATTGTCACATTAAAAAAGTATTAAAGTGGTAACTTACTTTCCGTAGTAGCAGGTCAGGCGATCCAATTTTCTGTTAACTTTGAATGTAAACCGATAAACCCTTTCTGAGTAGATATAGCTAGGTAAAGAAAGAAGAAAGAGTTTTGTTAATGTTCAACAATTTTTAAATATAGAGTTATTGGCTCTGAAGCTCATCAGGATTTGTTTTGAAAAGATTAAGATATCAAATAATAAGGCATTTCCCAGTCATCAAATTTAAATTTATTATCAAAATTGGTTACACATTAATTCACATTCATATAGATAGCCCATTGCATTAAATTGTTTTAAGTTTTCCTTGTAATTAGGAATATCAACATTTATTACAGATTGAAAAGGAGCCTCAGTCTCTGAAAATCCCATTTCTCATAGGCACATTTTAACTATTTAATAAAATGGTGATATCTTATGATTTTTTTCAGATTCTGAGTGTAACCTTGAACCTCTGTGTATTTGCATTTCTCTACATTCAGACCCTGAACTCACAACCAGTGAATTATACATTCTATATGTTGTTTTCCCCAACTTATAAATTATTGTGTGGTGTCACTTCTTACAATCTAATGTAATATTCAGTCATATTCAGTTCACTTATCTCATGTAAAATAAACATTTTCTTTAATTCCTTCTCAATTTATTCCTTTGAGGCCTGTCACAATATTCAGTTCATGGGGTATTAGAGCCAAAGGCTCTGTAGCTCATTAGGAATTTCATGATCTAGGATTGTAGATCTAAACCAATAGAGCCATTGGTTCTGCAAATAAGCACAAGTCACACAAATTTATGACTATAAGTTAGACAGGTCTTGTACTAATTGCTAATTCAGATAACACCAACTGCGCGATAGGAGGTTCATTAAAGATCTGATGAAATGCATTTTTCTCAAGAATGACAGATGATTACCTCTACGTATATTGTATATCGGAATCAATTGAGCATAAAATCGAGACAATATACACTTGCAATTGACAATTAAGACGATTTTCATTTCACCCATTTTAATACTACCGCAATTAGTGTTAGTAATCATTTTGTAAATGCTCACTGAGGCGTGACTGTGATAAGCAACAGACGGGGCCGGCTAGACAGCTACTCCGCCGAGTCTCATTAATTAATGAATGATGATTATCACTGCCGCCATGAATGAATGAATGAATTTATGAAGTGTATTACATCGCCAAAAAGACATGTTTGTGTAATAATTGTGTAATTGTCATCTGCGAAATTACCTAGTTGGATATTTAAACATTCGATATATGGGAAAATTAAGTAGGTTTATTGAAGATTTCTTTGTGAAATTAACAATCAAAATGTTGCGAAATTACGTTGAATTATGACTTTCGCCGAAAATCAGATTCCTCCAGATACGTCACAGAAGTCATCCCTTCACGGGCCACACCCCGCAGGCTTTCATTCTGGTCGCCGGGGCTAAATCAGGCGTTTTTTTAAAAAGCCGTATATAAGTAATTTATGGAACGATTTCAGAAATTTAAAATCGAGCAATTGTCAAATTGATATCCCATTTTAATGAATCCGATTTGGACCATATGTCATTTCATCTATCCCTAAAATTAAATGCATTTAAAATGCTGTTAAAGGATGGCTCACACATTTTAAGGCACAAACATGTACACCTTTGATTTCAAAACACAAATGAGTAACATGTTTGAATGAAGCAAACATTAGTTTGTATCTATAAAATAGAGCCAAAGGCTGTGCAGCTCATTAGAAATTGTATAGTTTACTATCTCAGGTTGATGACTTAGTGAGTGAATTGTTTAACAACTATTCAAATCAGAATAAGAAATGTATATCATATTATCATAACTGCTTAAAAATGCTTCAAAAGATATGACTACACAAGATTTCACCATTCCTTTTGTTCACTCAGTAGTAAAAATAGAGCAATTGGCTCTGAAGCTCAATAAGAATTATGTTATTCATTATCTCTAAGGAAAAGATTAAGATATCACATAAAAAGGCATTGCCCATTCATCAATTTTTAAAAATTTATTATCAAAATTTGTTGCACATTACTCAACATTCACTATAAATATTGTAGACTTTTGCATTTTATTGTTTTAGTTCTTATTTGTATACTGGAAATATCAACATTTATTACATAATGAAAAGGAGCTCTGATCTGTTTCTGAAAATCCCGTTTTTCAAAGGCTCTTTTTCAATATTTAATAAAGTGTTGAAATTTTATGAGGAAATTCTCTTGAGCATCCGAGTCGAAGACAAAACCAGCCTCACACACAGACTGTAACACAGCTTAGAAATTTTAAATCACCTGAAATCTCTGCGTATTAGTACTGACAGCTATGGCTGCTGTTTGCATCGATCTCTCTACCAGGGAGTGGTCACTGCCCAGGTCAACACAATACAATTACACAACATGCAGACCCTGGACTCAGAGTCAGTGAATTATATATTTTTGCTGTTGTTTTCCCCTCACTTAAATATTTTTCTGTACTGGAGAAGAAGAAGATCTCATGTAGCTACTTTTGATAGTCATATCTTATCATTTTATCACCAGTAATATTCAGTTCACATATCTCATGTAAAATACACAATTTCTTAACTCCTCTCCAATTTTTGCCTTTGCCGCCTGTAACAATATTCAGTTTATAGGCTATTCATCAATTCTCATTTCACTTTGGTTAAATCAAACATGTCCATAATGTAGATATTGATCTTAAGTCAACTCATATTTAACATTCCTATTGAATAAAATTAACTGCAAGGTTACTTTCTTTTCTCAATTTCTGCATTTCTCAAACTACATGTTAGGACTCCCACATGAAGAAGATGAGATGACTCTCTCTCTCTCAGGTCTTTAATAAAGGACAACTTCTATTCAATGAAGCACACATACAATCTCAGAGTTCAAACTTTATTACAAAATGTTTTTTAGGCTGTGATCCATATTTGGGGTCACAGGTTCACCAAATCTACAATTTAGAATCCCCATTGGCCAAGGAGTCTGTACATAAAATTTCAGCTCTCTAGAATCATTGGTTCATTGGTCGAAAAAGTGAAAAGTTTACGGACGGACGGACGGACGGACGGACGGATGGACGGACGCCATCCCATGCCATAAGCCCATCGGGTCTTTCAGGCCTGATGAGCTAAAAAGCTAGAAATTGTACTGAGCGAACACCCTTAAACCTCCAAAAGGCACATCTACATGACATCGTAAGGGTGTACATCATTATCAACGACTAATCGAATAGGTTATAAGAAACTCAGAGTATTTAACTTTAGAGAGCCAACAAGAAATCATAACGGATCAACTATGAAACTAAAATAAAACTTTCATGTTTCTAATGTGATGGGTGAAACCGTCGCCGATTGACATTTGATGTGACCACTGATCCTGGCGAGTTACTGAACTTACCTCGTCTATGGAATTTACGTCGCTGACAAAGGTACAGAACCAATAGTTTTGAGCCTGTCTCCCAATGAAGATGTACACAAACAGAACAGTATGCCTATTGTATACAACACACGAAGAAAGGAAGCTTCTTGGCTACTTATAAACCTAGGTCGGATTCTGTCTGTTGTTTTGTAGGTATCTTCTTTTCTTGGAATAACCTCTATTGAGGTTTTACTTCCGAGAATAACCCGGTATGAGGTTTTACTTTTGAAAGTAAGACCTGAACCTAAGGTTTTTTTTAAGTAAGACCTGGAAATGCACTTAGAAGAATTTTTCAGACTTGCAACGCAATAGCCAACAAGCAGCAATTATTATCGAAAATTATACAAAGTTAAAAATTTCCAAGTTGAAATAGCAGGATTCGAACCTGGCACCCTTCGCTCTCTAAACTGGCGCCTTAGACCACTCTGCTATGCAGACCGAGATGATGAGTGGAGTTGAATTACTCGATTTATAGTCATACCTTCTTTGCCTCGATATAACGCAACCGAGGGCGACATATCCTTTATAAAAACACGATTTGGGAATAAAAAATTATAAAATGTAAATTTTTACATTTGACGTTTATAAATAGGAAGAAAACATTCCTCCTACGTCTTCTGCTTTTAAAATGGTCTAAGCGGAGGAATAAGGCCCTTTGAGCGTCCGAATTACGTAATTAATTACATAATGCAAGGCACCAGGTGGCAGTTTTCTTATGTAATAGATCAAACCTAATATGATATCGTAGAAAAGTTGACCGGTCCAAAAATAGAAAATCCCAGCTTATTGGGAATAACGTCAAATAAACGTTTTAAAATGTTTGCTATACTTTTCAACCAAAGGACTGAAACTTATAAAGTGCACAAACATTTGTAACATTAACTAATACCTAAGACTTGCTGACTGGATGTTTGCGGTTTATCTTTTCAGTTTTAGATTTAAATTGACATAAGTTTTCATATTCTAAGTTCTTACATTCTAATATAACACTACATATTAAAGTATATATCACTTTTGGAAAGTACAATAACATCCGATAAATGTCATACATTTAGAACATATAAATTCCTGGGTTAGGGTCATACGAAGTATTGTGTATAAACATACAATCACACTATCTTTGATTTGTCTCTTCATTTTAATTTTCTTACACTTAAATTTGTTTCACAGCATATATAATTGCTACACCATAGCATCAACCCGACGTTAGAATGTGGTGAATAAAGTCTTTCATGACAATGTTATACATGTCATTACTACATCAATTAAAAATTACTAAATTTATTTTATATAGATATAGCCTAGCCACATACCGAAGAGAAATTTGACAAACTACTTTGGTCACCCTATTGGTCATTATGTAGGCTACACATATTATTTACCAATTATTTTTTTAGCGCTTATAACATACCAAGGAAGGCTTTCTACAGAAAGAACACAGTATCATTGAGCAATTTTCAGAAGTCTACTATCTATAAGTAATAAAGATAGTAATTAATATTTGATAAAAGCTTCAGTATGTACTGGGCTACCAGTTACATAATATGGTGCGTTACTCGGAACTCTTTAAGAACTTTGAATTCGTTCTGATGTATTGATCAATAGTATGCACATACATACATAGGCTTACATTATTACCCGAGGAAGTGTGTCATATGACTTTTACGAAACGAGTGTGAATTTTTGTATTGCCCGAGCGAGAGAGAGGGTTACACGCAAATTCGCAAGAGTTTCGTAAAGTCATATGGCACACTTTCGAGTGTAATAATGTCTGTATTACCCATTCTATTCCATTTCATTCGCGTAAAAATAGTCAGGAAACGGCTCACTTCCATTGCGATGGCGAGCTACAGTGACGTCACGAACAATCGTTTTATGACGTCACAGTCGACGAAATACGGTAAGTCGCGGTGAAACAATGGTTGCTAGGCAAAGTGACATGTGCACATGTGCTCGTATCGAAACTATTAACTCGGTTATTTTAAACCATATTGGTAATAAATGAACTTATATGATGTGTACATATATAATCCATGGACAGCTGGCTGTTTCGGTCTTTCCGACCTCATCAGCATGGTGTGTGCAGAACATGGTTGAGCCTTCAGCTATGCACAGTTATCAACGCGAAAAAAACAGTTAAAGAACGTCCCACTCATTTGCATAAGGTGTTCAAACCGTATTTCTACAGTGAGCTAGCTAACTAAAGGCAGTAGCAAATGAGTGTATCATGTTAGAGTGCTGAATCAGGCCAAATTAATGGATTGAGAACTTACACATATAACCATGAACAGCCAGCTATATCTATACAAGAATGACATTTCATTAAGAAATATATGCTAATTTAAAGGGGCAGTAGCACGTTTTTTGCAAAATTTATTTTTTCAAATTTCCTATTTATAATGATAGTTTGTGCCATTTAAATGTACTTTAAAGGGTAAAACAGGGTTCTGTAGCTCATCGATTATACATGACTATTACCAATAAGACAAACCTAACAAACAAGACTTTTCAAGAGATTGCCCATGTGTTATTGCTAGCTATGCTAAAGAAGGGTAAGTATTGACAAAACTTGTTAAATGTCTCCATAAAGAGCGAACACATGCCAAAATACATTGTAAAGAGTTCAGAAGATGATATGGAAGAGGTAATGTTAAAATGGAAAGAAGAAAAAATTGGTGATATTTTGCTAACTTAAGCCACTTTGTTGAAATTGGGCTTTGTACAGCAGGCCCAAAGTCAACATGTGTGCTTAAGTCAACAAAGACAGTTTAAAACTTTCACTCGCCACAAGGAGGTTTAGTATTGACAGAATGTGTTAAATGTCTCCATAAAGAGTCAAACCATGCTTAAATACAATGTAAACAGTTCAGAAGATGATATGGAAGGGGTAATGTTAAAATGGAAAGAAGAAGAAAATGGTGATATTTTGCTAACTTAAGCCACTTTGTTGAGATTGGGACTTGTGTAGCAGGCCCAAAGTCAAAAAGTGTGTTTAAATCAACAGACAGTATAAAATTTTCATTCATCACAAGGAGGTTTAGTACTGACAAAACGTGTTAAATGTCTCCATAAAGAGTCAAAACATGCCAAAATTCAATGTAAACTGTTCAGAAGATGATATGGAAGGGGTAATGTTAACATGGAAAGAAGAAAAAAATGGTGATATTTTGCTAACTTAAGCCACTTTGTTGAGATTGGGACTTGTGTAGCAGGCCCAAAGTCAACAAGTGTGCTTAATTCAACAAAGACAGTTTTAAATTTTCACTCACCACAAGGAGGTTTAGTATTGCAAAAATGGGTTAAATGTCTCCATAAAGAGTCAAAACATGCCAAACTGCAATGTAAACAGTTCAGAAGATGATATGGAAGGGGTAATGTTAAAATGGAAAGAAGAAAGAAAATGGTGATATTTTGCTAACTTAAGCCACTTTGTTGAGATTGGGCTTTGTATAGCAGGCCCAAAGTCAACAAGTGTGCTTAAGTCAACAAAGACAGTATAAAACTTTCACTCGCCACAAGGAGGTTTAGTATTGACAGAATGTGTTAAATGTCTCCATAACGAGTCAAACCATGCTAAAATACAATGTAAACAGTTCAGAAGATCAGATGGAAAGGGCAATGTTAACATGGAAAGAAGAAAAACAATGGTGATATTTTGCTAACTTAAGTCACTTTGTTTAGATTGGGACTTGTGTAGCAGGCCCAAAGTCAACAAGTGTGTTTAAGCCAACAAAGACAGTATAAAATTTTCACTCATCACAAGGAGGTTTAGTATTGACAAAACGTGTTAAATGTCTCCATAAAGAGTCAAACCATGCTAAAATACAATGTAAACAGTTCAGAAGATCAGATGGAAAGGGCAAAGTTAACATGGTAAGAAGAAAAAAATGGTGATATTTTGCTAACTTAAGTCACTTTGTTGAGATTGGGACTTGTGTAGCAGGCCCAAAGTCAACAAGTGTGTTTAAGCCAACAAAGACAGTATAAAATTTCCACTCATCACAAGGAGGTTTAGTATTGACAAAACGTGTTAAATGTCTCCATAAAGAGTCAAAACATGCCCAAATTCAATGTAAACAGTTCAGAAGATGATATGGAAGGGGTAATGTTAAAATAGAAAGAAGAAAAAAAATGGTGATAGTTTGCTAACTTAAGCCACTTTGTTGAGATTGGGACTTGTGTAGCAGGCCCAAAGTCAACATATGTGCTTAAGTCAACAAAGACAGTATAAAATTTTCACTCACCACAAGGAGGTTTAGTATTGACAAAACGTGTTAAGTGTCTCCATAAAGAGTCAAAACATGCCAAAATTCAATGTAAACAGTTCAGAAGATGATATGGAAGGGGTAATGTTAAAATGGAAAGAAGAAAGAAAATGGTGATATTTTGCTAACTTAAGCCACTTTGTTGAGATTGGGCTTTGTATAGCAGGCCCAAAGTCAACATGTGTGCTTAAGTCAACAAAGACAGTTTAAAACTTTCACTCGCCACAAGGAGGTTTAGTATTGACAGAATGTGTTAAATGTCTCCATAAAAAGTCAAACCATGCTAAAATACAATGTAAACAGTTCAGAAGATCAGATGGAAGGGGCAATGCTAACATGGAAAGAAGAAAAACAATGGTGATATTTTGCTAACTTAAGCCACTTTGTTGAGATTGGGCTTTGTATAGCAGGCCCAAAGTCAACAAGTGTGCTTAAGTCAACAAAGACAGTATAAAACTTTCACTCGCCACAAGGAGGTTTAGTATTGACAGAATGTGTTAAATGTCTCCATAACGAGTCAAACCATGCTAAAATACAATGTAAACAGTTCAGAAGATGATATGGAAGGGGCAATGTTAACATGGAAAGAAGAAAAACAATGGTGATATTTTGCTAACTTAAGCCACTTTGTTGAGATTGGGACTTGTGTAGCAGGCCCAAAGTCAACATATGTGCTTAAGTCAACAAAGACAGTATAAAATTTTCACTCACCACAAGGAGGTTTAGTATTGACAAAACGTGTTAAATGTCTCCATAAAGAGTCAAAACATGCCAAAATTCAATGTAAACAGTTCAGAAGATGATATGGAAGGGGTAATGTTAAAATGGAAAGAAGAAAAAAAATGGTGATATTTTGCTAACTTAAGCCACTTTGTTGAGATTGGGACTTGTGTAGCAGGCCCAAAGTCACCAAGTGTGCTTAAGTCAACAAAGAAAGTATAAAATTTTCACTCACCACAAGGAGGTTTAGTATTGACAGAATGTGTTAAATGTCAACATAAAGAGTCAAAACATGCTAAAATACAATGTAAACAGTTCAGAAGATGATATGGAAGGGGTAATGTTAAAACGGAAAGAAGAAAAAAATGGTGATATTTTGCTAACTTAAGTCACTTTGTTTAGATTGGGACTTGTGTAGCAGGCCCAAAGTCAACAAGTGTGTTTAAGCCAACAAAGACAGTATAAAATTTTCACTCATCACAAGGAGGTTTAGTATTGACAAAACGTGTTAAATGTCTCCATAAAGAGTCAAACCATGCTAAAATACAATGTAAACAGTTCAGAAGATCAGATGGAAAGGGCAAAGTTAACATGGAAAGAAGAAAAACAATGGTGATATTTTGCTAACTTAAGTCACTTTGTTGAGATTGGGACTTGTGTAGCAGGCCCAAAGTCAACAAGTGTGTTTAAGCCAACAAAGACAGTATAAAATTTTCACTCATCACAAGGAGGTTTAGTATTGACAAAACGTGTTAAATGTCTCCATAAAGAGTCAAAACATGCCAAAATTCAATGTAAACAGTTCAGAAGATGATATGGAAGGGGTAATGTTAAAATAGAAAGAAGAAAAAAAATGGTGATATTTTGCTAACTTAAGCCACTTTGTTGAGATTGGGACTTGTGTAGCAGGCCCAAAGTCAACATGTGTGCTTAAGTCAACAAAGACAGTTTAAAACTTTCACTCGCCACAAGGAGGTTTAGTATTGACAGAATGTGTTAAATGTCTCCATAAAGAGTCAAACCATGCTAAAATACAATGTAAACAGTTCAGAAGATCAGATGGAAGGGGCAATGCTAACATGGAAAGAAGAAAAACAATGGTGATATTTTGCTAACTTAAGCCACTTTGTTGAGATTGGGACTTGTGTAGCAGGCCCAAAGTCAAAAAGTGTGTTTAAGTCAACAAAGACAGTTTGAAATTTTCATTCACCACAAGGAGGTTTAGTATTGACAAAACGTGTTAAATGTCTCCATAAAGAGTCAAAACATGCCAAAATTCAATGTTAACAGTTCAGAAGATGATATGGAAGGGGTAATGTTAAAATGGAAAGAAGAAAGAAAATGGTGATATTTTGCTAACTTAAGCCACTTTGTTGAGATTGGGCTTTGTATAGCAGGCCCAAAGTCAACAAGTGTGCTTAAGTCAACAAAGACAGTATAAAACTTTCACTCGCCACAAGGAGGTTTAGTATTGACAGAATGTGTTAAATGTCTCCATAACGAGTCAAACCATGCTAAAATACAATGTAAACAGTTCAGAAGATCAGATGGAAAGGGCAATGTTAACATGGAAAGAAGAAAAACAATGGTGATATTTTGCTAACTTAAGGCACTTTGTTGAGATTGGGCTTTGTATAGCAGGCCCAAAGTCAACATGTGTGCTTAAGTCAACAAAGACAGTTTAAAACTTTCACTCGCCACAAGGAGGTTTAGTATTGACAGAATGTGTTAAATGTCTCCATAAAGAGTCAAACCATGCTAAAATACAATGTAAACAGTTCAGAAGATGATATGGAAGGGGCAATGTTAACATGGAAAGAAGAAAAACAATGGTGATATTTTGCTAACTTAAGCCACTTTGTTGAGATTGGGACTTGTGTAGCAGGCCCAAAGTCAACATATGTGCTTAAGTCAACAAAGACAGTATAAAATTTTCACTCACCACAAGGAGGTTTAGTATTGACAAAACGTGTTAAATGTCTCCATAAAGAGTCAAAACATGCCAAAATTCAATGTAAACAGTTCAGAAGATGATATGGAAGGGGTAATGTTAAAATGGAAAGAAGAAAAAAAATGGTGATATTTTGCTAACTTAAGCCACTTTGTTGAGATTGGGACTTGTGTAGCAGGCCCAAAGTCACCAAGTGTGCTTAAGTCAACAAAGAAAGTATAAAATTTTCACTCACCACAAGGAGGTTTAGTATTGACAGAATGTGTTAAATGTCAACATAAAGAGTCAAAACATGCTAAAATACAATGTAAACAGTTCAGAAGATGATATGGAAGGGGTAATGTTAAAATGGAAAGAAGAAAAAAATGGTGATATTTTGCTAACTTAAGGCACTTTGTTGAGATTGGGACTTGTATAGCAGGCCCAAAGTCAACATGTGTGCTTAAGTCAACAAAGACAGTTTAAAACTTTCACTCGCCACAAGGAGGTTTAGTATTGACAGAATGTGTTAAATGTCTCCATAAAGAGTCAAACCATGCTAAAATACAATGTAAACAGTTCAGAAGATGATATGGAAGGGGCAATGTTAACATGGAAAGAAGAAAAACAATGGTGATATTTTGCTAACTTAGGCCACTTTGTTGAGATTGGGACTTGTGTAGCAGGCCCAAAGTCAACAAGTGTGTTTAAGCCAACAAAGACAGTATAAAATTTTCACTCATCACAAGGAGGTTTAGTATTGACAAAACGTGTTAAATGTCTCCATAAAGAGTCAAAACATGCCAAAATTCAATGTAAACAGTTCAGAAGATGATATGGCAGGGGTAATGTTAAAATGGAAAGAAGAAAAAATGGTGATATTTTGCTAACTTAAGCCACTTTGTTGAGATTGGGCTTTGTATAGCAGGCCCAAAGTCAACATGTGTGCTAAAGTCAACAAAGACAGTAAACAAATTTTCACTCACCACAAGAAGGTTTAGTATTGACAGAATGTGTTAAATGTCTCCATAAAGAGTCAAAACATACTAAAATACAATGTAAACAGTTCAGACGATCAGATGGAAGGGGTAATGTTAAAATGGAAAGAAGAAAGAAAATGGTGATATTTTGCTAACTTAAGCCACTTTGTTGAGATTGGGCTTTGTATAGCAGGAACAAAGTCAACATGTGTGCTTAAGTCAACAAAGACAGTATAAAAGTTTATCTTACCAGAAATGAAATCAAATTTTGAAATGAACTAGATGGCTTTAATGTCTCCAAAAAGAGTAAATAAATGCTGAAAGACAATGTTGACAGTTCAGAAGATAATTTGTAAGGGTAATGTTAAAATGGAATGAAAAACATGGTATATTGTTGACTTTTGCCCCTCTTAAGGTTGAAGGCTTAATGTTTTCATGAAGCATATCTGAAAACAATATAGTGTCTTAACACAACATATACTCTTATCATTTTCCCACAGAGCACTGAGAGTAAGTATTGAAAAAAATGTATGTATTTTTTTCAATAAAGCCAAAATTTGAAAAGACAATGTAAACTGTCCCGATTTTATCATATTCTTTCAGTTTATACTATAAGCAAGATCACTATACCCATTGTTTTACTGGGAATAAAATTAATTTAATATGTTTTAGGGAAATGATTCAATATACCTTACTTAAAACTCGAGTTCTCCACTTCGCTTGAAGGCAAGGTGTGACATAACCATATGGTTGTATAATCTGTCCTTATTATTTTATGCACTATGATTAACTTAGATGAAATATATTTATGTTTTCTTAAACTTGTCTTCAACAATCAGATAGGTTAGGGTAGCCATTCTTTACGCCATTCATTTTGAGTAGTAATGTCAAGAAATCTGTATGTACATCAATCTTCATTCACTTACATGTGTGGATGCTAGTTTTGTATTTACATATATATACACTCCTTCATGTCAGTCATCATTGTGGTAGTCTCTTCGATATGTCGATATATTGACTATTGTAATTTTCACCATGGTATATATCCAAATTAATGACATTCGACATTGTAACGATAGGCAATTACACAAGTATAAGTACCGAGAATTTTGTTGAATGACAAAATATTTCAAAGACTTCACAAATACGCTGATATTTACAATCATTTGATTACAAATAATAATAAAAAAAATAATCCAGAACGGTCACGGGTGCACTCAAATGCACCTAAAAGCAAGCTCCCTGTATTGGGACAAAATTGTCACTAAATCGTGCTTGCTTTCGGCGTATGGTACTCTCATCGAGTACAACATACCATAATTATTCCCCCCACCGATCACATTGCTGTTTCAACAACTGTTACCGTAACAATATCATCACTTCATTGTACCTTCTATGGACTGTCTGCCGCTGTCTACTTTCGCTTTGAACTCAATCAATATGTCGTTTAGCAAATAGCATGGGGTTGAAAGGTCAAAGGTCATGTACACGTCACAATGACACATTTTGTTGGAATTGGGACTCTTGTTGATAATGGGCCGCCACACACGTATATATACTCGTTATAAGACCTTTAAACGCTACAGAATGAAATCTGTCTTCCTATCTACTTGATTAAATATTCCAAAAATACGTTTGATTTAATGGTTGCAGCAAGCCAAGGACGATTGTCCGCTTTTCGAACATGACCACGATTTTGAATGATTGTATTTTCCTTATACTTAACTGATTGACCTTAAACTGGTTATTTTCGGTTAAAGTTGATGATTCTCAATTAAATAACACAAATTATAACATTGGACATATATGTGACATCACCAACATGATTATGTCCCTTTAAATATATATAATTGTCTACGTTACAGTTACACTCACAGTCATTATTCCTCAAAACTAATTATTTTTCGCTTTAAATATACGTTCTATTAACATTTATCATCTGACAAGTAATTATTGCTCCATCTAAACAAATTACTGCCAAGTTTGATTGATATTATTTACGTGTTAAATAAATGTTGCTAGGCACGCAAACTGTTACTGTAACCACGACAACGATTAATTCGATCGATACGGAGATAATTCTAAACCGAGGATGGCTACATATAATAGGAAGATTGCTCGCCCTGGCTTTCTTGTCGCTTATCATTTCTCGAATACACAATGATTACAGATGCCTGTGACAAGGTAATATATATCAGTCTCCAACAGAGAAATAATTATTTCTTTATTACAGCCATTTCTATTTTGAAGACAAAGACGGGGGTAATTATTGAGAAAGTAGAGGAAAGTTTTTGAGAACCAACGACTTACGATTAATTTCCCGAGCCAGAACGAGAGAAGTGTCAACGTTTACTACCATTACCATAAAACCACCATCACAATATAACCACCATCACAATATAACCGGGCACCATCACAATATAACCACCATCACAATATAACCACCACCACCATATAACCACCGACATCACCATCATCGCCACCATATAACCACCATCGCCATATAACCACCACCACCACCACTACCACCACTACCACCATATAACCACCACCATCACCATATATCCACCACCATCATCATTTAACCATCATCACAATATAACCACCATCACACTATAACCGCCTTCACAATATAACCACCACCATCATCATATTACCACCGACATCACCATATAACCACCACCATTACCATGTAATCACCACCATCATCATATAACACCACCAGGCCATAAACATCATCATTATCATCATCATCATCATCATTACCATTGTCACCATCACATATATGCCTGTGTGTACAGGCACAAGACAACGATCGTATATACATACTCTTAAGTGGTGTTCTGTATTAGCGAATCCAGCTACGCGTAACGGAGTATTCAGTTTGTTCTTCTTCAAAGGATAATTAACCAACCAAAATGCCCTTAAATACAATATTTAATGATCCGCTCGCAAAATAATATATATAACAGATATTTCGATTGAGAAATCCACAACAATCGCCATAAACAAGCGGCAAGTTTACACACCTACCATTCACACAGTTTAAATCGATACGATGGGACCATTCTACAAGCAGCAGCCTCCAGTTCAGCACGACCATTCTACCTGTCGGTAAGATCAAAGGAACGACGAACCAGGTAAGTAAAACAGAAAAACTGAACAGTTGAAATCTAAAAATAGAGGTTGAATAATGATACGGTTGTGGACTTGTTCGCTATCAACCAACCGGTACAATATTTGCTCTACTTTATTGTGCCTTACATTTCTTTCGCTCACTGGTATATATCTAGGTCGCGATTCGTCGAATGTCGTCATTACATCGCCTGTGACGGTCACCATATGACACTAGCTTTCAGCACGATCTTTACTTGTGCTGTTTATTTGTTGTCTTGACGGAACCCAGTGTACAACTGAGGAGATTTGCTGAACATTATTCCGACACAGTTTATTAGCAGTATGGACACACGCCATGGCATTGAATGTAGGACAAACTGACGCAGCATTACATTGGTCATACAGGAGCTAGCTAGGTCAGGAGAAAGGTGGGATTTTGATTATACACCTGTCTGTACCTTGTCAGTTCATGTGGACTCGGTCCTGTATCACGTCAATGCTTTATTGAGCCGTTGCAATGGAATACACGCTCCTTTTAGGTTTAATATAGTATATCTAATTACATGGTTTGTTATATTAATGTAAGGTATACAATTGGTAGAATGATAATAAGATATGGATTGTCAGCTTGTTGTTTGAATATGGTTGGATTGTTTAACCTTCTTTATCTTTTACAAAATATGTTTGTTTTACAAATGATCGCTGCAAATATCTCAGACATAAGTAAAAAATAAATCAATATATACTATGTAAAGATGCGCGTGCAGGAGTGCGCACCACCCCTTTCCATGTTAACATTTTCAAAATTGAACTGTAGAGCATTTCCGAGAGAGCATTTCTGAGTTCTGGAAAAAGTGCACCCCCCTTTTCTCAAAAAGCTGTAGCCGCTCCTGGTAGTGGTATGCAATGTTTACTGAGGTGAAAACTAAATATCATTAAGTAATAATAACGTTGGAAATGGGGGGTATACAAGCCCCAAATATTAAACACATAATTATGTCACAAAAACTTTCATGGAAAAGACGTCTTCATAACACTACAAATGTTTTTAGAACAAACATTTTTCATAAAAATATATTAACCTACTTACCAAACATATAATACAAAAATGTGAGTCATATATCAATGAAAAAGTAATAACGGTGAGAACAAACGCTATTTGGAGAGATTTACTAAAGGCATGGGGTACATTTTTAAAGTTTAAAGGAAATAATATAAAATACGCAAATAATATATTCACACAGTCCTCTTGGCATAACGCTAACATAACGGTATACAGGAAATCATTATATATAAAAAGACGGGCAAACGGTGGCATAAACTATGTTAATGATATTATTGATAATCAGGGAAACTATCTTAATATAAATACTGTCACAAAAGAGTTCGAAGTGAAGACACATTTCCTTGAATATGCTGGTATTATTGTAATAAACAGCATACAATTTGAATCCAATATTACCTTATTTTCTTGAAAATTTAACATGAAATATAACAGGATGCAGAGAATTTTACGATATACTGCAACTTGAAAATAAGAATGACACTAAACAAAATTACCAAATAAAATGGGAAGAGGATTTAGACTGCAGTCTCACAGAAGATAACTGGAAAATAATACACCAATCTCCTCACAAATGCCACACATCTAGTAGCCATTTATGGTTCCAGTATCGTTTGATACATAAGATCCTACCCACAATATCGACAACAATAGGCTACAGAGATAATGATGCATGTGGCTTCTGTGGGGGAAAGCGCCGAAACTCTGCTCCACTTCATGTATGAATGCAAAATATCAAAACACATCTGGTCAGAAATAGCTGATTGATATTGAGGCAAAAACACAATGCAGATTAAATTTGTCAAAAGAAACTGTTATTCTTGGTTACCTGAAAGCAGAAACAATGTTCTAAACCTGATTTTAATAATCATAAAATATAACACATTTAAAGCAAAACAACAAAACCATATTACCAAACATTCTATACATGAAAAACGATATTCGCAACATATATAACATAGATAAATTCTCTGCCTATACTTCATGTAATTATTCAAAATTCATGTCATTCTGGTCATCATGCCACAAATGTTGTTCTCAACTAATTGAATTAAAAAAACACAAAGACCCATTTCTGAAATCATATTAAAATGAATCATGTACATCCTTAGAATATTTATTACCAGAACTTAAAATTGTTCTTTAATTACATATGTTTTTGTCCATATCTCTTGTTTTCTCGAATATTTGTTTCACTTGATTGAATATACTGTACTGTTGATTGTATTGCTTTACATGTTTGAATGTGTATGAACATGAACAAAAATGAATAAAGTTATAAAATAAAAAAAGTAATAATGATATCATTTAATCATTAGGTGAAAACATATTTAGTTATTTTATTGAATTTCTTGACATGATTGTGATAAATTTGGGAGGAAAAATTCTATTCAGAATCTCTACTAAATAAAAATGTTGCCAAATTTTCCATTCCAATTAAAAAGATTGCCAATTTATTGGAAAAGGTGAATTTTCTTTCACTCTATGTCTGGCTGAAAACATTTCATTTACACTTGAGAAAATAATTGCTTTTTCCTGCCTTTAGACATTTTGCCTCAAAAGTTTATAAAACAAGTACCGGTAATTGATTTTGCCTCGCCTAATTATGTTACAGTAATAAATTTAAATTTAGTGCGTGAAGATGATAAGATCTGCTTATGAAATGTTCATAAGATAAGATAAGTTAATATAAGATAAGAACTTTGAATTATATAGAAAAAACATGATTTTAAAATAAATTGTATAGGAAATATTTATTTCAAATTGAACAATATACATAAAATAATCTCACCTTCGATAGTAGTTATTTCCCCAATATTTTGATCAAAATTAATAAATATCTAAGATGGGCATTCCAGAAGTTGAGATGATGACAAATGTTGATGATTTTCAAGCAAGTTAGAATCTGTTAAAAAAACCTTTACAGAATAAAGCAGTTACATATCAGTCCATGAAATAAGGTTGGTCCGTCAACCTGGAACCTGGTTACTGTCTTCAGACAGGTAACTGTTTTTCATTAATTTTGCCATTTCGAAAAATGTTTCCATGTAAGTTTCATTTACCCCCCAACCAAATAACATCTTTCGGAATAACATCTTTATAACATGTAGATTTCAGTTTGTTCATTTGGAACAAGTCCCTATTCAAATATGGGTGTGGCAGGGTGTTAAACTCATACCTTAAATTTCACCCTAGGAACTAATAACGCTATGAAGCTCAAATTTTGAGAATACCATCTTTGTATGATGGAAGCCAAGACTTTAAAGTTTTATCCCTTTACTTCATAAATTAAAAAAACTAGAGCTATTTTAAAATTCAGGTTTTTTGCAGTTACCTTAGCTGGTTTAGCCAGTGTTCTGCTAGGTACAATTTTTAGCTGCAAGCTAATATTTGTTTTATTGAAAGATGTTCTTTTTTTATGCTCCAGAATCAGGGGCTATGCAAAACATATATTTTGAAACTTATTCACAACAATAAATCGTTGTAGCAAAATGTTACCGTAAGTGAGTTTTATTTCTTCGTCCCATCTCTCCTTAAGGTGTGAAGGGATCCATGTTCGGATCACATCATGTCAATTGTTAAATTTTAACTTAGAATAATTTTCGATTTGTTCTGTGATTGAAATTAAAAGATCAAATGAGGTTATTCCGGAATTTACAATTCACGTTGAAGTCTAATTTCAGGGTAAGGGATATTCTATAGAATGTCCTAGGGTATTATAATAACTAGAGGGGATTATTATTGCTGTTTGTTCGTATGTAAGTCTTCTTGTTCATATATACTTTATACATATTCTTTATACACTTCATTAACACATTCCAGTTGAACATACCACCTAGGGTGTTGTTATGGTGACTTTAGATTTACAACTGGACAATTTAGAATTATGCACATACTAATTAACAAGGAAAAGTAAAGGCATTTTTTTTATGATTTAATATCAGAAACTTAATTATAATTTAGATTGACACTGTCTTTACAGATAACCAGTAAAATGCCTCCCGGTGCAATTCCATTCCCATTTGGGGATTGTCGGATCTGTAAAGACAAGGCCACCGGAATCCATTATGGAGTTGCCACCTGTGAAGGATGTAAGGTAAGCTTTCAAATTAACTAACAACCCGAATGGGTAGCGCATTCGTTTTCAGGGTCAAGAGGTCTGGGGTTCAAATCCTGCCAGAGGCTTGGCAACTTTGTCTGCTTTGGAAAACATGCAGTATAGGTTTGGGTGCAAAAATTAACTATCAACCAGAATATTGGACAAAATAAATAATAACATAATGTTTGCAAATCTGGGGATATCACTCTTATTCTCATTTAAAACATTGATTATTATATTTAGATATTATTATTCTGATAACTCATAAAATAAAACGTAACTGCATAACTAACTTTTCTTAAGGGACACTACATGTTTTTCATGAAATTTTATTTAGATTTGATATATAAAAAAATATCAAATATCCTGATTTATCATATAATGGAGGGTGTTATCGATGCAATAAAGCAATCTGATAAACTTGGTATCCAAATCTGATAAATATGCAAAACAGGTCAAAGGTCAAATACACGAACTACCTTCGCAGAATTCCACTCTTTTCATGCGAATCCTAAAACTGTTTACGTATCATTGAAAAGCGTAACCGGGAGTTTACCCGAGTATTTCCGCTTGAAATAATGCATATTCGTAAACACGAAATCATCTGATATGGTACACTATGTGCATTTATAGCGTTAACAAAGTCAAGATAATTGTAGATTTGTTTTAAAAATCATTCAAAACTTCAGTACGCTAACCAACAGCATCAGCAAATAGCTGCAGTGTTCTGTGTACAAAATGAATCGTGATGTGTCGGTGTGTGACCTACCGACGCGCCTCGTCGATCGCACTAGCATTTTGGCAGTTCTTGAGGGCTGAGCATACGGTATTAGGGACATTAATAGGTACTTATTGTCATACAATAAGGAAACAACCCCACCTCACAACTAATTACTGTTTAAGTGCAAAAGATACTGTTATGCAGCAATCCGAATCAACCCTGCAACGCAGCTTCAAAAACGTTGAAACTAGAGTTACTTCCCTTGTTCTAGCAACGTGACCAAATTATTTATGAGTGCTTTAGATAGATGCTTATGAACTGATTGAAAATATCTCCATGAACAAGAAACCAGGGACCAACTGTTGATTTTTGAAAGAATCGCGCATATGTGTTTTTAAACTGTTTTAATTAAGAACTATTTTAGGCACTTTACAGCCGATGTCATCGCCATCACTTTGATGTACCGTCTGTGATGTCACTCCGCTAAAACTAGGTCAATTCGCCTTCCACTTTTACTACAAAAACACGCTTATTTTAATAATGACATATATGATAAAGAGATTATTAACCTTGTGTGTTTCTGTATCATTAATATCATATATTTGGAATAACTTGCTTTCAATGAAACTCGAGTAGTGGCTAATACACGACGAGAAGCCGAATTCGTGCGCCCCATTTACAAGTATGTCAGTTATATGTTCCATTGAACAGTACCAACCAATATCTGTCATTTTGTCTGCTTCATACAAGTTTTCAAAATTCAATTGAACAATTGTTTTCGATCATAATCACGATTAGACATCTTAATAATGTAACTATACTGAACAGATTGGCACTAAAAGGGTAATTTTCGAGACAGTCATTACTTCTCGATAAAATAATACCCTTGGTAACTTTTGACCTGTGTTACTACAATAACATAAGGAATGCCCCTTTAATGCAAATGAAATGAAAGGAGAAATTTAATTTATCATGGCTCTGCTGTGTGTTCTTGCCAAATTTTACCACTGAACGAGAAATATAAGTGAAAGATTATGATTATTATTGATGAAGCATTTTCCTTAGCCTTTAGACATTTTGCCCCCCAAAATCTATAAACCAAGTTGTTAATTTTGTCTGACCTATAAGGTTAGTTGGTCTAGCTGGCTGGAAGTAGTCCACTCTGAATTCCTTGTTGAGTCTGCACTTCTTATTCAGCAGTTCATATACGACATATGATGCTTTGATATATTTTTCAATATTGTTTGTTGTTGTTCCTCAAAGTTGTGATTATATGTTTCCTGAATTTTGTTTAATTGAAAATGGAATGGTTAATGAAATGAAGTATATCATAAACTTAATTAATAATTGATCATTGTCTTGTAGGGCTTCCACGGGTAGTTGGACTCGAGTCCATTGTCTGGGACTCGAGCTCTTTTATTGCTCTATTTCACATTAATTTTATTCACCTTGTGCATGTTATATATATTGAACATGTCGTTGTTGATAAAAAACTGCACTGCAGTGGAACTCTGATAAATCGTGATACCTGAGGGAAAATTTTATACCACGTTACAAGTGAAAAATTTAACACCAGCCTTGGTCACATCGGCTACTTTCATTATCACAGTCACAAAGTTTAGTTAAAATCTTTACAATGCAACCAAACTGAAATGATGATATCAGTTGGAGTGTATACCAACAAATGTAAATAAATATGGAGCTTATATGGTCATCACTACAAATTGCTTCCATCAGGACTGGACGATGTTACCGAGTACCAAATGTGAAGTTGAAATGTCATTTATTCCAACAAGCATACACTATTTAAATCTCTAGTTTCACCGCGGCAGTCATATCTATATACATGTACCCTGTGATAAATGTTATTTGATATAACTTTGTATATTCTAGCCTTTTTATATCTTGTATATGTATATCTTATGTATGTATGTATTTCCTTTGTGCTCAATTCATGGCAATGCAAATTCCCTTCTCGGGGCAATAAAGATTTGTCTTATCTTGTCCAGTCGGTCAATAAACTGAGGTTAAGCAAATTAAACTTAATATTGGTCGTGTTGACAAGTGACAGTAGACAGGTTTTTTATTTAATACTGAATTTTACACTTTTCCATAAGGATTTAGTAAATGTGTTCTGTTATTATTCAGTATATTTGTGAAATGAAAAGACAATAATCTAGATATTTTATCATAACTGATTAATGATAATGACTCCGACATATGAGGTAAAATACTTCATGTCAAGTGCATGTGAATATCAATGAAAAGTTGACATTGAATACGTATGGGGCTTTCACTGTGTGCATAATCTAAAACTTCAAAGACTAACAAAATGTTATTGTGACATGCTGCTACTTAAAAGTATTAATTTCGAGTACTCAAGTTCGAGTCGAAGCCAACCCCTCAAGTACTTGATTCCACTTGACACGTGGAAGCCCTATTGTCTTGGGGATATTCTTCAAGATAATGTTGTTTTTTTTACAGTTAATCAATTCTTATGTCAAACTGATAATAATGCTGTCAATGCAATATTTATTAACATGTTTATATAAGTTTCAAAATCGTAATTAAACCTCTTGAAAAAATTAAGTATGCTATTCGAACACTGGTGTGAGATGTGAAGATGGTAATAATGTTGGAAGCACCCTAAGTCCACAAGGTGGAGATATGTGCACTACAGGGCTGGGACGGGTAGATATTTCCTACCCGGGTACCCGACCATCTGTTACCCTACCCTACCCGGACACCCGTTTTGTCGATCTCCAACATCTAATTGTAAGATTTTGTACTACTTTATTCAACTGGTTGGCTGGAACATGGGGCTAGAAGCCTAGCATAGAGACCCATGGCTATTTCAATCAAATTGATTATGTATGACAATAGATCATTTTAATATTATGTTAGAATCTTCAAATACATTGTAATCATGAAATGAAAGAATAGCAAATAAAACTGTTTTATGATTAGTCACATGATAAATACGGGTCCGGGTAGTGTGATGGGTACCCGGGTCCTACTCAATACCCACCCGTCCCGGGTATCCGGGTTACCCGTCCCAGCCCTAGTGCACTATATAAAAGACATCCATTATTATTATTATAACACTTTATTATAAAAATATTTCCATATTAATTTAGATTCATGTTTTCCTTTCTTCCAGGGGTTCTTCAAAAGAAGCTTACCAAAAGGTGATAAATACAAATGTTTTTTTGGAGGTCAATGTGTAATCACTCCCCAAAATCGTAACCGGTGCAAGTCATGTCGATATAGACAATGTTTAAGTCTTGGAATGTCATTTGAAGGTGAGTAAGATATTTATTTATTCACTTATTTGTACATGTATTCATGTTAAATTGTTATTAATGTAAGATCTTTAGCGCTGATTCAATCATTAGTGCTCTTCATATGGCGGGTTGGGATAGAGCTAGCACGACAGATTTTTATCAAGATGTCCATGGGCTGAATCCCGCCAGGGGCTTGGCAACTTTGTCTGCTGTGGAGAACAGTTTTACATGCAGTAAGGTTTGGGTGCAATGCTACACTGAAATTTAGCACAGTACCACCCATGGCTCGCTAGTTCCAGCAGAAGCTTGCAGGTCTCACCGTAATGCATAGCCACCATGGCGTTGTGGGCTTTCTCCCTGCAATGATGCTAGGAGCCTTTATATAAGTGAAATACTCACCAACTCAGCCCACCTCACCTCTACATCAGATCCTACTCTCTCTGCTTAAGATCAGCAATGACTGTGAATTGTAAGCCATGCTCACCATTGTGATGTGTGATCACAATGTTTTTATAACAAAGAAATGCTGTAGTGTATAGCAAATATACAGTATAAACATGGATGTGACACTCAGTAATCTTTTTAGACCCCTCTCCCTCTCCACTGCAGCCGATGACCACTAGCATGATATCATGCTATTTGTGATGTTGGTTTAAAGGGACACCGCGTCGAGGATAAATATGAGATCAGATTTATCTATCTATGCTGATTAACGTGTCTCGTAACGAGTCACAGACCCCCAATATCAGACAATTGAAGTAATTAGTAATAAAACTACTTCATATAGACAGTGAAACGAAGCAGTTAGCAGACATGTTAACCAGCATAAACTGATAAAAGTGATCTCATTTTTATCCTCGATGCAGTGTCCCTTTAAAGGTGCATCCATTATGTTGTTCACATATGTTGTTCATATGTGTGGGTCACATATGCCAAACGTTATAAATCTTTCGTGAAGTAGAGACTGTTCCCGAAAACTGTCATTTTAGTCGTCTCAGTATACCAACTTATTTACACCAGACAAATAGACTACTTTGGGTTGATAATGTTTAATAGGTCTTATAATTACTGTGCATGTAAATGGGACGTGTAGTTTCCATTTCAGCACATGTATAATGATGTTGCTCAATTTTAATTAGAAACTTGTAATTATGATATATTTGGCAATTGGGGATGAATATGCAAGTTGAATGAAATTATTTGAACTGAAATCAGCACAAATCGTTTGTTGGTACATATTTCAGCCAAATTAACACAATTGATGTATCATTTACTAAGGTGAAAAAAATATATTACGTTGGTTTACAAATTCTCTTACCATAAATTTATCAATGTGGAGAAAAAAATGGTTATCGAATAACCTCCATAATAAAAATGTTGCTTGAAGATACCACAAATAAAAGTTAAGGAATATTATTGATTTTAAGCTCATCTGGCCTGGAAGGCCCAATGGGCTTATGGCATGGCATAGTGTCCGGTGTCTGTCCATCCATTCGTCCATCCATCCGTCCGTCCGTCTTTTTCCTTTTTCGTCTTCTTTTCCAGAACCACTTGTTTTAGGGAGCTGGAATTTTGTGTACAGACTCCTTGGCCAATGGGGATTCTAAATTGTAGATTTGGTGACCTTGTGATCCTAAATAGGGTCACTTGGGTCACGACCTTAAAAACCTATTTTCATCTTCTTGAAGACTCCAGAACAAACATACCTAGAAGGCTGTAAAATGGGGTACAGACTCATTGGTCAATGGGGATTCTAAAATGTAAATTTGGTGACCTTGTGACCCCAAATAAGGTCACAAGGGTCACGACCTTATAAACCTATTTTCATCTTCTTCTCAAGAACCCAGAAGGCTGTAATATTGTGTGCAGACTCGTAAGCCAATTGGGATTCTAACTTGTAGATTTTGTGATCCTGCAACCCCAAATATAGGTCACAGAGGTCATGACCTGATAAGCTATTTTCATCTTGAGATTTTATGTGATCTTATGTAATTTAAAGGAAACAACAGTGATGAATTAAATCTTCAAGTGTGTCTTGAAGGGAATTTTATCTATGGCCTCAAAGATAGGTCAGAGGGGTAGGGACCTTAAGACCTATTTCATCTTCTCCATTTAAAGTGCTTCCTATTTGTTGTACCTCTCACCTAGAAGTTGACAGTTTGAATAAGTTAATGTATATAAAGCCTGGTGAGCTACAGAGCCAGTGGCTCTATTTTCTATTTATTGTCTTTTCTTCCTGCATTCAAACATTTTGCCGCCAAAAGTCCATAAACCAAGTTGTTAATTTTGTCTGGCCTATAAGATTAATTGGTCTGACTGAAAGTGATCCCCTCTGAATTCCATGTTGAGTCTTTACTAATCTTTGTTTTTTTTCAAGCTGTTAAGATGGGACGCATACCAAAAGTTGAAAAGCAGAAAGCTCTGAACGCCTCCCGTGGGATGGACGGGGAGTGGAAGGAGGTGAAGAACAACGAGTCCCCGGACAGCGGCATCGATGAGGAGAACCAGAGACAGATGTTCTGGAGTCAAGGGAGACCGGAGGGGCTGTCTCAGTCCCAAGGGTACCCACCAGAGAGGCCGTCTCAGTCCAAGGGGTACCCACCAGAGAGGCCGTCCAAGTCTCAGGGGTACCCACCAGAGAGGCCGTCTCAGTCCAAGGGATACCTACCGGAGAGGTCGTCTCAGTCCCAGGAGTACCCACCGGAGAGACCACCTCAGTCTCAGGGGTACCCACCAGAGAGACCGCTTCAGGCCAAAGGATGCCCACAGGAGAGGCTGCCTCAGTCCCAGGGATACCCCTCTTACTCTCCTGCATTCAATCAGGAATCCTTCCCAAGGCCTGTGGCAACCTCAACCAAATGTCCGAGTTTAAATCTGGATATTGTTCCAGGTTCGAATCTAGATCCTGCATACACAATTTCCCCTGGTTCTGGGATTAACGAGAGCCAATGTGAGAACCCTAATATGGCTTATGAACATTCCATGCCAAACTTCCCCCAAGAAAGGTCAAACATGAACCTGTTGGCGGAAGCAGCCCTGCTTCCGTGTGGTCAAGTGTCAGGCGGAGAAGACTCCACGAGCGCCGATAGCAACAGTAGCAGGAATCGATCCATGTACAGCTCCAATGTTATCAAGGTCCTTTTCAATCAAGTTGTTGAAATGACTAGCACAAAGAAAGTGCCAGAAGTGATGGAAAAACTTGCTCAAAAATGCCCCGGAAATGACAGTGTTGATCTTCTGAAGAGTCTATCATGTGAAAATTACTTTGACAATGATAAAAAGCCATTGGAGGGGACCTATCCTATAACTTCACATCATTCAACATGGCCGTCCCAAAATGAACATCAAAGTTTGGAAGATTTTGATAAGATTGCTTATGAAGAAACTGACGGTTTTAGTTGTCATGGACAACCATCAAGACATTTTCAGGATGTCCATCAAGGCGTTCACGTTGGAGATATCCATTCTGATGTCATTCCATTTTACAAAGAAGAAACTGAAACTGATTTATTCCAGGTGAATCAATTTCAGAATGATTATCAGGTTCCACATCACCAGAACAAAAATAATTGCTCAGAAAGTTTTTACTCAAAACTTCACAATCCAGCAGACACTCGGGAAGAAATATGGCAAAGTAAAGATGAGAAATTGGATAATGAAATAGAGAGGCTTTCTCCGAGTGAAGTGACACATACTGAAAAAGGGGAAGGTGTTTGGCATTCCGGGGACAGTATTCGTGAAGACTTGGAGAAAGGAACAGATCAGCTCTTCGAAAGTGTTATTTTGGATCTACAGAATGCTTTAGATAAACACCATGAACAATTGCGTGAAAGCAGTGCATTTGCAAAGGCATTTAAAGAGAAAGGGGTATGTATAACTTCGCTCACTGTATTAGCTCTGAATCTTTCTGATCTTACTACACCAAAGTATCTTTTCCTAAAATACAGAAATTATTTGTTAATTTGACATTGGGTGGTGTTTGACATTGACCCTGATAGTCAGGAAAAACCCTCAGAAGCTTCGCATCCTCAGGTTTTTCCTTCCTATCAGGGTCCACAACCTTACCATATCCTCGGTATCATGGTTTCTCCTTATATTATATAAACGTTCCTTCTTACCATCGGCCATTGCTGAGTGGAATGATCTCGATATGTATTTAAAAATTGTGAATCCTATGCTTTCTTCAAAAGAATATATTTAAAGGTGATTGTAATGTTCATAAAATATTTAAAGACTATGGTAACAGACACAATCCAGTAACACTTTGTCGCTTAAGATTAGGATGCAGTGACCTTATTAGTCACAAATTTGACAGGTTTATAGAAGACTCTGCTACTTGCCTATGTAACTACCTTTATGTGGATGTTATTCGATTATAGGTAAAAAAGTCCTCGGGAAAAAAAGTCCTTGGAAAAAAAGTCCTATTATATAAAAAGTACTGTTTGCCAATTTAAATTTGATTTTAGCAATATGCCCCAGGATGTAGCTTGCAGTGTTTACCCATTGACAGGATTTACAGTGTTTGCCAATTGAAATGTGTTTTTATCGAAGTGGGTATTATCTTTGTATTTAGGTATTTACCAATTGGAATATGATTTCAGCAGTGTGGGTATATCCCAGGAGTTAAACTGTTAAACCAATTATTGAAATGTGATTTTAACAGAGTGCAGATATCCCATATAGTTTTTAACACAGCTAAACCAAAACGACGGGGAAACAAGAAGTTGCCGCCTATTACATCTTTATATCTTTCCTTACTCAATTTATTTAATTATACCCCCGCTACGAAGTAGTCGGGGGTATAAAGCGCTCAGCGCGTCCGTCCGTCCTTGCGTCCGTCCGTCCGTCCGGAACACTTTTGGTTCCGCTCATAACTCAAATACTTCTTGTTCAATTGTTATGAAACTTTATACATGTACACTCTATGGTCCCTAGATGTGCCTTTTCTATGTTTCACTCAGATTCCATGATTATTTTTTCAGATTTTCCACTTTTAAGCGTCTTTGTGTGCGCGTCTATGGTCACACTTTTGGTTCCGCTCATAACTCAAATACTACTTGTTCAATTGTTATGAAACTTTATACATGTACACTTTATGGTCCCTAGATGTGCCTTTTCTATGTTTCACTCAGATTCCATGATTATTTTTTCAGATTTTCCACTTTTAAGCGTCTTTGTGTGCGCGTCTATGCTTACACTTTTGGTTCCGCTCATAACTCAAATACTACTTGTTCAATTGTTATGAAACTTTATACATGTACACTTTATGGTCCCTAGATGTGCCTTTTCTATGTTTCACTCAGATTCCATGATTATTTTTTCAGATTTTCCACTTTTAAGCGTCTTTGTGTGCGCGTCTATGGTCACACTTTTGGTTCCGCTCATAACTCAAATACTACTTGTTTCCAAGAAGGTATTAACACCTCATATACATAGCTTCTTTCTTATAAATCTGGTAAATGATTTTGACATGTTCACATTCAAGGTCAAAGGTCAAGGTCATGAGTGCTTTAATTACTACAATAATCCTTGTAAACATGATAACTTCAAACGTTTTTGTGCTGTCAGGCTCTTATTTGGTATATATCAACTATGGAGATAGACCAAGATTTGAAAAAGTTTTCGCTAAAATCTGTCAAAGGTCAAGGTCACAGCAAGGTCACAACTTAAGCATGCTATTGTGAATATGCCTTATGTTAACAATGAACACTTTGAGTCATTGCATGATTGTTATACACAATGAAAAGTAATCAGTGATGGTGGGACCTTGAAGGTCTAAGGTCAAGGTCAAGGTCATGAGATATTGGTTCAGGCCATGTTAATCCTTTGATCCAATTTTGAAATCAGAAATAGGTTTTAAGAACAAACTTATGAAAAGTGACCCCAGTGATGATTCAACTTGTTAGAATAACTTGAATAATGAAAAAATTTTGGTCCAAAAAAAATCCCATTTTATTTATGCTGAGGAGAAGGCGGAACAGGGAAAGGCGGGACCCAAAGTTTCGGAGCTGCTCTGCTTTTGCGGTGTCCCGCAAACGCTCTTCTAGTTGTTCAAATGTTACGAAACCACTTTGACTTTTACTTCTAAAACATGCTTAGAGGTGTAATACTTACTCTGCTTTAATAATATATGTTATGGTCTTTTCATACAAAAGTTTAAACATTGATACCCTTTTGCTATTTTCAAACATTTCTCTTTGACCAATGTTAATGTAAAAGCGGGGGTATCATGAGTGAGCTTTGCTCACTAATTCTCTTGTGACCACAAGCACTGTCCATTGCAAAAATAACAATGCATCTGTACTATTACTAAATAAACTACCAAGGTATTGAACACCAGCGCCGCCCCTCTCGCCACCAAGGTCTTCCCTCCAGTTGGCACCCCCACCCCCCACTTAATCGCTCACTGAGTGGAAGCAGACGTTAAACTCCAACTTAACAACAAACATCCATTAAAGAGCCATCACGGATGTTAGTATTTCAATTTTTTGGAAAATATACTTATAACGTCATTCGCCAGAGAAATCTTTTATCTACAACATGGCATATGTTAAATAATTTTCATATCACGACAATGTATTGCAATTTGGTTTCAAAGAGAAGTACCACTTCGACTAGCGCGCGCTAAGGGTATCTGACGTATATAAACAGAATCCCCTTTTTTGCGTAATACGTACTACACAAACAGCAAGCGCTTCCGAAGCGTGAAGGCTCGTCTCTAGCGCAAGTCGCCATAACAACCCATATGCTGCACGTGCTTCACGTGTCTCTCTTGCAAGTTACCCTTGTCACACATTACTGAATGTGACGATTGCTCTACAAACAATGTTTCTAAATGTCCTTAGAATATACAAATTATTTCCTGTTTAATGTTCTTTTTATTGAGATAAGACCAGCAAATTATGACAAATTTTTACTCTCATTAATAATTATAAAATTCAAGAAAAATACCTAGTTGGGTAAAACAATTATTCCAATATATGTAGCAAATACATAATTAAATGAAATAGTAAATAAATCACCGCCAAAAAAAATATATATTTCGATATCTTTCATTGCTCATATTTTTTGTTATTCTTTCATGTCTTTGTTTACTGTGTGTGAGCTAGACCATAATGCTTTGCGCTTGAAAATAATAGACTGGATCTATATTTAGACTGGAAAACACCTTTACTAATTAATGCAATTTCTCGGCTTATTGTAAGTTGGAAAAATTAGGGAAAAATTAAGTGTATTTATTTCACGGAGATGGATTTTTGGAAATTTTTTGATATTTTCATCAACATCCGTGATGGCTCTTTAAGTCGCAGAAACGTCTGCATAGACTGTCCACAGTCATTGTGTCAGGATTATTGGTGTTGCTAAAAACATCAGACTAGTGATGCTAGTGAGTGTGTCAAGTTGTGCCAAGCCAAATGTTGTACATTGTAGTATGATTTCTTGTCCAGTGAAAGATATGTTTCAAATATATGGAATAAGAAACCTGTATATCATATGTAAATAATATAAGTTTTAAGTACTTTTTTTCCCGAGGACTTTCTTTCCTAGGTAAATTTAGGACTTTTTTACCGTTACTTTTTTTTCGAGGACTTTTTTTTCCGAACAACCGAATAAATAAATACTGTTTAAATCATACAAAATTTGATCTACAAACAAACCAAGAATTTTTGCTAATCCTTCTCAACGAAAAACGAGACTTATGCAACATATCCATATCTATATCATTTTACAAATTCAAAGAAATACATATCAACAAATAGTTTTATATTTTGATGGTTGCCTAACAAGATCCGATGTAAATAATAATTAACGATGTCTTCCAGTCTGATTAAAATCGACGGTTTTCCGTGGAATAAAAAATGCAAAATAGTGCATCTACCGGGATACGAACTCGTTCGTGGGTTTCCACGCCAAACCGTCTGAAAGCACCCCGTACACTAGCGTGTTCGGGCGCAATTCAGCTAGCCAATCAAAAGATGCCCAACAAATGCTTTCGGTGCGAGAAACTAGGGGCAGATAACTCCAAACAGCTATCCTTTTGTCTGTTCCGAATGCTTTCAAAACCGCAACCGTTTAAATACTATGATGTGATTGGTCAGCTATTTGACTGGGTTTTGGCTGCGCTAAACTGGTTCTGAACACACGCCTATACGGGGTGTTCTCAGACCTTGTGGCGAGGAATCTACAGAACCTGTTCGTATCCCGGCAGAGGCAAAATTTTGCAAATTTTATTCCTCGGAACAAGGTCGATTTTAATCAGACTGCGATGTCTTCAATGTTTTGAGTAACAAACCTGTTGTCAGCATGTGATTGCTGCATAGTACATTGGTGTACATCATACATAATGGCGAATGACTGGCTGCGATCACAGACGAAACAACAGAAACACCAAGCTAACATCATATTCCTAAATTTCATTTGTTGAATATAATGTTTTTTACTTCCATTGGCTCACTATGTCTAGACTGAATGTCGCCTTATATGTGTATCGTTAATTAACTAAGGGCCTATTTAGTGTCGTCAGTTACGTCATATGACAGGACGTTGGTAATAAGCTTGACGCGCCACCTCTTCTATAATTGAACCGGCCAAGTGACAGATATCCGGCATCAAAGAAAAGGTGTTAATGCTTTAAGCGTAATTAAGACTGTAAAATTCAGGCCTAACTTCTCAACACTATAGAATTAAATTCAAAACTATATTTCTTTTCATCGATTTTACCCAAATAACATGATAATGATAAAACAGAATCTGAAAGAAAATGTGTATCGAAAAAGAAAACACCCTTTTCATTTCGATTTGAAATAAATCATGGTTTGTTATAATATATCATTGTAAGCTTTAAAATCTTTTGACTTTTTTACCCATCGCATTTTTCATTTACAGAAACTTAGCTGAACTAATGAGTTCTGGCAGGACTAAACGTGGAATACTGAATACTGAATACTGAATACTGAATACTGAATATGTGTTTATTTTGTAAAGGGTCCACAGGCCAATGATACAGATGTTGTGAAGACATTTGTTGTATTACAGAGAGCAATGATAATGTAAAATATAAATCATATAAGAGGGACATCATTAAAGAACTTACATTTAAGTCTTAACGCGGAAAAAAAATGTATTTCTAATCTAAGACGTTATATACTATAAAAATATATAATTGGAGTTATACATACATGTAGGCAGCATTGGCATTGAATTTGTGTATTTTGAAACATATGTTTTTCATTGCCACATTTATATAGGAATCACCTTGTCCGAAATTGTCTATTGCGTCTGGTTATTAGCAGCTCCGACTTAGTCGGAGCTGCTATCAGTTTTTGTGCAGTTTCCGTCGCCGGCACGTTTTGTATTCCCTATAACTTTTTTCCTAGAAGGTTTTGAGAACTCATATACATAACTTCTTACTTATGCCCCTGGGGAATTTTTTTGACATGTTCACATTCAAGGTCAAAGGTCAAGGTCACGATTTCTGAAATCGCTAAAAAAATCCTTGTAAACACGATAACTTGAAAAATATTTGTGCTATCAGGCTCTTTTTTGGTGTATATCAACTATGGAGAAAGGCCAAGATTTGAAAAGGTTTTCCCTAACATCCGTCAAAGGTCAAGGTCTTAGCGAGGTCACAACTTAAGCATGCTTTTGCGAAAATGTCTTATTTCAACTATTAACACTTTGAATCATTACATGATTGTGATACACAATGAAAAGTGATCACTGATTGTGTGACCTTGAATTTTAAAGGTCAAGATAGGGTCAAGGTCACAAGTTCTGAAATCACTAAATAACTTTTTTCCATGAAGGTATCAACACCATATAGATAGCTTAATTCTTGTACGCCTGGGGAATTATTTTGACATGATTACATTCAAGGTCAAAGGTCAAGGTCATGAGTTCTTAAATCACTACAATAACTTCAAACATTTTTGTGCTGTCAGGCTCTTATTTGGTATATATCAACTATGGAGAAAGACAATGATTTGAAAACGATTTCGCTAAAATCTGTCAAAGGTCAAGGTCACAGCCAAGTCACAACTTAAGCATGCTATTGTGAATATGCCTTATGTTAACAATGAACACTTTGAGTCATTGCATGATTGTTGTACACAATGAAAAGTAATCATTGATGGTGTGACCTTGAAGGTCAAGGGTCAAAGGCCATGAGATATTGGTTAAGGCCATGTTAATCCTTTGATCCAATTTTGAAATCAGAAATAGGTTTTAAGAACAAACTTGTGAAAAGTGACCCCAGACTTGTTAGAATAACTTGAATAATGAACAAATGTTTGTAAAAAAAAAATCCCATTTTATTAATTCTGAGGAGAAGGTGGAACAGGGAAAGGCGAGACCCAAAGTTTTCAGAGCTGCTCTGCTTTTGCGGTGTACCGCAAACGCTCATCTAGTTAATTATTGCATTCGATATTACGTTTTGTATATTTATTTATATAAGTATATACATTTCACTGAGTTTGTTAAATATTCCAGTTAATGTATATGATCATGAAATAAATACAGTCGAGCACCGTTGTGTTGAACTCTGATGACTCAATATTTCACTTGTCTCCATATAACTTTCCGGTCCCGGCAAAATCTTACTAATTATCATTATTTAGGCTCTTTTAACTCAATACGGTTGTGTTGATATCTCGATATAATATCATAGTGCCAGCAAACATAATTACTCTCTTTACTCAATATTTGTAAAGAAACTCGATATTCAAATATCATTCCTTCCCACCCATCACTCTGAATTGGAGATGTCATAAACGGTTTCACACGGCGGGCACTGATCAAAGTCTAATAAGTTGACAGCTGCAAAAGCTCATTAAGCTGCAGGTATCATGATTACTGAGTAGTACTCAGGTTGACATCGGGTTATCTCCTCAAATCAAATCATCGACATCCTCCGATGACAGGTAACAGATACTAAGTCATGTGACCAGCATAATGTGATCGCTAAGTTGTTACTAAATTTCAGTTTAAGAAATACAGGTTAAGAGTCAAATTAAATTGAATTGTTTTTGGATGTTTTAAAAGGACATCAATTGGTTTATTTGTCAGTTGTCGGATGTGTTGATTATTCGGTTGTGTCGATTTTCGGTTGTGTCAATATTTTCATGGTCCCGTGAATTTTGAGACAACAGTGCTCGACTGTCTTCTTAAATCTGATGTAGGAGCGGTGAACATGGTTTGCATAAATTACATTACATAATATATAAAACCTTTTAATGGGGAAATTTGAATTAAAGTAATGTTTTATATGACACAATGTCACATACACTGCATGAATATTTTTTCCACCAATATCAAATGTGACAACAACAAATAAAAAATGCTGAATGAAATGTGAGTGAATGTTTTGTATGAGTTCATTTTGATTACGAATTCGCTTTGGGTACGGATTTACCGACAACTGCAGTCCAGCCGGCCAATACCAAGTGGCATCACGTGACCGCGCTACCCGTCTCGTTCCGGCCTCGCCACGCTGCGGTCTTAGCACAAATAACTAATTATATATATAAGCGCCATAGTACCCCTTTAAAAGTGCAGAGGTCCGAATCCCATCAGGGGTTGGCACCTTAATCTACTCGGACCATGGTAATTGATGCACCTGCAGCAATGTTTGGGTGCATTACCATATCGTAGTACAGGCCCTACATTTTAGAAAGCTCTCTTAGCGCTAGGATAGTCGAAAATCAATGTTAACATTAATACTTGCAACCATGTCAATAGCACTATTTCAAAACCCAGACCCAGACCGTGGTAATAACTTCTGTGTTTTGCTTGATAAAGCCACGGTAGCCATTCAATGTAGTTCAATCTTGTTATGATGATATAGGTCTGGCCAATGACCCGTATGTTCCATGTAGCCTAAAAAATTGAAGTCTATAGCCACTGGCCTCCATCTTGCTTTTTTGCATTACAGACGACAAAATTCTGTATTTTCACTAAAATAAATTTTAAAATAATAAAACACATGTATTGATAAACTATTCACAAGGTAACAAATACTTTATCATTAAAATAATCAATGTCTTGTTGTACCGTACACTGTACACTAAGCACCTATGAATGGCTTCACTTCTCATTGTTTATATTTTTAAATGTATGTGTGCTTGCCTTTATTAAGTTTTCAAATATAAAGTTATAAAAATATTACCTTTAGTAATATGTTTCACCATGATTGTGTCATAAGCATGTAATAATAATATATATGTGTAAACAGGAATGTCCTCTTATATTTTGTTTCCACAAAAAATACCTGATAGAACCACCTCTTTAAGCAGGAACATGAACCAATCATAGTTCTTCATTCCTCTTTTCTTTGCTCATCATCTATTTATCTCGTATTTCTCAATGACAAAGTTCACTAGTGCCTGATATCAATTGTTGAATTATTCTCTCACCAGGTGCCGATCGTCAAGGACGAGATTACAGAGCAAAGTATCAAAGAAACCTGGAACCAACTGTTCAAGTCTGTTGCACAGGCTAACGATAGGATCATTGGTGTGTTCTCTACCTCATTTATTTAATTAATTTAACTAATTGATTAATTAAGCTTAAACTGACACTTTACAATACATTTCATCATTTACTTATTAACTAATTAATTGATACATTAAGCTTAAACTGACACTTTACACTACATTTCATCATTTATGTATTAACTAATTAATTAATGATTAATGAACAGGGAAAGGCGAGACCCAAAGTTTCGGGGCTGCTATGCTGTTGCGGTGTCCCGCAAACACTCACCTAGTTTACTTACTGATTTATCAATTCATTTGCAACTTACTAATACAGTATTTACTGCCTGGATGGATTAGGGAAATAGGTAAATTTGATTCTGTCATCTTTATTTGTTATAACTGTCAAGACTGTTGTTTTCAGGTTTCTGTGGCGATATACCCGGTTTTGTGAAACTCAATGTGGACGATCAGAAGATACTAATGAAACGGGCTTACTACGATATATGGATGGTAAGAGCACAGAGGTGTTATTCTATCATAGATTATTAACACCCGGGTGAAACCCAAGGGTGTTTATGTCGTGGCGCAGCCCGTCTGTCCTTCCGTCCATCCGTCCGTCCCGAAAAGGGTACTTGTGTTCTGAAATCAAGCTGTCTTTATTATCTGTTAGGTGTATCATATCAGGGTTCATATTATTCATAGGTTGCCCTAGAGTAAAAAATCACTTTGTCATGGTCATGTGACGTCATATTTCTTCTTTACATTACATTCTAATAGAGGCTCAGTGGGTAGCTAGACTTTGTCATGGTCATGTGACGTCATATTTCTTCTTTACATTACATTCTAATAGAGGCTCAGTGAGTAGCTAGACTTTGTCATGGTCATGTGACGTCATATTTCTTCTTTACATTACATTCTAATAGAGGCTACAGTGGGTAGCTAGACTTTGTCATGGTCATGTGACGTCATATTTCTTCTTTACATTACATTCTAATAGAGGCTACAGTGGGTAGCTAGACTTTGTCATGGTCATGTGACGTCATATTTCTTCTTTACATTACATTCTAATAGAGGCTACAGTGGGTAGCTAGACTTTGTCATGGTCATGTGACGTCATATTTCTTCTTTACATTACATTCTAATAGAGGCTACAGTAGGTCGACTATGCTCGAAATGAGAATTATGCATATTTTCTCTAATCCACAAATTTGGTAATAAACAGATCTTTGTGACAATCCAGTACAATCCATCATAAAAGTTGTACCAAACTTACCCATTACTTAATGCCTATTTTGTAGCCAGCCGTTTTCTGTAGTATCGTTGTCTTTTAAAGGAATATAACAACATTTTATGTCAGTATGTCAGAAAGATTGATTCAGGTGTTATCCGTTACGTATCCTCTTCTGTCTCAGGTAACCTTTGTCCCTAGATGTCGTTGTGAAGTAATGTTAACTCATTTGTCCTGAATGAGTCAAAGTATTTTCTGATGAAGTACTGATATTTTGAATAACTATTTATCTATTTTTACTGAATTTATTTTGTGAAAAAAAAATACACTGTACTATTTATACAGTAGAAGTAGCATATATTAGAAAGCTTGATATAAAATTGCTACTTAACTGCTACTCATTATTTGACATTTCCCTGTTTATTTTTGCAACATCTGTTTTCAGACATCTGTGTTGTAGATTATCATTAGCATCTAATATAACTCAATATTGATTGTAGAATATTGTTATACATATGTTATATCATGTTTTAAATTAGTATCTAAATATAAATCAATATTCATATCTTGTTTTACAATGGAAACATAGAACAACTTGATCCTTTCATCCCAACATTGACAAATTTTCTTTTTAAAATATTTTGGTCTAAAATAAAAATATTAATTATTTATATTTTTTATGCTAAACAAAAATAAAGAAGAATTAACATTTACAGTTATCGAAGCGGCCACATGCAAAATAATGTTAAGGACATTGGAACACACCCCCCTTCACAATGGTTACAATAACAGTAAATCATAAACAAATGCAAGGATGGAATACTTTAAATGATAGTAAATGACCCCCACATGATAAGTAGGAAGTGTGGGTTGTGTAAGATTCTGTGATGGCATTAGAGTAAAGTCCTCATATTTCGTCCACTTTAACGGTGACCTCGCTTGCCGGCATTCTAACCCTCACTGGCCTCACTCGGCACTTCTTGATCAACAATCAGCCCGAGGCAAAGAGTCTTTGTTATAAGAAAAATGATTGGCTGATATTCTAAGGGGGGTAAAATATAGTAAAAGCGAGGGTATGCGTCGTGCTATTTTGTCCACCAATCTCCTAATTTCATCCACACAGATTTAAGTATCAGAGACACTGTATTATAATTTCGTCCACCTGTTTTTGTCGTTTTCAAGTCTCCCGGGCGGGAGGGTCGTGACATAACAGTTTCGTCACGTTGTATCAACCATTCAACAATGCTGTATGGACCATGTGACTAATATCGATTGACTGCTATTCTTAGTAAAAAAAATAACAAACGAGTCTACGATATGAGGGTAGGACAGGCTGTAAATTCGCCTTTTTTGAAAAGTGGACGAAATATCAGGACTGGACGAAATTGTAGGACTTTACTCTAGGTGCTTGCCTCTGATCTTATCGGTTGAAATCTCACACTGACCGACAAAAATGATAAGAATTAGTTCTGTAGGTTTATTAAAAGTAGTGTATCATATTACTAAATGCCTAAATAATTATTATTGTTTAACTATCAATTGTACGGTATGGACACAGTATTTATTGCCAAGGACATATGGAAACACTCGGGGCTGCTAATAACACTGTAGTACTGTTGCTGATGGTAGGTTCAGTAACACCGTGGACCATATTACTAAACATCAATATAGATAAATGATTTTGTTCTAGTTGACAGCAAGCGAGTTCTTCATGGAGGGAGAGAGTTACTTACGACTACCAAGTGGAAAATTTTACTCCCGCCAGTGGATGGAATATGTGATTGGCGATGAAAATGTAAAACTTCTCTTCGATTTTGCGGAGAGTTTCAACAGATTGAAACTGTCAGAGTTGGAGATTAGTGCAATCGCTGCCATCGAACTAACATCCCCTGGCCATGGTGAGTACAGTGATTGGGATATAATTAAAGAATTTATCCAGCCAATGATAATTATCACAATGATAGGAATAAGGATGATAATGATAATGAATAGAGCCATAACTCAAATGACGAAATCAAAAATGAAGTTAGAGCTTGATAACAGTATAACCAAAGTGTCAACACCCAAAATTTCATTCTCTTAGACTAATGACTATTCATACCCCGACTTGTAACTTCGTAGCGGAGGTGTAATAATCCAGCTATGGGTGGTCTAAATGCTAATGTTTTATAGTGTTAAATTATTTCACGAATGTTTATGATGGAAACAAAATGTAATCATTAAGAATCTTCGAGCTAAGGGTGACCTTTAAATGACCTTGCATGCAGTAGACAGTGAGCTCCTTGCAGTACTGTTATTGCACTCATGCACATACTAGATTCGTGAAACAGGTTATGTTTATATGGGTAAAAAATTCCTATAAACATTCCAAACGTCTTATAAAATAACAATTATTTTTTCAAAAATTAAACTAAGAAGGAACAGGAAGATTTTCTGGATAACAACTTCTTTAATGTGAAAATACACAACATTTTGGAGTATATACTCACTCCTTCATCAGGTGGAATGTTAAACTATTGACGTGGTCCGTGATATTCATTTTCTTTTTTATGTCTAACGAATCCATAAACCTTTTTCTGGTCTCACCTTTAAGTGACTTCGGTTGCAGTAGACATTGAACTGCAGGACCACCTAGCCATCCAGAAGCTCAACTCGCTGTATCTCGACCTGCTCGTCCATATCATCACCAAGAGGAACCCAGACAACAGCAGTCGCATCCTCGTCGATATCTTCCGTCTCCTCCCCAAACTTGCCGATATCAACAAGATGCAGCAGGATCTTGTAGCTAACTTCTCGAAAGACAAACCTCCAAGCTAGTTCTGTTTTAACTTTAGTGATTTGAGACCACTTACAAATTATTAGTTTGTCTTCATTAGAGCCTGCCTATAGTGTTATGACGTCACGCTTCTTCTATGACATTATGTTCTAAATGCAGTGATGGCAAGCAGCAGCCTACGCTTGAAAGTATGGTTAGCATATTTCCTCAATTCGTGACTTTGGTAATAAATAGAACATTATATTCATCTGTGGCGAATCCAGAGGGGGGTTTGAATGCCCCCCCACCCCACCTTAAATATTTGCGTGTAAATTTGATGTACCCCACCTTTTCAATGAGTCAACCCTCTCCCCCCACATCTACCCTCCCCCCCACCTCTACCCTCTACTCCCACCTTTTCAATGAGTCAACCCCTCCCCCCACCTCTTCCCCCTCCCCCACCTACCACCACCTCTACCCCCTACCCACACCTCTACTCCCACCTTTTCAATGAGTCAACCCCCTCCCCCCACCTCTACCCCCTCACCCCACCTCTACCCCCACCGTTTCAATGAATCAACCCCCTCCCCCACCTCTTCCCCCTCCCCCCACCTACCACCACCTCTACCCCCTACCCCCACCTTTTCAATGAGTCAACCTCCTCCCACCACCTCCCCCCACCTCTAACCTCACTGTTTCAATGAATCAACCCCCTCCCCCACCTCTTCCCCCTCCCCCCATCTACCACCACCTCTACCCCCTACCCCCACCTCAACCCTCACCTTTTCAATAAGTTACCCCGTCCCCCCTCCCCCCCCCCTCTACCCCCTACCCCCACCTCTACCCTCACCTTTTCAATAAGTTACCCCCTCCTTTGAAAATTTCTGGATCTGCCCCTGTTTGTGTCTATGTCAAACTATGTTTACAACACATGTGCCTGAATATCAGTATATCCCTCGCTTTTGCTTGGGAAATACTAATATTCACACACTCTTATGACATAGACACCCATATAATTTCCTCTTTATAAACTGATCTGTGCATGTAAACTCTGTTGTTTTGGTTGTTCAAGGTGATATGTAACATTATCTTGACAATGTGGTGTAGCCACTTGAGTCTGACTTAAACCTTTCAAAGCTCTAATTGATTTGACTTAACTATTCTTTGATTCTGTTTGTAGATGATTAACAATTTTATACCTCCCCCCACCTCTAACCTCACTGTTTCAATGAATCAACCCCCTCCCCCACCTCTTCCCCCTCCCCCCATCTACCACCACCTCTACCCCCTACCCCCACCTCAACCCTCACCTTTTCAATAAGTTACCCCGTCCCCCCTCCCCCCACCCTCTACCCCCTACCCCCACCTCTACCCTCACCTTTTCAATAAGTTACCCCCTCCTTTGAAAATTTCTGGATCTGCCCCTGTTTGTGTCTATGTCAAACTATGTTTACAACACATGTGCCTGAATATCAGTATATCCCTCGCTTTTGCTTGGGAAATACTAATATTCACACACTCTTATGACATAGACACCCATATAATTTCCTCTTTATAAACTGATCTGTGCATGTAAACTCTGTTGTTTTGGTTGTTCAAGGTGATATGTAACATTATCTTGACAATGTGGTGTAGCCACTTGAGTCTGACTTAAACCTTTCAAAGCTCTAATTGATTTGACTTAACTATTCTTTGATTCTGTTTGTAGATGATTAACAATTTTATTTCTAGAACCCCGGAGTTACAAAGAAGACATGCATTCAAGGCCATGAGTACCGGTAGATTCAATATTTTGTTATAATCAAATTAATATTTGTTTAAAAACTTATAGGTTCAAGTAGTTTTCTCAGATCAATTGGGGCCTTTAAAATAGTACACAGCATAATGGCAATCAGGAAATGATAATTGGCAATTATGTCTTTGGCTTTGTTACGAAGTGTTTTATTTGTATATGTGTATTTTTATATGTAGACATACATTTGTTATGAAGATGAGTTTATCATCAAATTGAACATGCCAATAAAAATACAAGTCATATATCTGAATATTGATGATTGAATGAATGCATAATCTATGAACTGTTATTAAAATGTATTTGTATAAAAAAAATAATTCTTGTTAAGGAAAAAACACGGCTGTGAGGTCGGCTGTGTATAAGGAAATCCTGAAGGGAAGGAATACCTTGTGATAGAAAATGTTGTATTTCACAAGAAATGTATACTTTTCTCCATCACTTGATGAGATAAACATGGTATATTTCAAGGAAAACAGATATTCTATTTATAAGAAGTTTTTCACCATGGTAACATTTACCATAAATCAGAAATATCCTATGTTCTTATCCATGATATCATCTCTAAGTGCCATTATTGTAGAATCATTTTCAAAAGTTTTACTACAATGAAATGCATAATTACCTTTGTTTTGTTTTATGAAATTCGTTTATAGTTGTTGTGTTTCTGTTACTAACTTATAAAGATTTAATATATTCTTGGAGTCATTATGTTGCTTGTCTTTATATATGATGTCAAGATTTTGATGATTTTACAACAGACATATCCATTCCATAAAGCGTGATGGGTCCCCAGCTTCAAAACACTGTATCTTTCATGACCTGGCGATATTGTGTTGGGTTTCTTTAATTTTTCCATTAATTTTACCAAATTAAACTTGTGGACTGTTAATTGCACTGGATGACAACAAGTGTCATTATTTTATGTCAAGTTCATTGTCCTGTTACAAACTGTACAAGTTCAGCATAATTTAGGCATTATTATTCACAATGACTCTTTTTAAGTGCTTTATAGGGGTGGATCGGTACACTCATGCTTCGGGTTCAGTATGTAACCCTCGGTTCGGGTCAGAACCAAGAATGTAACCAGTCACAACACGTCACATTTATTTTTGAAAATAAAGTCTAATGAACGTAAAATTGCCAAAAAAAACTAAAATATGAATAAAATTTAATAAAATTAATATGATAAAATATGGAATGCGGTGTAGAACTGAAAATATACTTAAGTGTGTTAGGTGTACCTAACTGAATGCAAAATATCACAGTTCAACTACCGGTAATGTAGTTGTGGACTGTTTCACCCCTTAAGTCTTTCACTGTGTATTTGAGAGACTCGAGAGATTCTTTGTTTTTCACATGTTAAATTATTCACCTGATAACATTATTGGATTATTGTTGTTATCAGTTTCTCCTGGCCTGGTCCAGCACAGCCTTATATCTCTGTTACAAGGTTTAAGATATTACTCCTTTGTCATACACCCAGTTGTCACCATTTGTTTTTAGCAGTTTTTACCCCAGTTGAATGAAGGTTTAAAACTATTCCCCTGTTAGTGCAGTAATATCACTGGTGTGCCTATCATTAGCTCCTGGCTAACTCAGGAATAATGTCCATCTTTATGATCATGAGTGAGCACCTCAGGAAAGCTTTGGCAGCTCAATGTTAACAATGTTGAGGTGAAAATGGTTTGGTGAGAGTGATGAGACAAGCTAAGCCAATTGTACCGGTTCAGCTTGCCCGTTTCAAACCTTTTATAAACCATCGAAGTAACATGTTATGAAATATATTTCTTAAAGGGATTCCATGGGTATTCAACATTTTATTATTGTGAATACTTTAAATGTGAGTGAATAAAACACTATTTTACAACACAATAATAAAAAGATATGTATTGATAAAATATCCACAAATAGATAATCCTTGAACTGATTAACATTGTTTTGTCAAGCTATAGCCAAGCTTACCATACTTTAGCGCAAATTGTATGGTTTCATTTCTTAATGATTTTATCAAATTGTCACCAAATGTTTGACTATTTACCTCAGTAATGTGTGTCTGTGTTTCTACTGGGTATTAACATGTGTGAACAGAAGTGTTCCCTCAAATTAAGTTAAAACAAAAATCACTCCCATAGAACTGCCCCTTTAAGTATATTATTTACATTGTACATCTTATCATATTGTGTACTGATATAAATTACTGCAAAGTGATTTTCAAATAAAAACGTGTTGCCTTGCAAATATTTTTTAAAATGTCACAGTTGCATTCACAATCAGGTGTTCATATATTTGTTGTTTTTATTTTAAATGTTACACGAATGTCCATGGTCATTGTGTTTCTTGATTGTCTGTGGCATTTGTAACTCAATAAAAGTGCAGATTGTACTACATTGTGCAACATTCCATGCTTTTTGTGATTGTGCTTTTTGTGAAATATTACTGTAGCTCAAATTAAAAATTAAATATTTCTACATACATGTCAGATAGAGTAATAAAATATTAAAGTGATTGTGTCATGTTGGCCAGGCAATATTTGTATATATAGGCCAATATTTCATCACATACTACAATCTCTCTTCTTATGTTGGGAATAATTTTTTATAACTTCTAATGTTGCATAAATCCAAATATTGAATTTAAAACAACAGTACCTCAATTCACTTTCGTTCAACCTGCCTCCCCGCATCATTCGCAAACTCTGTGACATGAAGCACACTGAATTCCCCTCCTGAAAATATGCAGTGAAAAAAAGAGAACGTACGCCAGCTTGTTATGACTTAATTATTATAAAGACAGAGAATGTAGACAATAAGATGGTAGACTCAATGATTGTTATTATTTGCAGTGCAAGTTCCAGTTTGTCAATTTCAGGATTTGAAATAAATTGTCTTTTCTCTCTTATTGGGGAAACCTCTAAGATGATATGATGTTGTAAAACTGACCATTTATCGTTGACTGACCATGTAGTCATAAACATATATTTCTGGTACTGTACACTACTTCCATAACACATATGATATTTGCAACATTTTAAATAAAAACAACTTCAGTGCCAAAATGATGCAATCACATAATTTGACATTATCACAGTAAGTTTAGCAGTGACAAAATGTATAAACTAAAATAAATTTATTTTCATTACTTAAGGCCACATACAAATATCCTTGTTTATCATATGACGAGCAATGAAATACTGGGACATATATCCTCTATTTCTAGACACCTCTATATTAAAACAAATATGTGGAGCAATTTGTATTTTACATTTAACTGTACGTCACAATATCCTTCGATTTCGATTCAATTATTATTTTGATTTTTGTATTTCAATCTTTCCAAAGAAGAAAAATCAAATTGTCATAACTTAACATGTTGGAAGTGAAACATATATCAATACCTAATTTGAATCTTCTAGCTACGGTAATTTTTGTCACCAATGTCCTTTGTTGTGAAGTCGGAGATATTATCTGGCATCAGGCTATCATCGTTCAGTTGAGTTTTGTAAATTCTGTATTCCAGAAGGTCCTTTTGTAAGTAAAGGTGTTTGACCAGCTTGTCCGCCATGTTAAGATGCAACTAACACAGCTTGTCCGCCATGTTAAGATGCAACTAACACAGCTTGTCCGCCATGTTAACATGCAACTAACACAGCTTGTCCGCCATGTTAACATGCAACTAACACAACTTGTCCGCCATGTTAACATGCAACTAACACAACTTGTCCACCATGTTAACATGCAATGAACACAGCTTGTCCACCATGTTAACATGCAACTAACACAGCTTGTCCGCCATGTTAACATGCAACTAACACAACTTGTCCACCATGTTAACATGCAATGAACACAGCTTGTCCACCATGTTAACATGCAACGAACACAGCTTGTCCGCCATGTTAACATGCAACTAACACAGCTTGTCCGCCATGTTAACATGCAACTAACACAGCTTGTCCGCCATGTTAACATGCAACTAACACAACTTGTCCACCATGTTAACATGCAATGAACACAGCTTGTCCACCACGTTAACATGCAATGAACACAGCTTGTCCACCATGTTAACATGCAATGAACACAGCTTGTCCACCATGTTAACATGCAATGAACACAGCTTGTCCACCATGTTAACATGCAACTAACACAGCTTGTCCGCCATGTTAACATGCAACGAACACAGCTTGTCCGCCATGTTAACATGCAACGAACACAGCTTGTCCGCCATGTTAACATGCAACTAACACAGCTTGTCCGCCATGTTAACATGAACGTGTTGAGTAACTAAAAGTGTGCCTTAACATTGGTGACCGTGCACAATAAATTGTTGAAACTGGAAATGTGTCTTGTTTTAAATTTCAAACTTCCCTCAAATGCGTTTTCTCAAGTCAAATAGCCATTTATAATACACAGCTATAAGTGGTGTCTCACCAACAGTGAGTGGGCAATATCTTAATTATCAGCTGGACCTAGAAAGTGATTTTAACAGATGTCTTCCTTTCCCTGTAAAAACCTTAAATAAATCATTTGACACTTTTAATTTCAAAATATCACAATTTATATTATTGAAAGTATGTTTTTATACTGCTCCACAAACAAACCATCCTGTCAAAATTACGAACTTGAAATTGTTTCCATTGACAGGGGGGAAAAAAGAGCCTTTGGCCCTGTAGCTCATCAAGTTTTGCATGGTTTTATTATTTGAGGTTGAAGATCTGAAACAGAAATTGTCTCAAGTAACACAATGGTCCCAAGATTTTGCCAAAATGCCTAAATCTCAAATAGAAAAGTTTAGAATGTGTCTCAAAAGCATAAAGGCATTTTGTCCCTTCTCAAACCCGTGAAATAATGTCCCTCATCACTGTACCATCCTCCTCCAAATGCTTAGCAAAGTTTGAAGAACCCCTCAGCTCTTCTAAACTAATTGGGCTTGGCTGTTACGCAATCAACTGGGACACAGCCAGCCTAATGCCCCCGAATACAGAATACCCTGCCACACTCATATTTGAGGGGAGATCAAGTCCAAAAGAACAAACTTAAGTCTTCATGTAACGAAGTTGTTATTCTGAAAATTTTAACTTTTTATGCTGGAGAAGTTGTTGAAAGGTTTTAGTGAAACTTTAGTGAGGACCAAATGCAATAACTTTTGATTCCCTTGGTGCAAGGTCCTTATCCACAAAATTTAAGCTTTAAGAGTGCAGTGGTTGTGGAGGAGAAGAAAATGTGAAAAATTTACATACAATGGCTAATGCCATATTAGCCTAATGGCCAGGATTTGATTCCTGGCAGGATTAAACTTGGGCTTCTTGAGCCGAAGCCAAACACGCTCTCCCTCCCATCGCCAATGTGTGATAACCAATCACCACTATTCCTGGTGAAAGCAAGAAGAAACGACCCACTGGCCATAATCAAACACTTTCCTCTCTGAATAAAAAAATTATACAAATGACAAAGAAATGTTTCTTTTTAAAAATCACCTTTATTACATATGAGTATGGGTGTGACTGACCGCCACATACAGTGCAGTTAACATCAGCGTACGTACCGCTGCTATCTAACTCTATCTCAGGACTCACAGGAAACAAGCGCTATCTTAACGTCTCACAGTTGACATGGCAACTCAAATTGTAGTGTCTTGCAAAATCTTTCTCAACCACAAATATCACTTTGCAGTATTTCAAATCTTCAACTTTCTATCCTGAAAATTCTGACTGGGGTTGACTACATGTATGGGGAGAATGAGGGCTTACAACATGACCGTCAAGCGATGTCTAACAATGGTATATGTATGTATACTCCTGCCATTTTGTGTTGTGAGTGGCGTGTAAATCTATGCACTATAAGAGTATGCTAGGAAAAGTATTGCACCAAACAACAAAGAGCGTTTCTTAGGCCTCAAATGTTTCACAATGGCGAACTGGGGGTTATAATACATTATTTAAAATTACCAACTTATTAATTAACAGAAATCATGCCGAATTTCAATATGATCTAAAACATTCATGATACAAATCTGTAATAGAATATTTTCAACTTTACTACTTACACATCCATCCTCAACTCTCGCCTCGCATCCTATGTATTATCATGTAAAGAGATACAAAGGCAGAGTTGGGGCGAAATACTATCAACGAATCTTATTTTTTAAAATTTCTAAGATATTACAAAGTTCACCATGTGAACAATCTGTACGTGTTCACTAACCTTTGTGAGAAATGAATCAACGTTCAATACACTATACATCTGAGTACCATACAAGTTCTGTATCTACAGACCTTATCCTATGAGTTGTCAGTTTCGACAAAAATATTAAAACATTGTACTATTGATAACTCTCTTGTGACCGTTACAATTTAAATCAGACTACAATTCTACAGCAGATTTTAACACAATAATCAATCTTTCTTTTAAATCAAAGAGAATACAATTTGTATAAATATGGACTCATACGTCTGACATTAATACGGTAAAGGGACAGCATATTGTTGGGGAGTGCCATTCCAAATGTCATCAATGGCTTTATTTTATAGAGATAACAATTTTATGAACAATTCGGTCACGTTTAACAAGCTATAGCTGTTTATAATTATAAATGCAGTGTCACTACGGAATTACAAGCAGTTTAAAGTTTTAAAGTAATACAGTTTGACATTTATTGTTGAAATGAAATTGGAGGGACTCTACACTTAGCAACTTTATGTGTTCAATATATCATTAAAACACAGGGACCATCCTTCGAATATGATTATTAAGATATCTTGATGAACAGTGATAGTGATATTTAAAGGTAAAATCTGCCAGCTTACAACAAAATGAAAATGGAGTTTGACTTAAATTGTTTTGTACACAATTTCTATTGCAAGAGTCAAGGATTAAAGCAACATAAACATTTGAAATTAACATGAGCTTTTGCATAATTAACCGTAACAATGTGAACCATTCTTTTGAGGACATTTGTAGAATCAAAAGTTTGGATCACCTCGTACATTCTCAACACTTACACTGCTGATTACTAGGCCAGACAAACCTAATTACATGCTTTACAGATTTTGTTTAGCAAAATGTCAAAACATTTGTTTTTAAATACAACTTTGCTCTGGTGTAAATCAACAGTTTCCTGAAAGTGTTCAGGTGAGAAAAGCAGTCACGTACTTGAATAAGGTCATCTTTTTTGGTAAAATTTGGGAAAGGGAGAACATTTTGAAATATTAGTATTTTGGGAGGGATTCTGGGTAGCATAGTTTTCTCTCCAAATCATGTGATTAGATTCCATAAACCAACAAAATCAATGTTCACCTTACATAGATAAAATATATTTGCATCTCAATGCCTCTGATAACTTCAAGTACATGAGACAACTCCTCACTAGGATGCCTCTTCAGTTTTGCTCTCAACAAGCAGAATAAGGGTAGAGAATGCATGTTCGTTCGAAGTAACAACAAAACAAGGTATACGGTAGCTATATGAAACATAACATGAACTTGTTAAATAAATGAATATTCCACATTGGTGCATAGTTTGATAGAAGTGCTAAGCAAAGCAGACATTAAAGCCCATACCTAGAGATGCTGATATTGCAACAATAGTTTGGTATCAACTTGGGGTAGGTTACCGGTAGTTACGATATGGATTGTCGGTAATCAGTAGGGATCGATGCTGCTTTGTGTAAAGCTGATTAAAATGCAGAACTGATCAACTTTGACTTTGAAGACCTGACAACATGGCTACTCAAGTCTTGTATTATTCACAAATTTAACTCTCAATTTGCCTTCACATTTCATTTTAACAATGCATATTTGTACTGACTTGTTCAGATGACCAGATATTGTTTATATATATATATATACATACATACACACACTACTGCTATATCAAGCCAAATTATTTTGCCTGTATTTTTATATGATGCTCAAAGAAATTTATGTACAGATCATTAATCTGAGAGAAAGGTTCTGTTATTCATCATAACTATCTCTCTACATTCATGTGTGCCTTGTGACCAAGTAAATCTTCCAGTCATGGTCAACTTTTCTTCTTTCTACTTTTCTTCCCCTTGAGCGCTCCAGGATTGACATTCATCGACATTTCAATCTGATTTCAATTGTTAAATTACAAGATTGTGGGCTTGCCTGAACGTGTTAGCGCCCCATTGATCCAATACCTAGATTTCAATCTGACGTGTTTTTGTAGCCATGTTGTCAACTCTGCAATCAATATGGTGTAAACCAAGGTCTGAGTGTTACAGAGAATGGGTATGTAAGGTCAAAATATAAGACAGGAAGATCATAGAGTTATCTCCCCCTTTTGTTTCAAAGCCACACCATAAACGATTTTCCCTCAACGCAACAAAACATAATGCATATATATGTAATATCAATTTCTTATTTACCTAACTAAATGAAACATGCATTTACAGGTCTACTATCGTCTATATACAAAAACAACTGGTATGGAAAGAACTCTCTTGCCTTTTCATTCCATCATTAAATACAGTGCTGGCTATACTCTTAGATTTACATGCAAGCGATGATTACATTTGGCTTTGTATGACATAATGTACAAAGTATACATAAAATGTACAAATTAGAAAGAAAAACAATAAAATGTAACAGTTGTTTTAACATACACCAACTCTATAACATATCTTGCAGAAATATAAGTTCATCACTATTGACTGCAAGCTCTAAAGAGAGTGGCCGCTTCTTTTAGCACATAAAGTTCTTCTTAACACTGAACGCTAGGACGTGGCTGTTCTATTAGATTCTACATGTTAGGCTAGTTGTTCTATCGTATCATCATTACAAGGACAACAATGGTCAACAGTTGTTCACTACCAATTGGCTAATAAACATCAATCGGAGAGCTTAATTCTCACATTATCCACTGTATAGTGACGATCTTTTAGTTCAGCCTCATCATACAATACACAGTTCAAGCCTTCACATACTTAAAACACAAAACTGTTGACGACAACTTAATGCAACAATGTCTTGTAAAAATAGAAAATGCCTAGTTTATTCACAGTTTATAGACAACAGAAAATGGGAATGTTGGTCTCTATCCAAACCTATAACATGGTACACAACAAGGTACATGGTACATGACATAGTACACAAGCATGGTACAAGCATGGTACAAGCATGGTACAAGCATGTTCTGTATTATGACACTCACACTGAAGGGAAAAGCACATTTATCTTCTAGTTAAGTACCTAACAATAAATCTCTAGCACTAATCACTTTTTTTAAATATCTGTTCATCAACTTTGAAATCAACAGTCGAAAATGTCCATTTCATTAAAGTATTAGAACTGTCACATAAACATTTTAATGCCTCTTCAGAATTTACAATTTTGTAAAAACATTTAATCTATGAAATATTTTTTTTGATGAAACTATGGACTGTCACAATTAGGACACTGCTGCTTTGGGGAGGTATTGAAAATATCATCAATAACAGGTAAATTCACTATTCCTTACCAACGTCCTTCATTGCCATGTCAATGATAGTGTGAGAGATAAAATCAACTCAAAAAGATTAAATCTAATCTAGCATTGAATGACAGATCTGAATTTACCAATCACCTTCAAGAATCAAGTCTAATCCCTCTAAACAGACATGGTGCTTGTGTTTACACATGATCAACCGACCGACCGAAGCATTAAACCGTGGACACAGACTAGACATCAATCACTCCGCGACTTCCAGATTAGAACTATCTACCAGCGAATAAAGCACTGAAAATGAATAGCACACAACGTAATAGAAACACTCGGCTATCATGACCAAGCTTTTCTTCTATCATGGCCCTGTTTTTAAAGACATCAACCGTCAACATGTTCTCAACACCTTTTATTTTGTAAATTGATTGACCAGGAGCAACAATAGAAATATGTCACAGAACATCATGGCACATTCTGTTGTTGCGCTCAACCTTTCAATTATCATTGACCTTCTTATCAACAATGAACATGCTACTCTCAAGAGTTACCTCCCCTGAATCCAATCCAAGGTCTGTTCAAGAGCCTAAGTGCTTGTTAGCGAGTAAAAGCAAGCATGCTCTTCTTCATAGAATTTGGGGGGCACCATTACACTCATAACCCATACCATTCTTGAACAAAAACAAACTTTTGAGTGACAGGGCCCAGCTCTCGGCAACACACTTGCTCAAAGGAGGTTGAGAACACTTAAGTTCCTAAACAGGCCAAAGAAATAGTTATCGAGCGACGAACTGTCACTGATTTTGAATATTCTTTGGGTTGGATCCATGGATTTACAGAAAGACAACAAAGTCTGGAATGCATCGTCAGACAGCCTCGTCTGAAGAATCACCAAAGCAAGTTTGTCACATGGTTTTCACACGGCCTGCGACAAAGAAACATCTACCACTCGTCTAGTTGTTTAAGTTACATCACACGAAGCTAGCTTCCGCTGGACCACTAAAACTGTGCATCTAGAAGGTTGCCTAACGTTTGAGCCACTTGGTCCTTTGTTGATCTGATTGTCAGTCGGTACATCTGCAACAAACAAAAAAACAAATTCTTATAGATTTGCACCATTTGCCAACTTGTATGATTTATATCCAGGTCCTACTTGCATATCACCCCGAGATGAATGATCAAACTTAATACATCATTATCAGATCCAAAATAGTCATTTCTAAACCAATGGTTATTTTGTGCAATTTCGGCCAGTTGAAAGCTACTCAAGTGTCTCAGAGAGACTACTCAGAGACTTGTTTCCATTGAGAAAAATACGCAAACAATCTCATTTCAAGCACAGGCTGGCTACTCCCAATCGCTGCATTAAGAATACAACGTCAAAGACAAACCGTGACATCATAACATGGTGTCAAATCGCAATAACAATGTGATATTTTGCCAAAGGGCATTGAATGAAAGATATGAAGCCCAATGTGATTGCCCTAAATATGGAAATGCTCACATCGACTTGTCTGTTTGGCTCTAGCCTGACGAGGCAACCGGTCTGTAGATTCCTTGTGCACAGGATTCCAGCCGACACAAAGTTATCCGGATTTGGGTCGATACCTTCTAAAATACTAACTCCAAACGACAGCAGCTGAAACAGAAAGAGGACTTACTAATCAAATCTAGAGAATATTAGAAAGGATGAGTATTGAACAAGATATAAGCATAACTGGTGCATTCTAAAACTGTAATCATTCTTTTGAGGTGATTCGGGGTTAAATGTTGTTTTCAAGATTATTTCACTTATATCACGATTGCTATTATTGCAGGGAAAAAGCTAACAAAGCCACAGTGTCTATGTGTTTGGTGAAACTTGAGATGATTGGCTTGAACTGGTGAACCATGGGTGGTACTGCACTGAAATTCAGTGTAGCATTGCACCCAAACCTAACTGCACCTTGAACAGTTCTCTACAGCAGACAAAGTTGCTGAGCCCCTGGTGGGATTCGAATCCGAGACCTTTTGATCCGAAGCCGTAGATTCTAACCATTGCAATACCCCCTCATCCCTGTGAAGAAATAGCCCTAGGAACAATGTGCCATTCAACAAGAAGAACAACCACACAAAACTGCATTTTTTTATTTAAATTAAGATTAGAACGTAATCATGTCTGTTCAAAAAGTTTTGACCCGTTTCTATTATGTGGGTCACATGATAAGGATAAGGTAAAGAAATAACCCATGTATGACATCACTTACCTTTGCCTTTGTTTGTTCTGTATCTATTGGAAATTGCGCCTTAAATATTTTCTGACATTCTTGTTCCGGTCTGCAATAAATAAACAAAAATAAGATTTTTTATATTAGATGAGTAACGATATTTTTCAGTAACCACTACAGCTACTGAATCAGTTTTAACAAATTGGTGATGACAGTTTACATCCTTCTTAATGTTGACGACTGTGTGTGAGGAACTCTTCACTAGCTGAGCTCCTATGTTCTGACCTCTAGGAAAGTTTACTCTGGTTTCTATAAATAAGAACAAAAGTAAATCAATGCGTGTCCATTGGCTACTTACTGACTGAGCGCTTTCCACCTCGTGAAGAAAGCTTCCGAGTTCATTTCTGCTGGTTCTATAAATTTGTTGAGGAATACTGGCAATTTCATACTCAGCGTCTGCGGCATGCCGCTATGTCTGAAATAACAATAATTTATATCATTAATACATGCGCTTGAGAAAATATTCATGATTTATCATTTTTCAACATCTGCATATCTAGTTTAAAAGCGATAGTGTTAGAAGTGTCATGTTGCAGTTGTTCACTCGAAGCCATTTGTGGTAGTTCCAGTGAAGGGATATTTTTTCGATACAAAATATTGTACTCTGTAATTTCCGTCTTATTTATAGGATATCTAACGAGCTTCCCCTTTCATATCAAGTTTATGTCTAGAGTGAAATAATTTTGCTTTGTCTCGAGCCTAGGCGAGAGACAAAGCAAAAATATTTTACGAGGTATGTTCCGTATGGCGAAACCAGTTGCAATAGTCATGCTGAAGGAAGCGTACGTAAAATAACATCTCCCTGTTCGAGGACATGAGATAAGAGTTATCCGTCCTTTGAATGACGTCATGTCATGGCAGCCGCCATTCGCATGTTTCTCGTTGTCGGAATGTGTAAACAAGCCAAAACAACCTCATTAAATGTAAGTTTTAAATGAACATTGCCGTTGAAATGGCTTTCATTTCGGTTATTTGTGCCTTGTGAGTAAATATTCACTGTGCACCGTTACGAACACGTTATTTACACCGAGATACTGAGCGTTTGGTGCAATGTCATTCCCAACGGTAAGGCTGAGAGCAAAAACTCTTGCTGCATTCTAAACTTTGTGCTTATTAGCTCTGCTCTAGTCATGGTGTGTTTGTTAATTATTCATTAAAATCATTGCGGTGACTACGAGTTCCTTAATTAACTGAACAATGAGATAAATATTGATTATAAGTGTTGTCGTAAAACTTGTAATTTCATGAATGAATTCACGTTCGTTTTATGAATGAATAAAGTAGTCCAGGCAGTGTCAAAGTTCAATTTTAGCCAATCAAATTACTTGAAGGTGTTATGACACATGTGTGTTATACACTTTGTTATGAAACCCCTTTACGAAGTACCATGTGGGTAATAACAAATTTACGAGATGACCAACAAAACAATTTAGATTCATTGGCAATTTTGAAGTTGTACTTGTACAACTGATGTTATTTACTTCATCATATGATTTTAACGCAATGAATTGAAATCAATTTGCTTCCATTATTTTATATCTAGGAAGGTGAGAGATCGAGAGGTTTTGCTTTGCATCAATGACAGCATACGCTTCAGATTAGCGTACCTGATAAGTAAACTGGAAACTCACATAAAAGATATAAGTAAAGTGGACATTCAAGTGAATGACATAAGTGAAGTGGACACTCGCGTGAATGATATAAATAAAGTGGACACTTGCGTAAATGATATAAGTAAAATGGACACTCACGTAAATGATATACTAAGGAGAGGTGTTTCACTGAACTCAGCCAGACACTCGATGTTGAACATCTGTTGTACCTGTGCCCCTGCGTCTACCGTTGGCTCCACTGGTTTCGGTTGTATTTGTAGAGGTGATATGGTTAAGGAAAACAGCTTCAATCTTGCAACAGTATGCTCTACCTAGGTTGAGATTTCTTACCTTCATTTACATTACATTAATTTCATTGGTCAATGAAAACAAATCAACAACTTCCAATGTTCCTATCCTGGGTGACAAATAACAGGAAAAATGTTTCTTGCTGCCACAGTAATTATAAGGCTTCCGTACTGTATTCTAATGGATCAAAGCATGTTACAATATGAGGCATGCAGTGCACAGAGTTTAAAACTGTCTAATGTACCCATCTTTGTATAAGTGACATTCCTCATTTACCGGCTCGGGTAACACATTACAAAGATTGGTACATTAGACTGAGGTGAGTTGGGGTTAACACCGCATTAAGAGTATTTCACTTTTATCACGGCTGCTAGTATTATGGCAGGGAGAAAGCCCGCAACGCCATGTGGTTATGCTTTACGGTGAAACCTGCGAGCATTTGCTGTAACTTGTGAACCATGGGTGGTACCACGTTGAAATTCAATCTAGCATTGCACCCAAACCTTACTGCATGTAGAACAATTCTCTACTGCAGATAAAGTTGCCGTGCCCCTGGCGGGATTCGAACCCCGGACCTCTTGATCTGAAGTGGAACGCGCTAACCACTGTGCTCTCCCGCCCCAGATCAGACTGAAGTACCCTCCAGAGAAGCCAACCTACATGAACCTGTTATTACCTAGCTCACAGAAAGAAGTACTTCCAAACAGATAGCTTTCCATTCTAACCTTGGCGCTGACGTAAAGCAAAAACCATATTTACCCTTGAGCAACAAACTTACTGAAACTTCTAGTTATCATTTGATCTGATAATAAAAACATGGCCAATGTGTTTATAACCTTAAGCGTTCTCTGGAATTATGATTATAAGTAAATGAAAAGTTAACAGGGGTATACATTCTGCGCAATACTACATACAATGAAGTCTCATACTCAAAGGGCATATGCAGACTCATTATGACCCTGGATCCTGTTCCACAACCAATCAGAATATCTGTAAATTGTTTACAACCAATTCTTTTTACACACCTTGGTGTGTCATGTTTATTTACTCAATGCAAGCATGCAACCTAAATGTCATTAAAGTAACAGTATCGATTAAACAGATGTTCAGATGTTGATATAATGGTCGCCTTTATGAGAGTTTAATTAGTACCAAACTCTACATTTTGTGTTGTAGTTCATTAACCATAGTCCTTGCTGAACTTCCTCATGTTCCTTGGTCTATAAGGAATGGCTGAATACCTTCTTGACTCTCCTTTTAAAAAAAAAAGGGGGGGGGGGGGTGTGTGAGGGGGGTGACATAATTAACCTGGAGGCGACGTCACAAACCGGTTGTGACATCATTAACTGGATGTGAGTCATCAACCTGATGTGATATCATTGTCCGGGTGTGACATCATGGAACCAGTAATGACATGTGTTTGGAAATAATGTTATAATAGTATCCAGAATGTCTTAGGGCTGGAGGTATTCTCATAGAACCAGGTGTGTTGTCAAGTATCAAATTGACATAATAGGACCAGAAGTGACGTCACAGGAATATATATATATCAGAGAAAACGTTTAAGAAATAATTATCTTCTTCTTTCAAGTTTAAATGCTTTCTAATTATTTGGTAGATCTATACAAATCATGAGTCATGTAAAGGATATCAGACGATAGGGCCCCTGGTGCAGTAAGGTTTGCCGTGAAGTTAGTAAACTGGAATGATGTTTTGTTTCCATAGTAGACACCGACTCGTGCTAGGTTCTGTCTGTACTCTGACTTGACCCCGATTTGGAGCAGATCATTCTCGAACAGAACCCCGTTACTTTTGAAGATGAACCTGCATACAGAGACATGGCATAAATATACCTCAGGTTATTATACAATATTTGGACAGGAAATGAACACACTTAAATTATTTTTCAATACTGATTCATTATGTATGTGTGTGCTTGGCACTGCTTGCCCTGATGCTGAATAATAATACAACGCTGAATTATTTGTCAACAAGCCAACTTGAAGCATGCTGGAATCCTCTGCTCAATGAAAATGTGATAGCTTTTTTTTAATTCATTACTATTTTCAAAATAAATTTTCAGAAATGGTTGTAGATCGGTTGACTATTTTGGTTATTTCGTATTTACCTTGATAAATTTAAAACTGTTTTGCTCCAGGCATAAATCTGTAAGTCTAGTGACAGAAACAAGATGACCTTCAATCAAACTGATTTCGAGCTTACTAGAATGATCAATCTCCATGCAAAACATGTGCTTGAGCTGTGAGCACATGACCTACAAACAAACCTTTATTTATTATATAGCAGGAAAAGTTAACAAGACCTACTTCTTCATCATCTCGTCATTCTGTCCCTCACTGATCTCCACCCCGTTAGCTGCTCCGACCCCGCCCCCGCCCCCGCCCCCGCCTCCGCCACTGCCCCCTCCGATATCACCAAACACATCAACCAGGCAACCCGCCGACCCAGCAGAGGGTGCCTGTGTAGCTGGAGCTGTAGAGTCGAGTTCAAAGAGTATCGCATTGCCGGAACTTGTCGGAGATGAAATCTGAAGCAGTCAGGTAAAGTCGGTTAGTTGTCAGATGAAATATGAAAAATCCTTGATACACCAATGATAATTAATTATTTTAGTTTGTGCAACAACTATAGACTTTAATCTATCATTCCCTTTCGTGAAACTTCTGCACTGAAGATTATTTTAGCACTTTGACAGTGAAGGAAATCTTGGAGATGGTCTATCAGACACTGTTTAACAGCACTAGTGTCCAAAGCATACTCACGCTGACATTTACGGGTGGAGGCTGTGTCTCTGAGTTTGTGTTGATCTGCGCTGTCGGCAGCTTATGATGCTCCTTGGACTCTGTCTGCTCCGGGACGCTTAACGGACGTTTCTTCTTTAACTTGGCCAGGATGGAGGACTCACGTTCCGGGAACGGTGGCATCTCCTCTAATACTGTAGCCTGAAAGATGTTTGTTATGAATTGTAAAATTCATATATTTCACAGCTATAGGATGCATAGATAATGGAATCCTGATTTGATATCCCTATTTCTTGCCATATGAGGTAAGCTATTTCTTTAGAAGATCTAAAAGGCTTAACTTCACAAATATGTTTGTGATGAATTGTAAAATTTATATATTTCACAGATTTAGGATGCATATATGATTGAATCCCTATTTTTTACCACATTAGAAAAGCTGCATATTTAGAAGATTTAAAAGGCAACGTATAATTTCACAAATCAAAATGAATGTGAAGTCGTACCTCTTTTCTCTCTGTTAGCTGTAATATTTGCCACAAGTCACATTTAAGTTTACTCAAAATGTTGCCTTAAGGCCATACACGCCACCCTAGATTTGTGAATTTTCCCTCACTCAATCAAAATTGATCTTAAGATTTTTTGATACGTTGAATACATGTACTTCATGATGTCATATTATTTAGAAACATATCAAACACGGACAACTTCTTACGAGGACATCTTGTGAAGCAACGGAACTGAGCTGGAGATATTCTATCGCTCTCTGCTGCAACTCAACGTCGGGATTTCTCATGTTGTTGTTGCTCTTCAAAATCTAAAATAAAAGTAAACATTAGTTAAATATTGAAGATCACAAAACTGAATACCGATATAAGACAAACCTAAAATCATATTTTAAAAAGAAAGGATTGACAATGCATGCCACCTAAAAATGTCAACTCACATTTGGAAAATAACTTGAAATTAATATATAGAGTTAATTGTGTAAATGTGTCAAATGATTTTAGGAGAACTAGGAGAGGGTTTCATTAAGTTGAATAATCCTTTCAATTGAATAAATATGTTTAAATCAAATGATTTTAACGAAGTGAGTATGAATTTCTGCAATGCCAAATCAACATCAAGTGACATACACAAACTTGCATGATTAGACAATGCCGTATGGCACAATTTTTAGTGTAATAATATCTTTATTAGCCATTATATTCCATTTCATCCAAAAAATAGCAGTGAGGTTTGCTATGAAGACATCATGAAAAATTTACTTAAAACATCATTGACGAAGATATAAGGGAACTCGTGCAAATACAATCGTTGTTAGAGAAAAGTGCCCATGGATATATGAGGATGTATATGGTTCACCACATGGGTGAATATATGGGAGACTATTTCATTGTTTTTGCCGAATATCATTTCTATCTTACCGAGTTGAGTGAGAAAGTGATATTTTCACGAGAGGCGCAGCCACGAGTGAAAATGTCACTTCCTCACTCCACGAGATGAGATAGAAATGATATTCGGCAAAAACAATGAAATAGTCTATTTATTATATAACTTTAATCTGTATAAAAACAATTTAAATGTGACATTGAAAGGTCAGAGCGGTCTTGATTGTCATAATCCTAACAACTCCCCGCAAAAGTTCACGGCAGTGAGAAAATAATTCGACCGAAATAAGTCAATATAAAACAGGACAATGTTAAAAATTAAATCTGTTGTGAATGTTTTTAAATTTAAGACCAATAATATGTTACGATACCATCTAGTCAAATGAAGATGCCCAAGACATTGAAGAAAGTTTTGTCGCGAAGTGATACAGCGAGTAACGTTCGTTATTGTGTGTCACGTACCTCTCATACTAGTAAAAGAACTACTATGCAACATATCAACAATAAATGAAGATCAGAATGTTATGGAATATTGAATATGATATTAACACCTCAAAAGGTCAACAGTAATTGACTGAAACATCACAACAGCGTCGTCACCGTCAGACGTGGAAAGCAAGGGAGGTAATCATTTAACAAAGGGAGATAATTTCATTTCAAAGGGAGACAATCATGAAAAGTAATTCCGGCCACATGTTAGTCACTGCAGTGAAAATATGAGTTATATTTTCACTGCAGTGAAAATATGACTTTCTACTGCTTATGTGAAAATATGGATTATATTTTCATTGTATAATCACATATTTCATTGCTAGTTAAATAACAAGAAGTGATATTTAGCAAGGGGAGTGGAGCATACTCACATCCTGTATCTGCGGTTTGATCTCCGGGAAGAGATTGATGAACTTGATGTATGTAGAGAGAAGCAGACCCCTGGTTGCCGGCCCACACAGGTGGAACTTTGAGTGGAGCAGCTGGAACTGGACCAATGGGCTGCAAGTAAACAGTAAGAGATGTACGAGTGCCAGCTTCAGGAAGAAACATGCCAAGTTTCTACACATGACAGTAACATGTAATTTGAACAACAGAGGGAAGATCAAGATTTTTGGATAGTCAATTGTCTTATTGCAATGCAGTGTAGAGAGAGTGAAAGGTTTCATGCCGCTTGGGCAATATTGTAGTTATTTGCAGCAATTTAAGTGTAGATACTAACAACACTGAAACTTCAAATTTATTGCAAAAAAGAAGTTGATTTCTTTATTTTATAAGTTTCCTTTTTTTTACACAATATACTGAATATTGAACAGTGTGAATAAAAGGAGTTACATCATTTGTTGACAAGATGATAAATGTGACTCGGAGGATGAACTATGCATTGAAATAGCATGTTATGCCACGTGCTGGTTAGAGATGATATTGTTTAATTACAGATCAAATCATAATTCTGATATACAAAACTCATTAGATAACTACAATAGCTAAACAAAAGTGTCAATGTAAGTTTCTCCGACGTAAGAATACAGACCTTGATCTGGGGTCTCCAGCAATAAGGTTTCCAAACTCTCCCAGGATGTAACCACCGACCTTCACCATGTTCTCGTGACAAGCTGGGGCCTGGAGAGCCTACAGCAAGCAACAGTTTCATTAGAGTGAATTCATACTGACGTACATCATCCTCACATCACTATTACAGAGTTGTCATAGACCAGGATCATCATCGACCAGCCAGGCCCAATGTTCCAATCCTCTACACTGTATTTGACAATGGCACAAAGGCAGAAGGCATGAAAATTCATTTTCAAGTGCATGGTACCATATCATTGGTGAGGAGGTTTCAGAATTTGTCATAGCAAGTATTTCATTTTCAAGGAAAACGGACATTATAAGGCATAAAATATGAATGTTTTCAAGAAAGATTTAAAGAGTATGAGTGGGTGGTAGGTAAACTGACCTCAAACACTGTTTTAGCTGCATAACCCTGCACATCGTCTCTGTTGATGACGATCTGTATAACTCGGTACCACACCTGCAATACAAGTGGAATTAAAATATATTCAACAGAGGGGAGGCAATTTAGTTGGAATCAACATGCATACCACTAAAGAAGTTTGTGCAACAACGACATGAGCCATAGATATATAATTAAATATTTAATACATGACATAAGGCAGAAACACATATGAAAAATACATATTTGGGGGCTGGCTCAGATTGAGAAAGTGAGAAAGGAAATGAAATCTTTGTGTTGAAAGAATGTGATAATGTCTACAGCAAGAAGAGGAAATGGCAAGTATGTAGAGTTCTGAGTCTTTGGATAAATCAAAGGTTAAACCTGGCAAGTCAGTGCCCCCTGAATTGTGAAGCTTTTAGAAGAGTGCTACTTCTCTAGACACCTGCAAGCAGGTGGAGAATGTTAGGAGTTGTCCACATGAATTGTTGCCTACATCATACTCAGACTTGAAAATTGCTTTGATAACATGGGTGCTCAGTATATAGTTCCATTCCACACATACCTCCTCACTGACGTAATCTCCGGCAATCCTGATGAGGTTGAGGATGACATCAACGTACCAAGTGTAGTCCACAGCGTACTTCTCAGCAAGGATAGCTACCTTCAAAACCTGCACAAGGATATCAGGGTCAACACGGGATTACAAATTGTTGACTGTTGTATCATTATGTAACCATTACATAGATTAGAAACATACATGCCATTTATATAGTGAACAAATCTAACATTGTTATAATCGGGATCACATTATCTGCAATAGTATTTTTCGGGAAGAGCCTCTTGCATGATTCCAACCCACACAATCAAAAGCACCGACAGCTCACCCATCTACAGCATTTAGCAACTGTGATCTCGACAAAACGGGGTCCAACAACCGGTAGTTAAGATATCTTTACATTCAGTACCTCTCTGTAGATGTATGCTCCCAAGCTTGAATGCATTAAACATATACATGCCATTTAGATAGCCAACAAATGTAACACGACAGACACTGAATGATTTAATCTTCTTATATAAAACTGCTCACAAGGTTTATCAATCTGCTGATTTGTACCTTGTGACAAGTATAGTCATTGATATGCCTAATGTTGGAAGATGTGACAAGATTATTTACCATCTCCTCCCGGATGGAGTAATCAGCTGTCTCCAGGTACTCCAACATCTCTCCCACGATCTCCTCCGCATTGGTGCGATCACACATGGCGTACAGGAGATCCACCGCCCTCTGTCTCACGCTCACGTCTCGCTCTGTCTGTGCAGATGAATTACAGAGTGAGACATTTGTGAACATTGAACAGCTGAAGTCATGAAGAATCTCTACCACTAGCTGCGATTTTTGTATGTTCTATTAATTGTGTAGTGGTGATGTTTAGCTGTGTGAGTATTTGGTAGAAGGTGTGAGTAGTGGGGTGGGATGGGATGGCGTGGCATGGCATGGCGTGGCTTGGGATGAGACTGCGTGGGATGTGGTGGCGTGGGTTGGGATGGTGTGAGGGAAGGGAGTTGGTGGTGAATTTGTCATATGCTGTTTCTGAACAGAGTATTGGGGCGTGTGTACTGTATGCCTGAGTACATAATTATACATGAGTTTATGACCATAACTATTACCGGATCATAAATACTGTATCAAAGCTTTTAAGTTTAGATCATCAAGAATTTTTAATGCTCATTAGAACTGTAGTTAGAGGTGTAAAGGCCTTGGATGAAATCAGACGGATACAAATATCATCCAAGCATTTGATGTCAATCCCAATCACAGAACAATGATGTAAATACAAGACCCTTGTTACCTTCAGTGCTGTGATGACGGTGTCTTGATGTTTCTTCACCGCTTCGTGCGAGAACTCTGATGTAGCCAACAAGCACATGCTCTCTAGCGCCAAGTACCTGTCACAAGATTTTTAGTATTAGGAATATAAAGGCTACACAAAGCTTCCACAATAGTAATATTATCATAATAACTCTTTATTATCCTCAATACGGTGTTCATAGGAAAGTTGTTTTGTGCATTTTGCACTTGGCAGCCACCGGGCAGCGCCAATTCAAGAGTTCTTCTGTGTCAAGCAAGGAAGCAACTAATCCTTATCTTTTAAGGTCTTTTGGTATCGGGGAATCGAACCCCAGTCTTGTGGTGGATGAGCGGACACTATCAACTGAGCTACATCCCCTGTAATTCCACACAATAGCGATAAGAAGATAAGAAATGTGCAGTTCACCTGAGGTTGGTTTCTTTATGCTGGAGGAACTGTCCGAGTTGGTTACATGCACGGACCAGGAGGTTCGGGTCGCTGTCCATGTGGATGATCAGGTTGATAGCTTCAAACAGTACCGCGTTCTTTGCATTTGAGTGTTGGACTTTCTTCGACTTGGGTGGTTCCTGAGCTTTGTTCAGTATCGTTTCCAGGCATTCCGTCAAACGTGTACGCACGCTTGGGTCCTCTGCAGGAGAGAAAGAATGACAGCACTGCATTACAATAGGAAGATACATGTTTTGGCACACTTTAAAGACAATTTTAGTTATGGTGATGCTACTGCAAGAAGAAAGTCCAAACATTGTGGTTACATGAATTGCTGTGAAATCTTTTAGCAACAATTGTCGTTCCTACACGGACATTCAATGTAGCATAGTCTTAACTGTTTTTTTGCTGCAGCTAAAATTACCAAGTAGAATTTTAAGTTGAATCCTCTGGATTGAGAAGCTTGACGAATCACTGCAATATCAAACAACAAATATATTTTGTCAAGAAAGGAATCCATAATAGAGAATTTTTACAGCTAACTTAAAGGATGCAGGCCACTGCTGGGGTATGTTCGAGATCTCACCTGGGGGAGGATAGTTCTGGAGGAGGCGGAGCAGTTTGACCGACAGCCATGGAGCCGGGACAAAGTAATATGTGTAGTCTTGGAGATCTGTGTATGACGATGTCACAATCTGAAACAAATACAAATTATACCTCATAGCTGACAAATTGATGTCTTTGTGAGATCAACTTCAGCTGAAAATGTTTGAGATTCAAATTCTACATATGTTCAGCAAGTTTGTTTTTTTTCAAACACAACACAAGCAAAGTGAGTACAAATTGATGTTTGATAATAATTAATTTTGAGGAATAAAATTTGAATTTGTCAGAGGAGAAGCTCCAACTTGCATGCTCTGTAGGAGGACCTCCAGACATACAGCCCTGGAGACCTCGAGAGAGTTCTGAGCGACATAGATGGCACTGCAGGAGAGCAGGGGTGAAACAAACAATGACGACACAATGTTTTCCTTTCGTTTTGATCACCTTTACAGCAGAAGAGTTGGCACTAAAAAGTTTCATTCGTATCTTATGGGCATAAAGTACAAGAATATTCGTACCCTTTCCTAGGGAACATACATACCCTGCTGAGTCTGGAGACGGCAAGAGAGACACAGCCCTTGTATTCCTCTGGGTTCTTCTTCACGAGGGCCTCGATCAGACTGGCCGCCGAGGTAACCACTCCCTGAAAAGTAAGACAGAGATCGTCAAAATCATCAAACAAATATACACAAAGATATGATCAAAGTTGTTTTTGTGAATGACTGACTATGTGTTGGTCGACATCATTTTTTGTGTGTGCTTGTACTCATCGATATCATTATTTTATATAGAAGTGCTTATACTGACCATGTGTTGATCGTTGAGGAGGTGCACGATGCGTGAGGTCCACTCGCCCATGGGTATCAGATCGTGGGAGGACCGGAGCAGCTTCAGAAGGGTCAGGGCCGCACTCTGCTTCACCGCGTCGATTGTGTCGCTGTCAATAGATAGAAACATTGAATCGTACAGTCTCAAGATTTCAAATATAAAATGTCTCATGATCAAGCAAGAAATATCTGTTTTCCATTAAATGACATCATTGGTATAGTGCTCCGATAAAACTGTTTTACTTTTATATAAGATATTCCTCATAAGAGTTGTTTCAGTATTTGAAATGCAAATTTATTATGGTAGCATAATGTAAAATAAAACTTAAATGAGACTTTGAAAGCATCACTGCATTAGAAAATCACACTTTAGATAATAGTCAAGATATCCCCATTAATTTTAACATTAATTAATTTCAACATTACCACTTGCAAGGACACTAATTAAATGAACACCTGTCTGTGCAAATTAGCTGGTTCCATGATCGTTGTTGCCTGTCACAGAAATGTTCAAATAATTTCATTGAAATGCCTGTGATATCATTGGTTTATTTTATGGAAGAGAAGTATTATTACGTACCCGGAGACAAGTAGCCTAGGAATATCTCCACTGAGTGTGTCGGCCATCTCTCGACTGCCGATGTTAGCGACACACTGGAGAGCGAGATTGACGTGGATGGGGTTGCGACTTCCCAGATCATTCTTGATGGACTGGATGACGAGCTTCATTAGGTCACTGCTCGCGCTGATCAGCACCGAGATAAACAGGTAACCCTGAAACAATGAGATGTTTATAATTTACTCATGGACAAAGTTCCTTCGATTTACAGACCATATACTCCAACTTAGTACTCATGAAGGTATTAAATGATCTTGACAAGATAGAAATAAGGTCTGAAATAAAGAATGATTTGGACAATACGCCCTGAAAACACGTTAATAACCAGTCTCAAATTTGTGAGTGCTTGTTCTTGCTAATTTGTTTGCACTTGCTGTGCCATGTAATATAAAGATGGTAGATGATTATGCAACATGCTACTTACGATCTGTTTCTCTGTGTATTTGTTGGAGCTGAGCAGATTGACAGCCTCCATGTGACCGAAGTCAATATCGTGGCCAAGCAGGAAGATGAAGAGCAGTTTACAGACATACTTCTTCTTCTGGTACCCATCTAGCGTCTTGTCTCCTGCGGGATCATACAAAACCATGTTTACGAACGTATATTTAGTTATATATTGTATATTCGAACTCGTAACCTGCAGCAAGGAGTGTAAACACTACCCCTCACCACGACTTGCTGCTGTTGAGGCCAGCAAACAAATGGCCATCCATTGTAGAGGCCAGGGTTGTTTGTTCACCAAAATTGCCAATGTTTTGTTAGTTTCTATGCAATGAAACTCGGGTGTAAGCAGATCAGATTGGAGTTACTTCCCTTGGCTACACTATGACATTTTTTCGCCATCATTTCATTTTAATTAGAATTAGCAGAGCGAAGAACATTCCTTTTTTCCATCCTGAAAGCTAGCTATTCTATGACAGGAACACTATGTTTTGAGTTTCAAATTCTCAAAAGAGCTTTGAACCATTCATTAATTGTCTTAGTCCAGTCCAGAAAATATTGGAAGCTGAAAATTTGAATTATATTTATCCTGAAAATATGTATACATTTTGTAAAAATGTTAACAGTAAAAGCCAGCAGTTCTCAAATTGCTTCGTAAGTGTATCAAATTACTTTGATATCTTCAACTAGTTTCAAGTAATGATCCAGAAACAAAGTGTGACGGCCTCATTCAATTATCGCACTTTGAGTGACATAGTGGTGGAAATTAACCTTTACAAGTCACATGATGATCCCCGGTGTTGCTATACCTTGTTCAATGTTGTATAAGACAAATACCAGAATGAGAATCTCATAAGGGATTGTCAATTATTTCCAGAGCATTAACTGTTTAGGACTCTTTTCTTTTTATTACTAAAACCTTTTCTTAACCAGTAACAAAACAGTTCCCGGTTTATTTGTCAAGGCTGACATACATCAATCAGAAATCAGTCACATACATATGAAAACACAACAAATAGTTATAACATCACCACTTGCATCATTGCAAAAAACTCAAAAGGTGACTTTTAGTCACTAATGTAGCCCTAGTGCAATGTTAAAAGATGACAAGGTCAACATAAGTTTTAATGTTGTTTTGCGCAATGACCCCAGACTTCCTATTCACCCACAGAAGTCAGATGATTACCCTATTTTTAAAACAATCAAACTATCAAAATTGGCTTGACAACCATACTCAGCATTTTGACTTTAGCCCATTGATATTGAAACATCAGATTTTTAATCCCTGATTTTACAAATTCAGGAAAGAACACTCTTGACAACTAGAAAACTATTCTTGTATATTTCTCTTACTAACATTGTGGAAATACTCCAAAATCAAATGTTTATGGTAAACTCTACAAGTCAAAGAAACACAATTATTTAAAAAAAATAGTTCCAAGAGAAGAAATATCAAAATTCAACTTTCGTCGTGATGAGTGAGACGAGATCATGTGGAGTTTAACTTCTGAGAGTATTTCACTTCCGTCACAGGGAGAAAGCCTGTAACACCATGTGGCTATGGCTTAATGCGGTGAAACCTGCGAGCATTGGCTAGAACTAGCGAGATGAGGTCAGGTGAGTTTAACGCCGCTTTCAAGAGTATTTCACTTATATCGCGGCTGCTAGTATTATGGTAGGGAGAAAGCCTATAACACCATGTGGCTATACATTGAGATTACACCCACGAGCATTGCCTGGGTGGTAATACGCTGAAATTCAGTGTAGCATTGCACCTAAACCTAACTGTTACCTTACTTACAGGATTCGAACCCCGGATCTCTTGATCGAAGCCAAACTCGCTAACCACTGCGCTATCCGTGGAACTAGCGAACCAAGGGTGGTTCTTCACTGAAACTCAGTGTAGCATTGCACTTAAATCTTACTGCATGTAGAAAAATTCTCTACAGCCGACAAACTTGCCATGCCACTCTCATTTGTGTTGCAATGAAAGCAAGGAACCTTGGACAAATCTGTAAAACCTGCCAACTCCTCAAGAAGCAGTTGATCAGCTCGACATGAATGCCTCCTTAACCAGCAAGCAGCATCAAAGTGACAAGCTGTCTTTATTGGAGGTGCCATTTAAGTGCACGTCTTGGAAATGAGCTCTTAGAGATTACCATTTCATTTCACAGGTAGTGGTGATGAGAGTGAGACACATTTCGAGGACGTCAATAATCGGCAAGATATCGACCTATCAGAGAAGAAGTGGTCTTGGACTATGTCTTGTTAGAATAAGATCAAAGTCGTTAGTCCTTTTTGCTTACAGTTACAAAATTGCTTGAATACTTTATTCATTAATCATAACAGACATGAAGAGTCTTTTTATCTTTATATTAAAATCAGAAATCCTGAAAAAACTAATGTTAAAATTTTGTAAGCATGTATCTCTAAAGTGTAAATTAATTAATTAAAATTAGAACAAAGATTGTGATGGAAAAAAAGAGCAAGACAAATTTGAATTTGAAAAAAGTCAACAAATTAGTTTAGGAAAATGTCTGATCAATCATTCTATGACTTTCTGTGAAAGTATTTTCACTTTTGACAATAATTACAAGAATCAAAGAAATATCACTTCCTTCAGTCTTAAACAGTGTCTCACTAATTCACAGATTATCTTTCCCGAGTTACATTAATTGAGGGATAATCTGTCATTCCCCGTCACGAGTTAGTTATTGTTTATATTACCCATATAACAAATTAAGGACCCGACAAGGACGAATCTCCATATCCATACACGTGTGATGTCGATTCACTTCTTACGTACCTATCCTTGTTTACTACGCGTGATTAAAATGTCCCTTGCAAAAATGTATTTCACAATAAAAGATAGATTTGGTTTTAGTTGAAAGTTTTGCATTTCTGCTCATTACAATCAATCCATGATTATACGATATCAGTTATTGCAACATTCATATCAAGAAGCTCAAAAGCAAGTCAGCTCAAACCGAAACCCAGGGGTAGACGCTCGCCGGAAATCTTTACTAGCCCGAAGTGCTCTTCGGGCTAGTGACACATGTTAATCTGTAGTGATCCAAACAAATTTCACTAGCCCTTCTGAATTTTCACTAGCCTCGGGCTAGCGGACTAGTGCGAGTGTCGATCCCTGAAACCTATGTGACGTTACAATCAACGTGACATCATAACCGCTTGCGCTTATGACGTCACTGATTGCGAACGATCGCCGTCTCTCTTGAAGCTTTCTGTGGTTATAAAGTCAATCAATCCGTAATCGCCAGTTTCTTTATTTTTCCGGACAATTTAACTACTCCCTCTGACATGCGTCGACACATGTAAGAAATGAAGCATGTGTAAATGCAGAAAACAGTTTCTAAAGTCACCAGATGGGAAAAGTTAGAAAGATGAAGGAAGTAGTTCCAGCGACCAATGAAATCTTTTTTCTTCTTTCTGAAACAGCCAATCAAAAGCCAGAAAAATGTGTAACTCCCATGTGACTTACTGTAAAAATACTACCCTGTGTCCATCTTCCCATATTGGTAAAATAAAGGCAATATTCTTTCTACACAATATTATTTCCACCCAAAAATTGTCGAGGCCAAAATAATAAATTTTTCAAAATTCACAATTACAATGATTATATTTGATATTTGATAAACAAATTATCTAATAAATCTGAATAATTGATCATTACGAAAAGAATGACCCATAATAATAGATGTCATCGATATATTTACTCAACACGACTATCAACATCATGACAGTGTTATGATAACAGTATCTGCATCCATTTGAACGTTGTTCATGTGTTATCAAAACACATCTGTGGACAAACCCTTTATCAAGACAAACTGTTGTCAACATTATTACTAATACTGCCGACAGTGCTCCTTTTCATATTTGCAAAAGAGTCAATACTTGTCCTTGTTTTGAAACATGTGAAAAACATTAAGATTATGTAAATGGGAAGAAGATAAGAAATAAGAATAAGAAATTCAAATAAATCCTTCTCAGTACAAATCCCTTACACAAGCATCGATTTTCAACTAGCAGCATTCAAGGCTCTTAGGACGACTTAACCCGTTAACTGCAGCTCCAAGAGTAGTCTGGGAGAGTCAATCATTGCTTTCAAGAATGTTTCACTAATATCAAAGCTCTTAGTATAAATGCAGGGAGAAAGCCAGCCACACCATCGTGACAATGCATCACAGTGAAACCTGCACGTGTCAACTGGAACTAGCGAATCATAGATGGAACTGCACTGAAATTCACGGACATTCTGATAAGCATTGCACTCAAATCTTACTGAGTGTTCTTAGAACAGTTCTCCACAGCAGAAAAAAGCCCATGCCCCTAATCAAACAGCTTTAGTGATAAATCTAGGATTTGGGGTATTTAAGAGTCTTTGGGTTTCATTGGCATAAATTTATAAGCGAGGGACAAAATATCATACAAAGTGCAAAATCAAAAAAATTATTTCAGCAGGGAATTGTTGACCCTCTGGTAAAAATTAAGTTGGGTCAACAATCAAAGGGTAGACAATTTTTTAATATTTACTGATAAAGGGATAAGAATAAAACATTTTTTTTACACAGATAACATCAAAACCCTGCACACTGTTGCATAAGTAACGAATAATCAGATGCAGCTATTGCAAGGATATCAGTTAGAAAAATTCTAACAGATTTGACTAAGGCTGAGCAATATTATCGCAATACCAATATATTGCAATACAGACTGCGCAATACAATTATTGCTATACGATTTTCAATATCGCACCAACAATTTTGTAGTGAAATTTATTCTTGTATCTTGTTTTAAGGCATAGTTACCCGCTTAAGTTGTTACAGAATTCTTTTGGCGTGCAAAATTATGTGTTGAACTGTATTACAAATGTTTTCTAAATAAATTCCATCAAAATTAATTTATCATTTTCACTAATTTTCTTATTTTTCGAAAGATTTGAAAGGCTTTTAACTAAATGTGTCATGTTAAAACTGCAAACAGAAGAATAAAAGTTGAATGTAGAGTTCACTCAATATATGCAATACGTATTGCAATACGAAATTTGGTGCAATATGGTGACATTTGAAGACAATAGATCACGGTTTCAGGGATGAACATCATTTCTCTTCACATATATATTCTGCACAACAACTGATTATGGACGGACAAACAGATAACTGATCAATGAATGGGAATTATATATTCCTACTAGTCAATTGAGGATGATGAAGACAACAAGTTATTCTAGTCTTGAATATAGATAAGTGAGCAACTTTACCAGTCAGTATCATCATAGGCTGGATAAAAACTGAACTAAAATGTCAGATCTTAAGATACTACTGCAGCTAAGCCGAACAATGCTGGTCTTTCTGTGTTACAAGTTACGAGTTCCGCGGCGGTTAGCTCAACACAGTACCAAGCACCTGTTTCAGGGAAAACATGTACTAACATTTAGCACACAACACAAACCACATGCTAACAGGAAACCAACCACTCGGAGTGGGGTTTCTTGGTGATAAAATATCAAGGACACAGTTTTTATAATAAACAAGCAAAAAAGTGAGCGTGGCTCACTAATACCCCCGACTGTTTCAGTTTGACATTTTTATTTTACTTAAAGAGAGAGGTGTTTGCACACCTAAGGATTGATAAGCTATGAAATGTAATTGCTAAGATTAAACTGTTTGTGAAAATGGTAGGACAAGTCTCAATCTTCATGTGAAAAAGGTGGTTTAAGTCAAAATAGGAATAAAAGTAACTTGAAAAGGTATTGGTAATATAATACACTACTGCTATTACCACTGATTTCAACTTTATTTTGGAAATTAATCCATCATAATGATTCATTCGAGTGACTTTAAACAACAGGTACATGGAAGCACACCCCTGAAGGCACAGTGAGAGATATATACAGCAGTTTATATGGCTGAAAGGAAAGAAAATTTAACTTTTCCCAAAATATAACCAGTGGAAATATAAAATAGTAAAATCAACGAGAACACAGAAGTAGCTTTTGATGAAAGTTACATGAAAAAGAAATTGATGAAGTCAACAAATCACAATACAGTAGTAGCTTCATTCATTCTAGCTATGATAAAGTAAAAGAATATAAAAAATCGCCAAAAATTCAAAAATTCACCAAATCGTGTTACATTTTGCAATGCCCCTTTTCTAATGGTGAAGGAGACATGTGCCAAATTTTTAAAAGGATGAGATGAATAGTTTTTCTGTAATCGATCGGACAAAAAATGCTCAGAATTTGACTAAGTTAAAAAAAATTAAAATTCGCCAAAAATTCTAAAATTCACCAATTCGGTTTAAACTTCGCACTGCACCTCTCCTAGTGGTGAAGGAAACATCTGCCAAATTTGAAATGGATGAGATGAATAGTTTTTCTGTAATCGATCGGACAAAAAATGCTCAGAATTTGACTAAGTTAAAAAATAAAAAAAATCGCCAAAAATTCAAAAATTCACCAATTCGGTTTAAACTTCGCACTGCACCTCTCCTAGTGGTGAAGGAGACATCTTCCAAATTTGAAATGGATGAGATGAATAGTTTTTCTGTAATCGATCGGACAAAAAATGCTCAGAATTTGACTAAGTTAAAAAATAAAAAAAATCGCCAAAAATTCAAAAATTCACCAATTCGGTTTAAACTTCGCACTGCACCTCTCCTAGTGGTGAAGAAGACATGTACCAAATTTAAAAAGGATGAGACAAATAGTTTTTCTGTAATCGATCGGACAAAAATTGTCTTCGGACGGAAGGACGGACGGAAGGACGGACGGAAGGACGGAAGGACGGACGGACGGAAGGACGGACGGACGGAATCGTTGGTATAACTATATACCCCCAACCGTTGGTCGGGGGTATAATAAATCTAATGTTCAACAAGCAGACAGAGTCGGCCATATCCCCCGCCTTTGGGAAAATTTATTGAAGAATAGTTGTTGAATAACAGTGACTATGAACCTTTTTCAACTAAACACAACACACAAAATTTCAGCTTCTTAGACAAAGTAGTTCTGGAGAAGAAGACAAAATGCTAAAAGTTTACAGACGGCTGGACACCGTGCAATGCCATAAGCCCATCGGGCCTTTCAGGCACATCTACACATGATGATTGTTCCACACACCAAGTTTCGTTGAGATATGTCTTATAGTTTTTGAGTTCTGTTCCGGAAACGAAATTCTAAGTTACATTTCTATGGAAACGGTAAAAAAAATAACTCGAAGAAGTTGAAAACCCCAAAAGGCACATCTACACATGATGATTGTTCCACACACCAAGTTTCGTTGAGATATGTCTTATAGTTTTCGAGTTCTGTTCCGGAAACGTATTCTAAGTTACATTTCCATGGAAACGGTCAAAAAAAATAACTCGAAGAAGTTGAAAACCCCAAAAGGCACATCTACACATGATGATTGTTCCACACACCAAGTTTCGTTGAGATATGTCTTATGGTTTTCAAGTTCTGTTCCGGAAACGAAATTCTAAGTTACATTTCCATGGAAACGGTAAAAAAAAATAACTCGAAGAAGTTGAAAACCCCAAAAGGCACATCTACACATGATGATTGTTCCATACACCAAGTTTCCTTGAGATATGTCTTATGGTTTTCTAGTTCTGCTCCGGAAACGAAATTCTAAGTTACATTTCCATGGAAACGGTCAAAAAAAATAACTCGAAGAAGTTGAAAACCCCAAAAGGCACATCTACACATGATGATTGTTCCACACACCAAGTTTCGTTGAGAAATGTCTTATGGTTTTCGAGTTCTGCTCCGGAAACGAAATTCTAAGTTACATTTCCATGGAAACGGTAAAAAAAAAATAACTCGAAGAAGTTGAAAACCCCAAAAGGCACATCTAGACATGATGATTGTTCCACACACCAAGTTTCGTTGAGATATGTCTTATAGTTTTTTAGTTCTGCTCCGGAAACAAAATCGGGACGGACGGACGGACGAACGGACGGACGGACGAACGGACGTACGGACGGAGCCCATTTCAATATCCCCCCCCCAACTATGTTGGCGGGGGATAATAATAGAGACAAGTTTATGAAGATGCAAACAAGCAAGTGATGACTACGACTTTAGAATCTATGTCAAAACAACGCCTCCAAAGAATAAAGAAGTTGTATATCCATAAACTTGTCTCTATTCTTCATCACCTCAACTTCTAGAAGTCAAAGAAGAAATATAAGTTATTCCTTATACAGATGCATACTTTTATAACGCATAAAAGCCTATCAAACTCACCTTTAAACTTGTTTCTGATATTGGCCAATTCCTTGTTAATTCGTTTTATTTCGGCCTCCTTGCTTTTGCCTGCAATGTAATGAAATATAATCATCATACAACAATCAGACAATGGCATCATCAAAATCATGAACTCGTTATCTACTGTTCAAGGACAGAGAATATTTATTTATTTATTTATTTATTTATTTAATTATTATGTTGATCACAAATATTCTAGGATACTTTTCTAAAACTTCAAGAACGAAAGGAAAAGTAATTGCTAGATATTGGATTATAAAGACAAAGTAATGCACACGCTAACCAGCCATCAAATATCGATCTCAAAACAGTAAATATACATCTTCAAGATATCAATATCAAAGATAATAACAAAGACATTTCCCTGATATGACTGAGCTTTCTTTGTTTGTAACCAACTGTTGCTAAAAGGCATATAAATTAATAGTCATGTCATCAGGTTTCTTTAGCCAAATTATACCTAGAAGACTTGCATCATTTCATATCTATGATGAGAACACTCTTGTACAATCTAATCTAGGGACTAGATGGCGAAGGCTGACAGGTTGGTTTAAGAACAATTGGAAGATTCATTTCAGAAAGGAACATATTGCCAGATTATGCTGTGAGCTATCTTCCCATCTAATCAGATAGCTGTTTCTATAGTACTGCCTTCTCCCATCATCTCTCAATGTTCATAACCCTCAACTTCCAAGCACTAATCATTTGAAGGAAAGCCCCTAATAGAAAACTCATAAATCAGTCTCAATCCTATTATCTATAGCACAAAATACAAAAAGAATTTCATGTTTTAGCTATGTAATATTTGAAAAAACTAGCTAGCAGACCACTAACGCAGTCCCGTTGTTTGTCCTTATAGAAAATAGACCCCAGATTACTTCCCCATTCTGTAGACTGACTGACTGACGCATTGGGTTGCACAGATGCATTACTTGTTCTAAAACCTTTGAAAGAACTTTTCCTTTTGTTGGTGTATTGTGTGCTTGCATGTGTGTCTGTGTGTGTGTCCTCCAGCTATTTATTCTGCCTGATAGATTGGGCTGTACAGATGCACTACTCTTTGTGGAACCTTTGAAAAAATGATTTCTCAGAACAGAACTACTTTTGGACGGCTTCACTTAATTAAAAATTGTGAAGCCTTCTAAAAACTATTTCTTTCACATACAACTACAAAAATCCCCCCCCCCCCCCCCCAACTTTATGACATATCTTTAATTGTTATCATTTCTTATAGTTTGTCTGCAAATTTGGCAACATTCTTAATGTCGAGGGATAATCAAAACAGCATTTTTTTTCAAAAGAATTAAATTAAATATTTCACAATTTCTGATTTATGTTTTATTTGTTATCAGAATAAAAAGCTTTGTTCTTGTTTTTGTTAATCTGTCCTTAACTAAGAACCACCCCTCCCGCCAATAAAAAAATATATCACCAATAATATCCTATCCCGCCAATTTGCATCCCTATAAAGTCAACAAACAAGCTGTCTACACATGAACACAGCTTGCAGTCCATTTACTTCCATCTATGACCTGTTTATGCAGCTGTCAGAACATATCACATGCCTCATCCTATCGTTGTTATAGAGCCGTCTGTTGATGTAATCAACTTCTGAATAATTAGTAGCGGCCGAAGCTGCCGTCAGCAGCAAACAATCACAATCCAATTGCAGAATTATTCTACAATTCCCCCGACTCAGCCCTCCTCACGAGGTCGACTGCGATTTACGAAGCCCTAACAACAAAAGTGAGTTTGGTCAATAACTGCAGCATAGCTGTGATCGATAGGCTGGTATGCAGAGGATCTGTGACGTGAAGTCAGCTTACGACAGCCTGTTGTGGAGAAATGCGCTATCAGTGTAATTACAGAGAGCTTGATATACCGTGTAGATCGTTAGTGGGAGTTTGCTCAGGTGACTGCTCCACCTACGATAACATACTGCCTAGAATCACTTCTTTTTTTTTTATTTCCATTTTTATATTTGTCCATACATATACATTTCTCAAGATGCAAACAACCAAATGTGCATATTGCACTGCATAATGTACACATTAAATTAAATATGCCATTTCTTATATAAGATTTCTAAAAACTGAAAAAGCATATGGAGTGATGACTAGAATGTGTGGAAGCTTGCATATTCACAATTTGTTGTGAAATACATATGCAAAATTTATATTTTTTTATCTGGTAATATCTTGCTGTAATGGTTTAACTTTTTTTGATATTGCATGTGAAGAATCTAGAACATGAATCAAGAACAATTGCATTCAATGGGTTGTTGTTTTAACCCTTAAATCCAAACATTATGTTTTCTTAATTTCTTCACTTTTTGCTCAACAAAAAGATATTTTTTCAAAACGGTCCCTTTAAAAATTTCCCTGTTTAAAATCTGATAAATAAACATAATATACAGGAATAAAACAGTTGCATTATTTTCCTTACATTTACAATACTGACAGTAAGAAGTGCATTTCCGTATTTTTTAGTGAAATTGAGAATTCCAACAAAGTTATCATAATTACAAGTCAACATACATTTAGTTTTAATTTATGAATTTATCTAGAGCCAACAAGTCAAAAAGTAAACTGAGAGCACTTATATTAATAACCAAACATAATTATCCAACTAATTTCCATGTAATCCCAAACCAAAAGCCAAATGAAATATGTTAAGAAATGATTGCCTAACAGGGCTTGACAAATACAGTGGTCAAATGGCCAAAGGCCAGTGAAATTTTAAACCATAGTCATTTGGTATCATTTTGCCACAAAGTATTTTGGCCAGTAAATATTTTTTGGCAATGAACAATGTGACCAGTAAGGAAAATTTTAATTTGTCGAGTCCTGCCTAAATGCAGTTCAAGTGTTCTGACTGATATAGCAATACCTAAACACTTTGAGTAGAGTTTTTAAATGTTGCACAATAATGGAATGCTCAACCACCTTGCTGTCTGCACTCTCAAAATCGCATGAAACCTATGAATCTACCTCTCTCGCTGTAGAGTTCCACAAAAATTGTTGCACCATTTTCTTCCAATACAGATAACCGTTTTCTATGGATACGGCTTATTGGGTCGTGTAATGAGATGTTTTATCCTCTAACGTAACAATACATTGCATAAACTTTAATAATAAATTGAAAATTTGAGAAGAAATAACATGCAAAGAACTAGTGGTGGTATTGGCATACATTTTGTCATACGATACATCACGATACTATAATTTTCGTCCCAGCGATATATTGCCATAGTATTGTGCACCTTAACTGGGATACGATACGTATCCCGATACAAGGCAGGCAATACGATACGTATCCAGGGGTAGACACTTGCTAGAAATCTTTACTAGCCCGAAGTGCTCTTCGGGCTAGTGACATATCTTAATCTGCAGTGCTTCAAACAAATTTCACTAGCCCTTCTGAATTTTCACTGGCCTCAGGCCAGCGGACTAGTGCGAGTGTCGATCCCTGCGTATCACGATACTAAATCTTCATATCATTGAACCCAACTTACCAACTCTTACATCAAATTATTACATCAATACAAAGGCAATGATTGGTTAAATGAAAGAACCTTTTTATTTGGAACCTTTTTATGAACAGGTAAAAATAAATTAAGCATGATATCATACTGTTACTGTAGTGTATATACTATATATGCACCTGAGAATTTTGTCACTTGAGAGAGTTGAGAAATGAATGTTTACTATGTAATAGAATATAAAGATGAAATATGAAATTTATGACAAACTGGAAACTACGAACTTCTGTTGTCACTGGAGTCACTTAATGTAAATTCATTCACACCTAGTGAAAGTGAGTAACTGAATATTATCCAAACTTTTAGTATATTTACCAAGAATACTAACAGGAAAACAAACTGAAACTGGAAACTGTTCACAAATAACAAACTTCTGTTGTCAATTTGTCACTGGAGTCACTTAATAAAATTAAATAAATTGATATTAAGATCTCAGATCATCTCAGTATCACAAATTCAAATACATTTTACCAACTTCAAAGTTTCTGAAATTAAAAAACCTTCATTTTAAAACAAACTGTAAACTGTTCAGAAATAAGTTCAAATAACAAACATCTATTGATTTGCCACTGGAGGCACTTAATAAATTGACATTGTCTAAGTGAATTATCAGTGTACAAAATTCAAATACATTGCACCAATGGACCAAAGGTACAAAAGTTTTCCATGAAAAAGTTAACCGGAATGTACAGAAGTCACAAACTTCTGTTGTCAGCTTGTCACTTGGATCCCTTTATACCGGTATGATATTGTCAATTCATTAAACACGAAGTGAAAGTGAATACAGTACAAAGAGTAAAACACTTTCAAAGTTGAAAACAAACTGGAAACTGGAAACTGTCAGACATCACAAACATTAGTGTCGAAATTCAACTTTATCAGTGCACTGTACTGACACTGAGTAGAGTACAAATTATCACGAAACCCCATCCGCCATTTTGTTTGCAGGGGATTATGGGAAGTTCAGGAGTACAACTTTCGTTTTGTAATTTCAATGCATTAACGTTTTCCTTCTAAACTCTAAACATAAATCAGTTGATTAAAGTATGCATCTCTAAATAATTATAAGAATAAGGACAATTTACAACATTTGTAAATATCTTGTCAGATTCCGGAAGGATTTTTCTATATGCATTCGGATTCGAGATGACCAAGTTAAAACACTGATTGATGAATGTTACATCGACCGCTAATATTGTCAAAGAACGTTTTCGGAGCAAGAATTTCCAAGCAAATCTAAAATTGTAAGCATGCTATTTGAAAATAAATGACATCTAAGTCATATTTACTTATTGAGCCTATTTGACATCGGGATTCGCCGATAACGAAAATAAACATTGATGTATCGTGGACCGTTTGGAGTATCGCATCGGGATATTTTTCAAAACAAAACTTACGATACATTGTATCGGCGGCCCATAGATCGATGCATCGATGCGTATCAATGAATCGTCGCACCACTACAAAGAACATCATACATCGCCTATAAAGCTTACAGAAATACATTACTGTGATTACACAACTTTTAACATTTCAGTCTAGGAGGTATACACTAGAGCTGCAACGATACATTCGTATATTCGGTGAATCGAACCGTGGCAGTGTGTGAATCGTGAATCGTATTCGTTACAATGAAAACCAAATATTTTCGATTTTTTTTTTTTTTTACTGTTCACAATAACATAATTATTTTGTACGAATTTTGTATTTAATCGGAATAAAAATAGAGCCATGGGCTCTGTAGCTCATCAGGATTTCATTGATTTACTATCTAAAGTTGAATATTTAAGTTATTTAAGTTATTGTTTACAAGCAAAAGATAGGTTCTTAGATCATGACCACTGTGATCCCATTTGGGGTCCAGTGTCACATAATCTACAATTTAGAATCCCCATTGGCCAAGGAGTCTGCACACAACTTTTCAGCTCTCTAGACCTTTTGGAACTGGAGAAGAAGATAAAAGTAGGTTTTTAAGGCTGTGACCCCTGTGACCCCATTTGGGGTCACTTGGTCACGAAATCTACAATTAAGAATCCCCATTGGCCAAGGAGTCTGCACACAACTTTTCAGCTCTCTAGACCTTTTGGAACTGGAAAAGAAGATGAAAATAGGTTTTTAAGGATGTGACCCCGGTGACCCCATTTACGGTCACGGGGTCATGGAATCTACAATTTAGAATCCCCATTGGTCAAGGAGTCTGCACACAACTTTTCAGCTCTCTAGACCTTTTGGAACTGAAGAAGAAGTTGAAAATAGGTTTTTAAGGATGTGACCCATGTGACCCCATTTGGGGTCACAGGGTCACGAAATCTACAATTTAGAATCCCCATTGGCCAAGGAGTCTGCACACAACTTTTCAGCTCTCTAGACCTTTTGGAACTCGAGAAGAAGATGAAAATAAGTTTTTAAGGATGTGACCCCTGTGACCCCATTTGGGGTCATGGGGTCACGAAATCTACAATTTAGAATCCCCATTGGCCAAGGAGTCTGCACACAACTTTTCAGCTCTCTAGACCTTTTGGAACTGAAGAAGAAGTTGAAAATAGGTTTTTAAGGATGTGACCCATGTGACCCCATTTGGGGTCATGGGATCACGAAATCTACAATTAAGAATCCCCATTGGCCAAGGAGTCTGCACACAACTTTTCAGCTCTCTAGACCTTTTGGAACTGGAAAAGAAGATGAAAATAGGTTTTTAAGGATGTGACCCGGTGACCCCATTTGCGGTCACGGGGTCACGAAATCTACAATTTAAAATCCCTATTGGTCAAGGAGTCTGCACACAACTTTTCAGCTCTCTAGACCTTTTGGAACTGGAGAAGAAGATGAAAATAAGTTTTTAAGGATGTGACCCCTGTGACCCCATTTGGGGTTATGGGGTCACGAAATCTACAATTTAGAATCCCCATTGGCCAAGGAGTCTGCACACAACTTTTCAGCTCTCTAGACCTTTTGGAACTGAAGAAGAAGTTGAAAATAGGTTTTTAAGGATGTGACCCATGAAACCCCATTTGGGGTCATGGGGTCACGAAATCTACAATTTAGAATCCCTATTGGCCAAGGAGTCTGCAAACAACTTTTCAGCTCTCTAGACCTTTTGGAACTGAAGAAGAAGTTGAAAATAGGTTTATAAGGATGTGACCCATGAAACCCCATTTGGGGTCATGGGGGTCACGAAATCTACAATTTAGAATCCCCACTGGCCAAGGAGTCTGCACACAACTTTTCAGCTCTCTAGACCTTTTGGAACTGAAGAAGAAGTTGAAAATAGGTTTTTAAGGATGTGACCCATGAAACCCCATTTGGGGTCATGGGGTCACGAAATCTACAATTTAGAATCCCTATTGGCCAAGGAGTCTGCAAACAACTTTTCAGCTCTCTAGACCTTTTGGAACTGGAGATGAAGATGAAAATAAGTTTTTAAGGATGTGACCCCGGTGACCCCATTTGGGGTCACAGGGTCACGGAATCTACAATTTAGAATCCCCATTGGCCAAGGAGTCTGCACACAACTTTTCAGCTCTCTAGACCTTTTGGAACTGGAGAAGAAGATGAAAATAAGTTTTTAAGGATGTGACCCCGGTGACCCCATTTGGGGGTCACAGGGTCACGGAATCTACAATTTAGAATCCCCACTGGCCAAGGAGTCTGCACACAACTTTTCAGCTCTCTAGACCTTTTGGAACTGGTGAAGAAGATGAAAATAAGTTTTTAAGGATGTGACCCCGGTGACCCCATTTGGGGTCACAGGGTCACGAAATCTACAATTTAGAATCCCCATTGGCCAAGGAGATTGCACACAACTTTTCAGCTCTCTAGACCTTTTGGAACTGGAGAAGAAGATTAAAATAGGTTTTTAAGGATGTGACCCATGAAACCCCATTTGGGGTCATGGGGTCACGAAATCTACAATTTAGAATCCCCATTGGCCAAGGAGTCTGCACATAACTTTTCAGCTCCCTAGACCTTTTGGAACTGGAGAAGAAGATGAAAATAAGTTTTTAAGGATGTGACCCCGGTGACCCCATTTGGGGGTCACAGGGTCACGGAATCTACAATCTAGAATCCCCATTGGCCAAGGAGTCTGCACACAACTTTTCAGCTCTCTAGACCTTTTGAAACTGGAGAAGAAGATGAAAATAAGTTTTTATGGATGTGACCCCGGTGACCCCATTTGGGGTCACAGGGTCACGAAATCTACAATTTAGAATCCCCATTGGCCAAGGAGTCTGCACACAACTTTTCAGCTCTCTAGACCTTTTGGAACTGGAGAAGAAGATGAAAATAAGCTTTTAAGGATGTGACCCCGGTGACCCCATTTGGGGTCACAGGGTCACAGAATCTACAATTTAGAATCCCCACTGGCCAAGGAGTCTGCACACAACTTTTCAGCTCTCTAGACCTTTTGGAACTGGAGAAGAAGATGAAAATAAGTTTTTAAGGATGTGACCCCGGTGACCCCATTTGGGGTCACAGGGTCACGAAATCTACAATTTAGAATCCCCATTGGCCAAGGAGTCTGCACACAACTTTTCAGCTCTCTAGACCTTTTGGAACTGGAGAAGAAGATGAAAATAAGTTTTTAAGGATGTGACCCCTGTGACCCCATTTGGGGTCATGGGGTCACGAAATCTACAATTTAGAATCCCCATTGGCCAAGGAGTCTGCACATAAAATTTCAGCTCTGTGGAATCATTGGTTCTGGAGAAGAAGTCGAAAAAGCGAAAAGTTTACGGATGGACGGATGGACGGATGGACGGATGGACGGACGCCGGACACCATGCCATGCCATAAGCCCATCGGGCCTTTCAGGCCTGATGAGCTAAAAATACGTTTTTATTTACGTTCACAAAGTGTTTTATGCGTGAATCATATTTCACATCGTCTCAACCTGTCAACGGGAAGTAATGCAAGATCTATGTTCCATCTCGTCGTTATAAAACTCGATATTGCTGGTCAAAGTAAACATCACAAGAGTCAAAATTAATGAAAACATTATTCAATACGGCAACACACAAACGACAAGTTTATTTTATTTGTTGATTAACTGTTGTAATTTGTCTCTCAACGTCAACGATCGAGTTAAAATAAAAATCTTCGCTCCCGGAACGAGCATAAATAAATGTAAACTCCATATTTGGATGACCCAATTATGGCTTAGCCAATCGCTGGCGTGTTAAAGACTGGCTCGACCAATGGAAAGGCCAGAAAGGTTTCGTTGGGATTTTTCATCCAGCCCTTATCGAAGCTATTCAACGAGAATTTGTAAACAATTGATGAGTATTTTGTACACCTATTGTAACATTTTACGTCAGTTTAATGCAGTTGTTACAGGAAATGAACTATTTTGGCTTGGAAAGATATCAAGACACGAAAATAACATCGTTTTTAACGTTGATAGTTGACACAACTCACAAGCTGAACTTAATTTGTTGCTATTTTTATCTGTTATCATATTCGTGAATAATTATTCGTATTCGCTACCCCATATTCGTGATACGTATCGTATTCGCCTGGTAGTGTATTCGTTGCAGCTCTAGTATACACCATTTTGTTTCATTTGCTGTCAAGGTCATCCACACGATATTCGCTTATTAGTTATTGGCCGTCAAAATTAAAAGAATATAAGTATGTTTATTTTTTATTGACATGACAGATTAAATCATCTGAAGGCTCTAGATGCAATGATACAAAGATGGTACATCACACCGTATTACCTGAGGGAGAAGCATACAACTTATAATATAAATATTGGTTCATTTTCTTATTGCATATCTTCTTGAGCAAGATGAGCTATGTAATCTGTAATCTACTGTACTACAAAGCTGAAGGTAGTTGTGAAACTGGGCACGTGAGCTTCCTTTTGAAACATATCGCGGTAAAAAACAGAAAGAGTGAATAACTGAACTATAACCCATTCAACGCACAACTGCAGCTATTTATAGATATCTAGAATCGAACATCTCCATTAGCAAACATCTTGTACTTTACTCAAAGTTATTTTTGTAAACCTGAAGCTGATTTTCAGGCATTAAGGAATTAAATATGCATGCAAAATGGATTATAAAAATGTTTTCTGCATTTTTCTGACAAATCAGTTTTTTCCCCTGACAAATCAGTTTTCTAAAGTGCTTTTAAGGACTTGTGTTCCAAAACTGTCAACCTGTCAATGTTTGTTTCTTAAAAATAACAAGAGTCAATTCAGTTATTTCCTGACCGCTGTGTTGAAAATCAATAACATGGCTTTGGATGCAAGAGAAATCCAAAAGAACCGTAAAAATTCACAGTTAATTATATTTAAACTTGGAAGGTAAATAATGAAATATAAAAGTAATACAGAGAAGATATTGAATTTATCTCAGTAATAAATGTCCTCTTCACCGTTGGCAAGACATCTTTCTCAGCTTCATAACAAAATGCAACAACTTATGCTGACAACGAAGAATGATTTTTTTAGTATCATACAAATGTGAAATTAAGAATTCTTCTGGAAAGGTCTAACACTATACAGAGATTAAAGTATTCAATCCAAGTCAAGAACAAGCTTTATTGGCATGTTCTACAGGATGATGAAACACACTTGTAAAATGAACGCCTGCAGGGACCACTACACTGCAGGAATTTGAGGATATTTACCAACTGATACTCTAAATATTCCATTGCAGAATACGTCCATGAGGTAGAATTCACAAACATACAGAAATGATCATAGATAGTTAAGATTGTAAACTGTATTGACAACTTTATAAAGTTCAATGATAACTTAAAGGACGCCGGAAAACAACCAATGCCATGAGTCCATTAGGCCTACCGGTAATTAACAAACATAGTTATTGAAAGAAAATTAGTTTTAAGACTTTTCTTTCATTTGAATGTAAAATTTTGAATTTTTAAAAATGTTTGATACTTTGTTAGTATTTGCAAATATCCCATTTTTTAATCGAGAATCCCATAGGTTTACGACTACAATGCAGGTTACTCTCCAATTTACTTTTATTTCAGTCTGCCTTGGGCAAATGAGCGTCATATTTGAATTATTCCTAGACAATCGGCTGTGAGAATCAGTTTGGGCAATTCTCAATGGATGCCTCCTTTACAATGGTAAAAGTATCCTACTTCTCAAAATCTGAAGTGACATCGAGCCAAAATGGTGGACAAATTTTGCCGAGACACGCTCTAGGCACAACACTCCATTCTGATCAAACTCTCGATAGGTAACAAGTGATGTGATGTGTCTAGCTGCCACTTTCATGATTATTTCACTGGAGCATTATATACACATACATGTATATGGCTATTGAATGGGGAAGATGATTTGCAGTTGACACATTTATTGAAACTAGAGCACCACGGGTGGTAAGGCAGCAAAATACAGTCTAGTAAAAGAGTTCTTTATTGCAGAGGAAGATATGGAAGCCCTGGTGAGATTCAATTTCTGAACCTCTTTATGTAAAGCTGAATACTTAAATAACTACGCTATCCATCCACAAAATAGACAGGTAAACATTGGAAAATTTGACATATCATTGTCCTAAAGTATGCAAATAGATCACGACACCTTCCCAGAAAGACTTGTCTTACTTAGTAAATGTCCATCAATAATCAAAGAGAGGCATCTAACATGTTAAATATTTAACAACCTCATTTCAAACAAGAGTGCTCTGAGAGCACAAGAACCCCAGGTTCCTTATCCACCAAATCAGCAGTTCAATTGTAAGGGTATTTTCTTGACCTATTAAAAATAAATCAGCATGTCAAGTATCGAAGACCTATCACTAATCAATAAAAAATTATGGCCATGGTTAAGTTTCTCACAAAATGGATCTTTAACAACCTCATTTCAAACTAGGTAATGATTGTGGATTGTAAATCATTCATGTTCAATCAAGCCCTCGCTACACGTTATGAAAACAATTTCCTTAGATCAGTGGATTGAACTCTTTACTGGTAGACGAGGCATGGCATAGATTTGGCTTGACTTGCTTTCAGTCTCTGTATATTATTCTAGAGAAATTTGTGAACAAAAGGTATGTAGTTTGAGCTGTTAATTGAAATTATTAATTTATTAGTTAGTCTTTTGTAAGGATGTACAGGACCAATGACCCTTGTAGATTTCATATTTCATGAGGCGCAAGTCTACACAGCATTGGCTATTGACCAATCAGAAATCAACCAATTTAGTGTAATCCCAGTAAATAGATCTTGTTTTGTGAGCTTAAAGAGTGTTTGAAAATAAATAAATAATTTGAATCCCATTTATGATGTTGTTTAGGGGAAGGAGAGTTGTGACACTAAATCGGCAGGGGTCGAAATTAACCTATCAAATCACTAACCATTAAAACTAGTTAATTTTCAAAAGTACGAGTTCAAAGCCAATTCAGCTACAGGATCATATATTCAAATTCAAACTAGCCTTTTGCACTACAAGTAAAAACATTTTACAAGCCCAGTAACTTTTTCACAAGCAATCAGCCAATGGACAAGTACTAATATCAAACAGTGAATCGTAGCATATTAGCATCCATTATCCTGATGCCAAATCCAGATATTACTATCATAATAGGTGTCGCAAACCTATATGGTTATCATTTTTACTAAGAAATTGAGGGTCATATAAAAATAAACAATGATTTTCACTCTCAAAATCTATTATTTTAAGAAAATTAAAAAAAACGGCATACCGTTTCATGTATCTTATCGTATGAAATATTTTCATTGAGATATCATTATTTGTATCATATCATGTAATTTCTATATTATCACTAACAGTTGCTATATCACATCAAATAAAATGCACAGGGACAGAATAAAAGACAGATGAAGAGAACATCTAGAAAAATTCATTTAATTCGTATGTACTCAGACATTTGAATCAGAATTTCAAACTAAAGACATCCAAGACAGAATATCATTGATTGGAAGATTACAACCCAGTCTAGCTGAAGCAGATCAATCGTTCACCTAAATCTGTCTGTTGCAGGATAACCAGCTGGGAAATCATGTCCCGATACGAGCTTTTTTGTACCCAATTAAAGATGGTAAGATTCTTTCATCACAGCCTTGGTCTTTCGATGCACTTAGCATACAGATTGGCCTGATTTAATGCCCAGGTTTAAGTAACGTCAATACCAAGAGCAACATACTACTTCCCGAACAAATATTGACCTACTGTCTGCTCATTGGCCGGAATGCAGTAAAACTGCTGTGCTCAATACAGTGATTAGGAAAAAGGTTTTGGAAATGAATTTTTTTTTATTTTGTTGATATTCTATCAATATAATATGTTATCATAAAAGGTTACAAAATAAGGAAAAACACAGCACTTTGTTCACTCCAAGAAATGCACAAACACAAAATGGCGGATTCTTCGGTTGAACCCTCCCTTTAAGTAAGTCTACCGTACAATGACATCCATTAGTCAACTTTTGACACATGATAATGTGCAGTATACTACTAGTATACATCCTTATATTAGGGTTGGGTACCACAAACATTTCAGTACCGCGGTATACCTATTTTTTTGTCCAAGTACCATGATATACCGTGCTTGAAATGAATAGGATCAGGTTATGTATAATATACAGGTAGAATGGTTCCAAATGTCCTTTTATTCAGAACTCAGTATAATAGAACACCAAAGAATTCAAAAGTAGATAAAATCATAACTATCATTTCAAGTATTTCTTAAGGAATATCAGCATATCAACATGCAACCAATCAGTTAGCAAATTGCAGACACTTTCATTAGATATGTAACAGTATTACATTCAAACTATATCAGATAACAACAGTTTAAAGAACCATTTAAAGAATAGTTACTTTTATTAGTAAGATGTAAACATTTTCTGACAAATATCATTCTGAAAAAGGTAATTTTTTTCTAATGATAAAAACCCTGGTTTTCTCCAATGTACCGCGGTACGTACCACTTGATCGAAAAACCACGGTTTTCCGGTATACCAGTAAAACCACCAATCTCTACATCTTATTCTACACATCTTCTACTGTTTCTTTGTTATCTCATATCAAGGTATGAGTTTTGTGTATTTCTTTAGATATGTCAATGTCAATTACTTTCCTTTTTTAATAACAGTTGAGTTATATCAGCTACTTTATTTTAATAAAAAAATAGGTATAAAAATTACAAAGTCAGTAATTAAAAACAGCAATTCTCACTAAAAAAATACAGTCAGGCCTCGATAATCCAAACACTTCCATTTTTCATCAAAAACGTTCGGATAGTGAAATGTTCGGACTACTGAAATGAATCCAACAAGATCGAGTTGATTACCTTTGAATCTACAGACAGACGAGAACGTATTTAAAATATCAAATGAATTTGCCACGCTGGATATTTATAACTATCACACAAAATGAGAAATTTCAATATATTACAATCACAAACTACTGACACACAATGTAAAACATTACAATTTATTAAAATCACAAACTACTGACACGCTCAACTCCCGTGTCAATCCATTGTCATTGAAGTTTACCGACACAATCAGTGTGATGATCGCTTGTCACCGGATTAATGAAGCAGAAATAGTTGTAATTAACTAATCCGTTACGGCTAATTGGCGTTCGGATTCGGAAACGGAATCAACGGATTACTGAATCAACATTTAATGAGTTTATATAGAGATTAGTTTGGTTACAGCTTGCTACCGTTCGGACACTGCGAGATTCGGATTATCGGTGGCCGGACTATCGCGGCTTGACTGTACATTCCAATCCAAATTGATGTTGACATGCATAAAAAGAAACATCCCTGTGACAGTCTTTATTATTAATGTCCAAATCAATCAAAGTATGTTCAAGGATAGCATAATTTGCCATATTAGCAGACAACAAAAATAGTTTCCCTTTTCAAAGAACTTTTTCCAGTCCTTTAACCCTTGCTGAATATGGAAAACCTAACTAGAAATAATTTCTGTCTATCAATCATAGCTAGTGAAATAAAATTTTTACATGATAAAAACAGTGTGTTTTTGCCAGAATTATTTTGACACAAAAGATAACTGTTATATATAATATATAAGAGGACACCCTGGAACCTTTCCAAATGTGACAAAAAAGGATTGATTGACTAACATTGTTATTGCAAATTCTCATAAATGATGCCTCTCTGCATTTCAATTGAATGGCTTGATAAAAAGAAGACATAATAGAGAATACCAAAAGATGAAAATAATATCTAAAAGCTAAATATTGCTATAACATAAAAGTTTCATAAAATAATCTAAAGAAGAATTGAGTTAAATATTTTATAACTGAGTATTCAACATCAATCAAGATAAATTGCAAGAGCTTCACTGCTTCAGTTAGACAACATCAAACAAACAAGGCCACTGTGACAATGGCACTAACATTATGACGGAATATCTCAACTATTGAAAATTACGTTTCGTCATTTGGCAGCAAATGTTTAATAAAGTTTTAGATCTATTATACTGCAATATCTACATTTGTTAAGTAATAAATATCAATAACTCATAAACTAAGTGACAAGATTTGTATGGTGTTCAACTTACAGTTTCTGATGTCTGATATAAAAACTGCGAGACCTCGCATGCCATCCCCTTTTACAGCAGGCATACTGAATCATTTACCTGAAAAATCAAAAAAAGTATTTTAATCTTTTACTATATTCTAGTATATGCTTTCAGATTTCTTATGAAATAATGGCTAACATGTTAATGATAGAGTAAACATATTCATAGAGTCAAGTTCATAGAATGGCAATTGAAAGAATGGCAAAAATGCTCAAACAGGTGAAGACTTAATTTTGAGTGATTTGAATGATATCCAGGAGCTTGATATAAAACAATCAAATCATAATTTTTTGCTGAACATGCTCTTAAAAGTGTTTAAAATATTCTCTAGTGTTTTATAACTGGGGTCAAAGACAGTAATATTTCACCATATTAAAATGTGAAAGTATCCCAATTGTCAATATTGATGCCTTTATATTTTGATAAGTTATAGAATAAAAACTGAAACACTATTGAGGAAATGCCAAATTATCAACACCAACAGTTAATTAACACAAGTGACTAATTAGGTACTTATAACCCAGCTGGGGTTATGACCTTCACACCACTTATCTATAGACAATGTTTCGCTCATTATAACACATTATACTGTGACCAATCAAGGGACGTGCATTTTAAAATAGCACGATTTCAAAAAAATATTTGGGATTGTTGCACGTTGTTATTTTAACTATGTCTTTGAAGTAATAAAGTAATAATATTTCTCTTCAACCTCCCTCCCCCCAATGATAAATACCCTCTCAAATTTTGGTTCTAGACATGAGATAAACTGGGAATATTTAACTGAATGTTGTAAGCAATATGAAATACTATGTTAAATAAAGGGGCTTAGTTACCCAAATATCAGCAGATGTAAAGTGATAAGCTACCTATGACAGGAAATAAGGAAGTGGCATTCAGAGTACAAATCAATAGGATTACTTGCCACAGTATGAGTAATACCGTGCCGTCATATGTTTCCGTGGTACTCACCATTCCGTGGTATTTCCGTGTGACGTCATTTCTCGCGAGCCGTGCACCAAACTGCGCCACCTACCGATTGTTTACGTTTGGCAGTCCGTCACCACGGCTCAGAGCAGAAAATGTTCAGAATTTCGTCAATCTGCGTAAGTTCAACCTTCTATTAATGAAAACTAATGTAATTTTCACTGTAGAACGTAATGCACTTTTTCCCGTAATCTAAATCAATGTTTTTCTCAATTTACAAACCATCAAAGTTTTCCAAACTTCGTTCGTCTGCTAGCTGACGTAAACACTGAAAGTAATCACGTGACGTAAGAGGGAAACCCCTGCTCGATTTTTAAAACTATGGAAGCCCAAAAGGGTCATCTCTTAAGTCGATTTCTTAACTCTTACAGGATACTCCTGCGCGACGAAAGAGGCAATATCGCCCTTACAGCCCTACACAGCTGAAGAATGCCTACATGGAAGTTGTAGAAAAGGGGTGTTCTGTCTATAAGGCAGCAAAGATGTATTCTGTCCCTGAACAGACACTTAGAGACCGTACTAAGGGAATAACTTCACCTGAATGTTTGTCATCTGGCCCTGGTCCACTTCTCAGTCAGGAAGAAGAAGCTCGTCTTGTCAGTCACTTGAAACTAATGGCATCTGTTGGTTACGGCTATACAAGAGCCCAGGTTATCTCCCTTGGAACAGAGTATGCCATAACTTTGAACAAGCGTAGCAAACAAGACAGTTCATTGTCTCTTCAATGGTTCTATTCTTTTATGGGAAGATGGCCTGAACTTAAGCTGAGACGTCCCCGGACCCTTACCCAGCTACGTGCGACGGCAACATCAGAGGAGAATGTAGATAAGTATTTCTCCCAGCTGGAACAAGTACTTGACAAGTATCAGCTCCACTCAAGTCCAGAACGCATCTACAACGTTGATGAGAAGGGTATTAATCTAACACACTCATCTCCTCAAGTGGTTGGATCGTCAAGCGAGGTACCAATAGAGATTACTCCCGAAAAATCAGCGACAGTTACCATTTTGGGATGTGGCAACGCTCTCGGCCAGAAGACACCCCCTTTCTTCATTTTTCCAGGAGCTCGCATGCGTGACGATCTACTAGAAGGGGCTTCAGTTGGAACATCGGGTACCGTGAGCGATAGTGGGTGGTCCAATTCTGAAATTTTTCAACATTGGCTAACAGAACACTTCACAAGATACGCAAACGTCGGCGGTGAAAAGAAAGTTCTTCTGCTCTATGATGGACACAGGTCTCACATCACACCAACTCTAATCGACTTTGCTGTTTCAAGCGGGATCATCTTATTTGTTTTACCGCCACACACAAGTCATGTGCTTCAACCAATGGATGTGGGCTGTTTCGGCCCATTCACGAAAATATTCAGCGCAGAGTGTAGAAAATGGCAACGCTCCAATTCTGGGACAGTTAACCGATATAGGGTTTGCTCACTTGCTTGCAAGTCTTATGAACTTTCATTATCATCTATCAACTTGCAAAGTGCTTTCAGGAAGTGTGGAATATATCCGTTTGACCCAAAAGCTATTGATATGTCATTCATCAAGCCATCAACCTTTGCTAAACAACAAAATGACAAGCCAACAGATGAACCAGTTATCACTGATTCCAACTCAAATTTCTTTGAAGATCACCTCCCAGTCGTCACAATCAAGACATCAAAGCCACGGCGTTCCATTCACAAGATCGTTGGAGGTCAAGCCATCACCGAGCCTGGTATTTCATCTCAAGTTCGACAATACGTCAGTTATTCGAAAAAGCCGACTTTGAAACAGAAGGAGACATCAGCGACCAGCGACATCAGTCACAAGAAAAAGTCACAAAAAAGTCACAAGTCAGCCGCGGGAAATTCTTCACAGAAACCGTCTCGTCCACTTTCTTCAACATATCTTCAAAAGCTTACATCCCCCAAGCCTGGACCATCAGGAAATGACAAGTTATTGATTTCAGACAGTAGCGAGTCCGACATGAGTGACACTGACGATGACAAGTGTTGTGTCTGTGGAAAGTTTCAGCCAGAAGAACTACGTCGATGTCCTAATTTGGAATTCACGAAGTGGGGACAGTGTACGTTCAGCAACTGTGGTCATTGGGTTCACCTCAAATATTGTTCAACTACGACATTTCTGCGCCGACATGATGAATTTCTCTGTGCATGTCACCAGGAAGAATAATTTGTATTTTTCATAAACAAATAATTTCCAAAATGTCAATTTGGATCAGTTATTGACATAGCTTTTGAACTGTAAATACGTTTATAATGACTCTGAAATCTGTTCCAATGTGTTTTCTTATTGACTTTATTAATTATACGAACATTTATTATATTTTGATCACCTAAAATCTTTAATGACAATTCACGAGTGGAAATCTCCAAGTCGCGAGATTGTGACGTTTGATGGGCTACCGTACTTTGACTTTGGGGAAATACCACGGAAACATATGACGTCACTGTGACGCGTCCAATATGGCGCCCTACCGTCTGCTGTCGACAGCGAGAAACATTTGGAGGGGAAAAACGTTATTATGACAGTAAATGATAACGAGGTTGGTGTTTTCATAGTTTATTATGCATTTATTGTTTGTCAGTACATACGCTTGTATCTAAAGCTGCTATTTGCTTAATACCACGGAAACCCATGACACGATGGTACCACTGTTGAAATTTGCTTCAGAGCATAGCAATACCACGGAGGTGGACATATGCAACAATAGTATAAAAGTTCATCTTTCAAAGAATGCATTATGACATTATAAAGGCAAGTGTGTACATTTGATGCAAACTGTGAGTGAATGTCACTTTCATGTTTGTGAGCTGTCAGCAACATCAGGCACGCCTACTTTTGATGGCATCGAAAATAACGGACACATCATGAGGAATTGTTGACTTTTTCTGATGGCATATATCCGCACTGAGTGGGGTGATTAACACTAGATATGTAAGAGGTTTTACCAGATGCCTTTAATAGCATATTTGTCACCTTGAAGTCACATAATTATTCAAAATAATAAGGATAAACCTCGCCCCCTGACCCAAGACACTCAAGATATTGTCGACTCTTCCGAAAGCCGGTGATGTTTATATCGCAATCTACCTTCTATCATATTTCATGCCCCGCACATAAATCGCACGGATGTTGTACCTACCCAATGACAGTACCAATAGAAGTGTTATCACCGTAGAAGCACCTATGTGTCCAATTATAACCAAGGTTGTAGATGCACCATCAGCTACAAATGGCCGCCATTAACATGCTGAGATGAAACCGAGGCCGAGTCGAGCAGGTACTCCCACTCGGCAGTTTCCGTAAACTCGTCGAAAAATAGAGAAAACATATTAATTTTCTAAATTCAAGAAATGATAACCTTAATGGACATAGCTTTAGCATAAATTTCATGAAAAGTTCGATGATCGAATGACAGGTTGAAAAAAATGCACGATCGAAAAGAAACGCGTGACGTCATCTCCAAGGAGATAGCGGCAAATATCAATATGGCCGCAAATTGTTGATTTTCACACCATCGTAAAAGCAATCACTTTCCTGTTGGATCGGAAATAAAATAATAATCTTGGAGCACTGGAGTTAAAAACGGAAACAGGTAAAAGATTTGTTTATTTTCTATCTGGAAATTTAAATCATTAGTGTTTTGTATTATAAATTGAATCTTAAAACTAGTTGATACTTTTCAGAGGCAAGCAGGTGCCCGTTTGTAGACTTAGATCAAGTGAATTTGGGTTATGAAAATGCAATCTGATCCAAATGTTTGTTTTACTTTAAACAACCATCTTTCAATTGATGACAATGGCTCCAATTACACGAAAGAAATTAATTTGTAATAATAAAGTGCAATTCTCACTTTAAAATTTATTTTATTTTAGTTTTTAAAAATAGATACATGCCCAAATTATTGTCAACTCCAAATAACAAATTCAACAATTTAAGATTTTAATTCTTGGAGGTTTTATGGTGTCAGATAAATGTTTATCTCCATCTGGATATGATGAATATCATGAAGCCGACCACTGCATGGTCACCATTTTGTATGGTATTGCTAATGCTATCGTATATTACGCAGAACATTGACAATTCCAATGACCTGACTTCACCTCTAACAAAAATTTAACAGTCACAGTTCTCTTCACATTATATTGATACACAAGAAGAAATGGTTGCATTGAAGAAATGAATTCCAGCAGACATGCCAAGTTTCATTTGGTCCAACCAGGTAGATCTACCTGGTTTCAAGGTTCCAACCAGGTAGATTTCTGAATCGCCCCGCCGCCGTTTTACCGATCAACAAAGATTTACACTTTCACTATTTTAATGTCATATTTAGATATTTGAATCATTTTACAAAAACATTTTCTCTTTTAAATCAGCACATTCTTTGTTTATTTTAATTGAGGAATTTAGTTTATTTATAAATATTCAATTCAAAATTTACAAATTATCTGTAATTATTGTATTGCTGTCTTTTATTATATTAACCAATGCAAATTGACAGTTTTAATTAGCTGTCTTGGTTATAACTTTTAAACTAATATTTTGATGGTATAAATGCTGAGTACAAACCAAAACATTCCTGAATTAAGCAAGCACTGTACTGTACTGGTAATAAAATCCACTGTTTTATGTTTGTTTGAATCAATGAATGTTTCATTTTCCAATTAAAAAAAATACTGTTGGAATTGAACCTTAGAAACTAGCTTATGCCTCTTGATTCAAATTTATATTTTCATCAAAAGTTAATCAAATGACAGAATTAAATTATATCATGCAACCAAGTCCCGTAAAACAATTACCAGTCTCTACGGTGATATAGCCTATTTGTTACAAACGGTGACCTAGTTTCACCTTTGACATTGTTTACGACATCTGAGACATTTGATTGGGCTAACCTTTCACCTTACATAAACATATTCCAGGAAAAGCAATGTTTTGTTTCCGGTTTACATTGTCGCAATTTGATAATGTAATTCATAAATCAGACATTAAATTGTCACTTTATAGTTGGTTATTTGACTTTGAGGTCAAAATATGTAGGGTGTTAGTTACGTGAAATTAATTAATGTTGAAAATCAAAACACGTGGTCGGGCAATCTCATTGCTATTCTATCCGATAACAGTGAAAACACATTTTCAGGTAGGATTTGACAATTTTGTAGTTCTATTATATTACTGATTAGGTTTTAGCAAGACTTATAATCAGTAAATATTGATTATATAGCATTATTCTTGATAAATTTGTCATTACTAACTGAATAAGTTAGGAAGTGTGAACAATATTTCACTGCTCATTTATCGATTAGTATGTCTTGTTGTGACCAGCGCACGTGGTAGAGTTGATTTCAACAATATTTTTGCTACAAAAAACTGGCTGTCTTCCCAAATTAATATTGCTGCATTATGAATGGATATTTTACAAGTCTTTTAATGTTTATTTTGTTACATTTCTTTAAATTTTAATTTTAATTTCATTTTTTGAAAACCCGGTAGAAAATACCACGAACTCGGTAGCCCGGTAGAATGGTCTAGAAACCGGTAGTCTACCGGGTAAACCGGTAGACTTGACAAGTCTGATTCCAGACAAGTTTAGCTTTTAAACACAATAGTTTTTTCCTATAATTTATCATACTTTTCTTTTTGATAATATTTTATTATTGCAATAAAAGATGTTGACCTTAAGATGGACTGTGTAAAAGTTACATTCAATGTTCGTTTACGAAAAGGTTAATTTGAATGTGAAATTATCTAATTGTATTGTTTTAAGAAATGTTGATACTTATTTGATTGTGAAGTTTTTATTAAGAAATTAAATGTTATTTTTCAGTTTTTCTACTAAATGATTTAACAAATGTATTTAAGATAACATGTATCATATTATTTTCAGTCAATATGCCGAAAGGTGGGGAATTTGATTCGTGTCGAAGGCAATCAGCTCGAGACAAAAACCTCCCAAACAACAGTCCTTACAATTCCGGAATGATAAGTTATGAAGATCTCTTAATTGCACAGTATTTGGAAGAAATGAAGAAGTCCAGAATTGAAGTGAAAAAGGACAAGGAGTATGTATTAAGAATTTTCAATTTAATGGTTTACTGTAAACTATGAGGCCAATCCAAAAGTGGGGAGTCGGGACTCGAAGATGGGAAGATGGGATTCATTTCCCCCAGTCTGATTAAAATCGACGGTTTTCCGTGGAATAAAAATTGCAAAATAGTGCATCTACCGGGATAAGAACTCATATCAGTCGTAGGTTCCACGCCAAACCGTCTGAAAACAGTCCTTAGACTCGCGTGTTCGAGCGTAATTCAGGTAGCCAATCAAAAGATGCCCAACAAATGCTTTCGGTGCGAGAAGCTAGGGGCAGATAACTCCAAACGGCTATCCTTTTGTCTGTTCCGAATGCTTTCAAAACAGTGACCGTTTAAATACTATGATGTGATTGGTCAGCTATTTGACTGGGCTTTGGCTGCGCTAAACTGGTTGGGAACACACGCCAAAACGGGATGTTCTCAGACCTTGTGGCGAGGAATCTACAGAACCTGTTCGTATCCCGGTAGATACAGTCAAGCCGCGATAGTCCGGCCACCGATAATCCGAATCTCGCAGTGTCCGAACGGTAGCAAGCTGTAACCAAACTAATCTCTATATAAACTCATTAAATGTTGATTCAGTAATCCATTGATTCCGTTTCCGAATCCGAACGCCAATTAGCCGTAACGGATTAGTTAATTACAACTATTTCTGCTTCATTAATCCGGTGACAAGCGATCATCACACTGATTGTGTCGGTAAACATCAATGACAGTGGATTGACACGGGAGTTGAGCGTGTCAGTAGTTTGTGATTTTAATAAATTGTAATGTTTTACATTGTGTGTCAGTAGTTTGTGATTGTAATACATTGAAATTTCTCATTTTGTGTGATAGTTATAAATATCCAGCGTGTCAAAGTCATTCAATATTTTAAATACGTTCTCGTCTGTCTGTAGATTCAAAGATAATCAACTCCATCTTGTTTGATTCATTTCAGTAGTCCGAACATTTCACTATCGGAACGTTTTTGATAAAAAACGGAAGCGTTCGGATTATCGATTATTTTGCAAATTTTATACCTCGGAACAAGGTCGATTTTAATCAGACTGCATTTCCCCAAGCTTTAAACATTTTTGCTTGTAAATTTGACGGACACCTCAGTGAAACCCCTGTTTACAAGCATTCACAATGTTTCAAGTCAAATGTTCTGATGGATTAAAAACTAACGAATCTAAAATAAAATTGGTGGTGAAAATAAAAATTCATTGTTTGTTGGTGAAAATTGTGTACATTGCGACAAATGCTTATGAGACGAAACAAGGTTTGACATTATAGATAGCATAACAATTATTTCTAGTATTCATGTAACAAAATAGTTTAAATGTTTATCACATGTTGATTCCAGTCTTCCTCCATCACCCTACATGCAAAGACTCCCACATTCTGCCACAACAACAACAACTATTAAACATCGTCGAAGACCAGCTTCAGCTGCAGCAAGAATATCGGCAAAATACCACCAGTCTGAAAAACCAAGAATTGACGCAAAATATATCGCAGATCCAAATCTTTGGGATCCTGAGACACCACGATCAGAAAAGATCAGTCATTTCAGAAGACCTGCAAGTGCACCTATAAAGAGACTAAGGTAACTATTTTGATGACATAAGATAGTTAGAAACATTGTAATAACTTTTTTTTATAATACATTGTAAATTTTATTTTGTTCATTATGTTCTTCAATAAGACCTAATCTTCTGTTGTACCACACTTTGGGTTTGAAGTTAACTATATAACTATCACGGACAGTATTATATCATAAATCATTGAGTATTATTCAAAATTTGAAGAGAAATGAATGTCAGTTCTGTCGACTTCAAAACATGTAATGAATATATAGTTTTGAAGTATTTTGACACACAATATTAAGGAATTGATTGAAAATGATTTTCGATTTCAATTGTATTTTCAGCAGACCAGTCTCTGGTGTATCATCAAGATTTTCTTACAGACCCGGCTCAGGTAATAGGACAAGGCTACAAGTTTAGCTCTAAACTAAGTGTGCTAAACAATAATTTTACTCAAAGTAGTTGGTACCAATAAACTCTGTCTTGTTACAGAAATGTGGCACAAAATGTTCAATATCAGTTTTTCCTTATTTCATTAACATCATTTGCAACTTGAACTTTAAAATTTGATCTGTTATTTCAGCTAAGAGACCCAAATCATTGTATCGTCGACAACCACATACGGTCAAAGTTATAGCTTACAAAAATGGTTCCAGAGAAACTTTTGTTAAAGCTACAGCAGCCAATGTGACGATGGTAAGTTCAAAGTTTAATATTTGATTTCTACACATAATTCAGCGTGTATGTCTCAAATTAGTCTGGTCGCTTGAGATCCAAATGCCACCCACAAAAGGAAATATTGTGTTTTACATGTGTCACAACCTCAAGGTGGATTTGCCTTTAGTCAAACGTTGCCGGTTTTGAACACAGTTTAAATTTTAGATGGATTTATGATTTGTTTCATAGCTCGTTCAGTGAATACATTTGTCAAAACAAATATAAGATTTGTGCAACAATGATTCAAATATAGTGTCACTGAATTTGAAAGATGTTTGTTGTTCACTAAATCGTTTATCCTCAATAATACAAGTGATGTTTTGTGATACCCTAGTAGTGTCAAGAGTATCTTCCACAAGCTGTAACCGTGTCACCGTGGCAATTCTTTTTTAAATTTAGCCATTAGGCAGAGATACTCTTTTTGAGCTGGCTACTTTTTAAGCCCATTTTATACACAGTATTTAGTTCTATGTGACCGATCTTTCAGCTTCTGGAGCAGCTCACCACAAGACTTGGCCTTCCTTTTGCTGCTCGGAGAATATTTCTCGAGGATGGTATTGAAGTTTTTGAGGGACAAGATATCGTCCCTGATTCCGAAGTGTATATTTCTATGGGAGAAAACTACCGAGATCCTCATCTTCCCACAAAGAGTAATTTATTTAAATCTTTTTGTTTGTTTTAAAATAAGCTTGTTATCTGAAGTGCTGAACAAATACCTGTGCTCTGTCTATCCTTAATAAATTATGTTTGTATTGCATTTGATAGTTTTAGTAATAAAGAAATCTGTCAACTTGGCTGTCACTTAATATACTGACAAAGTATTCATTAATGCAGTTTTAGTCTTTATTTATTGATGATTATGGAGCACAGTGGTGTAGTGGTTACATGTTGGCCTCTCACCCCAAAGGCCCGGGTTCGATTTCCAGTGGAGACACCCAAAATTTGTGACATTGGTCTCATACCGTGTTGTGCCCCTGGGCAAGGCACTTACTCTACATTGCACCCAGTTCACCCAGCTGTTTAAATGGCTACCTGAAAACGGGAAATACAGACCTATAAGGTCGAGTGGAGCGATTAGTAGAGGCACTGAAAGTACAATTCCTTCAGGGTAATAATGTATGGTCAGTGAGCAGTGCTAGCACTGGATATTAGGCATGAAAATGTACATATTATTTTTGTTATGATTGTCAAGATGCCTTGATTTCATTTCCTTATCTTTGTGTCTCAGGGAATCTCATCCAAAAGGAAGGTGCAGTGTGGAAACTCTCCGGCGTTATGCTGCCTGAAGAAGGAAAGAAGAAGAAAACACGATCAAGACTTTCCAAGAGAATGATGTGAGTAACAAGGTTAATAAAACTGGATAACTGATTCAAAGGATGATTTCACAAATTCATGTTGCAGTCAATTTACTATTTTAAAAGTCAATCTATGACACTATAGGGTAGTACCGCCAATATTGCAGACTAAAGTGCTGATATTAACATTTCATTCTGAATATTACTTATGTTTAACCTTATTGTACAAGTGACCTTCATTTCCTTGGAATGGAGGTCGATTTGATGTTACAGGGGTGGATGAGTAAAATGTTTTCTAAAAAAACCCACTAAAAAACCCATCACATCCTGAGTTGCCAATTTATGTTAAGGAAATGAAGAATTCAAGACCGGCCACTGATTATATTTATATATATATATATTCTGAATAATTCCGTGGATAGAGGGATTAATTGTTATGTAAAAAAATTGTATTTGAGCCCTATAATTCTTCCTGATAACTGTGTTTGTGTATGGTAGCTCTTTCGTCTGCGTTCACACCTACCAAAACCTCTCACTCCACTGGCACCAAATCTCTTCCAGTGTAGTCCACTGTATCTTGTACCTGTTATATACACTTGTTCCAGGACCCTGATCGACAGGAAGAAAGTGCGAATCTTGGTCTACAGAAACGGTAAAAGTACAGAACCCGTGGAAGTGGTAGCAGATCTGTCCCACACAGAAGCGGTGAGAAATAATTATAAATCAATAGAATTATACTTCCTTTTTATAAACTACTAAACTTGACTGTAAGATGCTGATTTTCCTGCTAAAATGAAAGTGATAGCCAATTTAACCGGCTCTAAAGAAAGTAAATAAACATTTTGAAAAGGAAAAAAACCCTTCTATTTCATGATGTTTAGCCATGTTGAAATACTGATGGTTTGTTATTTATTTTCAGTTCCTGGTTGCCTGTACAGCTAAACTCGACCTTCGTTCTCATGCGCGGATTCTCTATGATTGGGAGGGAAATGAAATAAAGGATCTAACCGGAAGTAAGAGATAAATTCACTCTGTAATCTGTGTGGACAATTTACAGTAATTGCCGCTACTTAAACGGATAGTTGTATCGGAGTAATAATAATAATAATATGTCCATTTATAAAGCGCACTTATCCATCCACTCAGTAGTTGCTCAAGGCGCTATAGGAGTATTATTACCCTGGTCTAACCCAAGCTGACATAGTATCAACCACTTTGTACACTAATAGAAGTAAATAATCAACCCATGAGGGAAATGATTTAGAGAAGAACAGGAAGATTTTCTGGATAACAACTTCTTTTATGTGAAAATACACAACGTTTCGGAGTACATACTCACTCCTTCATCAGGTGGAATGTAAGGAAATAACAGAATAAGATAAGATAAATAAATAATGATTTTGAGAAGGTATTAACTAAGAGCTAACTTATAAGACCATTTAACTTAAGTGTTAAAAACAAGTGAAATTGGCTGCCTCTTCTACTGGTCAGTAGGCAATCATCAGAAAATTATAATTGGCTGAGGCCCCACTACGTGATCTTAACCCTTACGTTGCGTATATATATTTTACCATTTTTAGCCCCTGTGGCGGAATTTACAGGCTCGCAGCTCGCAGCAGTAGTTTGGGCTTTGGCACTAACGAGCTCTGCTGGCGGAATTTCCAGGCGGCGATTCCGGTACCGTTTTTACAAAATTTACCGCATCTACATGGCGAATAAGGACTATATACGGGCGTTCAATACAAATTCAAGTAGCGACACCCGTACACAAATGGCTAATTCACACCCGAAACTTTGAATGAATTTTCTATGTTTTTTTCGTTTTTATTCTATTACTTTCGAAAGATTGTCTTTTATTCGGGCCTCGTAACATCATAAATACGAAACGAAAAAAATTCCATTTATATACGGAATTGAAGACAAGATGTCTAGCTTCACAATGATTAGAATTCGACCTTTGGTTATAATTCTATAGCTATGTAAAGTTTGTCTTTATTTCCACCAATAAAATCGTAAATACTTACAACATGTATGCGGCATTGCGAACGGTCGTTCATCGCACTTTTCCAAGAAATCATAATCTCGAACCAGTTGACAAATAAGCACATGTCAACCCTAATATGGTTATGTTGTTTAACCTTTCAAATAAAAGCTAACCTCGAACCATAACTGATGAAAATATGTTGATTAGTTTGTGTGCCGTTTGGTTTCACATGCCTCTCAGAAAGGTAAAATTGTATCTTTATTTCTGTGAAATAATTATGCGCATTTTATATAGAATAAAAGATTATTCTTTTTGTTTTTTTTGTGATATAAAAATCATGAAAATGCATTCAGTATTTTAGCCGTGATAAATGTGTAACAAGTTGTGAAAATCGCCGATTGTTAAAGGGATTGTCGGTGTAAACGTGCCCTTTTCCACGGCGCTTGCTGTGTCTTTATTATTTTTTTGACATTTGCTAATTTTATATGGGAATGTAGTCCATTGTTTCCCCTTTATTTTGCCGTATTTTGTTTTGAAAACAAACAATTCGCTCACATGATATGAAGTGCGGGAGTAAGGCGAGTTAGCGATTTTTTTCCCCGTCTCGCGAGATGCGAGGCAGATAGCAGTCTCTGGCGAGGCAAACCCGACGCAATACAAACACGTGGGTGAAAATAGCCTCAAGCGAATTAATGCTTCGGGGGCTAAGCCCGACATAATTGGCCTTTTGTAAAGCTAATTATCGATGCGTTACGGGTCAACAATGCACACGCAAATTGGTGTGAATTTTGCTGGACGTTCTGACCAGACACTGAACAAAGCTTTATTCTCATTGCGGGCTGCGAGGCATAAATACAGCCATTCTCATGCAGCGAGTCGCGGAAACAATCGACTCGGGACCCGGTATGGGGGATAGAAAAGTACTTAGACAGCCGTGAATTCTTCTAAGTAAGCGAACCGGGATCCGTATTGAGGTACCTCGGAATCGCTTATAGCCCGCCCGGATAATTCCGGGATTCGCAAGTTAAGGGTTAAACTGGCACTGGCATGGTATTGGCCTGGTAATGGCTAAATAGAAAGACCAAGAACACCTTTGCATAAACAGGTAAATAGTTATTTATCCTGGCCAAGTTAACTCCAGTTTGCTTGTTCCAGCTCCCCTCCTCGATGACACGCTTCAGAGCGGCGGGACACCCGTCATGGGGCCACTGTGGGTGTCCATAGGGGAGGGCTTCAGTCCCACAGGTACTGCCCACTTCATCAACAGCATCACACAAGTTGTCAAGACTAAACTCACAGAGGTGAAGAAGTTCAAGAAACAGGTATTTCTTTTTCTACACTTCTTTTCTTTCCTTACATTTTAGAATTTATTTAAGTATAAAATAGGAGATATCTTCACTTATATAATCAGAGAAAATCTTCAAGATATTTCTTATAATGTTTATATTTTGTAAATGATTATTTTGTTTCTAGTGTTTGTAGGTATATGGTATTATCTTGCCAGAAGGTACCCATTTTAGTGGAGTCACTGAAAATGTGAAAAGAATTATTTCTACTACTATCCGTATGATTATGCTATCACAGATAAACTTTGCGCTAAGTGAAGACGACAAAGAGAAAGTGAGCATCCCCTCCATCCTGTCCATGGAACCAGACGAGCTGTACGATGCTGAGGAGAAGGTATATAAACATTCAAAGCAGATATGGTCCAGGGGGCAAACTTGATTTATCTAAGCACTGCTGGAGACAGATTAGTATTTCTCAAAGTAATAGTCAGACCTATTTCAGTTCTTCACATTCCCCTCGTATTTGAATTTTTAGCTCATCTGACCTAATGGGCTTTTGGCATGCCATGGCGTCCTTCAAACTGTCAATGAGGATTCTAAATTGTAGAATTGGTCACCCTTTGACTCCAAATATTTACTGGCATAGCATATTATTTTCTACAAGCCATGGGCTACTGGACTGTTGATGTTTTACCCTGTATTATACCAATAAGCATAAATACTTGCTCGCCAATTCTTTGCATGGAGAACACCTTTGACAAAACACTGTATCAAGTGACATTTTCCTTATCTCCTCAACAGAAATAACCACATTGGTATCCTTGTCCTAATTATAAACTGAATATTCTAGCCTGCAATTAATGCAAATGACAAAGATCTATTTGAGTCAAAGTTACAATATGTTACTGACTTACTATAGGTATCATTACCCTTCCTTACAGGCAGACAATGACATCGAACAGCTGAGTGAGACGCTGAAGAGACTGAAGGAGAGGCAGGAGGCGCTACGGGACGAGCAGGAAAAGGAAGAGGTAACTCTTGCTTCATTTCACTTAACCTGTAACGTATAATTCCAATAGAATTTAAGTCAAGAGTTAAGTTACACATCGGTTGTTGTTGACAAGCAAGAGTGTAAGGAGGTAGGTAGCTCATTCAAATCTGAATTTAAATCTGTTACTTTGAGCTGCTTGAGAAGAAATATGAAGCAAATTCCTAAAATACAAATGCTTTTGATAATGTAACTTTTTTGCAATGTTTAATGATATTAGCAATAAATCTGTGTAATCCTAAATATCTTCCCAGTATACTGATTAAATCCGTCTCATATCCATTGTTTGAGATAGTCAATTATTCAGGTGGAAGAAAGTAAGAAATTGGACCATGTAGTCCAACCAACCTGTTGAAACATTGTAGGATAGAAAGATTTCATAATGGTATCTATTTGACAACTCAAACAATTGTCAACAGGAACTTCTCCAAAGGCTATGAAATTGTTTTAATTACATTAATTACATCACAATTTTTTAACCAATCAATTCATAACTTTTTGAGCGACATTCTAGAAGTTGGTTTAATGAAAAATGAGGAGAAGTGTCACTTGCTTGACAACGACATTAGAACCTGTGTCGAAACCTCGCTTATGCAGAATAAAAGAAGTTGTTATGTTAAGGAGAAAACATGACTCCGAGGTCTTCTGCTCTGAGAATAACCTGAAGGGAGGGATAAAGCCCCGAGGGCGTTAGCCCGAGGGGCTATCCCGACCTTGAGGTTATTCTCAGAGCAGAAGACCGAGGAGGAGTGTTTTCTCCAGCTTATAAACCGTCAACTATAATTTACGAGTTATAGTTTCGGACGCTCAAAGGGCCTAATTCCTCCGCTTAGACCATTTTAAAAGCAGAAGACGAAGGAGGAATGTTTTCTTCCTATTTATAAACGTCAAATGTAAAAATTTACATTTTATAATTTTTGATTCCCAAATCGTGTTTTTATTAAGGGTATGTCGCCCTCGGTTGCGTTATATCGAGGCAAAGAAGGTATGACTATAAATGGAGTAATTCAACTTCACTCATCATCTCGGTCTGCATAGCCGAGCGGTCTAAGGCGCCAGTTTAGAGAGCGAAGGGTGCCAGGTTCGAATCAAGCTATTTCAACTTGGAAATTTTTAACTTTGTATAATTTTCGATAATAATTGCTGCTTGTTGGCTATTGCGTTGCAAGTCTGAAAAATTATTCTAAGTGCATTTCCAGGTCTTACTTTAAAAAAAACCTTAGGTTTAGGTCTTACTTTCAAAAGTAAAACCTCATACCGGGTTATTCTCGGAAGTAAGACCTCATTAGAGGTTATTCCAAGAAAAGAAGATACCTACAAAACAACAGACAGAATCCGACCTAGGTTTATAACCATAAGTATTGTCCTCATTCTTAATCAATTTATAACTGTTTTGTGTGTAGAGTATGGGAGCCTCGTACAAGATGACCCACATCCAAGAGCTGGACGCTGACGACCGACTGGTGGGAACAAAGGGACTCAAACTGAAGGTAAAGCTACCCTAGATATCTTGGGATGATTATTGAGGATAGCATATAGCATGTGCTCATGAAAAAACTAAGATTACATCTCTGAAAACATATATTTAACCATTCTAGTTTATCACGATGTATATAAAAATATTTAATCACTTACTGCTTGTATAAATTTTCTAATGGACAGGACAATTGAATGGACAGTAGAAATTTGTCCATCAGGAATTTAACATTTGGTATTTTAGGAAAACTAAACTAAAAACAAAATGGGGGTATATATGATTTTGATGAATATTTTTATGCTGTATTTTGATTTGCTTTCAGGTATATGAAAATGGATTGGCAGACAATTATTCTTATTTCTTCTTCAACTTGAGAGAAGCCCTGAAAGGAATCGGACATGACAAGCATCGACTCATGGCACGGGTAAGTCAAATCGTTACCATTTTAATGTAACTTTACTTTTCCCTTTGTAATATCAGATTTCCAAATATTTCCTTGCTCTATGTATGGCTCATGTGCCTATTTAACCACTGAGAATTTTATGGTAAGTCAAGTAAAAAGATGATGTGAAATTAATCCAAGTAACTCAATAAAAATATTTCTGTGCAGTTGTAACATGCAGTGTTTTATTAATACTAAAATTACATCATTCCAGTTGCTGGACGAACTATCAACAAGCCAGTGGTCATCAGGGGGAGTTAACCCCAAGTTGAACGCAGTGGCACAGAAGCTATACGACAAGTACGGACACGAGATCACAGATGTACTGGCTCTCGAGAAAGAACAGGAGATCTGGGTGTCATATGGAGAGACTTTCATCTGTCCCTTCAGTGAGTTCACTATACACTTTCGTTGCTGTGACATTCTTAACAGCCAAATTATAGGAATATGGGTCTCCAACACAATGTATCGAAGCACTCTTCGAAAACACTAAAGATTTTTTATTATTTTAAAATTAATTCTGCATGGAATATAACATGCTATAACCTGATGCTGATGTATATTGCAGCGTACTGTATCGAGGCGTTCTTCGACAAGGCAACCAAGCTGGAGGTGGAGGGTGAGACTCGGGTGGTCCGGGAACAGCTCATGCAGGAGGATACCGTGGCAACTGATGAGTACGTCCCTTTAATTTCCTTCAATATTTTTCAATAATTAAAAATGGTTGTTGGCAATCGTATGACGAAATAAACAATTGTTACGAGGACTTTAATTTTATCATGTTGGCATGCATCAATGATAATAAAAAAAACTTGTTGACTATTGAAATATTGTTAATTTTTTTGGAAAGTGTCTCCTGAAAGATTTTATTAAGATCTGACATCTTGTTTTATACAATATTTTGGTTGATAGGTTTGGATTAGCAATCAATGTGCTATCAGTGCCATTGAGCAACTTCATGGTGGAAAATAGGCCCTCAAGACACCAATCATGATTATTAATTGAATTTCTTATCACAGTTACCCAAAGTGGGATGCTACAATTGGTTTCCCGGCTATGTACGAGGAGTCGATGGCGGCGAAACAGCTGATGATGGACACGGACAAGTGCAAGTGGTTGGTGGAGAGTAACGAGGTGGATCCGAGAGCAACATACCTCTTACATAAGGTAGACACTCAACATAAGCTGGCTTATTATCTTTATTTTTAATACCATGTTGAATAGCGCTTTGAGCATGCTTTCGAGCGTGGATATGTACGCTTTATAAATATGCATTATTATTACTATTATTATTATATATAAATATAATCGCATTATTTACTTTCTAACAGAATCTAGGTATGGTGATTCTATTGAAACCCCAACTATCATACTATGTGTCAGCTTTTTTGTGATGTAAGAGGCGCTAGTGACATTATTAGTAGGCCATCAGCATAAGAAAACTTTGTGGATAAAAGTTATTCCCCAAATTTTTTACTTTACAGAAACACACCTACATGGCCCTTTATCCAGAGCTGGTCGTCAACGAGAAGTTCCGACTGCGAGGTGATGATAAGCGTCCACCCGAGGCGGTGTTGAGACGCATGAAGGAAGTGCAGACATGGGTCATCACTCAGGTTAGGCATGCTTCTGTAATGGAGAATATTAAAGTCACTGTTCTATCAGCATTTACACCCTCTTGTTTTTAATACATACATTCAGACATTTAACATGATGTTTACAGCAACATGTAAGGGTTACATATATGGATTAAAGGGCATTATCAATTCTTCATAAGAGAGAAAACATTTTTTGGTACTTTCAACCCCGAAGAGTATGAAATATAAAGATTTTTGACCTTATACCAGGATGTGAGAATACCATTAGCATGCTTTAATTATTGGGTATGTATGTGTCATAAAAATGCATTACCAACATGTTCTCCTTGTAAGAGTCTGGCATCTTGTTCAAGTTGTTTAGGTCCTATGACATTCTAAGGGTTAATGCTTGGGTATGTACATGTTATAAAGATGCATTATCTGCATATTCTTCTTGTAACAGTCTGGCTACATCATCAACAAGAGCATGCCTCAGTTGTGTCTGGCAGTGTCTGACACGACGGCGAAGGGGCGGTTCTTCGACCAAGATGCAGAGATGGAAGGTCTTGTGGTCACTCTCCAGAAGAAGATGACTCAGAACCCAAACCAGATGTGGAAGTTCACGTCGGAAGCCACCATCGTTTCAGTTGTATGTTATTCACAGTTCATTTATAATTTGTTGAATTCTATAAGTTTTCAAACAGGTGTACACTGGTAGTAAGCAACAACTTTGTTGTCATGTATTCTAGTTAAAATGATTTTCGAGATTATATACAAATATTAATTTTCCTACATAAAAATTTATGATGATTTCACTGCAGGCGTACCCAGACAAAGTTCTCACATATCTCGGGAACAAGTTCGGGGACGAGGAATCGTACTCGGCTAGTGTCCCAGAGGGAGTAAAGAGTGGAGTTCGAGTTTATCTCATCATCGCAGAACCAAGACCTAGGAAGGAAGGCGCGTGTCAGAGGTATCTTGTTATATTTGGGAGATATATTTTGTTAAAGACGTTTTTCTATTATCTATCTGTTGTTGTAAACTCCACTTTTAAAATAATGATGGCTAAATCCGTAACTGTCTGCCGCTAAAACTCCAGTGGAGATATGAAACACCCAAAACGTTGTGGGTGACATCCATTTGACCTGTGAGTAACCTCCATGTGACCAAGTGTTCTTCTGCAACTAACCATTTTTGTCTGCCGTCCAAATCCTTCAAAGACTTCAGTAGAGATAAGAAGCACCTAAAACTTTGTGGATGACATCCGTTTGACCCTGTTGTTGACTCAGAGTGCATGACTTTTTTGTGACCTGTGAGTCACCTCCAAGTGACCAAATGTTCTTGTTACAGATTTGCGCTGAAGCAGGAACGGTTTGAAAACCTTGGACAGTGGAAGTACACTCAGACCACTAACTCTGAATGGCACAAACTGGCATACTCATGGCCCATCACTGTCAACGGTGATCTCAACGAGGTTTGTCAAATGAAATTGGCATTCATCATATACCGCAAACTGCTGAATAATTAGTACCAAAACATTCTATAATAGCTGAATTACCCTTATCATTAGCTAAAGATGGAAAATAATGGGTTTCGATATGGCACAAAATCATTGAATCATTTCTCCATAAGCATATGATCATCTTTCAACAAATGATAACAATAATGTATGTATATTTGTTTAGTGATATAGTTCTGATGAAGCCTGTGCAATCTATCAGCGTGTGGTTTGAAACTGATTTCATCTAATCAGAACATCCCAAGCATCAGTTAATGCCTGACAGTTCGTATTATGTCTTGCAGTTGTAACAGAGGTTGATGAGACATGGTTATCCTTTCAAAGTTTCAATCTTTGCACATCTTTACGAGTTTTCACTTGACAGTTAACAGAATATGTTATAAACAAAAGTTATATGGAGCATTTTTTACAACCCATCCAGAAATACGATTGGCCAATGGAAGGCTACCTTGTGCCGCACGCACCGCCGCTACACAAGTCGGACAAGAAAACCGGACTCACTGGAAGTATGTGGCTTCTTTACTTCCTCCTGTTTGTGATGTGCGAGAGTGCATGCTTAAGTATTCCTGTCTTGTTTCTGTTCTCTGATCACTAAACATTATTTAAACATTGATCTGATTTACTGCTATATGAATATCAAGACATTTATAGATGTTCATCTTCTTTCATAATTTCATGATGTTCTATAGATCGTTTTAGCAAAGGATCACCGTTGTGAAAATAATGAAGTTAGTCCTTCGTAAACTTCCTGTGTGACTCATACTACCAATTTGTAGAATGAATCTCTAACTATTCAGTTACCCCAAACAGTTCAATTGTCATAGGATTTACATACATTTTACATAACATTTGTATGTATTTAAATATTAACGAATGAAACATCATCTTTGTTATTGATTTCCTGTGAAATAATATAATTGTCATTCTAAGTCTAAGTTCTAAGTTATTTTAGCACTTAGCACCTCATTTAACCCACTCCCCTTGAGACTTGAGTTAGAGAATATTCAAATGCTGAATTCAGTTTTTCAGTCTTTTGTAATGTCTAAGTTTTATCTGCAATATGTTATTCTTCACTTTCTACACCAGTGACTCCTATCAGACTGTATGCTATGAAGAATGGGGACAGAGACACAAGCTTTGCTGTGTCAGTCGTAGGACCAAACCTGACAACTGTAAGTTCAGACGTCATCTTAAGCTTACAATGTGTACAAAAATAATGTCATGTGTGTGACCAGTTAAAATCTCTAATCAGCATAGGTAGATAAAAGATAAAAGGACAAGTTTAAGGATGACAAATTCTTTATTCTGTGAATAAGAAGATTTGTTCACTATCTAAATGGCATGTTTTTCTAAAGATTCCTGTATCGTTATCAAGCATGAATGATGTAATGTAATCTGTATAAAAATGCCCCACTCTCAGAATAAAGAAGTTGTCATCAATTGCTTAACTTATTCTTATTTGACTTTTTAAACGCCACTCAAAGAAGTGTCTCTCGTTGTAGATGATGAATCAGCCGAGTAAGAAGGAGAAGAAGGAGGGAGGACACCGACACAAGAAACACGACTCGTCGGCTAACCATGCTGACTCCGTCGATGTGGACGTCAGTCTTCACTGCAGAGACCTCACCGTACGAGAACTGGAGTTTATCATGGTGGGTAGAGTTTTGTGGAATAATCTTAACATGAACATAAATACGAGAATGGCTACTTTTGTGGAGAACCTTCAGTTACTTGTGTTGGGTTAACTTATTCAGTCTAAGTGACACGTGGAAATGAAGGACAGTCATAAAGTGTGAGGTGTTGTCTTTTAACTGGAAATGATTTTGTTGCTCATTTACATCAGAATTATTAGATTCTTTGATTCAATGACAAATTTAGATCAAATGTATATGCATATAAATAAAAATATAAAAAATTTGTCAGGTAACTTATTTCAGTATTTAGGTACTATTTAATCTGTATTTTTCCTTCTAACTTACAACTGTGTGAATGTTCTCAGTTCTTGGACCACTGCACATCTCTGCTGAACATGCCGTTTGCTGCACGGCGTCTGTTTGACGCCAGTGGGGTGGAACACTTCACTCTGAACAGTTTGAAGCGGGACCAGCTGGTGTATGTGACGTGCGGAGAGCAGTGGAGCGACCCAAGTCTCACCAAGACGGAACAGCAACGTCGACTTCTCCTCTCACAACTCTCCACCGACGTCGCCAAGATCCGCCAGTTTGTCTCTCTCCGCGATCCCCAGAGTAAGTTCCTTTGCTTTGTAGTGTTCATGCTGATTAAGTTCAATGTAAAATATGTGTGTAATCTCTGTCAATTCAGACACCCAAGATGAACAGATTATCAAGAACAAGGTCATAACTTGGGAGAGAATTTAGTAAACTTTTGTTGTAGTTTAAGACAATATCAGCAGAGTCTGTTTTCCCCTCGGGTAAACAAAATGGGGGGCTAGGGCTGTATATTCACTGAGTCAATTTTATCAAGAAATCAACAACCAAACAGGAATTTGTTAAACAAAAATAAGTATGAAGGAGACTTAATTAATTATTATTTAATTGAATAAGGACTCCTCAATACTGAAGTTCGAATGTTTTTTCCGTTGTTCAGACATGGTGATGGAGATTGACGGCGCCCTGACACCCAACACGAGTATTCTGATCAACAAGTGCTGGAGTCGGGATGAGGATGACGGTGAAGAGAGGTCAAGGGAGGTAACTTTCGCTACATCTCAGGATCTCGGCAGAACAGAGGAGGAGGACTACGAAAATTTGTTAGTATAGATATATGCTTCTTTCTGTAAGAGTAAGTTAGATACATAGATACAAGTTTAGATTATATCATGTTGCATTAGTAAGAAAAGTTTACATCTGTTTTAATCAAAACCCAATAGGAGATAATGAACATGTTTTTTGCTGAGGTGTCATTTGTCAGGTTTCTGTAAAGTGTTCTTACCAATTCTGACACCAACACAACAAGTATCTGTTTTAAAGACAACTTTTGCTCCGGACTTTGTGAGGCTTTGTTTAATTGAACAAAATACATTGACTAAGTACCCCTTCTGGCCTGAGTTTTGTTTTCTAGCTTATTTTGTAAACCACCAGATCCCCACATGAGAGAGCACACATGCGGTCAGAGAAGCGACTGGACAGTCTTCGATGGCCTTGGGAGCGTTTGGTCAACGTTGGAAACAGCATGGACGAGGACGACCACGACGCAGTCAAGTACTCCAACAAGGACCTATATGACAAATACAAGTAGGTCTACTGGCGTATAGGATCAACAGATTCTATTATTTGACAATAGAATTTATTGCCAGTATTTCTATATCAGCCCTAGATGTCTGAGGATTATTCGTGATAGGACACTTCTTCCCAGACCATTCAGATTTACCAATCTACTAAAATCAATACTTGTCAACAAAGGAAATAATTTCGGATGAGCCACTAGCGAACGACAGGCTTTGACAGCATATTGACAGACTCACTGCAAGTTATATTGAATGATTGTAATTAATTCAAATTAATTTGCTGGTTTACTTCTAAAGATGTGAAATCATATTTATTAATTTGTCCAAAGACCAAAGCCATCTCCACGCCTTCCCCGCGACACACTCCAGCGGTTTGTGTACGAGGATGGGTTCATCGCGTGTTCAGCCAACCATGGCCTGGTCCTTGGTGTGCAGGAGCAGGAAGGTCGGGTCATCGAGGTGTTTCTACAGAAGAGACGACCGGACGACATCAACCAGCGATGGGTCATGAAGGAAAATGGGTGGGTTCATATTGATAATGACGAACCTTGTTTAGATTGTCATTAATTACATATTGCTCAATCCTTGACCGAAAAGTTAATGAGTGAAGGTGAAAGTGGATGAATTTGACAACGTAAAGTTTAAATCTGATCTTTTGTAACAGGATCATTTGAGGATGCCAATTGTCTTTGGTACATCTTCTATTATCAAAACCCTTCATTTCTGTCCAAAAGTTTCCATTGATTTAGTCATAAAATCCCTATATAATTCAGTAACTTTAAACAATATTAGCACATTTGATTATTTGTATAAAACACACAAATTATTACTGCTTAGTTCAAATGTTTGTGTGTTCCCTGATTTAACAGAGAGATTCGCTCCAAATTCAACCAGCGACTCGCTCTCACTGTTGCTACACCAAACATCCAAAATGACGACACGAGACCCCTGTCCTTTGCACGGTGTCAGGTCACCCTTCAGGGTCGTCGTGCCAACCAATACGGCAAAGCTCATCAGAGGTGGCGTTACGATGCAGAGACAGGATTTATTCATGCTTTCTACGCAGATCAATACGACAAGGGTATGTTTCAACTCTTATTCTTTTTCAGAAGGGAACTTATTTGGGTTACTCATTAGCATTAAATTCCTGTAATATTTCCTTCATGGCAAGTTGAAACTTTATATTTACATTGAAATGAAAGGTATATAAAAAAAATAGTGTTCTTGTATGTACCCAATGTAGAGCCCCAACCACTACTATTTGCTATGCCAGCCAAGGGCAGATATTTTAATTCACAAAAACAACATAATTAAAGTGTTGATTGATTCTGGTACATTCTCCGTCTCAATGTTTCCTAAGGGCTATTGAAGGACATGGTTACATAGGTTGAAAACTACCATTGCCAGATGCCCAGGCCAGATGGATTTTATTGTCGGTGAATGATAGTGTGACTCTACTGTTGTTTAGTGGTAAAAGAAATACACATAACCTGTCAACATGTAAATAGAATATGATTCTGTTTTTAGACAACCTTCAGACTGATTCAGCCTCGTGTCAATAAGAAGTTAATCAAATCTTCTAGATTAGGTGTTCAATAGTATAAAATGGTAGCCAAATAAATCTCCATGATTCTGGTTTTAAATCCTTTCCCTTTTCTGTTTCTCTTACAGAGATCACAGCAGCTAACAAAGCGGACGTATGTACTTATGCAGTTTCCAGTTCAGCAGAGATTGACCAACCAGTGAGTATCTTTAGAATCATTTAGGTTTATTTCAAACAACATCGACCCTTAGTTTCAAATCATTCATGCAGAGGCAATTTAAGTCAATCTTATACTGAGTTTCCTTTTGCAGTTATTTGAATATTTCAAAATCTAAATCTTTCCACCAATGTAGGTCATTTCAAGTATGATATCGACCTTCAGTGACATAACGTTAAGGAATAAATAATCATCAAGAAGAACTCAACAAACGAATAATGTGAGATGCATCAGCACTATTGGTAGATGTACTTAGAACATTTCTGCAACAGCAGGTAAGGGGTATATTACACATAACTAGCATCTCGTTCTGTACTTCAGGGCTATCTGGTGGAGCTGACAGACAGAAAGAACCGTGACGTGCGAGTGTGTATTTCCTGTGCCCGAGCCATGAGAGGCCGCTTCAAGGTTCAACGTCTGCCCAACAACCGACCGTTTGCCTGTGCTATGGGACAAGGTGGGTTGCTGTTTCAATAATGAGAAGAAAACATTTACATTGATATAATGTTGACAAATTTGCTTTTGCAATTCAATTGAAGTGGAATAAAGTTATTAAGTTACAGAGAAAAACATAAGGTGTTAATATTTATTTTGCTTTATCTTTTAACCATTTAGTTGCGTATTTCTATTTTACCAATTTTAGCCCATGTGGCGGAATATTCTGACCATCTAGCTCGCAGCTGTATTTTGGCTAAAACACTAATTGGCACTGGTGGCAGAATATTCCAGGCGGCGAACCCGGTACCGTTTTTACGAAATATATCATGTCTACATTGCGAAAACGGACTATATACAGACATTATATACAATTCCAGGTCACGGCACCCATACAAAAATGGTTTATTCATATCCGCATCTTTCAATGAATTTTCTACGATTTTTCGTTTTTATTCTATTACTTTCGAAAGATTGTCTTTAATTCGGGCCTCATAATATCATAAATACAAAACGAAAACATTTGAATACGTAATTGAAGACGAGATGTTTGGCTTCACAATGATATAAAAATTATTAGAATGCGACCTTTGGTTATAATTCTGTAGCCAAGTTTGGCTTTATTTCCATCTATGAAATCGTAAATATTTATTTATGCAGCATTGCAGACGTCGTTCATCACACTTTTCCAAGAAATCATAATCTCAAACCAATTGACAAATAAGCACATGTCAACCCAAATATAGTCATGTTGTTTGACCTTTCCAATAAATGCTAATCTCGAACCATATTTGATGAAAATATGTTGATTAGTTTGTGTGTTGTTTGATTTTACATGCCTCTAAAAAAAGGTAAACTTGTATCTTTATTTCTGTGCCCATTTTATATAGAATAAAAGATTATTCTTTTGGGTTTATTGTGATATAAAAATTATGAAAATGCACTCAGTAGTTTATCAGTGATAATTTGTGCAAGAAGTTGTGAAAATCACTGATTGCTCAAAATTTATTAAATGTAAACATGACTTTGTCGCGGCACTTGCTGTGTCTTTATTATCTTTTGGACATTTGCGAATTTTATATGGGAATGTAGGCTATTCCTTCCCCTTTTTTTTGGCGTAAAAATATTTGAAAAGAACCAATTGGTTCAGATGATATGAAGTGCGTGAGTAAGGCTGGTTACCGCAAAATGTTCCTGTAATAGGGACACAGTCGTAGATAGCCTGTACGGGCGTGTGGGAGCCAAAGGCAATGCAAACACGTGGGTGATAATTAGGCCCCAGGGAGATTGGCTTCGGATCGAAGCCCGACAAAATTGGCCTTTTGTAAAGCTAATTATCAATGCGTTACAGGCCAACAATGCACACGCAATTTGGTGTGATTTTTGCTGGACATTTCGACCGGACATTGACAAAGACTTGTTATTGTGGCGAACTGGGAGGCATTAATACAGAGCTTCTCATGGAGCGACTCCCGGAGACACTCGACTCGCAGATTGCAGCCAGGGCTAGCTACCTGGGAGACAGCCGTAAATAATCTAAGTCTGGGATCCGGTATGAGGCACATAGGAATTGTTTATGACCCTCCCGGACCATGCCGGGAGCCGCAAGTTAAGGGTTAAAGTCGTACAAAAGAAACCCATTCGAAAATTTTGTAGAATTGATTTTATTTCTTTGAATATAACTAAACAATTAACATTGACACTGCAATTGTTTTTATTTGCTATATCAATGGTTCTTTAGGATTTACTTTACTCTATGATTTAATTCGTGTATCATATAATATCTGTTTAAATGACCCATTTGAACACGACATTGCAGCCAAGAAACTGAAGTTACGACAAGTGGGTAGCTTCTGTGTGTTGAACGGGAAGGTTGATTTGTCGACCCACGAGGCGGAGATCACGCTGCAGAACTGGGAGGAAAGTCTGGTCACACTGCGAGAAGAGACCAGCATCAAAACCATCGCTAAGCAGATCTCTGCAGCCCGGACGGTGAAGACTGTCAAACTGCTAGTGTACAAGAATGGAGAGGGAAGAATGAGATCGGGTGTCAAGGTCTATGGGTCCAGTATTCAGGGAGTGAGTAAAAATACATTTTGTCATTTTGTCAGGTCTTCAAGAAATTCGTGAAACAATTTGTGATAACATTTAATGTGGTTCATGTTTGCCCTTTTTGTTTCACCTGTGGTACACATTTATAGACTTAATATTGGCTTGCCTTCAACCTTTTTAATCAACCATCGAAACCAAGACCTCAAGAAATATAAGTAAATTTAAGATTTTGTCATCCATATGTGTATCTTTTAAAAGTGTTCTTCCCTCTTCCCTACACCCCATAGCCCTTCCCAAAACTTTAACATGATATTGCGCCCTACCCCCCTCCCAATCATTAGCTAGTCGGAGCTGCTATCAGTTTTTGTGCAGTTTTCATCGCCGGCGCGTTTTGTATTCGCTATAACTTTTTAGCTCATCTGGCCTGAAAGGCCCGATGGGCTTATGGCATGGGATGGCGTCCGTCCGTCCGTCCGTAAACTTTTCGCTTTTTCGACTTCTTCTCCAGAACCAATGACTCCAGAGAGCTGAAATTTAATGTACAGACTCCTTGGCTGAAGGGGATACCAAATTGTAAATTTGGTGACCCTTTGACCCCAAATGTGGGTCACAGGGGTCATAACCTTAAAAGCTATTTTCATCTTCTTCTCCAGAACCAATGACTCCAGAGAGCTGAAATTTTATGTACAGACTCCTTGGCTGAAAGAGATTCTAAATTGTAGATTTGGTGACCCTGTGACCCCAAGTGTGGCTCACAGGGGTCATTACCTAAAAAAAAATATTTTCATCTTCTTCTCCAGTCCCAATGAACGTAGAGAGCTGAAATTTTATGTACATACTCCTTGACTGAAGGGGATTCTAAATTGTAAATTTGGTGACAGTGAGACCCCAAATATTGGGTCACAGAGGCAATGACCTAAAATGCTATTTTCATCTTCATCTCCAGTCCCAATGGCTCTAGCGAGCTGAAATTTTATGTACAGACTCCTTGGCTGTAAGGGATTCTAAATTGTAAATTTGGTGAGTCTGTGACCCCAAATATGGGTCACAGGGATCATAACCTAAAAGCCTATTTCAGTTTACAGCATCTTTCTGAGATTATATGTGCACTTCAATCAGTAAAGTAGGTAAGGGAGGTAATTTTAAAGAAAACAGCTGAGTTAAAGGCATTTCATCTTTCTGATGTGACAGTTCTAACATGTGCTTTGAGAATATAATATGTCTGATGAAAAAGAGATATTGAGAATTAAAAACTTAGAATTGGAGGTCTAACAAAAATTATAAGTCATATTTTATCTTTGTCTCACATTTCACATATGAGTAATTATTTGTATTTTGCAAGTGAATTTGCTGATAAAGGTACACAAGTCTAAAAGTATTCTAAAGACTTAATACAGAATCTTTTATTAAATCTAATATAATGTTCTTTGTAATTTAAGAGTAAATAATGGAGTTTTTTAATATCTCATGATATTGTGTAATTATTTGGAGAATTAATTAATTAATTAATGAGAATTTCCAGTACGAGTCAATTTGGTATACCTTAATATTTATATCATATTTTATACTTTATAACTGATTTAGTTTTCTATTAACTTTGCAGTTAATTTTATTCAATAGGAACAAGAAATGAGATAGATGTCTACATCATGGACATGTTTAATGTGAATCTATTTGAAATGAGAACTATTGAATAATGAATACCCTTTGAAGGAATAACTTGAAGAGGAATTAAATTTTTTCATTTTACATGAGGTATGTGAACTGAATATGACTAGTGATGACTGGTGATAACATAGGACTATAAAAGAAGTAGCTATATGAGATTGTGACATCACACCTATTTTCACCATCTTCTCCAGTACAGAAAAATAATTAATTGTAGGAAAAACTGCATCTAACATATAAATTTTACTGGCTGTGAGTCCAGTGTCTGCATGTTATGTAATTGCATTGTGTTGACCTCTTCCTGGCAGAAGGATGAAAACTGATAGTTACACAGAGGTTTCAGGTTACTTCAAACTACTGTGCAGCACTGTGTTATCATAGACTGTGCGTGAGACTGCTTTAGTCTTCCACTGACTCTAAAAAAGAATTTATTCATAGAATATCACCATTTTATCAAATATTGAAAGGGAGCCTATAAGACATGGTGAAAAAGAATTTACTAAAAAAAAATTCACCAATTTATTAAATATTGAAATGGAGCCTATGAGAAATGGGATTTTCAAAAACTGAGGCTCCTATTCATTATGTAATAAATGTTGGTATTGCCATAATGCAATTAAGAATTAAAACAATATAATGCAAAGGTGTATGATATTCATAACGAATGTTGATTTATGTGTAACCAATTTTGATAATAATTAGCAGGGGTCATGACCTAAAAAGGTTTTTTTCATTTTCTTCTACAGCCCCAGGCCATTATTGCAATAGCTGATAGTGGTGAATTGTATGCAAAGAATTGTACCCGGGGTATTCATTATTATATAATGTGTGTACGATCTTAGAAAATAGTATGATCTCTCCACCACATTATTATTTGTTTGATACCAGCAATTTATTTCCAAGCTTTGCGTTGCTCTTTCAACACATATATATAGCAGATTGGCAAAGTTATGGTAACAAAATATTTTTAAACTGCTTTAATCGTTTCACTACCTAGATTCTTATTACTACATTCCATTATCTGACCATTGCTATAAAGTCCACTCCATAACATACCCCACTTATTATCTCCTGATGAGCTACAGAGGCCATGGCTCTATTTTTTCCTATTAGGTTTTGAGAACTCATATACATAACTTCTTACTTATACCCCTGGGGAATTTTTTTGACATGTTCACATTCAAGGTCAAAGGTCAAGGTCACAAGTTCTGAAATCGCTAAAAAAAATCCTTGTAAACACGATAATTTGAAAAATATTTGTGCTATCAGGCTCTTCTTTGGTGTATATCAACTATGGAGAAAGGCCAAAATTTGAAAAGGTTTTCGCTAACATCCGTTAAAGGTCAAGTTCATAGTGAGGTCACAACTTTTGCAAAAATGTCTTATTTCAACTATTAACACTTTGAATCATTACATGATTGTGATACACAATGAAAAGTGATCACTGATTGTGTGACCTTGAATTTTAAAGGTCAAGGTCACGAGATAGGGTCATGGTCACCAGTTCTGAAATCACTATGTAACTTTTTTCCATGAAGGTATCAAAACCTCATATATATAACTTCTTTCTTGTACACCTGGGGAAATATTTTGACATGCTCACATTCAAGGTCAAAGGTCAAGGTCATGAGTTCTGAAATCACTACAAAAATCCTTGTAAACACGATAACTTCAACAACTTCTGTGCTATCAGGCCCTTACTTGGTATATATCAACTATGGAGAAATACTGAGATTTGAAAAGGTTTTCGCTAAAATCTGTCCAAGGTCAAGGTCACAGCGAGGTCACAACTTAAGCATGCGGTTGCGGACATGCCTTATTTTAACTATTAACACTTTGAATCATTACATGATTGTTATGAATCATTACATGATTGTTATGAATCATTACATGATTGTTATACACAATGAAAAGTGATCATTGACTGTGTGACCTTGACGATCAAAGGTCAAGGTCTTGAGATATGGTCATGGTGACCAGTTCTGAAATCTGTAAATAACTTTTTTCCAAGAAGGTATTAACATCTCATATCCATAGCTTCTTTCTTATAAATCTGGTGAATGATTTTGACATGTTCACATTCAAGGTCAAAGGTCAAGGTCATGAGTTCTTAAATCACTACAATAATCCTTGTAGACATGATAACTTCAAACATTATTGTGCTGTCAGGTTCTTATTTGGTATATATCAACTATGGAGAAAGACCAAGATCTGAAAACGTTTTCGCTAAAATCTGTCAAAGGTCAAGGTCACAGCAAGGTCACAACTTAAGCATGCTATTGTGAATATGCCTTATGTTAACAATGAACACTTTGAGTCATTGCATGATTGTTATACACAATGAAAAGTAATCATTGATGGTGTGACCTTGAAGGTCAAAGGTCAAGGTCATGAGATATTGGTTAAGGCCATGTTATTCCTTTGATCCAATTTTGAAATCAGAAATAGGTTTTAAGAACAAGTTTGTGAAAAGTGACACCGGTGATGATTCAACTTGTTAGAATAACTTGAATAATAATCAAAATTTTGTCCAAAAAAATTCCCATTTTATTTATGCTGAGGAGAAGGCGGAACAGGGAAAGGCGAGACCCAAAGTTTCGAGCTGCTCTGCTTTTACGATGTCCCGCAAATGCTCATCTAGTTACCATGATCTTGCGCCCCAACCCCCTCCCCATCTTTAACATGATCTTGCGCCCCAACCCCCTCCCATTCTTTTTCAGAAGGGATCCTCCTTGGGGTACATATAGCATAAAAATCCTAATTTTTAACTTGATGACAGATTGTAACTTAATTTTTAAAAATAACAGTAAAAATAAGTTCAAAAAACACAAAATAAGTGTTTTCCGAACGTGTGACCACCCTGCGTAGAGCCCCATCCCAGCGCAAACCAAGGGATGTAACTCTAATCTCACCACTTATCAATCTGTCATTGACCAGACAAGACGTGTTTTTGTTTGAGAGACCTTTTGACTTGAGTTTCACAATTTGATGAAAATGGACAAGACTAAGAATACTGTATGTGTGGTAACCCCTTTTTATTCGTAGAGGCGAATGTTTAGGTTACTTATATGGGTTTTGTCGCGTTGTAACTTCGTTTTTCAATTCGCACGTGCTTCGTATGCTTCGAATAATGGCGGATGGAAAACGCTCAAAATGGCGGATCTCAAACAAAATGCAATGTGTTAGTACTTTGCTATTCTTGTATTGAGATTTGTTTGTTTTGGAGGTTCTTTATCATGCTTCGCATTTTAGGGCAGCACTTTACTGATGAGGATTTCTCCCTTTTTGAATTTTTTCATTCTCGGGGTTATCGTCTCAGTCGGCAAGATATACTAGGTATATTCATGCTCTATTTCTTTCAGTGGCTTACTATTTATTACTTGCCGAGTGCTTAGTTATTATAGTAGCGCCTCTGCGTTTGTTTGTATGATGCACTTTTATGAAACATAAACATTGCACTTACACACATGCACACCCCTAAACATTCTGTGTTTGACTTGCAGTCTTTCACCGAATGTGTGGGGTGCAAGTCCCGCATCCCCCCTGCTGACAAGCACGACAGGTGCTTAGCATGCCTGGTAGAGGATGAGCACGACGACTCTACCTGCCAGCTGTGCCTCAACTTCACACCAAGGGCGAAGAAGGAGAGGGGCATTGACATGCTCTTCTTCCGTAACCTCCAGAAGGCAGGGCAGGAAATTAAAGGGGCCATCCCACCCTCTAAAGAGAAAAGTTGTAAGTCAAAGGGTAAGGGGAAAAAGAAGGTGCAATCCACTCCTGTCCCCTCTTCCTCATCGGATGAGGCGGATATGGAGGTGGGGTCACCGGCTGCGGGGGGTTCGCCTCCCCCTCCAGTTCTTTCTCCACAACCACAGACTAACGTAAACGTTGCTGTTGCTAACACACCCATGACTAATACTAATCTGGACGCGGCAGCTATCGCTACCATAATCCAAGGGCAGTTGACGGGGATGGTGGGGTCGATGATGGAACAGCTCCGTAAGGAGTTGACCGTCGTGGCCCTGCCGGACCTTGATGCCCAAGGGTCGGCCGGCACTCGTGCAGGTAACGACCTCGGGGGCACTACTGAACCGGGCGCAGGCCCCGGCAAGGTAGTGGCTCCCGACGTAGGCATCCGAGAGACTGCTCCGGCTCTGCCTCGTGCTCAAGTAATCAAAGCCCCCTCGTCGGTGCAAGGTGCCGAGGTGCCGAGCACGTCGAGGGGCGCCGCTAACCCCAAGGGCAAGAGCGCCGGTGCTTCGGCGCCGGTGCCGTCGCAGCCCCGGGGACCGGCTCCGGTCGGGGGACGAGCGCCGGTGAGCAGCGCCGGGTACCGCATCCCTCTCAAACGGACAATCCGAGATCGGGCTTCGGACACTGGGTCACTGCAGAGTGGCTCCGGTGCCGGGGACCCGGAGGAGGAGGAATCCGAGTATTCAGAGGAGGATGAGGAATCCGGCCGTGCTGTTTCGCTCGCCGAGCTTCTAAAGGAGACGCGTGACCGAATAGCGATCGCTATCCCGCAGACGCTTGTTCCCGTTCCGGAGCAGGTCACCGAGGAGTTCCGACTTCCGGGGGAGGCTTTTGCTCCCAGCAAGCCTCCGGCGACCAGGCTCCGCATCATCGACAGCTTGTTGGTCGAGGCGATCAATCCTCTTCTTTCTGGTGCCCGTACGAAGGCTGATTTGCCTGAACTCAACAAGAGGTACCAGTTGGGAGAGGACGGTCTCTTCGACCTTCCGGTTGTGGACGAATGCGTCCTGACCTCCGTCACCCTGTCCGGCGCTCAGGCGCAGCCTTCTGTAGGCAAACAGGGCCGGCGACTGCCTCCATTTCTGTCGCAGGCTGCCATGTTTAAGGCCGAGTTCCGTGCCCACGAGGACACATATAGGAACGGAGCCCAACAACTGAGGGTAGCAGTGCACGGGGCCTACCTTGCTGCTATGCAGGCTAAGGACCTGGCAGAGATGCAGGAACTGGGCACTAAGGTGACCACGTTCCAGAAGCAGTTGGCGGAGGTATCAAGTTATCTGGCTCGGGACTCAATCAGGAGTGCCTCGAGTCAGATAATGGGCGCAGTTATGGGGATGTGCCGGCTGTGGCTAGCGACGTCTAAGTACTCGCAGTCCACACGCCTCACCTTGCAGAACCTGCCTTTCAGGTTGGGGTCAACCCTCTTTCCTGGATCGCAGGCCGTAGTCAAGGAAGCCGCCGAGCAGAAGGTTGCCTTCGAGGACTCTAAAGTGCTCCTCGAGGAACCAGCTCCGCAAGAAAAGCGAGTGCGGTCTTCCCCCCTTGATGACCTATACCCCACGCCGGGGGGTTCCGGTCGAGCTTCTTGGAATGGCCCTATGGGCAACAAGAAGAGATTCAAGGGGAAGGGAAAGAAAGGGCAATTCCGTGGGCATAAAGGCCAGCGGAATTTTCGGAGCCGAGGGAAGCAAAACAAGCCGACCTAGGTCCTCCGAAGCCCGAGTCACCACCCAAAATTCCAGCAGCTCGAATTCTGCCGGAGACGGGGGTACACTGTCTTTCCAGAGATCTTCCAGTGGGGGGCAGACTATCTCACTTCATCTCAGAGTGGGAGAAAGTCACCTCAAATACCTGGGTCCTGTCCACACTCAGGGAGGGCCAGTTACCACTTTGGAAGTACGACCCACCGACTTTCTCCGGGATACGGCACACGAAGGTGCCCGAGTTGCCCGAGAAGGCGGAAGTCCTTCGTGCCGAGGTGCAGGCTTTGCTAGACAAAGCAGCCATCGAGGTAGTACCGAAGGGTCAGGAACAGAGCGGTTATTACTCGACCTTCTTCCTGGTACCCGAGAAGGACGGAGGGTTCAGACCGATTCTCAATCTGAAATATTTGAATCGCAGTCTACAGGTTCCAACGTTCAAGATGGAAACCTTGAGAACGGTCATAGCGTCAGTAGAGAGGGGAGATTGGCTGTCGTCAATAGACCTCAAGGATGCTTATCTCCATGTTCCAATGCACCCCGACTTCAAGGAGTTTCTTCGGTTCTCCTTCGACGGGGCTTGTTACCAATTCCGGGTGTTACCCTTCGGCATTTCAACTGCTCCGAGGGTATTCACCAAGTTGATGTTGATACCGGCGCAGGCCGCCAGGTCGCAGGGCAGGTGTTGTCATCCGTACCTGGACGACTGGCTGATCAGAGCCTTGTCTCGAGAACTAAATCAGGAAGCCACCCAGCAGGTGTTAGACATCTTGCTCAAGCTGGGTTGGATCATCAACCTGAAGAAGTCAGACATAGCCCCCAGACAGGACCTGGTCTTTCTGGGCGCAAGGTTCGATACGGCCTCCGGTTCCGTGTCCCTGGCCCCGGATCGGGTGTCCAGAGTGATCGGGGCAGTCCACTTGTTCCTTCAATCGCCAACCCACACAGCCAGGACTTGGCTTCAGTTGTTGGGGCATATGGCGGCGACAGTGGACGTGGTTTGGAGAGCTCGCTTGAGTATGAGACCGGTTCAGCAAGCGCTGGCACGAATGTGGTCACACTCGGACAGCTTCGAGAAGGTTCTAACCACACCGGTTTGGGTGCTAGAGCATCTTCGATGGTGGGTTTCCGAGAGCAACCTTCTCAAGGGTCTACCGCTAGAGCTTCCAACGCCTTCGGTCACCATCCAGACAGACGCCTCCCTATCAGGCTGGGGGGGAGTCCTGGAAGACCTGACAGCCTCGGGCCTTTGGTCACAGGAGGAGTCGAAATTGCACATCAACGTGCTAGAGCTCAGGGCAGTTCGACGTGTGTTCGAGTGCTTCAAAGAGCGGATCAGGGGGCTTGTGGTTCGTCTAGAGATGGACAACCAAACAGCCATATCCTACATTCTGAAACAGGGCGGCACAGTGTCTCCATCTCTCCTTCAGGAGTCGTGGCAGTTCCTACTGTGGTGCGACCAGTTCAGCATTCAGGTGGTCCCTGTTTATCTCCCGGGAGTGGACAACGTCCGTGCGGACGCTTTGTCTCGGCGCATCCTAACACCTCACGAGTGGATGCTCGACCGGGGGATATTCGGAACTATCTCCCTGTTGTTCGGGTCGTTCCAGGTGGATCTGTTTGCGTCAGGGATGACGAATCAGATACCTGTGTTCTGCTCAAGAATTCCAGATCCAAGGGCTCTATCCAGAGACGCCTTCGCGATCGACTGGACGGACAGAGTACTATGGGCGTTCCCGCCGGTACCTCTGATCCCCAGGGTTCTTGCCCAGTTGACCAATCAACCAGCTCGCCTCCTGGTGCTTATCGCACCACTTTGGACGGCTCAGAGTTGGTTCCCGTCCGTTCTCAGGTTTCTCGTACAGCCTCCTGTACTGTTACCCTCGAGACGAGACATACTATTTCAGGAAGGGGCGCCACACCCGAATCCCAGGATTCAGTGGGTGGCTTGGCCACTGTCCGGAATCGCCTCCAGGAGAGCGGTATTCCTGCACGAGTTGCAGACACAATACTGGCTTTGAGGAGGGATTCGACAAACCTTCAGTATGAAGATCGATGGGCCTGTTATGCGCGCTGGTGTGGCGATAGAGGGCTTCTCGATCCCTTTTCTACAGATCTAGTCGCTGTTTTGGAGTTCCTCCAGTCCAGGTTAGATGCTGGTTTAGCCGCATCGACTGTCAGGGGATACTCTACGGCTATTTCTGCTTTCCACATACCAGTGGACGGTGCTCTTTTGGGATCGCATCCACTGGTACAGCGTTTCTTAGCAGGCGTGGACAGGATACGTCCGGTTGTCCGGCGTATCAGCCCCACTTGGGACCTTTCAATTGTTTTGGATTGGCTCTCAGGTCCGGGGTTCAAAGACTTGAACGCACTGTCACTGCAGCTTCTGACGTGGAAGACCGCCTTTTTGGTGGCTTTGGCGTCGGGCAGGCGGGTAGGCGACATCCATGCGATGTCTGCTGATCCCGAACTGACTGTCTTTCATAAGGACAGAGTCAGTATCAGGCTGCCCGACAGCTATCGTCCCAAGGTCGACCACTCGTTCCATGTGACGGCTCCTATCGAACTGCCGACTCTTATGCAGCCGGCCTCTTCGGGGTCCACTGGAAACCATGCACACATTTTGGATGTACGCAAGGTTCTTAAGACTTATATCAGACGTACCAGGGCTATCCGTAAGGATCAGCAACTGTTCTGTTGTTACGGAGGTAGCAAGCCTGGTTTGCCGGCGTCAAAGCAGTCAATATCCAGGTGGATAGTGTCTGCCATTGTCATGGGCTACGTTCACAAGGGCTTAGAGGCCCCAGGTCAGTTGAAAGCTCACTCGGTTAGAGCGGTTGCGACGTCTAAGGCGTTCGCTGCGGCTCTGCCCATCGAAGAGATCTGCTCCGCCGCTATCTGGAGCCGGCCGAGCACGTTCATTCGACACTACCAACTAGACAGGCACTCCAGAGAGCGCGCTCGGTTTGGTCAGTCGGTTCTCTCAGGTGGGCAGAGTTGACACTCTCTAGCTGATTGAGCTTTCGAGTTATTGTTCAGTTTGGTTCAGTTCAGTTTTCTAAGAAGACTAATAAACTAACCTTAATTGTTCATCCTAACCAGTTACACTGTTTTGGGCATTTATATCCTCCGCAGCAGGTGTCCCGGTGGCACTGCCTAGCGGGAAATACTTACTCCTATTGCTCCCCAATAGTCTTTTGTAATAAAAAAGAGGGGGGGGTATTTGGCTCGAAAAACGGTAATCAGGCTGGTTAGCCGATTGGTTAGTCCCCAAGGGATCACCCATCCTCAGCCCTCGGCGCGGGAGGTCACGTGATCTGGTAAGTGTGACACCTTTCTTGGATTGAGTAGAGCACTTTTAAGGGGTATTTAGTATACAGACAGAATCCACATCCTAAGTCTTCTTTGGGAGTCTGCCTTATGCTATATGTACCCCAAGGAGGATCCCTTCTGAAAAAGAATCGAACCAACCTGCAGAGGTTGCAGATTCTTTGAAGGGATCCTCCTTGGGGTACGGCCACCCACCTCCCCTTATTCTGTCTGACATGGTTAGATTGATAAGTGGTGAGATTAGAGTTACATCCCTTGGTTTGCGCTGGGATGGGGCTCTACGCAGGGTGGTCACACGTTCGGAAAACACTTATTTTGTGTTTTTTGAACTTATTTTTACTGTTATTTTTAAAAATTAAGTTACAATCTGTCATCAAGTTAAAAATTAGGATTTTTATGCTATATGTACCCCAAGGAGGATCCCTTCAAAGAATCTGCAACCTCTGCAGGTTGGTTCGAATTTTTAACATGATCTTGCGCCCAAACTCCCTGCCAATCATTAACATGATCTTGCGCCCAACCCCCTCCCAATCATTACCATGACCTTGCGCCCCAACCCCCTCCCAATCTTTGACATGATCTTGCGCCCAAACCCCCTTCCAATCTTTAACATGATCTTGCGCCTCAACCCCCTCCCCATCTTAAACATGATCTTGCGCCCCATCCCCCTCCCAATCTTTGACATGATCTTGGCGCCCCAACCCCCTCCCAATCTTTGACATGATCTTGTGCCCCAACCCCCTCCCAATCTTTGACATGATCTTGCGCCCAAAACCCCTTCCAATCTTTAACATGATCTTGCGCCTCAACCCCCTCCCCATCTTAAACATGATCTTGCGCCCCATCCCCCTCCCAAACTTAACATGATCTTGCGCCCCAACCCCCTCCCAATCTTTGACATGATCTTGCACCCAAACCCCCTTCCAATCTTTTACATGATCTTGCGCCTCAACCCCCTCCCCATCTTAAACATGATCTTGCGCCCCATCCCCCTCCCAATCTTTGACATGATCTTGCGCCCAAACCCCCTTCCAATCTTTAACATGATCTTGCGCCTCAACCCCCTCCCCATCTTAAACATGATCTTGCGCCCCATCCCAATCTTTGACATGATCTTGCGCCCAAACCCCCTTCCAATCTTTGACATGATCTTGCGCCCCATCCCCATCCCCCTCCCCATCTTAAACATGATCTTGCGCCCCAACCCCCTCCCAATCTTTGACATGATTTTGCGCCCAAACCCCCTTCCAATCTTTATCATGATCTTGCGCCCCATCCCCATCCCCCTCCCCATCTTAAACATGATCTTGCGCCCCAACCCCCTCCCAATCTTTGACATGATCTTGCGCCCAAACCCCCTTCCAATCTTTGACATGATCTTGCGCCTCAACCCCCTCCCCATCTTAAACATGATCTTGCGCCCCATCCCCCTCCCAATCTTTGACATGATCTTGCGCCCAAACCCCCTTCCAATCTTTATCATGATCTTGCGCCCCATCCCCATCCCCCTCCCCATCTTAAACATGATCTTGCGCCCCAACCCCCTCCCAATCTTTGACATGATCTTGCGCCCAAACCCCCTTCCAATCTTTATCATGATCTTGCGCCCCATCCCCATCCCCCTCCCCATCTTAAACATGATCTTGCGCCCCAACCCCCTCCCAATCTTTGACATGATCTTGTGCCCAAACCCCCTTCCAATCTTTATCATGATCTTGCGCCCCATCCCCATCCCCCTCCCCATCTTAAACATGATCTTGCGCCCCAACCCCCTCCCAATCTTTTACCTGATCATTCTGCCTCCACCCCCACCTTCAATCTTTAACATGATCTTGTGCCCCAACCCCCTCCCAATCATTGATAGATGTAATCATTGTTACAGATCCTGAATCAGTGCACACATCAACTCGGACTTAACAGTGCGGCCACTCGTCTCTACACAGAGGACGGAGTGATGATCCTCGACATGGACGATCTCGTCGACTGGGCTGTGGAAAACTACAAAACTGTTATGGCTGACCGTATTGAGAAGATGATCCTTATGGACAGCGGAGGTTAGTGTGTGTCGGGGTGTTACCAGTCTGTTATCATGAAGTGTGTCCTCTGAGGTGGTGTTCAACCTCTCGAAGTATTGTAATAGGACTTGCAGTTTCCCTGTTCTTTTGTTGCAAAGGATAGATATTCTTCAGGGGTAGACGCTTGCTAGAAATCTTTACTAGCCCGAAGTGCTCTTAGGGCTAGTGACATATCTTAATCTGCAGTGCTTCAAACAAATTTCACTAGCCCTTCTGAATTTTCACCGGCCTTGGGCCAGCGGACTAGTGCGAGTGTAGATCCCTGTTCTTGAAACTTTTCGTAACTACATACTCCTTAAGTCCTTTCCTTACTTAGTTAAGATTTGTTTTGGGTTACAAACATTTCAAGATTAAGTTCCCCGTAGCGTCCACATGCAACAAGCCCTCTTAGTTATCCCCCGCCGCGCGTTTAGTGCGAAGAGAAAGATATAGTATTCGGCTGCGTCCGTCCATACGTACGTACTTACGAACGAAATGGAATAACTCAAATACTATTCACTGGATTCTTTTCATATTTTACATATGGGTTCATCATAGGAAGAGTAATGTTCCTACAGAGGTTTGTGACCTTGACCTTCATTTCAAGGTCACAACAAGACTTTGACATTTTACCCTTGTCAGCGGGATATCTCAAGAACCATTCGCTTGATTCTCTTTACACGTAGCTTTTCCAAGAAAAGACAAAGGGCTGATTAGATTTTGGTGACCTTGACATTATTTTCAAGGTCACAGCGGAACTTTGAATTTTTTGACATGTTAAAGTGGGGCTACGTCCACTGAGATTACTTTTATAACCTAAGCTCATTAGCGTGTCTGCTAACGAGTCACGCTTCGCTTCACTGCTGAGACTGTGAGTAGAGGAAGGTTTAGGGTTCGCTAATCGGCAGGGGATTCCCCTTTGTGAGCCGTACGCTCTGATTGGTTGATGATAACTCAACCGCAACTTCTCCCTGACGCAAAATCTTGGTGAACATGTCACGTTGCATGAACTCCCAAAATCTCTCTATGACAGGTTTTGCATACAGGTGCTGCACCGCATAGTATGTATTTTCTGAAACAGAAATGACTTATATAATACATATTGGAATGGAATATGTACACACTTTTAAACAGGGAGATTTTATATATGTATATGACAATAAGGTAGACGTACGTTATATTCCTCCAACATTTAGGCAGCTAAACAGCAGGGCAATCTTCTTATATGAGTTTCCACTAAGGAGGATGTCGGCTGCAAATTGCAGATTGCCTTTGGAATTTAGGCTATGTCCGGCTCTACATGTCCACTTCACGAACAACGCAGTCCCTATCATGTTGTGATCACAACCAAAAGATATACCCCATGATTGATGTTATATGTACATGATGATTTCGGAGTTTTTACGAGCGATTTTCAGCGAAGCTGTTCTCTCACTCGGGTCACAAGAACCATTAATAAAGTTCCGAAAGTTTCCAAAAAAGGAAGTAATTTTTAAGCCAGGTCGAAAAGTGGAGGCAAATTTTGAGATTTTGAGTATATGTACAGTATATGAATGAATTATATATATTACAGTACAATGTATAGTCATTTGAAATTTTATGCATGAACACACCAATGGCTCTAATCAACAGCAGTGTTATCTAATCAATCAACCAGTCAGTCATATAGCAATAAAGCACAGCTGTCCTCAGGACAGGAAATTGCTCATTATGTAAGAGACAAATGATATACACAGTTAATTGCAACTCAAAGTCTGATCTGAACAATCCCTGTAATCAGGGGCTCTTCCATGACAGCAGTTGACAAGCTGGAATAAACAAAAGGTGAATGTAGGTCTAACTGAACATCGTAAATTGTTCAATTTCCAGATAATACAGGAAATGGGATTGTCGGGATTACCAATATATGTGACGTTGATACACACACACACATTAAAAACAATAAACACATCCATATACACTTAACACAATTGTGTTATATATAATTTCATTCAGATGACATAAAGTTGCAATTACCCCCTTTCATCCTGTTGAACATCGAGTTCCATCAGTTCGTCGGCATAAGAAATGTAACTAGATTCCAAATCTGCAACAGTTGTGGTATCACTGGCATCTGCAAAACATAAGAATCTATTTTTATTAAAAATGAACTTCGTTATCTATGTTTTCAGATAACCAGTAAAGCTATTGTTAGAAGTAAGAGGGGGTATGTTACACTTATATTTCATATTGTCGACATAAAATAATATCGGATAGGACAGGTCGGATCGAATCATTCGGTGGAGTTGCTTGACTGGAATACAAGAAAAAATGAAAAGGATAATGATGATGATTTTTCACCCTGCAAAAATGACAAAATCATGTAGCGGTATGTCTTATACCTCATAGATGGAAATAGAAAGATATGGTGTAGTCAAACTATGCGTATATTCAGCGTATTTAGTCAATGTCATTGAGCATTTCTACTTAAAAGTTATATAGTAATGTTGATAATAATAGCCTACATTTTGATGTAACATGATTTAACATGAACAGATTTTTAACATGAGAAATGTTTTACTGGTATATATGGTCCGTTATTTCTAGCGTAGCTTTACCCGACAGTGATTAGTTTGAAATAGAACCTACCTGCACTGACAAAATCGGTCGTGGATGTCCAACAAATGTTCCGCAAAGGACGGGTGAGAATCCCCACGATGATCTGCTAGTTCTTTCCATCTTGGAAATTGATTATGGACATTAATTCGAGAGGCATCTCGTTTCTTTTACAGTTTCCCGAATACTACGTTTCTTAGCAGAGTCTGATAACGCCTTTCTCCCCATTTTCCCAAGAGGTTGATTGCACTCACGAACGGTTTCCTAATTATACCCTTTGACACCTTGAAGTATTTTATTTTAAAAAATCAATCAGTCGTGAATTTAGCAATTAAAACAACTCAGTGTCAAAGCGAGTTGATGCAATCAATCGAGATTGATTAACCGGTTAACATGCTGTTGTTCCAAAGCTCAAAGCTCCGCTCCGCGTCTTGTTTTACAACACTGCTGAGAGCCGACAACCCTGCGGCGAGCCGACACGCTCTCATTACCAGCCGCTAATGAGCTTAGGTAAATAAAGGTGATCTCACTTTTAAACACCGACGCACCCCGGCTTTAATGTACATGTAAATCTTGTCACAGGATATCTCAAGAACCATTCATCGGAATTCCATCATATCTTACACAAAGCACTTCCTAGGGAAGACAAAGGGCTGATTAGAGTTTGGTGACCTTGACATTATTCTCAAGATCACAGTGAAGCTTTGACTTTTTCAACATGTTTGACAGTCGATTTTGCTGATCTTGACATTATTTTTCAAATTGAAGTATTAATTTGCGGCGGGGGATCATGTCACCTTAGTGACAACAACTTGTTTTACACATAATACAGACCGCGATCCTTCATGTTGCAGGATCTAGCACCCCAGCACTTGGAGATACTAACAACTCAGAAGCAGTTCAGAGTAGAGACATGGAGGCTCACTCCCAGCTGGCACGAGCCATGCAGAATATGGAGAAATTTGACGAGGACGAGCGAGGGGGCGGGGCAGACACGGACGACCAACGAGCAGGCGATTATGGGGAGGAGGAGGAAGGGGGAGATAACTCAAGACAGGATGCTAAAGAGGAGAAAACTGGTAAGAGGCAGTTCACTGTTGCTCTCTTAACATTTAGTTTTTTTTCTGGATTTAAAACTCTCGTACACTAAGATAGTATGTACCATACGTGTAACATTGACTTGTGACTAAGCACAATAGAGGTTAGAAAATCCAGGACTTGGTTAATTTAGTGACTATGTTTATATTAGTCTGCTCGCCATATTTGTGCTTGAAATTATTTAAGCAACAGGTTGCTATAAAGCGGGCAAATATTTTCACTTTATTTAGGCACATATCTATTGTATAGTGTATATCTAAGAGATCTTTATGCCAGAGGTATCCTCAGTTATGTCAAAGCACTCAGCCTTTATGAAAATTTCATAAACCTTACGTTATGATAGTGAAAAAAGGTGTTGAGGAGGATTTAATTTTAGATATTTGAGGTGTGGAACTGTCAATATTTTCATGAATCTTCATCATTTCATCTTTCCATCTTTTTAAATGTTTTAACTCATTAATACTAAAATATATGAACTTCCAGAGTTGGATTCCCAGGAGTCCAGAAAGGTTGCCAAGCAGAGGGAACTGCTTCTCCGTCAAGTTGCTCTCCCTTCGCTTGAAACTATTCTCCGCTATCCCATTGAGCTCTGGGTGTCCAGTGGAAAAGCTTTTGTCTCCCCGGAGGGTAAGGGTTTCATTTACATTTCTACGTTAATGTGCATGTTTGATGTTCATGTTTGGTGATGAGTTATTAATCAAATGTTACAACTGACAATGTTATGTTTGCAAGTTACTCAAGTCAATATTTGCTATTTCAGTTGTTGAATCTAAGGACATTAACAGGAGAAAGAAGCGAGCCTTCCGTGGACAGGTTTCTCTCGATCTGGACATTGAAAAACATGTTCTCAGACAGATGAAAGGTTTGTAACGTCAGTCATTTCTGTAACAATTTCCGAATTCAGACAACCTTTCTGCAGATTTAGTTTTTTCCTGTTTTGTCATTTATCTTTTTATCAGCTGGTCAAAACACATTAATTTGAGGAGGAATTAATCCATGTCCTATTTGGTCTACATCTACTTATCAAGAATATGTCCATTGATTCAGCCAGTGGAGACAGTACTTTCATGGGTGGGAATTTGTTTTGGCGCATTTTTTATGTCTTCACCCAAGATCTTCAGATGTCATACCCTTATTTTCATGTGTGACAGATTAACTTTTTAAGGGCCTATATTCTCAAAGCTCTGTTAGCACTAAGATAGCCATAAGTACCAGACATTAACATTGGCTTACAACTCCCTAAGCAATAAGATAGTCATAAGTTACACTTTGGCATTGACTTCATTAATCTTAGCACTCAGAGAGTTTCTAAAATCAAAGCCTAGTACGATATAGATTTCTTTCATTCACTACCTCTAAACTTATATGCATTTCCTTGTTTGTTTACAAACATATAACAACAATCAATACCTTGATCAAGTCTAGAAATAGACATGTCAAACTTTTGAGTCACAGCAGTCGCACGAGCTAGCACGTGCAAAGACAAACTCACGCCCACAATCCCTCAGCCTAAGAGATCACTTTCCTTGTTGTTCGCAACCTGTCAAGACGTTGCTGTTTTGACTGTGAAAAAGTTTCTTACCTTGTGCTACGAAACCTCCCAAGTGTTTTCTGTATCCTGATTTCGTGAGATTTATCCATATAATCTTCTTTTCATGTTTGTAATCCTATTTACTCAGGTATTTCGCCTTTTTTTCTCGAACATGATTGTTCTAAAATGGCGTCTTTCTTCCTCGTGTTTTCGAACACGTCACGGAAATTTATCTTGTTAAATTTTTCGTGTTGATTTTTTATTCTTATATGCCTTATAATACTTATTTAGCCATTTCATGCTTAGCTAAATATGTTTTTGGTATTTTATTTGCCTCGATTTATTTCCGTCGGTATTCGGGCTCGGTAAGGCCGTATGCTTGTCGACTCAATTATCGATTTTTTCTATGGGCGTTGACTGCGCGTTTCTCGCCTACAGTCATTTTACGACGCTTCAATTTCCACATGATGTGTTGTGTTTATATATATTGTGTTTATATATAACTAATGCTTTTTCTTTTTATGTGGAATTCTATGTACGGGAATTTCACATTACTCTACAATTATATTTCTATATATTTATATATATATTTATATTTATATATATTAATTCATCACTTACTTTATATATATTTTTTGATATATATAACCATTTCTGTTTTTTGTTTATGTGAGTTTTCTATGTACGGAAATTTCACATTATACATATTTATATATTCATATATATAATTTATCACGTCCTCTACATTTATTGATTGGACAGTGTGTTATATTTTCTGTGTGTTAATGATTTTCCTTAACTGTTCACAGTATCATGAATAACTCCAAGAAGTGTGTGGGCTGCAGCAAGTTCATGTCGGTGCTGGACCCTCATCTCTACTGCCCACGCTGTTATGGTGTGAACTGCTCTCTGGACCAAACTTGTGAGTTTTGTGACAGTCTGGACGAGCCAGCCTTCAACGCCTACATCGCCTCCCGCAAGAGAAGCCTTGCTAAGGTCTCGTCCAAGTCGTCCACCGTCTCTGTTCCCCCTAGTCAGGGCGACCTAGCTGCGGACCTGGCAGAATTCCGGAAGATGGCGGCGACCATGATGCCCCTGATGAATAAACTTATGGGCTTCGCGGACGACGCTGCGAGTTCTGAGGGTCAAAGGCTTCCCCCGTCGCCAGGGCGAGACTTAGTCTCCCACATAACTGGTCGGCGGGGGGGTGAAGAGAAGCATGAAGAGGACGTTATCTCCATCGACGCCCCTTCAGCCATCGACTCGGCCCGCCCCACTCCGTCTTCCAGGGACCCTAGGCTCTTGAAGAAGACCAAGGGCAAGCTTCCCAAGTCTGCTACGATCCCGAGACAGGACCAGGCAGACATCGGCACGGCCGCTAACGGGACCCGTAAGACCAAGAAGTCGAATCGTGCGGACCCTCCCGGCGGTTCCGCTCCAGCCACGCCGGTACCCAACAGCAGTATTGTCCAGTACTCCGGCTCCTCCTCTTCCTCGCCCCGTACGGACCGGCGGTCCGCACGGAAGGACCAGCAGGATGTGGACCCACAGGTTTCCATGGAACCACAGGACGCATCGGACCCGCACGGATCCAGCGAGCACCAACGTTCCGGTGATCCCCAGCGCACCGTGGATACCCAACGGGACGACCACCGCAAGCAGGTCAACCACACTCCATCGGACAGCCAGCGCTCGGTGCCTCGTCAGCAGTCCAAAAGGAAGTCAACAGAGCCTCCGGAGATCTCCTTCTACGGGCCTCAACCAGAGCCTCCACAAAAGAAGTCGAAGGAAGGGGGTTCAGAAGAATCTTCCTTTCCGACGTTAAGCTGGTATGACAAGATCGACGAGGTTTACCGCCACTTTCCGGACCTCGAACGGCCTCCAGCGCAATCACAGCCTATTCACAATGATATCAGCAGGGGGGTACCCAAGGTGAAGGCCACTCCAGCGAATTCTCTTCCTCCTCCAGAATCTTCGGCTCAGCTAGCGGCTCAACTCTCGGACAGGGTCGGGTCTCTGGCCTTTGATAAACAACCAGCCCGGAGCTCCTTTTACAGGTCTTTCCCTTACAAGACCCATAATGCGAAGTTTGCCAGTACAGAGGAGACCCTGTTGGACGACAACTTCAGATACCTTTTGGGCAAGGGCACACCCTCGGACCAGATTAATGTGCATGATTCCCGTCTGAGGGAAGTGGAGACGTCGGTCCATAAAGCAATGCAAACCTCCTCTTACATCCATTGGTTCGCCGCCACCGCAGCCAGACAGTTCCCTATCATCCCGGATTCGGCGGTTCCCACTGGCTCCACCTCAGTTCCGTTTTCATCTCTGGCCACCGCGTTCGCCTTCTTCGACTCCCTAGGAGATGCAGTTCTCGACCTGGACAGACACCTGCTTTGGATCCAGTCTCAGCTCACTCTTCTTCGCCGGTCTGCTTACGTGAAGCAGCTACCCCAGAATACAGATCCTAAGATTAAGGAGATGCTGTACCAGGCTCCTCTGTTCGGAGGTACTCTATTCGGGGACTCAGTGACTAAGGCCTTAGAACGCAAGGACAAGGAGATGGAAAGAAAGAAGAATGAGGATATCCACAACCTTGTCTTGTCTGCTTCTCCCAGAAGGAGACAGTCTCCCAGGAACAAGCCGTCCACTCCGTCCAGGAAACAAGGTTTCCAAAAGAACCAGGGACCTTCTACGCCCAAGAGGAATTTTGACAAGTTCCCTCGCTATGATAAGTTCTCGACTCCCAACAAGAGTGGTGGACGAGGCCGAGGCAGAGTCCAGCAGCGGGTTTGACGACCCAACACCCGTTCCCATCCAGTCATCAACCCTTGTCCGCCCCCCGACCTTCCCGTTGAATGTAGTTCCTGGTCAGGTCGGGGGTCGTCTTCAACAATTTGCCATCAATTGGCCAATTGTTTCAGACGACCCCTGGATCCTGTCCGTAGTCTCCCAGGGCTACCGACTGATTTTCGATTCTCTTCCTCCGACGACTTTCATCCCGGAGGGGCCCCGTTTTCATTTTTCTGGTCGTCCTTTGGTGGCAGCAGAGGATGCAATTCAGAAGCTTTTGCTGAAGGAGGCAGTTATAGAACTGGATCCGGCCACGGTTTCCCGCGGGTTCTATTCTCCAGTTTTTCTGGTTCCGAAGAAGGACACGGACGAGTTGCGGATGATCATAGATCTGAAGATTCTGAACCGGAACTTCCTGCAGAGACCTCCGCACTTCAGGATGGAGTCGATACCGGCGCTGAAACTGGCTCTAAGACCAGCGGACTGGATGGTCTCGTTAGACCTCAGGGATGCGTATCTCCACGTCCCGATTCACCCAGCGTCCCAGAAGTATCTTCGTTTTGCTCTCAACGGCAGGCTGTTCCAGTTCAGGGTTCTTCCTTTCGGGATCTCGATAGCACCTTGGCTATTCACTCGCATCACAGCTCCGGTCCTGAGTTTTCTTCACTCCAGGTCCATCAGGATTCACGGGTACCTGGACGACTTCCTCTTACCAGACCAGTCTCATCGCGGTCTGGAGACGAACAGAGACCTTGCCGTTTTTATTTTGGAACATCTGGGTTTCATCGTCCATCCGGAGAAGTCAGACTTCACTCCGTCCCAGAGAGTAAAGTATATCGGAGCCATCTTCGACACGGGGATCTCAAAAGTTCTACCACCGGAGGACAGGGTCACGGTCGCTCGGAATTTGATCCATTCCATGTCTCAGTCTCCACAAACCTTAAGGCAATGGATGTCCCTGTTGGGCAAGCTCACGAGCATGCAGGATTTGACCAACAGGGGGAGGCTGAGACTCCGTCACTTTCAGTTTTGGATCAACTCCGTCAGATCGCTCGAGCTTTCGACTCTTTGTTGTCCTCCTCCAGAGATTCTCCACTCGCTTCGTTGGTGGCTTCAAAACCAGAACGTTCTGCAGGGTGTTCAGTTGGTCCCTTTCATGCAGGATGTTCTGCTGGTGACGGACGCTTCAAGTGTGGGTTGGGGAGCTCACCTGATGGACCAGATGATTCAGGGGTCTTGGTCTCTGGAAGAAGCTCCTCTACACATCAATCAGCTAGAACTGTTAGCCGTTCTGAAGTCTCTTCAGTTCTGGCAGGACCAGCTGAAGGGAAAGAAGCTGATGTTGGCCTCAGACAACACCACGGTAGTGGCTTACGTCAATCGCCAGGGAGGCACTCGATCAAAGGGATTGCTAGACCTCTGTCTTCGTCTGTTCGACTGGATCGACAGGAACGGCTGTCAAATCAGGGCCAGACACATTCCGGGCCATCTGAATGTTCTGGCAGACAACCTGTCTCGTCCGAACCAGATCCAGTCAACAGAATGGACTCTGCATCCCACATCCTTCAAGATGGTCTCAAACTTGTGGGAATCCCCGATGATAGACCTGTTTGCGACCAGACTCAACACACAGCTCCCGGTCTACGTCAGTCCAGTTCCGGATCCTCAGGCCTTCGCCGTAGACGCAATGTCGATCAGCTGGGACGGTCTCCACGCTTACGCCTTCCCTCCGCCAGCATTGATTCCAGCAGTGTTGGAGAAGGCGAGACGTCACAGTTGCATCATAATTCTGATTGCTCCAGCGTGGCCCAATCGTCCTTGGTTTCCGGATCTGTTGACGGCGTCGTCTCATCCGCCGGTGCAACTGTCAGTCTTTCCAAAGTTACTAAGACAGCCAAGGTCCGACAGGTTTCATCGAAATCCCGAGTCCCTTTGTCTTCACGCTTGGAGGTTATCCAGCGTAATCTCAGGAGTAGTGGGTTCTCCCAAGAAGTTGCAGAAGCTGTCCGTGGAGGGCTCAGAGCTTCTACCTCTGCCCTCTATGATTGCAGATACAGCAAATTCACCGAGTGGAAGCAGCAATTCCAGCCTGATGCTGCTATCTCCATTCCGCTCGTCGCTGAGTTCTTGCTCTTTCTAAGGAAAGAGAAGAAGTTGAAGGCTGGGACGATCGATGGCTACAAGTCAGCTTTGACATCTGCCTTGGCCTTACAAGGTGTCGACTTGGCCAGAGACCAGACCATTCATCGCTTGGCTAGATCGTTCCAGTTAGAGGATCTGAAATCTCCCAAGTTTCAGCTCAAGTGGAATTTGTCTGTGGTCCTTTCAGCTCTACTCGCAGATCCGTTTGAGCCTATTAAAGATGTTTCCCTGCAGTTCTTATCCTGGAAGACAGCTTTCCTCTTGGCGCTGGCTTCCGCAAGCAGGGTTTCGGAGTTACATGCTTTGGACTTTTCCACCATGACGCATTCTAAGAACTGGCAGTCTGTTTCCCTAACGACCCTTCCCGGTTTCGTAGCCAAAAACCAGAAGTCCATTGCTGGTCCCTTGGGAAGAAGATGCTTCTCTGTTCCGGCTCTGTCCGCTGCCATTTCAGACGGCATGGAGAAGGATCTTCTTCTCTGTCCAGTTCGAGCCCTGAAGGAGTACGTGAACAGAACCAAGTCCTTTAGAAGGGGTAGGCATAGATTGTTCCTTCCATGTCTTCCTACTTCCGACAAGGACATTTCCAAGAACACCGTTTCAGCTTGGCTGAAGAAAACGATTAAGGCAGCCTATCATAAATCTGCGTCCACTCCGCCGATTTATGGTAAGGTGTCTTCACATGAGATTAGAGCCTGGGCTACGTCAGCCCCCCTCTGGCACTCTGCCTCGGTTGAGGACGTCATCTCCGCTGGGTATTGGGCCTCCTCGACTACCTTCTCAACATTCTACCTCAGGGATGTCCAGTCAGATCTCCAGGGCCTCCACCAACTGGGACCGTTCGTCGCAGCCGGTGCAGTCCAGTCATCCAAGCAGTAGCATAGGTAATTACAACTCTTATTTGAAGAGGTTGTAAGGACGGAGTTCCTCCTTCTCGCTGAGAAATCCTATGTTGGCCTCGGCAGTTAACGGTTGTAAATCCACGACTGTCCAGGCCAGCCTACCATTACTTGGTTTAGCAGGAACTTCGTTCTTGTGACCTCGGTTTTTGGTTAAAGGCATGATCTCTTTTTTGAGTCACAGCACCGCTAGCTGATCTCCTACCCTCCGCCGATCTGTGGGAATCTGCATATAAGTTTAGAGGTAGTGAATGAAAGAAATTTAACAAAATTACAAGTATTTTGTATATTTTTGAATGATACCTACCTCTAAACTTATAGTTTGTAACCCGCCCGGACCTCCCCACGGAACGGATACCAGCTTCTTTGGGTTGCATGCTTCAAGGAAAGTGGTCTCTTAGGCTGAGGGATTGTGGGCGTGAGTTTGTCTTTGCACGTGCTAGCTCGTGCGACTGCTGTGACTCAAAAGTTTGACATGTCTATTTCTAGACTTGATCAAGGTATTGATTGTTGTTATATGTTTGTAAACAAACAAGGAAATGCATATAAGTTTAGAGGTAGGTATCATTCAAAAATATACAAAATACTTGTAATTTTGTTAAGATTATGGTGTTTGATGCAGGAAGACGTATAGAGGAGTTGAACCCCGGTCAGTACAAGTCCACTCTCAGTCCCACGCGGCCGGTCGTCATCGAGGGCAACTGGCAGAATCTCACCGCTCAGGAACAGGTCAAACACGACAATGTTCATAAGCTACAGGTAATCTTCCTGGATGTTTTGATGTGGAAATCATTATGTGACATGTATTTTGGATAATTAGTTATGTCCATAAGAGAAGAGAAAATAAGAAGAAAAGGTTCTGATTTTTAGCTCTTTCTCCTTCAACATGAGAGATACCTAAATAAAATATTTCTTATTGACATCCATATAAAATTTTAATCAATTATGGTGTTGAAAACTTCCATACACTATTTAGTAATTAAGAGATTACTATTCATTTTCACAGCAACCTTTTATTGTGAAAATCAATTTGATTTGTGCAAGTAACACAACTATGAAATACATTAAATATTCACTGAAATTACACAAATTCTGTTGACAGACCCACCTGGGTGAAATCCACGCCAACCAGGAACTTGGACTGGCTAACGTGAACCTGAAGGGTAGACTCTACCACCAGCCTGACATGGTTCGTATTGTTACTTACACGTGTAGGATAAACCATGACTACATGGGCTTCTGTTTTTTTGCTGAGAGGGAGAGGGGAGAATGTGGCCATTTTTGAAGACTAACGTTGACCCATAAACTTTTAGTTTGTTAGTTTCAAACCTTTGAGATCATGGTATTGTAGGTAACACTTATATAGGATAAAATACAAATAGGAGGGATTACAATCTTCCGTAACAGTGATTAGTGCTTTATCCAACTTATAAACCATCTGAGATAAGTAAGACATTAATGTGTAACACTTATAAAGGGTATAATTTGAATCTCTTAAGTTAATTATGTCAGCCAACAATGACCTTTTGCTAATGCCTTTTGACTACGATAGTCATTGTGCACTTGTTCATGGCTCCAATTTACAAGAATGAATAAGAAATCAATCACATGTAAAGAGTATATAGAGAATACTAAGTGATGTCCCGTTTAATTACATCTACCGGTATATGGAATAGTGAGAGGCCAAATGCCATTCACAAATTTGTTTAAAATGCTATAGTATTGGACCGAGTTTATTATTCTATTTATTATTTAGTGATTTAAACCAAGCTAGATTGGAAGAAACTGAACAAGTATGACATCACATCAATTAAACAAAATTCTAGATTGCTGGAACTGAGATATCTTCAACTTGAAATTTTTCTCTTTTTTTTTTCTTCTTTTTTTTGTTTGTTTCAGAAGTTATACATATACATTCAAATACATCGACATATCAATTAACATTCGACTTGAAATATGTTTATGTGACTTACAGAAGCGAGTGTTGGTGTACCCTAACGGGGAGAGTCTGGAACGAGCGGTGTACATCTGGGGGGAGAACATGGACCAGCTGCTAGAGGCGGCCACTCAGAAACTCTCTCTCTGGAAGAAAGCTAAACTCTTCTACAACGATAATGGCAAAGTGGTGGGTGATTCTACAAATTAATTTCACAAATTATTTTAAAATTGATTAACAGGTAATATTGGCATGGCAACACAGGACTGTTAAATTCTGATATCACCCTCCTATCAAATGTCTCAAATTAGTAGATGTAACAATTAACAAGCATCCCTATGTTTCCCTTATAACAGTAATACCGGTAGTAATAATTGCTTGCCTAGAGATTGTCATATTGGCAAATCAGTAATTGAGGCTCTTGATTAACCTATTTTGAATAAAAACTTGAAATGTTTTATGTAGCATGTTTATCATTACAGATTGAGACATTTGAAGACAATCTATTTTACACATGAAAATAGAGTACTTCTATCACTATCAAGAAAATTATGCTAATACATTCATTGACAGGTTGAGACATTTGAGGACCTAGCACGTGACCAGCTGGTGTGTGCTTCAATGGGAAAAGGTTACAAGAAGCCGCGAAACAGTCAGATGGATGTGGAAGTGAAGGCCAACTGGGGTCGCGCTAGGCGGCAGCATGGACCCTCGGTCACTGACCTGACAGTCAACGCGAAGGGCAACACTAAAGTTGATGTAAGTTGGTTGTTGAGTTGTTTCAGGAAGGGTTCATTTTGTGTACTGGTATGGGGGTAAACTGAGGTGGCATAAGGAGCATTTCTCTGCTCGCTCACTTGACAACATTTAGGTATAAGCTGTATTCAGAAGGGTAAGTTGTGAATTCTCAAATGTGAATGTAAAACAGAAACACAGTGATTCAACCAGTCTGTCATCCAAACCCTAAAATCAAGTTCAATTAAGGCAGGCCTCAATCTCAAACTTCAGAGATTCCATTTCATTTCATTGTCTATAATATGAATAAATTTCTCTAATCATCTCACTCAAAATATCTCATTATTTCACTCTCTTCATCTAATTACAGCTGCTGCCAAAATTCTAGAATTATGTATAATTCTGTGCTTTGTTTTCAGGTTGATCCGTTCGGTCCACCGGAGCTAGCTCTGCCACTTGAAGGCTCAAAGTAGACACTTTGATATATCCGAAAATCTACCGAATTTAGTTTTAGTGCTTGAGACCAGTTGCGAGTTTGTGTTGCACGCACTTCCATAGGTCTAGTGTTGAACTCTTCCAGCCACCTGTTGTACTATTATTGCTTTTATAGGGAGTTGGTATTCCGTCCAGGCATTGACATCTGATTTTAATTGACTAGTTGAGGTATTGATTGTTAACTAGCAATGTGATACGAATTTTTAAATCTTTATTTATTTAACTTTAATTTTCAGGAATATAGAACCTGAAGGATTTTTTGGGCTGATCTAGCTTAGTGGATTCTTTGAAGTGAAATAAGGATATTGGAAATATTTGTAATAATTTATATGATTTCTTGATCTATATCTTGCATTAAGATCATAAGATGAATATGAAATGGAAAAGATGGATATAGTGCAAGTGATTTATGACAATTTTAGATCATTTGTACATAATGATTATGAATACTTTTCAAATCATTTTACAGAATAAAACATATATAGAGTTTGTAGTACTTTGAGCCTGTTGATCTCATATATAAGTGGAGACAGAATATTCATGTGTTATGTTTGTTTTCTTTGTTTGACGCTCTGTCTCATCACTTTATCAAGATTTATAGCAAGCTTTTCATGGGTTTATGGTTCTTACTGCAAACATCAAAATATTTATTCAGCGCATTTCTAGTCATAAAAACTAAGATCTGATCTTCTTTCCATTTGTTGATTGTTTTTAGAAAATCTCTTAATTTTGTCACATTTGTGGCTTGTGGATTAAAATCAAACGCACAAAACGATGATGACTGCAATCGTATGTAGTGTTGTCATAAATATTTGCACAAAAATAATTACATGTTATAAAAATATCTCCTTGAGATATATAACCTTTGATGCAAACTTAAGTCTAAACCTCTTTCATTCTTTGATCATTTAAATTTTGTTTAAGAATTTCTATACAAGCTGCACACTGTGACCTTGCACCAAATGTAATTAACATGTTTATATACACAACCAAACTGTGATATTTGTTGTCTTGTTATCAATGTTCTCAACCAGAATCCATCACTTGTTGAAGTGCCTCACAGTTGGAGAAGATTTTTGTATTGTCAAGATTTCATCATGACCTTTGTAAATCTGTTCTCGGTGAAATTGTTTTATGAGCTGATCATACGAGGATGATAAAGACATTTGGGCTGGAACGTACTAATTATATACATAAAGAGAGTGTTCTATCAAGGTATTTATTATTTTTTTTAGAGGACATGTCTGTTTACATATGTTATTTATACTTGATTATTGTACAATCCAGTTAAACCTCACCACTGAGGGTAACATTTTGATGCCTTTATATTTGAAACTTTTATACAACGGGCTCATATTCATTAAAAAGAATAAAAACAATGTGTTGTGAAGCTGTTCATCGGTGCTACGAGTGTGGACAGTTTTGCTTGCATTATGAGACATTGTTGAACAATTAAATTATTAGTTCCTTTATGGATATGCTATCAATAGGTTTTATTATTGAATATACAATGTTTTTATTATTTCACGTATTGCACAAAAACAAGATGGCAGATCCTCTGATAAGAGACATTTTAGAAGATTATAGAAAGAAGAAAAAAAAGTTCTCTGTATAATCAAATAATGTTGAGGATATAATAATTAGTTCATATTACTTAATCATAATATTCTAGATACATTCTGTAATAAAGGAATAGTTCCAGCTCTATTAAAAGTGTTTGTCAACAGCCAAAACACACTGACAAAATCAATTTTCTTACTCATCAAGGATTATATTTATCATATATATTCAAACTGTTTCATAGTATTTCATCAGTTTTTTGCTTTGATGAACTTTTCATGTATCGTATTGTGATACATTCCATTTCCGTCCTAATTAATATGTTTTTATGTTTTTTATAATATTGATATTTTTTAATCACTTTTGATTATGTACATTTGTTTATTCTTATAATTATAGTTTATCCATTTACTAATTTATGTGGCTAGTTGTATAATTTCATATACTTAAACTTGCCAGAACAATTACATACTCTTTAATTTCATAAGATTTAGCAATAGAGTTTTATATATCATCTGTGATTTATAATGGCAATTTTATTGTTTAACATGTTCATGCTATTTAGGATATATGTTAATTGAGGAAGCTTATTAGAATAAAATTGATATATATATAAATATTGATGCTTCTTTTTTCTTTTTCATGGTTAATTAATTGATTTCGTTACTCACATCACTCCTAAAATCCAGGGGTCTGTTGGTCTGAAGAAAGAAAATGTATTCTTGTATCTTATGGAATGCGTACCTGTAAATAGTTCCGTTTTCATAAATTTACTTTATCCAACAAAGTAGAAGCTCCTGTAAAATGCATTCACAACCCACAGAGGTTACGGTAACATAAAAAACATGAGCCACATCATCCTTATCAGTGTGAAGGCCTATCAAATCTCCGTTTAATTGAAGCATCTATAAACTATACCTTCCATTGGATTTAAGCAACTATAAAATATCTCTCCATTGAATTTAACAACCTATAAGATATAACCTTTCAATTGAATTGAAGCACCTATAAAATATATTTTCAACTGAATTGAAGGAATTGTACAATATACCTTCCACTGAATTGAAGCACCTATAAAATATAACCTCTCCATTGGATTGAACGACCAATACAATATACTTTCCCTTTGAATTGAAGCACCTATAAAATATAACCTTTCCATTGAATTGAAGCACCTATAAAACATAACCTCTCCATTGAATTAAAGCAACTATTAAATATAACTTCCATTGAATTTAAGCGCCTATAAACTATACCTTTCATTGAATTGAAAACCTATAATATAATCCATCCATTAAATTATATCATCCAAAAATTACGCCTAATTCACTCAACCCAGAAAAGTAGAGGAACATTAATAAAATATTATCAATTTCAACCCCCCTCGACACAAACATAATATTATTGTTTGTTCAATCCATTCATCTGAATCATCAAATCGAAGATTTAGGTATTACAGGTGGGAAATACAAACTCTTTCATCTAATTGAAGCACTATAAAATGATCTCCCATTTAATAGGTCCTTCAGAATCTAAGATGCTGTAAAATATCACCTTCTATCCTGTTGCAACGTCTTGAACAAATCAACATCAAACCTGTTACATTGGTCTTCATTGAAATTCACTGTGAACAATGAATGCTCTTGTTAAATATTCATTTTACTAAATATACATGATCCATAGAGAAGGGTTTCTTTTTTAAAATTTCGATTACAAAGTAAAGACACACTTAACTATGTAGTGTTTGCTCATAATAATGAAGTTACCTATAATATACAAAACACGTACGATAATAATCTCTCTTTACTGTTAGGGATGTGCATGTGGACATGGGTGTGGACATGGGTTTAGACGCCAGGTGTATGACCGTTTGAAAGAAATAGACGCCGGGTGATAAGATGCGTAAAGTTTTTAAAGACATGCAATGTATATATGACTCTTAAAAAAAACATTGTTCCCGTACAATAATCAATAAATACTCACCAAAACAAATTTAGATTCAAGAAGTTTGTCATGGTTGCATTTCTATATGTTTGTTAGGCGATGTTGTATAAAACCAAAAAAATGAACAGATGCCGGTGTAGCAGTCTCAAATGACTCTACTGGCTCATATGGTGTCCCAACTGTTACACGTGCCATTTGTCACACACTACAATACACATAATTACACAGGCCATTGCACACACAGGTAACTACCTCTTACCTATCAATGAAGAATGGAATGGTCCAAATCCGTTAGAAAGAGAACGCAAAACAGATGATTAGCACTACATACATTATTTATTTTGGCTTTTGTGTCATTCATGTTTCATATAATTTTGTTATCATGAGTCATTACCATGAGTCACGTTCAAGCACTAGACATCAACACTGGACATCATTTCATTATTTACATTATTTACATTATAAATGAATTATATTTACGTTTTGAAATTTGGATGTTATATTTCTGTGACAGTACAATCCTGTCATAAACATGACCTCCATCATTAAACACATCTCTAATGTGAACAATACCAGCATTCACCCAGTCTTGGTAAAAAAGACTTTTTTTGTTGACAACAATATATGTATTGTTCCATATTATAGCATTGAACATATCCACTTCATTAGGACAATAAAAAAAAATCATATCTCTAAAATAGTTTCATAAAAGCTAGGTAATTTCACAGGGAGTCTTTTCACTCTATAGTTACAATGTAGAAGGAAAGGGAGAGTTAATCTGAAGGTTTATCAAGACTAGTTATTGCAAGTTGTTTGAATATTCCTAAATATGTTATCAAGAAGGTTAATAGAGAAATGTTCCAGTTTATATGGAAACGTAAAACAGAGAAGGTAGCAAGGACTAAAGTTATCCAATTAATAAATCCAACACCCTCGAGTCCCTGAAACGATACCTGGAGCAGAGACAAGTGACAACGACCTACTTGAGATTCTTTAACCCAACAGAAAGACGATTCGCATCGGCTCAAGTTAATGTGTTGGTTCAGGACAAGGACAAACTCGAGGACCCATCATTCTGGCCAGAAAACATCATTGTCAAACCATGGTTGTCAAAAGAACAGTTCTGGCAAAACATTAACAATAGAGTGAGAGCACATGGCAATAAGTACAATGAAGAGAAATAAATTGCTAAACCTATAATGTGCTGGAATGCACGTGGAATTATGTCAAGTGTACCATACCTTAACAAATGCTTACAAGAACATCAAATAGACTTTTGTGCTATTTCAGACCATCAACTCAAACAATACAACTTGTGTTTTTTAAACGTTTTAAATGAAAATTACCTTGCCATTGCCAGCCCGGCACCAGATTCACATCACCAGACCAACAGAGCCTGTTCAAGCGGAGGGACTGCAATACTCTACCACAGGAGACTGCAACAACATGTATTAGATCTAGATTTGGACTGTGACAGTGGACGACTAACTGGAATGCAACTTGATCACCAAGACAACAGTTATACTTACCTTATTGCAGTATACTTACCTCCATCTAACAGGTCACTTGAGGTGTTTCTCCACTATCTGCAACAACTACAAGACAGTTATGCAACGTATTCGATGAGAGGCAGAGTCATTATCCTTGGTGACTTCAACGCAGGACTGCCTGGACCAAGATACACCAAACGTCTCGACCAGAGAGGGCTCGCTCTAACAAACTTTGTAAAAACCAACAACCTTGTACCTTTAAACATGCAGTCTGATTGTAAAGGCCCGGTTTCAACCTTCCAAGCATATGAGGGTGGACCCGACTCTGCTATTGATCATATTCTTGTGCCAGAAGAACTCTTAGGCCTTGTGTGTCACACTGAAGTAAAGGGAGATAATCCATTCAATGTGTCAGATCATCACCCGGTCATCTGCTCATTAAAAGAAATAACTATAGAAACTGGCACCATGCCAACACATTTCTCCAGACCATCATGGGAAAAGGCGATTCGGAATGGTACGTTAAGAGATTATACTTGCAGTGTGTCAAATCTTCTCTGGACTATTACCTTGCCAACTCTTGAGTACACTGTGGACGACATTGAAACGTTATATGACAATATTGTAAACTGTGAGAGACAACTTGTGGTGCAGTATTGTGGACTCCTGCTCCGTAGACATAAGTGTTGCACTACACAACAAAAGTGACTTAAATCTTATATGCTGCTTGCTGTCATGTAAGGCTCCCGTACCATCCTGTCGAGAAGTTGAAGACACATTTGCCGAAGCTGTTGTAAAAGGTCTATTCGAAATAAGAAGATGCCTGGACCCAGTAAAAGAATTACATCCCCATTCCCATACATGAAAGCAATTTTAATGCATGATCTTCACAAATATCTGTATATGTAAATTTTCCCTATTGTAATATTATTTCTTGTAAATGTAACTCTCCTTTGGAGGAATAAAGAATATATATATATAAATAGTCTTAATCCTTTTGACCCCCTTCATCCCTTTAGCGCTTGGTCTTAATCCTATTGATCTTTCATCTAATGAGGAGATTGGACTAGTTCATTATTGTTACAGGTATGTAGGTGATTACCTCCAAAGCTGAGTGTGTAACAACTGGGAATTGTCTTGTGTGTGACAAATGGCACGTGTAACTAATGGCAGGATACCCGCATGGTTCCATATGCGTGTAGGCTTATGCTAAGTTGGTGATACAAGACCATGATTATATAACATAAATTTATACACAAAAATATTAATTCTGGACAGCTGACAAACGAAAAACAAATTTGTTTGACAAGAGAGGAAAACTACTGAAGTAGGCCTACTTTATATTTTGATAATTTTACGAAGACTATTTTTATCAGGGAGAAAACACAAGGGTGGGGTTTTGGTAGACATTTAAAAACCTGAGGGTGGCTTGGAATGAAAAGTAAAACCGAGGGCCCTCATGATCTAAGTTTGAGGCGCACATACAATATCACAATGTTGGGAACAGAGCAGAATAGATATCAACAAACAATCCTCTGTGGTCTAGTCTTCGACTACCAATCGGAGGGTTGCAGGTTCAATTCCCGCCATATCAACTATGCAAATTTTAAAGTTGGAATTTTTTTAGTACCTAACTGAACAGGAGATTGACGATATTTGGAGTAAGGTCTTACAATTAGATTGTTAAATGTTAAAAATTAACCTGCTATGAGGCCAACTTTCGACGGTTGGTAAAACCCCTAGTCGTGGTAAAACCTTAAAATTCGTGTTGAAACCTGCTCAAAGGTTATAACAAGAAATGCAGTTACCTCACAATGTACAGAGATATTCCGAGATAGGTTTATATGCAGAGAATAGGGATGTTTCTAGACTAGGCTTTATTTTTAGGAAAAGATTACTGGATAAACCACGTTTCTTTAAATTATCTGCTTTGACGTACATAATTGATGTGATCTTTTTTCTCTTGGAATATATTGTACTACCGTCGGTCCGTATACAGATTATGATAACGTAGATATCTGATTAGGGGAAAATGGGGGAGAATGGGATATAGTTGGGTAAAATCAGATTATGCTTGATACGAAACTAAAATCTGTATTAGCAGCTCAAAAACGATGTAAAATAACGTCTAAAGTCACCAAACACTATCCAGCATAGGTGACCTTGACGTTATGTCTGTCTGTCCGTTTGTTAGTAATCATTTCGTTTTCGGAACAGAACTCGAAAACCGTTCATATATTTCTGAAACTTTCCATGTGTATTAACCACCAACTGAATTGGTGCCTTTTGATATTTTCAGATTTCTGAAATTTTGTTTTTCGTTTCCATAGAAACGTGTTGAATTTGGACTTTGTTCAGAGACAGGTTTGTTTCCGGAGCACTGCTCCGAAACCATTCATCATGTATTCCTGAAACTTTGCATGTGTATTACCCACTAACTGAAGTGGTGCCTTTTGATATTTTCAGATTTCTGAAAATTTTATTTTTTTGTTCGTTTCCATAGAAATGTGTTGAGTTGGGACTTTGTTCAGAGACAGGTTTGTGCTCCAAAACTCTTTAGCATATCTTCCTGAAACTTTGCATGTGTATTACCCACTAATTGAAGTGGTGCCTTCTGGTATTTTCAGATTTCTGAAAATTTTCTTTTTTTTCTTTTTCCATAGAAACGTGTTTGGTTTTGACTGCTTCTGGAGCAGAAGTTCAAAACCCTTAACATACCTCAGCATGTGTATTACCCACTAACTGAACTACAGAAGTAGATACACAAGTATCTGTCAAAGATGTTTTACAAATTTTGTGGGACCGGTGGGTTATGTCATCTTCTGATGACTCTTGTTTGGGTTTAGAGCTTTATTCAATTCTATTTTTTTCTGTTTCCATGGCAAACGTTTTGGTCTTTTAAAAGGATATAACCCAGTTTGGTTTGGAGCATTGGCTATGTAGCTCATCAGGATATGCATGCTTTATTATCTAAAAAACATGTTCAAGTTATATAATGTTACCGTCAATATGTCAAATCAGTCATTTGGCAAAATGCCTAAATGTTTCAGGCATTTTGCCAAATGGCTGTGACGGTCAGTCATTTGACAAAATGACTAATTTTCCTAGGCATTTAGCTAAATGACTGAAAAATAACACCAGGCATTTTACTAAATGCCTAAATGAAAAAAAAGAAGAGATTTTTAAGGAAATGTTTTATTTCAGAATATATTAACAAAATTCAAGAACAGTTCACAATCAAAGTCAAGTCAAAGATAGTTTATTTGTACTTAAGGCCTCTGGCCCATATACAATGTTATGTATACAATACAGTTTTACAGAATTGTGTGAAAAAATGTAATATGTAACAATGAAATTCATGTAAAATGACATTCATTTGGCGGTATGCCAGATACAAATGAACAAACAATCCATAAGTCACTAATTTCCATTTAACAAGTTGCGTCTTAGTTCCATGCCATGTTTTATAAATAGAGATAATTTGTGGATAACATCCTTATTATTTGATGACAAAATAGAGACATATCCTTTTGTACTCGTTTTTGATAGGAAACTTTCTGGTATGTATTTAATTCTTAACTTAGTCAGTATAATATGGACAATCAAATGTAAAATGTATTTCGTCTTCTATAGCATCATTACATAATGGACAAAGTCGCTGTACTCTTTCAAGAGAAGCGTACCTTCCATAGTTTATCATAAGTTTAAGCAAACCAAGTCTGTATTTGATATATAACTTTCTTAAAAGATTATTTGTCAGGATTGACAAATATTTTTCCGGTTCTAATAGATTCTTAAATTTTCCATACAAATTATAACGTGAATTGTTTTCTATATTGGATTGCCATCCCTGATAAAACATATTAATTGCTACGTTGCGAAAAGCTTTCAAGAACATTTGTACATCGCCAACATTTTGATTAAGCCATATAAAACCATATCCATGGGAAAATATCAATTGTCTAATATGCGATACCCATGTTATTTTACCAATACTATCTAAGTGAAACATCATATTATAAGCTATCTTCAGAAACCGATGTTCCGGCATACGAAGAATATTAAACCAATATTTTAGTTCACAATCAGGACATATAGTCAAGAGTTGTAGCACACTTCACATGACTATTTATTACAGCAGTTAACACTTGAATGGCATCTACTATTGCACAGGATGTTTTTTTTCTCTACATTTGCAACATCTTGTAGCACATGTGTCCCCACCTCCACAGTTACATAAAACATAAAACCCTGCCCCCCATGTGATCGATTCCGCTTTGACAGCCTCACGCAGTGACACACATTTAGATTTTTCAATTGCTTCCAAACTTTTTCTGGACAAAGATCAAATTGATTTCGTGAGAACTTTCCTTTCAATGTACCTGACGGACTACCTATTGTTTACTGGCCATCTTTAATAGTCATAATTACACCTAAAACATGACATCAATGGTGACGTAATATAACACAGCTGAGTCACCTTGTTCCCGCTTTTTGATCAATTTTTCAATGCCACCACATTCAAATACTTCATATTTGTTAAAAATATAATAGTCACTGTTTGTCTTCATGTCAGTTTTCATATTCTTTAGCCTGTCAATAATTGAATAATACCATTCTCTTGGTATTAAAACCTTCTTCATGGCATCATACCTTTTTGTAATTCAGTAAATACCAATAAATACTGCCACATTGGGAACAACATGAGTTGAGACAGTTGAGAAGTTCGCCAATTTCTCAAAATACAAGCCATGCTTTGTAACAACATGCATAGAGTGAAATCAAGCTCACATACTTATCACAACACCAGCCAAAATGCAAGACATAGAGTTGATTGATTGGCTGATTGACGGATTGATTGAGAGCTCACCATTTTGTCAAAGTACAAGCCTAACAGATACTGACTTATCTGACCAGAACTAGTGAGACCATCCTCGGTTACCCATGGTTTTATATATGCTCCGTTACTCTCCACTATATCACCCATGGGACATTTCATCAGAGAAATCTGTACTGAAATTACCCGCCCTTGGCCGGCGTGAGCCAATCAAACCTCTACGCAGCTTGGACCTGCGAGCCAATGACAATTCATATCACTTCGTTGCAAAGCACGCGAGGTCATTTTGTTAGCCATCCGTCACCGGTTATCTCCCTTGACCATTTCTGTCTTATCGTATTGAGTATTTTCTTTGGTTAATGACTTCGTCAAGCCGGCCAAGGGCGGGTAATTTGAGTACAGATTCTCCTGATAAGGTTTCCCATGGGTGATATGGTGGAGAGTAACGGAGCATATATAAAACCATGGGTAACCGAGGATGTAGTGAGACACAAACTTAAATAACTTACTACCTTTATGTAACATACCTTATAACCATTTTGACTTAATGCCTAAACACTTACAGTAAATTTGTCAAAAACATAGAGTGCAATTTCAGTCATTTAGCTAAATGCCTAGGAAAATTAGTCATTTTGTCAAATGCCTGAAATATTTAGGCAGTTGGCCAAATGACTGATTTGACATATTGACTGTAACATATATACATTTAAGAAAACTTTTGTTAAAGTGACATTTAAAACAGGTAAATGTCAAAATTTCATGTGTGTGCTCTCCCAAACACCATGCAATAATCCCCTAATGTACCAAGCCTTTCCTAAGGTCAACACACCGTTCTATTACATAAAACCCAGGTCAGAGTAAGGTCAGCTTTGATTATGTAAGAATGGCTGAGGCAGATTTGTTGTAACAGTAACTAGTCTATTAAAAAGTATTATATAAGCTATATTTTGCTTAATTTTAGTGCTACATTAATAAAATGTGGTGTGTTTGAATGGTGATCTGGTTGATTATCTGCAACATTTTACCACTTTATTTTGCACCCCTGTCATCCTCATATTTTGTGGGAGTAGGGTCCAGAAATTTACAAATCTTAGTTTCCATCCAACAAAGATGATATTCCCAAAACTTGAGTTTGTTAGCATTAGTGGTTCTTGGGGAGAAGTAGTAAAGCCATAAACCCATCTGGCCTTTCAGACCTGATGAGCTAAAAGATTAATTGTTGCAAGTTTCTCAGGTGAAGGGGGAGACAACTCCTGGTTGTTATACCTACTCAAGCTTTGTACATCAAAGTAGAAAATGTTGATTTAAGTAAAGACAGAATCACATTTTCCAGCAAGTAAGATTTTATTTTCTCTCATATATTTACAGACAGCAGTAAGGATTTTTATATCCTCATAAAATGTACAAAGAAATATATACATGGAACAATCTATCACAGACTTCTAATAGATAAATTGACAATCCATATTCTCTTAACATTATTGTTACCATATTCTCTTGGGTATAAGACCATTTTTAATACAGAGGGTTTTTCTCAGGTTATAGCCCACACCCTATTTTGCCAGATGTTCCATGGTCATACATTACAGAAATCTATAATACTATAGTGAAGTGTAAAAAACCTACATCAAACCTATTCTGACTGTCTGACATTCTCCGGTATGAATTTTCATCTGAGTTGCCAATGGCTTATATAAAATGGTTTGAATTTCAAACTTTGAAACATGCAAGTTGAACTGGCATAAATGCTGCACCTTTCAAAATGTGATAATGTTTCTGGTACAGTCATATGGATGAGGTGACAGGGTTTAACGTTGCTTTTAAGATTATTTCACTAATATAATGGCTGTTTGTATCATTACAGAAAAAAGCCTTCAACATCATTGTGGCTGTGTATTGTGGTGAAACCTGCGAGCCTTGAACCGTGGGTGGTTCTGCACTGAAATTTAGTCAAGCATTGCACCCAAACCTTACTGCATATAGAAGTTCTCCACAGCAGATAAAGTTGCAGAGCCCTTGATCTGAAGCCAAACATGCTAACCACTGCACTATGGCACCCCCAGAACAGTCAGACTACATTCACCTTGACCTGGACTAATCCCTTTGAAGAGGAGTTATGATTCCTGTAATTGTGCCCCCCAGGAATGGTAATGTCGACGGCAGACAAAGGGTTAATACTGCAGTGAATTTTACTTAGTTAGAACATAAGAGGTACATCAACCATACAATTATATTTACAATCATCATTTTTTTTACAAAAATATACTAGGTACTTTTTGCTTTGAATAAAAGTGCAAAATATATTTTCATATATTATTTAAAACTAAAAATAATAAAAGCATTTTAATAACACATTTCTTGAAAATTAAAATAAAGTAAAATTACTTTTTACTCATTTGTCTAAAACTGTTTGGATGTGTCCTGAAAATGGTCAAAAGTAATTCTGTTTAATTAACAATGTTTTGTTTGCATAACTTTACTTTGTTGGCTGCAAATGAGAATTGTCATGATCTTAAATGCAACACATAGCATCATGTTATGTTCTTTACTAAATTGTTCAATGGCTTTTAAACATCAAAGCATAACAGCACCAAATCCGTAGAGGAGAGGTGAGGTAATTTGGGGTTTAACACTGCTTTCAAGACATCACTAATATCACAGCTGCTAGTATTACTGCAGGGAGAAACCCTGTAACACGACTGTGGCTGTGCCTTGCGCTGAAACTTTCGAGCATCGGCTGGAACTGGCGCTTGTTGTGGTACTGTGTTTAAACTCAGTGTAGCATTGCACCCAAACAGTTCTTTACAGCAGACAAAGTTGCAGAGCCACTGGTAGGATTTGAACCCCAGACATTTTGATCCAAAACTGAATGCAAAATCCATAAAACATTTGAGTCAAGTTTCTCCTCATCATCAATAGGTTCTGCTCCTTCACTGGTTAACACTCATTCACCCAGGACACTCATTAGGACACTCAGACATTAATCAAGACACTTGGTAACACCCGGGACACTTATCAGGACACTCATTCTCCCGGGCCACTCATCAGGACACTTGGTAACATCCGGGCCACTCATCAGGACACTTGGTAACACCTTGGACACTTATCAGGGCACTAGGTAACACCAGGGACATTTATCAGGACACTTGGTAACACCCAGGACACTTATCAGGACACTTGTAACACCCGGGACACTTATCAGGACACTCAGTCACACCAGAGACATAAATCAGGACACTTGGTAACGCCCAGGACACTTATCAGGACCATTTGTTGACTTTGAGAGTCTTTTCGGTTAGCGCGGCAAGGAAATGAACATTGTTGATACAAAATGAGGTGATGTCGAGGACAAAAGCACCGGTAGAAATCTTCTGGAACAGGTTTCCAGTCTTACAGTCCCACACATGGATCTGAAACAGAAGAAAGATGACAATATATTAAATATAAAAGATTGCTTGGTATTATGATTCTTTCATATCGATTGATTACTTGTAATTCATAGTGTTGCTATGTTCAGCGTATGAACACCTTGCTGGCTGTTCTCGAGATGATCTTCACCATACAAATGTCTCAAGTCCAGTCCTCACACATGGATTACGAACAAAATTAAGAATTCTAAAAGTTACTGAGAATAAGGACCCTGTATCATAGCAGCTGATTTGTTTGATAAGTCCATCTTGTGATTGCTACTTTCCAAGGCCATGTAGAGCTACAATCAAATGTAACCCATTCCATCAACACTGGGGTGAGGTGAAGTTTAACGCCGCTTTCAAGTATTTCACTTATATCGCGGCTGCTAGTATTATTGCAGGGAGAAAGCCCGCAACACCAAGTGGCTATGTATTGCGGTGAAACCGGCTGGAACTAGCGATCCATGGGTGGTACTTCACTGAAATTCAGTGTAGCATTGCACCCAAACCTTACTGCGTGTAGAACAGTTCTCTACTGCAGACAAAGTTGCCGTTTCCCTGGCAGGATTTGAACCACAGACCTTTTGATCCAAAGCAGAACGCGCTAACCACTGCGCTATCCCGCCCCTCAATTGATTGTAGCTGCAGAATTGATTGTCAGTGTTTTGAGGACTGGCACCCTGTAGAGTAATAAGCATTGAACCGAAGCTCAAGTGTACAGTTTCACCCCTATGTTAAGTAAATTCAACCTGGAAATCAAACGAAGCAGATATACTCACAGTGTTCGATGTCTCGTCCCCAGCACACACCAGCAGGTTGTCAGGATCTGCTGGATTGGGCACCAGGGTCGACTTGGATAGCACCGACTGTGTGCGGCCACCTTCGAAAGTGTGAACCACGTTACACGAACATAGGTTGTTCGTCTCTGAAGGGTTGGGTCCCACATTCGTACACGACATCTCACATACCTGCAAGTGACCGTTAACTTCTGTATGATGTGTATCAAGCCTTTCATTGGCATTTCATTGCTGACTATTTGGAAAATAATAATGCACAATATTAAAAAAAAAATTAAAATAAATTACACAATGTATACGAGTGTATAAAGTCATCAAATGTAAAGGTTGCTTAATTGACAGTTCGCTATTTTTCTTCAGCTATTTATCTGACACTGCTGTACTCGGTCTTCAGTCTTTTACAGTTTAAAGCAGAGAAAAAACAAGTGGTTGTCACTAAGGTGACATGATCCCCCGCCGCAAATTAATTCAAAATTGAAATATAATGTCAAAATCAGCAAAATCGACTGTCAAACATGTCGAAAAGTCAAAGCTCCACTGTGACCTTGAGAATAAGGTCAAGGTCACCAAAATCTAATCAGCGCTTTGTCTTTCCAAGGAGATGCTTTTTGTAAGATATGATGGAATTCCTGTGAATGGTTCTTGAGATATCCTGCTGACAAGATTTACATGAACATTATCATATTGAAAAAATCAGTTCCACTGTGACCTTGAGAATGATGTCAAGGTCACAAAAATCTAATCAGCCCTTTGTCTTCCCTATGAGGTGCTTTGTGTAAGATATGATGGAATTCCTGTGAATGGTTCATGAGATATCCCGCTGACAAGAATTACATGTACTTAGCATGTCGAAAAATTCAAAGTTCCACTGTGACCTTGAGAATGACTTTGAAAATAAAGTCAAGGTCACCAAAATCTAATCAGCCCGTCATCTTCCCTAGGAGGTGCTTTATGTAAGATATGATGGAATTCCTATGAATGGTTCTTGAGATATCCCGCTGACAAGAATTACATGTACATTAGCATGTCGAAAAATTCAAAGTTCCACTGTGACCTTGAGAATAAAGTCAAGGTCACCAAAATCTAATCAGCCCGTCATCTTCCCTATGAGGTGCTTTGTGTAAGATATGATGGAATTCCTGTGAATGGTTCTTGAGATATCCCGCTGACAAGCTTTACATGTACATTAACATGTCGAAAAATTCAAAGTTCCGTTGTGACCTTGAAAATAATGTCAAGGTCACCAAAATCTAATCAGCCCTTTGTCTTTCCTTGGAGAAGCTATGTGTAAAATATGAAGAGAATCCAGCAAATGGTTTTTGTGATATCCCGCTGACAAGGGTAAAATGACAAAGTCTTGTCGTGACCTTGAAATGAAGGTCAAGGTCACAAACCTCTGTAGGAAGATTACTCTTCCCATGATGAACCCATATGCAAAATATGAAAAGAATCCAGTGAATAGTATTTGAGTTATTGCATTTCGTACGGACGGACGCAGCCGAATACTATATCCCCCGCGCGAAACCCGCTTCGCGCTAAACGCGCGGCGGGGGATAACAAGTGATAAAGCTATTGTATTGAAAATTGTCCCAGAAAAAGTAAAAGAATGTGGACTATTTCAGAAAGTGTTATCCCAACTATAACAATGTTATTGTACAGCGTAGGGGAGCAAAATTGATTGATTTTCAAAAGCATAAGCCAACCGCTTAGCACAAAATTTCTTTGATACAAAAAGATTTTTTTTACACCCATGAGAAGAATGAAAATGACAATATTCCTACTTCAGCATATTGGTAAACATCTCTTTATCTCACCTGGTGTCTCACAGTCCTGTGTGTGGACGTGGGTCGGAAACTTGCCAGCAGGTGGCGTGTGTGTACATCAAAACTCAGGCTCGTCAGGCTTCCTGTCACAGACCAACAAACAGAAAACATAACATTGTATTTATATATCACCCAACACAGAGATGGGACTATTCCAATCGATTTCTCTGAAGGCTTGAGATTTAGAAAGTCTTCCAACAAAGTCTTACTGATTGATCAGATTGTCAAATTCACCAGTTACCATGGTAATTACTGACCTTCAAGTGGCAGGAAGTTGAGCCTGGTCTCCTCCTCGCCCCTCCTCTCGAAGAAGCTGGTCCGATGTAGCTGCCCTACCACCAGACCACCGGGCCTGTACAAACAGAGGAGACGTTGAGACACAGTGATACACAGAGGATATTATCTTATGTTCACAACACTAATGCCTGAACATTGAAATTTCTTGAGCAAGAGATATACCGACACTCAGGACCAATTGTCGTAAACAGCATGACAGAGACTCAAACATAATGTTCTATTTATTACAAAAGTCATGAAATTGAGAAAAATATGCAAAATTGTACTTTCAGGCATTGCTTCATCTAGAACGCACCATCATTGACGAAATGACGATGTCACAACACCATGACAAAGTGATATTTTACCCAATGGCATCTTATGAAGATATGATCCCTGATCAGTGATAGTTTTTCCCTTTATAGATAATAACAAATAATGAACTCAAATATATAAACTCAAATGCATGACATGAAAGTCACATACCAGCAAACTCTTAAGTTTGCTTATTTAGGTACCTGAAGGCTGCATTATGATCACGGGGAATGTATGTGAGGGTTGCTATGGGTGAGACGGTTCCCTCCGTGGTGAGTTGCTTCACGTGGGTCTGTGTGTTGCGGACATCAAACTCGAGCACGGACCCGTTACTGAGGCCAGTGTAGAAGTAGTTTGCGTCGTCCACGTTCCACTCACAACTCCACACCGGCATCGTAGTGTGGTACCTGGCGGAGACAAAGAGCAAGATTCAGCCCTGGTTCCTCTAGATTTGTTTAGTTTAATGTGGAATCATTTTTTGCAAGAAACTTATTCAAAATGTTCCTGCAGTACATTGAAATCTTTCCAACAAATCCATCTTCTGAAAACACTGCACAGGGGTGAATCACACCAACGCTACTTCTCGCACAGCAACAGCATTCCAGGGTCATGCAAGGCTGTCTTGTAGGAAGCGGAATGTCCTGGCCACGTTTTATCGTCAGTTAGCCATTAGATTTACACGTTTAAAGATGTGTTTGGCTAGCACTTCAAATGTTTTTGTCAGGCAAATCCAGTATAATTTTACTTAGATTTTTACACGTCAAGATGTACGTGTCTAGCAGTGTATATGTTTCGAAGTTACAAAAGATCAAACATCAATAAGACTGTATACACTCCAGGGAGATGAGGATACTAGGGGGACTATTGACCCACACAGACTATTGTGATAGCAATAGTCTATTGTGACCTACTACTGCAATAACTATAGTTACACCCTGACTCAATACCATAGATTAACCTCGACATAGAGGACCCATCCTGATGTGGCTGACATCATACTGCACCGCCTTCATGAATATTTCATAGATACCATGTTGATTAACTTTCCTAAGCAAGGTTTCATCACTGGCTAATTTCAGCCTTGCCACATTTTCTTTACTTTCCTGTGCTTGTGTAGCAGAGGATAATAAAAGAAATGCTGCAAAGTTGCATGTTGACTAGTATTACGTCATTCCTCATCACCATGGTGACCAAAGAACTCTATCAAGAACTTTATCAACAATCAATGTAGACACATATTCATCAATCTCTGCAAAACGTACGTCTGAACGACTGTATTACTCATGATGCTGGTCATCTTGGCCGTCTTGTCCAATCCACAGCTCAGCAGAATTCCATTGTCGGCGGTCGGGTGGAAACACATGTCTCTGATCTGTTTGCTGTGAATCGTCATGTACTGTGACGTCTTGAAGTCCATTGCACTTAACTGAAGCAAAGTACATTTTCTTAAAATTTCTTCAATAATTTATCTATTGTGTGTGTCAAGCAAAAGGCAATCTGACTTGATTGAAATGAATTTGAAAAACAACACTTTTTACGAAATCAACCCAGTGACAAAGAATATGTGCAAGATAATGCATCTATTCAGTTACGAACGGGTTCTATAGATTCCCCATCATCTGTCATCGGAATGTTTGGAGAAGAAACCTCCAAATGATAATATTATGTTTTTATCCTGGTAGATGCTATTTTGCAACTTTTATTCCACAAAAAAAAGTTGATTTTAGTTACAATACCAGTCACACAATGGTAAACATGAAAAACATTTTTGCTGGGCCCGGCTGGACTTGATAAGTTGTGACATTAAAGTTCTCTCATAGGTTAGAGAAATCCAAGAATGATCCCTTCTGAAAAAAATTAAGACAATACCAGTTCCTCAATGCTCATTAACATTTCTACTCAACAGAATTAAAGTTTGGTATTATTTAACGAGTACCTTTTTAATCCCGAAGCCTGGGAAGAGCGTGCTAGACGACGGCTGAGACACGATGAGAGCGGCAAGAGAAGAACTGTACGCCATCACTCGACACTGTCCTCCCTGGAAACAGTCACATGGACGGTGTATACAGATTTCCTATTGAGACCATTTTCAAGGCCAATAAAGAGGCATTCATTCATTTATCTATAAACTATTAACTTTCGTTGTCTGGGAATATTTTATGCTTCATATAAATTTTCAGGTGTAAGATTTCAGACTTTTAAGATCATCTTTAAGAATAACTTGTTCTCCAGATTAAGCACTTTCCTTGCCATGACCTTGAAACATCCCTTGTTACCAAAATTGATCTTTGAAAGTGCATAACATAAAGATAACTTGTAAGATAGCTGTCCCCAAATCACATTCCCTGCAATGATCTTGAAGAAAAGGTGACTATTCTAATTCAAATGTTGTAGATAATTATATTCCCGAAATCATGATACAAAATGGTACAATATATGAGAATTGTTTTTCATCTTCTGAAGTTATCAAACCTGTGTCCTGCTTACTGTAATACACCCCAACCAATGCCACAATTGGGTGTTTGTTGTACCGTTTATTACTGTGTATACGATAACTTTTTTATAACAGAAAATAGGGGGTCAAAGAAGGGGGGTCTTCTTACACCCAGGGGTTATGTTTCAGAAGAAGAAATTCTGAAGGTGGGTGAATTTCATAAGCTCATGAGGACCAACTCACGATGTTCAAACCGGAAACAATTTGCAGAATCATCGCTGTCAAGCCATTGGTAATTTTGAGGTCATGCCATTGTGCATGCTACACCCTCTTCCATGTGAGGTGTGAAGCATATAAGAGTAGAAATATAAATTTGTTTCATTATTCCATCACAGAAAGAAATGGTAAATCTGATGGTAATATATTTTGGGAACAAAGACAAGAATTTCATCATTTTATGTAAATATCCTAGAAAATCAAGATGGATTTAACTCTGTACCTCCCATATCTTGACAGTCCTGTCCGGCAGGAACTTTTTGCCGTACATAGAGACCCCGCTCTGCGAGGAACCATCTTGTGGTTGAGAGAGGTTCACGTGACCCCCGCCCAGCTGGGACCTGCAACAAGCAACGTTTCAGTAGCAGTACATTGATATCAACTCTCTACCTTCCATACAGTCATGTTGTAGATTACCTTTGAACATAGTCCAGAATTATCAAAATAAAAGTATTTTATACAAAAGGGGTGTGTACCTGCCAAACAGCAGAAAGAAGACGAGAGGCACATAAGGGTAGTTTTGTATTACATTTCGAGGAGCGGTTGCTCCCCTTCATTAGACAAGAAACATATATAAAATGATATCAATGGAGGGTGAAAACAAATAAAACACATGAACAAAAAATAACATGGATAAAGTTCAAAAAGTTGATAGTGGCATCACAGGCGGGTTGGGGTTTGAAGTCTGTTAGGAGTTCTGGGGGGTTGCGAGGGGGCCATTTATCAATAACATGATAAACTTCCCCTTGATAGTGGAATAGTTCTAGTTCATTAGCACAAGTGAGTTTCTCAGGTCAGGTCCAGAAATTAACCTTGGTGCTTCAGTAACCAAGGGTGATGTGGGATGGTCTGGTGACAGTCTTCTTACTTCCCGGGGTAGCCTCAAAAGGGGGTTTGAAAGGTGTACTGGTTGCGGACTTGGTGGAGGGTGCTTGCATGGGGTCCTCTTGTAATTTCGGGTTGGTGCTGCTAGAGGGTGAGGAGGGTGTCACAGGGGTGAATTTTCGAGTCGTAGTACATCGCTGGGGTTTGATGACGGGGATGGTGTTATCTGTATCACTTTCAGAACTTGAGCATTCAAGGTCCTCAAGGAGGAGGCATCTTTGGTCCAAAAAAGTGTATGAAGGATCAAACAAGGAGGATTTACTGGCTGTGGATGATGCTTGCAGTGCGGTGGAGGAAGATGACGTGGCTGCAACGACCCTAAAAATAGGGGGTCATGATGAAATGGCTTGTGTGTGTTTAACCTCAGTCAGTCTCGGGTCTTCCTGTTGAGCGGGTTTAAAACCTCCGGGCGGTGTTTAGCGCAAAAATGTCTCTGGAAGATGTCCTTCCGTGTGAATACTCCATGGCAGTCAGGACAAAAGAAACTTGTAGTATTTGTTGAATGTTTGGTAGCGGTGTGCCTCTTCAAAGATGCAAGGTTGTCGCATTGTTGCAGGCGATCGCCATCTTGAAAGACTAGATGAGATTAAGGCCGTTCCCAGGTAACGGCCTTAACAGGTGATTGTTCCTGTCTAAGACGTGCAGTCAGGTACTGAGAAAGGCCTGTTCGAGGTGATCCATAAAGATGATGGAGTATGCTACTGAACACTTGGAACCCATGGTGGTGCCAAGTATCTGGTGATAGAATTCACCATGAAATTCGAAAGAGTTCATGGTGAGGACATAGTGGAGTAGGCGGGTGAGTACCCACGTGAGTAAATATTTTATGAATAAAAAATACTGGCCTTGCTCATATACTGGACAAAATAAGTTAGGGATAGTTTATTTCTTATGATTAATATCTAATCATTGTGTCAATAAATAAATAGGTCTTTATTCATAATTTCAAAATTTGTATGTATCCCTATCCATTTTTTTTCCAGTATATATATGCGTATTACTTGAGCTCATCTTATACATGATGGGAAAACATGTTTGTGATGTTATCCTCCATACAACATTGATGTGGTAAAAATGTTGAAAACTTTTGGGAGCAGACCATGATCAACTAATTAGAGACAGTTCAAAGTTTTCGAAGGGCTAGTTGAACGGCACCATTAGCCTCAATGGATCTTGTAGGTAGAGACTCACCGTAACTGTTGAAGTTGAGTGCGGACGGTTGTGACCTCTCTCCGTAGCCGGTTGCACTCCTCGATACTGAGCTGGTACTGAAGGCGTGACTGCGCCGACTCCAGCTCTGCCTTCCTCCTTGCCTCTTTCTCCTTCTCTAGGTCTGCCAGCGCCCGGTCTCGCTCTGTTGTGTCAACAGCCTGCAATCAGATTTCCTAATCACGTACCATAATAATAAATCATAGTTGTAACGATCCACGGACATTTTAACTAGAGCTGTTACTCAGCTGTATAACAAACAACAAATGTACGATAATCTGGGTTTGAAACCTGACCTCATCATAATAAAAGACATCTAATGATGGGAGTGGTTGCTTTCTTGTTTGATTAACGCTGCACTCACACGCATGCAGAGTAGCAATAAATTTGGTTGTATTTGAACAATTGAGAGTTACTTACCACTCCTGAGATTGTTAAAGTCTACCTACAGATTAAAACAAGAGTCACCAGAAGATGACATATCCCTCCAGTCCCACATAATTTGTAAAACACAACTTTGACAGATCATGTATATCTACTACTTCAGTTAGTGGGTAATACACATGCTGAGATACAGATATGATAAAGGGTTTTGGAGTTCTGCTCCTGAGCAGACCTATCTCTGAACAAAGTCAAAATCAAACACGTTTCTATGAAAACGGAGAAAAAAAACATTTCAGAAATCTGAAAATATCAAAAGGCACCACTATAGTTAGTGGGTTATACACATGCAAAGTTTCAGGAAGATATCATGAAGAGTTTTGGAGCTGTGATCCAGAAACGAACCTATCTCTGAACAAAGTAAAAATTCAACACATTTCTATCGAAACGAAAAGAAAAAAATAATTCAGAAATCTCAAAATATCAAAAGGCACCACTTCAATAGGTGGGTAATACACATGGGAAGTTTCAGAAAGATATCATGAACGTTTTTCGAGTTCTGCTCAGGAAACGAAATGATTACGGATGGACGGTGGGCGGACCGACAGATAGACGGACAGGGCAACGACTATATCCCACGGTATTACATACCGGTGGGATAACAAGGGACTTGGAGGAATAAACCTACTGATATAGACTTGGTGTACAACACTCGGATGTCCTGCCGCTTTGCTTTTGCATTACATTGTGGGCATTTCCCTCCCTGTCCCTTCAGCCACTTGTCGATGCAACTGAAAATTAAACAAACGTAAAAAACCTTTCTGGAAATTGACCATTCCCTCAGCACAACAAAATTTTCTCAAACATTCACACTTAATTCTAAAACAGAATACCTGAAACAGTTTACGTCCGCTCATCACCCGAAAGGTCGGGGTTCGATTCACATCAGTGTCAAACCAAATGATGTTAACAGATGGGAGTTGTTGCTTCCTTGCATCATAAGGATAGAACAAACAATTTCCCGACTTACATTGTAATGAGGACAATAAAGCAATAGGCCATTGTCCTATTACATTTTCAAATGACCTATTAACTTCTCTTGAATTAGGACATCGAGGCTGATCAATAATTGTAACGTTATTTCTACATATTAGCCTAATGAATCATAAATATTTATCTTCACCTATTAAAGAGTAATAAATCTGTGAAAATTTAAATGATTGATACAAGTTGCAGCATGAAATATTATTAACAATTTTAGATAAATAATTTCATTAGATATAAGTATCTATTTTAAAGAGCTTCAGGCCAATGGCCTATTGCCAGACACCCACTCAGGTCATTTGTCTTATTCACATTTCTAGGCTTCAAAATCACTGAATATCAATACTAAATTTCTTCAAGCAAGTTTAGATTATGGTCATTCAACAAAACCCTAAGCCCTTAGTCTTTTAACATTGACTCAAATTAATTTTAGCCCTAGGTCAATTACAACATTATAAGCCTATCTTTCAACATTGGGTAAGATTAAAATTTTAGCCCTTAGATTGGTTAGTGAAATGACAGACAGGATCTTAGTCTACTCTACTGTAACTCAACCAAATTGGAAATACTTAATTAAAGAAATCCTAATTAATTACATCTATTATATTTCATTTTAAGCAAAGTAAAGATTTCATTTCATTTCAGTTTCAATCATAACCATAACCAAAACTGATACAAGCATCGGCCATCACCCAATTAGTTTGAATATTATTATAGTGAACAATAGACTTATAATAAAGTAGTTAACCATAAAGATTAGGTAGTAACACTCACTGTTGACCGAACAGATGACCACATCGTAGTGAGGCCAGTCGATGGCTACCTGATGTCGTCCAGGGCTCAAAACAGATTGGACAACACTGGAATAAATAGTGAAACAGCTATTTTAAAAATGAAATGGACTATGTTAATCAACAACTAATTCATGAAAACGACAAAATAGGTCTTCAAGCCAAAAGGAAATAAAATCAAAGATTTCAATTATTTCAAATTGTTGAAATATGCAGATTATAACTATGTGACAAAAAATTAAACATGAAAGTTATGGTTGGTAGAAGACTGATATTATGATGGAATGAATAAAATATTTGCAAATATTTAAATAGAAGAATTGAATTTATCTGGAATAAAGGTAGTTGAAATGGATGACAACTTACATCAGAGTCATCGTCAGATTCTGCAGGTGTTGCCTCTTTCTTTGCAGGCGAGTTCGGTTTCTTCCGTTTTGGTGAGCGAAACTCAACAACAGAGTCATTTAGCACTGAATTCTGGGGGCGAACTGAGGGAGCTCGCTGAGGAGTCCCTACAGTCCTGATATTTGGAGGAGGGTGAGGAACTGCTAGAGTTACCTCCCTTCCCCCAGAGTCCTCCCTATCATCAGATGCAGACGGCGCAATCTGTTGTATAGATTCCTGCTGAGGTTGACCAGCTTGTTGCTCTGGCAACGGATTGCCATGGATTTCATTGGCTTGAGCTTGTTGTACCGGAGGGATTTCATTGGTTGATTCTGGTTGCTGGGGAAACACCGGTAGTTGAGGAAGAGGGGGAACTCCAAGTTGTAAGGACGGAAGAGCTACAGCCGGGGCGGGAGAAGGATCTTCATCATCGGACTGCAAATATATTGTTGTGTGTCATTGATATATCATTCATTGACATTGAAATATAATTCATTGTCATTGTCATAGCATTCATGATCAATTAAATATTATTCACTGTCATTGAAATAATCACCGTAATTAAAAAAGCATTCATTTTCATTGAACTAACATTCATTTTCATCAAACTATCATTCATTAGAGATTCAAGGACAAACCTTTGGTTTACCTCTATCACATGTAAAAATGTCCTGTCAAACCAATCACAATATCACTGACATTATAAATGTAGCATCACAAGGTTTTCAAAACAGTAATATTTCATGAAATCCATTTCAATGAAGAAATTGCCAAAATAATAGGGGGCACTTGATTTGCACTAAAGTTGATTTGGGTTATTGTTATGGCAACCATCAGAGCCAACTTAGTTGCCCTGCAACTAATAATCAAACTTTTCTTAGGTGTTTGCGACAATGACAACGATATCTCGACAACAATGAACAATATTATTACTTCTTCTAGAAAAGTTTGCTACATAAGTCTTTCCCTTCAGTACTCTTATAAATAATTGTATTGTAAATGTTTAGATGGAAAGATATACGATATTTTCAAATTTGCAAAAACGAGTTTGGTCCGTATGCCGCCATTATCGCCCGCTCATTTGCAACCAGGCTACCCCGGTATATTCACGGCTCACCGGCGATATTGAACACCCTCCCGACTGAATCAAGTGCGTCGCCGCTTCACAACCGGGTTGCGGGCGACCCGGGCGATAGCCCGGCTGGCAAATCAAGACCCCCCCATAGTAAATGTTCAGTGATATCCCCATAATAATAGATAATGCACTTTTCCTAACATCATGAGACAACTCACAGATTCAGAAACTCCCACAACTGACCGGTCATCATCTTCAGAATCTACTTCGAGAATCTCACTGCCAGATCCTCCACTCTCGGAGTCGGTGATGTCGATGATGTTCGGGGACACAGCCTAAAAACAGAACAAGAGAGAGATTTCATAATATTATTTACTCCTCTTGTATCATCCAACAGAATCGGTACTACTCATTGCCGATCCTGGATTCCTCCAATTTTTAACAAATTATGATTCCTGTAAGTTACAATGGTCTAGCACTTATCAATTCAGCTAAAAGTTTAACTGAACTGTTTGAAATGAATAATATAAGTTGTATGTTTCTCACGAGGGTAATACGGTCTCATGTATCATCATTGTACCAGTGTCTCCCAAGTCTTCAGGCGAGACTGGGTACATAAGGAAAAACGCAATGACCGTTAGCAAATCAAAAACGAGTATTCTACTTTAAGGAAAGATAAGAGATTTTATAACTACGAAGGGCCAATGAAAGTTATGACAAACCATAGGCAACAACTACTTGCATAGATCAAAATTGATTAAGAATATGAATCCTGATGTACTATTTGGTTTCTAAATGTGAGGCATTGGTCTTGTTTATAATAAATAATGATAATATAACCTAAGAACTTACATAAAATCTTGTCAATGTAACTGGTTTGATGTGGATGCAAGTTTTGCCTCAATTTAACAACTTATAAAATTCTTCTCAAAGATAAAACATTCCTACTTTAAAAAGATATTTACCCTCACCTCTGGGAGAACGAGGATTCCCGGCTCATCGTCTACGATAACCTCCTCCTCTACCGCGCCAACCTCCACGTAGCCTTCGTCCATCTTGCCCAATCAACAGGATTATCTGTCACAAAACAACACTCTATCAGCATATCTACATCTCTCCACAATACAAACCATAAGGACGCTGGTATACGATCATTTGCTTCAGCATTATATCACTTATCTCTCTTTGAATGATAAAGAAAGGTCTTTATCTTCACGAGTAGGGAGTTTATCTGTTTTCCACGTGGTAAACTATCTAAATACCTCTCAATGACTTGTTTAACTATTGTCAACATATTATAATCTGTGCGGGCATGTGATTATTTTTTCTAAACCAAAATATGTGTATTCAATTTTTTACATTGAAAACAAACCATTATTGTTTACAAAGTTTATATAAAATCCTAACAATGATAATCCCTCCTACACTGATGAAAATTTCTATCCAGTTGGTTCAATCATTGACAATGTGGCAGATTTACACATATATATTATGCCAGAAGCATTTAAAGAGGGGGGAATAATCTCAAGATTTTTACATTTGCTAAATCTAAGGCAGGCAATTATTCAAAGAGCGTGGCATTTTAAGAAATTTTCAATAAGAAGGTGATAATTTTTTCATGAAGGCTTCAGACTTTGCAATAAATCATGGAATTACGGCTCACTCCATAAACGGTCAGTAAGAAGGTGAAACATATATACCTACATTTAAGGGAAGGTGTAGAGCGGTCAGCCCATGGAGAGTCGGTCATCTTCCTGCTTGACCAGTCTTACATAACACTAACTGCAAGTTTGATGTTAACATTTAATTACCAAATTATTATAATCCTGTTCCAAGGAGTATTTTTTATCCACAATTCTACTATAAATGATTATTCCCTGATTTAATAAACCTTTGACTCATAATGCAATAAAAAGCCAAAGAAATGACTTAAATATCTGGAGTGCCCAGATGGGAACACGGATGGATAAGCAATAGTCAACTTTCAAACAATCTTTTCATTGGCTGACAAAATACATGAGTAACAAATTGGTAAGCATTATGAGTCTAAAGCATATTAGAAAATGGGGTGTATATTAGTAGAATTACAGAGAAAAAAACAATCATTTGTCATATACCGCCTATACCAGTAAAACCAGAGAAAAACAACTTCATCTACCAGAATGATATTGGACAAAACATAAATAACTGATGCCCCAGGTAAGGTAAACTGTACATATCGAACAAGTACACATTGACGGCATATATATAAAGTACACATATCACAAAACTAATAAACAATTTGCTGTTATGGCACAGCAAAGTTTTCCCCACTCGCAGCGCCAATGAATGCCTTCACTTCTTATTATTTTTATTTTTCGTCTATGTGCACTTGTGTTTATCAAGTTGTGAGATACATAAAGACATCCAAATATTACCTTCATTAATATCTTTCAATTTCACTGTTTTAATCATGTATTAACACCATAGATGTGTAAATGACAACATCTTCTCGAACTTCGTTTTGACAAAAATACCCTGATAGAATCCTCCTTATATTTGTATTTCTAAACGACTTTTCTTTATGAATCTTTCAATATTTTAAAACTCTAATCTTTCACAGGGATTTGGAATGGCAGGGGCCCATGCGGCATTTTGCCAATTCTGGCCAATTCAAATTTTAACAGCGTAGGGGAGCTCGACTGAGGCAAGCATGATCGTCTAGTCAAAGACAACATCTTGATCCCACCCTCCCCACCCCTCCCCAAGAGACATTATCCCATATCATCTGCATTTGTAGCAGTACACTCACGATTTTAGGGATAAAATAAGCTACATGTATATCGAAGACATCTTGAACGCCCCCGATCCCACCTATTGAACTAAGAGACATAACATATATTATTATTAGTTGGAAAATGCCGTTTCACCACTTGTTAATTTGTTACATTGTAACCTTTCTTGGATTATTGTGAAATTAACAACTCCAGTTTATTCACAGAACAATTTTGCAATATTAATTTGATTTTTGTCCGTCTCTTACGAAACGAACTTGCGATTATATTATTCAGTTTTAGAAAGATGATTGCGTTTTTTTCCATTAATCCTGTGTGATAATGTTTATTACATAAGTAATACATCACATACTAGCAAACAAATAAATAACACCAAACCTAAATCGTACGACAGATCAGACGTAAATTCAGTTTTTGTATTATTATTCTAATAACGTCTTCAAAACAGTTTGGCGCCATGCAAGGGAAGTCACTCCCAATCACTTAGCATATGAATACCGCTAAAATAGATCATGTCTGAAATCAAAGCGTTCATAAAATGCACCAAAACCTTACCGACATTGCGTTAAAGGAAGTCACAACAGAAATACAATGCACTGGCCACTGCATTTACAGATCTAAGTTCAATAAGTACATTGTCATTTAATTTTACACGCATTTTCCAAAAAATATATCAATACAGAATTAGTGAGTATATGTGAGTGAGTATATTTTCAAATTCAAGAAGTTGTTATCCAGAAAAGCTTCCTGTTCCTAACACAGAATTAGTTTTGGAGAAAATAAAGTGAATGAAAAAGGCACTAACGTAATGATAGCAATGTAAAGAAGCTTTAAATTATCAAACCGAAAGAGTAATTTTGTAAATTCAAATGGTGAAATCAAACAAACCAATACACCAAGTTGTCAGCATACGGCCATTCTGGGTTTTAAACTTATTTTCGTGCACCTATTTACAAAATGAAAAAGATGTTCACCATAAAATCACCATTACATGATAAATAAATCACTGTTTCTATAACGCCTTATCTATAGGTCATATATTCAAAGTGCTGTACAAGTCAATGAGGGCAGATTTAACGTCAATCTCTGTGATATTTTGAAGATATGTTACTGCATTTGTGTGAATAACGAGTATGGTTTTACTTCGAAATATATATATTTATATATACAAGTTTCCATTCAACATATATGCCAACTCACCGCTGTCTGTGCTCATTGCTACGTATATATGAAGTCCTACCCTACACCGAGCCTTTACATAACCTATAGCAATGGTAACATCACGTAATGATACATCACACTGGCAGTTTATTACTATTGTACATGCTGTTATAGCTGATATCACAATCTCAATTCCTCATGCGTTACTAAATACTGTTACACCGATGCGCGTTGAACGTAGAAGGCTATCGTTATTTTTAGTATTTATCTCACATGGATGCCAAATGAAGGTATTCAGAGAAATATGTAACTTGTTGATCCAGGGGTCTTGTATATTGTACGAAAATATCAATTGAGTATATTCCATGAATATTTTGAATATCAATTTAGAGATAAAGTCATGCTTGCATGGGTTATTACATTTTATTCATTTCATTTAACGTTTTCAAAAAAAATAAAAATTATCCGAGATAAAAGATAGATAGAAATATAAAATTATGATATATAAGTTGTAATATGCGTCTGTTACATATTTGTTTTTCAAATGACGTTTTTAAAAGTTTGCTTTGAGTAGTTTCTCAGTTTTAGTGTTATTCTTGGTATTGGTTCAATAGTTCATTGGTATGGAATGGGATGTGTGCCAAATATGAAGACACATAGACTTGCAAAATGTAACATGTCGTTCTCAACCATGCACGCCTCGAAAAGACAAGTCCAAGAATGTAAACCTAACAGTTTAATCATGTCAACTTTACTTTCCGTTCTCAATTTTACTAAATTGAATTTATTCTAGAAATGTCAACTTTAACTGGACTACTTATATTGACGCTGTTTTCAAAATAGTTCAACAAATATTACATATCTTGCGCAAGGTGAGATCTTTTAATGTACAATACAAATGTGTTTATTCATGAAGTTTAAAGGACCCAGGCCCAAAGAACATATCATTTACAGTATACAGAAACATACATAGTTCACCTGATGAATATATCAAACAGATGTACGTGACATTCTGTACTTTAAAGCAAAAAATATAAACTTTGATAATTGACATAATGTAGATTTTACTTTGTGTTGTGTATAAGATTAACAAACTTTATATGTGTTGGATTTTCATTACGATAACTATCTAAATACTTAATCCTCAAATGTGAATATGCATTACAAACCATTATGTACAAAGTGATATTCATTTTCTATATGCATTAATCCTGATTTTGCACAATAAAAGCATTTTCTTTCTTCTTCATCTTCATTATGATGTCTTCCTGTTTCTATACGAAGTTGATGACTGCTACAACGAAATCTGATGAAAGCCTGTTTAAAGATATTATCATATTTACAGTTTAAATAGAGTTCCATTGTTAAAGTTGTTTTAAAAGTAGAGAAGGTTCTTAATTTTGGTTTCTAAAGAATGTTAGTATGCCACTGCTGTGATCCATAATCCTGTAAACGCTGTTTAAAATCTGCGAGAAATAATCCTACGTCCCCAACATCCTGAATTACCCATGTATATCCAAAGCCATATTGAAATAGAATCCGTTGTATGTGAGTTGTCCACGCAGTAGTCCTGCTTCATCCAATCCATACAGCATCAGGTAAGTTTGTTTAGGAATGCGATTAAGGTCCATTGATAACAGTTTAGTCCAATATTTAACACTTTTAAAGATGGTATTAATGTGGATTAGTTGACGACCAGTTTCTCCTAAAACGGCACCATTACTTGTATTTTTTGGCAGGGATAAAATACGCTTTAGGAAGGTTGTCTGTACTTTCTCTATTCTTTCATATTGCTGGTATCCCCAGATTTCTGCTCCATACGTAAGTATAGGACGTACCATGGTATCAAACATCTTGATGGCAGTGTCTATGGGTAATCCGCCTGATAAGTAATGGATTCTATAGATAAGAAGACAGACCTTTTCCGCTTGCTGTGCAAGTAGAGTTGTTGTTTTAGTCCATATCAGTTTGGGGGTGAAGAAAATTCCTAAATATTTGTAAAAAGAGACAGTTTCAATTTCCCTTCCTTCATAAAACCATTTTTCGTAATTTCTCAGTCTTCCTCCGTTTCTGAAAACCATGATTTTAGATTTTGAAAGATTGAGCCGCATTCCCCATCTGGTACAAAAGGTGCTGATACAGTTGATTTGCTGCTGTAGTCTACCAGCACTGTCTGCTGCATTTGCCACGTCATCGGCGTAAAATAGTGAGAACAAACTTGGTTCCGTTTCCGAGATGAATATTCCTCGACAGTTTGCATTTTCTAATTCCGCTACGAGTTCATTTATGAAAAGAGAAAATAAAGTTGGGCTTATCATACAACCTTGACGAGTTCCCACACAACAGTTGAAATAATCAGTTATACCAGAATGCGTTCGCACACACGATTTAAGTTTCGAGTACATGTCTCTAAACAACCGCACTAAAGTTTCCATGGATTCCATAGCTGATAAGACGGTACCATAATAAAGGATGATCCACACAGTCGAAGGCCTTCTTAAAGTCTATAAAGAAACAATACATTCTTCCTCCTGTAGATTTAGATAGATATTTAGACACCGTCCTTTGTAACGCGAACATGCTGTCTATAGTTGATCGACATTTACGAAATCAGAATTGATTTTCACGAAGCATGTTGTTTACATCTGCCCATGATTGAAGTCTTTCGTTCAGTAGTTTTGTTAAAATTTTGCCAAGCACTGGAAGTAAAGATATTCCTCTATAATTATTTACGTCATCTCTCGAACCATTCTTGTGAAGCGGACATATAATGGCTCGACACCATGACTCGGGGTATACTCGTGACGTAATGATTTGGTTGAACAGTTTAAAACATATAGGAACTATAATGTCCATAGAATGTTGAAAGAGTTCTGTTGGTAGCCCATCGCATCCTGGTGCTTTCTTGTGTTTAAAATTATTTATTGCCTTCTGTATCTCATCATATGGCAGCGTTGAGTTGGTCGGGTTTACCAGATTCACAATCTTCACATAGCTCTGAGTCATGACTTCTGAGAAAGTCTGTAATTTCAACTGTCAGCGATGATGTACATTTATTTTCAGTAAATAGATTTTAGAAATAACTGAACCATTCACACGGTTTAATGTTGTTTCTCGTTTTCCCTTGCTTGAATTTCTTCATTTCACTCCAAAGTCCATCTATATCAGATTTCAAGTTACTAAATTTTAGTTTTACATTTTCCTGGAAAAGTCTTTTCTTATTAGTGCACAAATTCTTAAAGATTGATTTGCAATGTTTATATACTGTTAAATTGGTTGTTGTATCTGAATGTCTGTATTTGTCTAACGCAGCGAACTTCTCGCGTTTTGCTGAATCACACACACACTGTCCCACCAGGCTGGCTGTGTCCCGCGCTCATAGTCACGTGACCCGTGTCGTCTGCTCATCGATACTGCCATGACTGCTGCTCTCGCATATAAAACACAGATCTCCACTGCTAATTCATCGTCGTGTGTGATCAGGTCATAGATACGAGATATCTGAGATTTGGAAGTTTCATCGTGCATATAGGCAAAAAACTTAGTTTCATGATCAGATTTCCAAACATATCCACTCAGTGCACAGGCGCCAGACGCTAAATATACATATAAGTAAATAAACCTATCTATATAAGATATAAAGAAGGTAAGACATAGCCGCCATTTGCAATTCCCCACATAGGACCGGAAATAAACAACTCGAAAGCTGCAGACGCGCACCGAATAGTTTCAATACTCTGATTGGTCCGCGTCTTCTATTATTAGATGACATAACAAAACCACGTTGTAATGGCGACACGCTTTGACATTGATGTTATGAAGATTATCTGTTGCCATCCTTTGAGGGTATGTTTATTTTAAACGAAGAACAGGTTCGTGCATATAAAGCAATCGACGAGGGACATAATCTTGTCATATTAGGTCAGGCAGGCACCGGGAAAACGGCACTAATTCGGGAAATTCAGTCACGGTTACGTGCGAAGGGAAAACGAGTGGCTGTCGTTGCCAGTACTGGAATCGCTGCCACCCAATTTTCAAACGGGACAACGCTTCATTCCTTTTGTGGATTGCAGGATGGCAGGTTTGCAAACGATGTTTTGTTGAAGAGATTGTCTTCTCAAGAATATCAGACAACTGTGAAGAGAATACTATCTACCGATGTGTTCATTGCTGATGAGAGTAGCATGATCAGTGTTCATATTTTTGAACAGGTATGTACGAATTATTTGAGGAGATCACGGAATGTTTACATGCATAAAATGACAAATAAGTCTATCATTGACAATATCCAGTAAAAATAGAGTAACTGATTATGTTTTAGGTTTTTGTTACAGTTGTATTCTAAATTGTTTTAGTTAGACAGTATGATAAACTGACATTTTAATTTATTTTTATTTTTTATTGAATATTCTGCCAACTGTAGATTATTATACCTAATCATTAGTATAACATTATCATTTGACAAAAAGTTTTCTGGTGATAAATAGCATTTTTATCTTTATAAATGAATAATTTGTGTGTGTGCATTAGACATAAATCTAAGAGAATTAGTGAGACTGTAGAGGGTTAGACAATGCTTTAAATACTTTAATACACATTTTCTCATTGTGAATATCATTTCAATAAATGAGTTGAAGTTATTGGGTAATTAAAAAAGAAATTCTTATTTGCATGTCATATGATATAGTCATGTTTCATTTAATATGTTCTATAGCAATTAATAGGACTAGGTAGTGGATATTTACATAAATCAAATCAAATTAATTATTATTGGAAATAACTGACTGTAACAGTTGGTCAGTAGCCATTTTCAATGTTTATTTACAATAAGTAATTGCCCACTGGACATGACAAGCAAATGGTAAAAATATATTATTAATTTATGAATGAAACTTTTAATTTCAGGTAGAATACATATTCAGAAAACTGAGGGATGACAGATATGTATTTGGAGGCATGCAAGTTGTTTTCGTTGGAGATTGGTTCCAGCTGCCACCTGTCGCAAACATTATTAATAATGACCCAGGTCTGCACTGCTTTAAAGCTGATGTTTGGAAGGATGCAATCAAGCACAAAGTCATCCTAAATGAGGTAATGCGTCAGAAGGATCATGAACTGATAAGAGCAATAAATGAGCTTGAACGGGGATTTCCCTCAGAGTCAACTCATCAATTCATGGAAAGCCTCTCGAGACCATTGCCACCTGGTGACAGATCATTAACATTGTATGGGACAAATTTTGAAGTGGACTGGCACAATGCTAAAGTCATTTCTGGCTTACCTGGAGAGGTCATGGTGTACAATTCAACAGATTCTGGACTTGTAGGCAAACTCAAAGGGATAACAGCCAAGAAGGTGCTCAGCTTGAAACTGAATTGTCCGGTTATTCTCCTAAGAAATCTGGGTAAAAGTCTGGTTAACGGTTTGCAGGGCACTGTGCTTAGGAAATCAGTGTATATGCATTAAAGGGGCTGCAGCATGTTTTTTTTTAGAAATTTTATATTTTCAAATTTCCCATTTATAATGATAGTTTATGTCATTATTATTTACTTTAGAGAGTAAAACATTGAACCATATACACTCATTTTCAACTGGTCAGGCCTGAAGGCCCGAATGACTTATGGCATGGCATGGCGTCCGTGCATCCGTCTGTAAACTTTTTGCTTTTTCTACTTCTCCTCCAGAACCAGCGACTCTAGAAAGCTGAAATGTTATGTACAGACACCTTGGACTAGGGGGATTCTAAATTGTAGATTTGGTGACCCTGTGACCCAAAATAAGGGCCTCAAAGGCCATAACCTAAAAACCTATTTTCATCTACTTTTCAAGAACAAAAAGACCAAGAAGATTTTTCAGGAATATTTATACATGGACAGTCAATTTCCTTGAAATGTAAATTGAAGAGGTGGTTTCTTTATGCACCGACACTTAAACAGTTGAACATTTTTCAAGGTAATAGGAATGGGGTTGTACTTTATCTAGAGAGCTAACTGTTTCAAAGGTAACAAGAGGCACTCAGAAATCTTTTGTGCAGAAAGGAACCATGTGTCACTTGGTACCTTAAAACACTGTAACTCGAGCTTAACAGGGGGCGGGATAGCGCAATGGTTAGCACGTTCGGCTTTGGATCAAGAGGTCCGGGGTTCGAATCCCGCAAGGGGAACGATAACTTTGTCTGCAGTAGAGAACTCTTCTACATACTGTTAGGTTTGGGTGCAATGCAACACTAAAATTCAGAGTAGTACCACCCATGGTTCGCTAGTTCCAGCCGCTGCTCGCAGGTGTCACCGCAGTGCATCGCCACATGGCGTTGCGGGCGTTCTCCCTGCCGTAATACTAGCAGCTGCGATATAAGTGAAATACTCTTTAAAGCGGCGTTAAACCCCAACTCACTCATTCACTCGAGCATAACAGTGGCAAAATGTGCCCCTTGGTTCCTTCCTGCACAAAAGATTTCTGAGTGCCACTTGGTACCTTTCCGCCCCTAGTGATTTAACAAAACAGCAGTACCATCTGCAATAATTAACATAATTAAGAAATTATGGTTTGATTTGCCAGAGACAATATTTTATACTTGAAAGCCAGCTTCATTTAAAATCCTTGAAGTGATTATATCAACATTTTTAGTGCAAGAAATATTCACACTGGAAACTAAAGAAGCCATTTTCTGAAAATGAGGAAAAATGCACTTGGTACCTTTCTGCACCAAACCCTCGACATGTGAAAGTTTTTCACAAAAAGATATTAAAAGCTGTAATTGATAACAGAAGATTCAGTAAGCTGAAATAGACCTGGTACAAACACAATTACCTATATCTATTTATTCAAACCGTGTAATTGATAAATAATATAATAATTGGTAGTATCTTAATATACTTTTGATGAATCAATCATAAAAACATTTAAATATTCATCTATGGAAATTAATTTAGTATGCTACCTAAAATATTTTTTCAGATCATTTACATTTATTTTCAAATCCAATTTACTTAATAGTAAACATTATACAATTTAAAATGCACAAAACATGTATTCAACTCCTAAAACTTTCTCAAGTATATTTTATTTCTCATATCAAAATGATTGTCATTTCCTTGTATTTAAATATTGAAATGTTAATAACTGCATTGTTAAATATGTTATATGATAGTTACAGTGTAAATTTTTTCAGCCTTATAATTTACTTTTAAATTGTGGTTTTTTATGAGATGTCTTACTGTAAGTGTATATATAACTAAATAGTAAATACATCTCTCTGATTGACAAATTGTCAGTTAATGTATTATGTTGCTCCATTTCATCCATTGAACTTTCAGCACAAATGTTAGTGAACTGTAGGAACATTATCCTTCATGCATATTTTCCATTTTCCAGTTTTAACATATACTTTAAATTATTGGGTGAATTTTTATTTAAAACAGTAAAAATAGTTCCACATTCATAAGGTTTGATAGCTTATATCTAAGTATTTGACTTTCAGATGCTATGTGCACTCTCCAATATAACCACAATGACAAAACATGGTTTATATATTTATAAAAAGGCATAAAAGCCTCAAAGACAATTGTAAACTCTGTCGGAGAAATTTCTCTGTGTATTTTATTTCTGACCTCAGAACTACATAAATGATGACATCTTGTTCAGACCTCCCATGTGAGAGTATAGTAAATGTGATGCAAGACCACAAAGTAAATGGTGCAATTCCATAAAAATATATTATTCTAATTATAAGTCTTCAAATAGACACACTATGAAAAGGATGATTAACTGAATTTTCTTGCACTCTCAAGAAGCAATAGATTTGCATAACATTTCTATTTCTATTTCAAGTAAGTAATTATTAAATATAAACATTTCATATTATTTTTATTTATATTGTAAACTGATATTTTTCTTTCCATGATGTATATTTTAAATATTTGACAACACAAACTATTTGTATTTCTTCAATAAATATTAATTAATGTTTGTTTTTGTTTTCATTTATTTTAGCAATCATATATATAATCACTAGTATCAAAATTAATAATAAACAAAATTACCCACCATGAAATGAAATTTGAACCATCCATGCTGGCTTCTAATAATAGTTCTCCTGCTCAATTTATTATATTAGTGCAGAAAATTACGATTTTGAATTTCCCTCCACTTTTCACGTGTAAGTATGTCATCCAATCAGAGACCAGCTCTGCTTGTCGGTCCGTGTCTGCAGCCTTCATAGTTGTTTACTTCCGGTCCTATGTGAGACTTACGTGTGAGAACGGATGACATATTAACCAAAATTAGAGATAGGAATAAAATAAACAGGTAAGTGATACGGAAGATTGTTAACAAATAACAGTAGTATTTCATCGTGTAGTTTGTGCCACCGTAAAGTCGCCTTGGGTCGCTTTTCAAACAAAAAACGAATCGAGTCGCGAACAAAATGGCGGCTATGTCTTACCTTCTTTATATCTTATATAGATAGGTTTATTTACTTATATGTATATTTAGCGTCTGGCGCCTGTGACTCAGTGCTGTCTCACTTACATAGTCACTAGCTGTGTCTCTGTTCACAGTTGCATTAAGTTCACACAAAAGTGGGAAATGATCAGATACATCGATGTCCAGGGGTGCTGGACGGAACGGCGACACGGCAAAACGGCGACAAAATTTGGTTGAAACGGCGACAAAATTGGACGGAACGGCGACAGAAATGGGTTGGACTAAACGGCGACACCAAATATTTTATTTTTATATTAACTATTTATGAATTGACTGTCACGGTTCCACCATTTGTTCCATTTAGTTGTTGTATATTTGTCTGCTGTATTTTTGTGTTGTATATTATATATTCGTATAACCAAAACAAGACAAACAAATGTATTAGTCTCTAATATTTTATTTTAGACCCATATTTAATTATGAATCAACGAGACTGTGATATGATTATCTCATATTCATATTACGAGTGATATTTTAATCACTCATTTCAAGTTCAAATTCATTTCAGGCCAAAGTTCACATGTCAAACTACTGGTCGGTGTGTCCAGTTGTCGCAGTTGTCACAGCTGACGGCATGTTGGTTTTTTCTCACAGTTTTCCGACAGACAGTGCATTGGAAGGGTGTAGGTGATTTCGTAGGAGGATCCGGTTCGTAGGAGGATATACATCTTGTCTTAATCTCAGAAGAATACTGTGTATTTAAATCCGTTAGTTGCATCAACTATAGCTCATCATATATGTATCTAATTTTAGCACAAGAAATAACGCTTTTACGTTTCAATATCACAGATCCAAAAGGGGTACACGTCCATTTAACATATTTTTTTTCATAATGTAATGTATGATATGGTATTATTCGCTCAAGATGTGATCAGTGATATGGTATAGAGATTATCATTCCATATCAAACAGGTTCTTGTCTTCTAGTCACAAATCATAAATCCATCCTTTATTTTTGAAACAGAACATTTTTTGTTGTTTGAATCTGTTTTTCATGTTTCAGTAAAGTGTTCACTGCTGAAAACCTAGTTAATATTAAAATTTACTTTTAACTTTAACTTTTAATTAACAATTAATTAATGACAAACAAAACAATCCAATGATTAATACAACATCAAAGCATAAGACAGATTGGATTATAGTCACGCACATCAGAAATTCTTCATTTAACTATGTAAACATCGAATTTGAACTTTGATACTTATCTCAGACATGAAAGATCTTACAATATAACTTATAAAAACTATTTTATAAAAAAAACTATTGTCGCCGTTTAGTCCAAATGTGTCGCCGTTTAGTCCAGCGATTTTGGTCTAAAATTTAGTGAGAAATGTGTTTCGCCGTTCTGTCCAGGAGATTTTTTCCATCTGTCGCCGTTCTGTCCAAATTGTCGCCGTTCTGGCTTGTCGCCGTTTTGCCGTGTCGCCGTTCCGTCCGTATCCCATGTCCAGCACCTGGAATTTGTTCACAATCTGAAATAGATTCGAGCTTGCAATCACATAATCCACAGCACTATTAAACACCTTTGTTTGCTACACACGTAGCGGCCCATTATCAACAAGAGTCCCAATTCCAACAAAATGTGTCATTGTGACGTGTACATGACCTTTGACCTTTCAACCCCATGCTATTTACTAAACGACATATTGATTGAGTTTAAAGCGAAAGTAGACAGCGGCAGACAGTCCATAGAAGGTACAATGAAGTGATGATATTGTTACGGTAACAGTTGTTGAAACAGCAATGTGGTCGGTGGGGGAAAATAATTATGGTATGTTGTACTCGATGAGAGTACCATACGCCGAAAGCAAGCACGATTTAGTGACAATTTTGTCCGAATACAGGGAGCTTGCTTTTAGGTGTATTTGAGTGCAACCGTGACCGTTCTGGATTATATTTTTTTATTATTATTTGTAATCAAATGATTGTAAATATCAGCGTATTTGTGAAGTCTTTGAAATATTGTGTCATTCAACAAAATTCTCGGTACTTATACTTGTGTAATTGCCTATCGTTACATGTCGAATGTCATTAATTTGGATATATACCATGGTGAAAATTACAATAGTCAATATATCGACACATCGAAGAGACTACCACAATGATGACTGACATGAAGGAGTGTATATATATGTAAATACAAAATTAGCATCCACACATGTAAGTGAATGTAGATTGATGTACATACATATTTCTTGACATTACTACTTAAAATGAATGGCGTAAAGAATGGCTACCTTTAACCTATCTGATTGTTGAAGACAAGTTTAAGAAAACATAAATATATTTCATCTAAGTTAATGATAGTGCATAAAATAATAAGGACAGATTATACAACCATATGGTTATGTCACACCTTGCCTTCAAGCGAAAGCAAGGTGAGTGGAGAACTCGAGTTTTAAGTAAGGTATATTGAATCATTTCCCTAAAACATATTAAATTTATTTTATTCCCAGTAAAACAATGAGTATAGTAATCTTGCTTATAGTTTAAACTGAAAGAATATGATAAAATCGGGACTGTTTACATTGTCTTTTCGAATTTTGGCTTTGTTGAAAAAATTACATAAATTTTTTTCAATACTTACTCTTAGTGCTCTGTGGGAAAATGATAAGAGTATATGTTGAGCTAAGACAATATATTGTTTTCAGATATGCTTCATGAAAACATTAAGCCTTAAACCTTAAGAGGGGCAAAAGTCAACAATATACCAATTTTTTCCATTCCATTTTAACATTACCCTTACAAATTATCTTCTGAACTGTCTACATTGTCTTTCAGCATTTATTTACTCTTTTTGGAGACATTAAAGCCATCTAGTTCATTTCAAAATTTGATTTCATTTCTGGTAAGATAAACTTTTATACTGTCTTTGTTGACTTAAGCACACATGTTGACTTTGGGCCTGCTATACAAAGCCCAATCTCAACAAAGTGGCTTAAGTTAGCAAAATATCACCATTTTCTTTCTTCTTTCCATTTTAACATTGCTCCTTCCAAATGGTCTTCTGAACTGTTTACATTGTATTTTATGATGTTTTGACTCTTTATGTTGACATTTAACACATTCTGTCAATACTAAACCTCCTTGTGGTGAGTGTAAATTTTATACCGTCTTTGTTGACTTAAGCACACTTGTTGACTTTGGGCCTGCTACACAAGTCCCAATCTCAACAAAGTGGCTGAATTTAGCAAAATATCACCATTTATTTTCTTCTTTCTATTTTAACATTGCCCCTTCCAAATGATCTTCTGAACTGTTTACATTGTATTTTAGCATGGTTTGACTCTTTATGGAGACATTTAACACATTCTGTCAATACTAAACCTCCCTATGGCGAGTGAAAGTTTTATACTGTATTTGTTGACTTAAGCACACATGTTGACTTTGGGCCTGCTATACAAAGCCCAATCTCAACAAAGTGGCTTAAGTTAGCAAAGTATCACCTTTTACTTTCTTCTTTCTATTTTAACATTGCCCCTTCCAAATGATCTTCTGAACTGTTTACATTGTATTTTAGCATGGTTTGACTCTTTATGGAGACATTTAACACATTCTGTCAATACTAAACCTCCTTGTGGCGAGTGAAAGTTTTATACTGTCTTTGTTGACTTAAGCACACATGTTGACTTTGGGCCTGCTATACAAAGCCCAATCTCAACAAAGTGGCTTAAGTTAGCAAAATATCACCATTTTTTTTCTTCTTTCCATTTTAACATTGCCCCTTCCATATGATCTTGTGAACTATTTACATTGAATTTTGGCATGTTTTGACTCTTTATGGAGACATTTAACACATTCTGTCAATACTAAACCTCCACTTTTCACCAGTGAAAGTTTTATACTGTCTTTGTTGACTTAAGCACACATGTTGACTTTGGGCCTGCTATACAAAGCCCAATCTCAACAAAGTGGCTTAAGTTAGCAAAATATCACCATTTTTTTTCTTCTTTCCATTTTAACATTACCCCTTCCATATCATCTTCTGAACTGTTTACATTGAATTTTGGCATGTTTTGACTCTTTATGGAGACATTTAACACGTTTTGTCAATACTAAACCTCCTTGTGGTGAGTGAAAATGTTATACTGTCTTTGTTGACTTAAACACACTTGTTGACTTTGGGCCTGGTACACAAGTCCCAATCTCAACAAAGCGGCTTAAGTTAGCAAAATATCACCATTTTCGTTCTTCTTTCCATTTTAACATTACCCCTTCCATATGATCTTCTGAACTGTTTACATTGTAGTTTGGCATGTTTTGACTCTTCATGGAGACATTTAACCCATTTTTGCAATACTAAACCTCCTTGTGGTGAGTGAAAATTTTATACTGTCTTTGTTGACTTAAGCACACATGTTGACTTTGGGCCTGCTATACAAAGCCCAATCTCAACAAAGTGGCTTAATTTAGCAAAATATCACCATTTTTTTTCTTCTTTCCTTTTAACATTGCCCCTTCCATCTGATCTTCTGAACTGTTTACATTGTATTTTAGCATGGTTTGACTCTTTATGGAGACATTTAACACATTCTGTCAATACTAAACCTTCTTGTGGCGAGTGAAAGTTTTATACTGTCTTTGTTGACTTAAGCACACATGTTGACTTTGGGCCTGCTATACAAGTCCCAATCTCAACAAAGTGGCTTAATTTAGCAAAATATCACCATTTTTTTTCTTCTTTCCATTTTAACATTACCCCTTCCATATCATCTTCTGAACTGTTTACATTGAATTTTGGCATGTTTTGACTCTTTATGGAGACATTTAACACGTTTTGTCAATACTAAACCTCCTTGTGGTGAGTGAAAATTTTATACTGTCTTTGTTGACTTAAACACACTTGTTGACTTTGGGCCTGCTACACAAGTCCAAATCTCAACAAAGTGGCTTAAGTTAGCAAAATATCACCATTTTTTTTCTTCTTTCCTTTTAACATTGCCCCTTCCATCTGATCTTCTGAACTGTTTACATTGTATTTTAGCATGGTTTGACTCTTTATGGAGACATTTAACACATTCTGTCAATACTAAACCTTCTTGTGGCGAGTGAAAGTTTTATACTGTCTTTGTTGACTTAAGCACACATGTTGACTTTGGGCCTGCTATACAAAGCCCAATCTCAACAAAGCGGCTTAAGTTAGCAAAATATCACCATTTTTTTTCTTCTTTCCATTTTAACATTACCCCTTCCATATCATCTTCTGAACTGTTTACATTGAATTTTGGCATGTTTTGACTCTTTATGTTGACATTTAACATATTCTGTCAATACTAAACCTCCTTTTGGTGAGTGAAAATTTAAAACTGTCTTTGTTGACTTAAGCACACATGTTGACTCTTGGCCTGCTACAGAAGGACACACTTAATGTCAAATTGTTCAACCCCCATTGTTGTTTAAATTCTGACCCACAAGGACTACTTTTAAACTGTTAAGAAAAAAAGTAGTGAAGAAATGTATTTGGAGAGTTGTTTGTTTTTATAACTGGGATTGTGTTGAGAAGGGTGTTGTTTGTGCCAATTGTTTTTCTTTTTCGCATTCCAACATTTTATCACACATTTATCTCAATGCTCTCTTAGCATGAACGAAAACTTATCATCCTTCAAACCATATGCGAGTTATTGGCTTTGACTTAAACCCCAGTGTTGCTTTAGTATTCTCCACAAAGTTTCTTGTCAACAACAAAGTATAAGCCCTATTTATTTTTCGTTTATCCAGATATATATTTTACATTCCCAATGGCATTATAAACTACTGATATGGTCATTTTACATTGGTCAATAGAATGTCATTTCTCCATAACCAAAAATCAACATGTTTATTTGGCAAATTCAAAATTTTTTACGAATGAAAAAATAACAGACAAAATAGAAAGCTTTCATAATATATTTGTAAAATGAAAAATGATGCAAACCACATTTGTTGCTTTTTCTTAGTAATAATTGCAAATTTAATGAGAAATAAAAGTCAAACACTAATCTGCATCAAGACTTCTTTATCATCAAAAAATTCTAAACATAGCATCATTCGCTTCAGGAATGAAAGCCAGTGGCTCGTAATGAATTGCTTGATTTATTAAATAAGGTTGAAAATCTCGAGAAATGTTTAAGTAGCCTCAAAAAAGAAGATAAAATCATTTAAGCAGACCATCGCTCCCAAACCTCATTCAATAACGCCCAATCACTATACCAACCCCTTCCCTGTACCAATTAAAGATTATAGGACAGTTGTCTCTTACCCCTTCATTCTTTCTTCTTATGAGTACTTTAGCTAGTAACAACTACCACTCTATTTTCCTTTTTCATGGTGCTACAGACATTAAATGTGACCTATTTGAACTGCCGTTTGTCCTTTTATTGTAGTGATTAGAAGACACTGAAATTTGACTTTGATTTGCTGAAAATTGGAGCCAACTGGTTTCAGAAAGAAACCTGCTTAAACAATATCTTAATTAGTGGTTGGTCAGAACCAAATGTAATTTTGTTTAGCCCATTGCCCAAGTTACCTCCTCACAACAGTTCATCTTCGATCGAGGGTACAGTGGCTCTTGCTCTTGCCAAAAGCCTCTCTGTAAATGTGGGAACTTTGAGCTTAAAGAGTCATCAAGTATGTTGATAAACATATTTAAAAAATGGCCAAAAATCTATCTCCATGAAATAAATAACTTAATTTTTTAAAGATGTTTTCGACCCCAAATAAGCAGAGGAATTGCACTAATTTGTAAAGGTGTTTTACAGTGTAAATATAAATCAAAAGTTTATGAGTAATCAAATAAAAATGAAATATATAATGTTTGGTGGCTTTTTATTTATCATTTCATTTCATTAGGTATTTACTACAGATATTGCAATAAATGTTTGCCAAATAGGTATTGCTTGAATTTCATAATCAAGGAGAAAATGTTTGTCATATTTTGCTGGGCTTATCTCTATGTCTCTGATCACAATAAAAAGTACATTTAACCAGTAAAATGTTCATATTTGCATATTCTCAGACATTTAGAAAAAGATCGCGCAGTACGTGGATTGCGCTATAGACAAGCCTTCACGCTTTGGAAACGCTTGTTGCTGTGTAGTGCGTTCTATGCAATAAATTGAATTCTGTTTATATGATGTCAGATATCCTTGATGAGCATTAATCAAATATTTTATTGTTTTTGAAACCAAATTTCATTACATTGTCGTGATAAGAAAGTTATTTATCCCATGTCACGTGGTTGATTACAGATTTCTGTAATGATTGACGTTATATATCTTCCAAAAATAATTTTTAACATACTTGATGACACTTTAACTCTTTATAAATCAATATGACATAATTAATACACAAAGAGAATAACATCAAGGTTAAGGAGCAATTATGTCGTTGGATATGAAGATAATCCAGTGAACGGCTCTTGAGATATCCCCCTGACAAGTCTCATTGTGACCTTGAAATGAAGGTGAACAAATATCATGAGTGGTATAATATTACTGGAAATAAATTTGAAGAACTAAGAAAACATTCACGAATTATACACATGAGGGTATGAAACATACACAAGGCAGATCTACACATTATTGTGATTAAATGTATGCATTTTGTGGGCAATCAAACAATTAGTATCTGAGTTTTGGGTAGAAACAATATATTCACTGTTCAATACAAAACTATATCTTTTAGGGTATTGTCCATATGCCTGCTACATCAATCAAGGTAAGGGTGAGGACTAAATGAACAAACATTGATCCCCTAGGTGCAAGAACCTTTGAGGTGTAGCAGTTCCAAACAAGTAAAAATAGAGCCACTGGTTCTGAAGCTCATCAGGCTTTATATAGGCTACATTAACTAATTCAAAATGTCCACTTCTAGGTGAGAGGTGCAACAAATAGGAAGCACTTTAAATGGAGAAGATGAAATAGGTCTTAAGGTCCTTACCCCTCTGGCTTATCTTTGAGTACAGAGATAAAATCCTTTAAATTACCTCCCTTTAAAGAGCACATAAAATCTCAAGATGAAAATAGCTTTTCAGGTCATGACCTCTGTGACCTATATTTTGGGTCGCAGGATCACGAAATCAACAATTTAAAACCCAAATGAGACAAGGTGTCTTGTCAGCTTTCTAGACCTGTTGGTACTGGAGAAGAAGATGAAAATATGTTTTTAAGGTCGTGACCATTTTTGGGGCCATGAGGTCACCAGAATTACAATTTAGAATCCCCATTGGCCAAGGAGACTGTACAGAAAATTTCAGCTTCCTAGATCAAGTGGTTCTGGATCGAGAAGAAGACGAAAAAACGAAAAGTTTACAAACGGACGGACGGATGGATGCCGGACACCATGAATTGCCATAAGCCCATCGGGCCTTCCAGGCCAGATGACCTAAAAATGTGAAAAATTCACAGCAGACAGCCCATGTCAGAAGCTCATCTGGACTTTCAGACCTTATCAGCAAAAAGTTACAATTAATATGTACATCTAATCAATAAAAGTCACATCAAGGGAAATAAATGTTGATCATTGAGACACGTTTGGTGAAACTGTCATGTCCCCAAAGCCTCTTGTTTGACTTGACCAGTGCTCAACAAAATAAAAAAAAAATAAAACAGGCATAGGAGGGTTACAAAATTATGAATTAGTGTTGTCAGTATAACAAAAGGTATGACAAAGGGACACACTAACAATTTTTAATCCCAGACTACTTTGCAGCAGGGTACAATAATGGCTTTTGAATACAGGTGTTAATTAAAGCAAATTACTTACTTTACACAACAATATGACGGTGTAGTAATATTCCTCATGTCAATCTGAGGTCATGAATAGAATACAGGAATGCCTCATACACATTTGAAGCATTGATATCTTCCAAAATAATCCACTAATGTTCCTTAATGATATTAAGAATGGAAACATACAAAAAATATAAATGTTACAAGTACTGCAGGCATACATGTAATAAGTACTGTAACCAAGGTGACAAAATGAAAGAAAATGAAGATGAAAGGTCAGTCTCCAGATAAAATTCCAACACAATGAAATCCATTAACATAAATGAACAAACTGTAAAACTAAGATTAAATCTATATGCTTAAAAATAATAGATTCGTCTCAATCATCAGGTAAAAATATCCTTCTGGTTTTGTGTTTTAAAAACAAGAAAAAAGTGGACAGGGCACTTTCCCATTTGCCCAAGATTAATCATTTGAACAATTAAAATTAAAAATATGAAGTCGACTTTAGCTAAACTTACATTTCTAAAGAAAAATGAGGATTTTTCTCCCACTAGTTGAGGATAGAAAAATAATGAACACAAGCAAACAAGCTTTTACAAAACTATTCATATGAAAAAACTAAACTAGGTGATTACAATAATGCAGATATCAGCGCACAGATTGCCTGACACACAATATGAAATATTTGCTTTAAAGTATGCAAATTATTACACTCATTATACAAGGCATGACTAGAAGGATGACCATCAAGCTCAAAACATTCAAATGAATACCAAATTCTTCAACAGATGAAAAGCTGGCAACAAACATCCAAAAGTAGAGCGAATAGTTGTGCAGCTTATCAGTCTTTACAAGACATATGACTTGTATTATCTAGAGCAATTTATCCTCTAAGCTCAATGTCACCAACATTGACCAATTATAGTGCATGAGACAAACATGCATTAATAAATATTATCTCATGTTGATGATCTAAACTAAATTTTCACTACTTTGGTCAAAATGCATGAAATGATACTTTGTCTGCTCTCCACCAAAGCCATGCAAGATGCTGCTCCTTATTACACCACATCCATGCTTAAAAACTATCTTGAATTGGCACCAATACACAAGCACTGAGCTCTGTACATACTTGAGAATTCACAATCCTGTTGTTGAATAGCATTAACCAATAATCACTATTGGCTGTCTCTGTGAAAGTAGCCAAAACCTTCTAGTGGACATCCTGCCACATCCATATCTGAGAGATGGAGTCCAAATGAATAAACTTTAGTCTTCATGTAACAGAAATGTTCCAGTAGGTGTAAGGTACCTCACTACAAATTTCCAACTATTCCAGTAGTCCTTGAGGGGAAGGGGACAAAGTGTTGACAAGTTTACAGATTACTCAGTATCCACCTCATGGAGAAATCCCCGTCCTGGGAGTCCTTAGCACTAAATTCAGTTTCAGAACAATATTTGCTGACCGTCTTATAGGTGAAATGTGGGTGAAGCCTTAAGATCATGAAAATTACAGCTTCCCTCCAAAGGACATCTTCAAGGTAGTGTAAAGCTGCACTGAAAGTAAAAGGAAATCCAAGATATAGTTGATGTTCATAAAGTATTATCACAAATTTAGATATATATATATATATATATATGCAGTGCATCATCCAAATGTCTATGAAGCAGGCCAAAGAGAATGCATGACCTCTTAACGGGCTTTAGCTAAACCCTACCCTCTCGATATTATGAGTCCTGCAAGCAAGATTCTGAACCCCTGTTAAATGATGTGTGATTTTTTGATGTGTTGAATATAGGGCTGATCTTATGTTTACTTCTTCCTTGGTTTCATCAAGCAATGATAAATCACTATTCCTAAAATTACAATAAGAAGACATATCAGCCATAATCTGTTTTTATTGTTATTTAAAATTATTCTCCCTTTTTAAAGCTTATATGTATTAAAATAACATTGTGCTGAAGTTCAGACACTCTGTTACATTGTATTGTCACATTAAAAAAGTATTAAAGTGGTAACTTACCTTCCGTAGTAGCAGGTCAGGCGATCCAATTTTCTGTCAACTTTGAATGTAAACCGATAAACCCTTCCTGAGTAGATATAGCTAGGTAAAGAAAGAAGAAAGAGTTTTGTTAATGTTCAACAATTTTTAAATAAAGAGTTATTGGCTCTGAAGCTCATCAGGATTTGTTTTGAAAAGATTAAGATATCAAATAATAAGGCATTTCCCAGTCATCAAATTAAAATTTATTATCAAAATTGGTTACACATTAATCCACATTCATATAGATAGACCATTGCATTAAATTGTTTAAAGTCTTCCTTGTAATTAGGAATATCAACATTTATTACAGATTGAAAAGGAGCCTCAGTCTCTGATAATCCCATTTCTCATAGGTACCTTTTAACTATTTAATAAAATGGAGATATTTTATGATTTTTTTCAGAGTTTGAGTGTTCACTTATCTCATGTAAAATAAACATTTTCTTTAATTCCTTCTCAATTTATTCCTTTGAGGCCTGTCACAATATTCAGTTCACGGGGTATTCAATAGTTTTCATTTCACATTGATTCACATCAAACATGTCCACAATGTAGATATTAATCTTATCTTGATAGCTTTCAGGCCAGATGAGCTAAAAATTCTGTTATCAATGCATAAAAATATGATCATAATCATGGGGTCTTTTTAACCTTTTCCAATGCATGTGCCCCATCTTTGACACATTATTTTGATTAATAGTTTGTTAAAAGTACTATAGTATTGAAGTCCCATCACTTGATATATACATACTTTTCATGTCTCAGGCGATGTATCGTCACTTCATTGACCAGGTCCAGGTACATCTTCCAACCCATCTGTTCAAGATCAATGTAATCATTTTAAGGACTTTGTAAAATTGAAAACATAATAAATTCAGAGAAACAGTTTCTGATTGAAGGATCAATTGCACCCGGATTATTTTTTAATTAGAGCCAAAGGCTCTGTAGCTCATTAGGAATTTCATGATCTAGGATTGTAGATCTAAACCAATAGAGCCATTGGTTCTGCAAATAAGCACAAGTCACACAAATTTATGACTATTAGTTAGACAGGCCTTGTACTAATTGCTAATTCAGATAACACCAACTGCGCGATAGGAGGTTCATTAAAGATCTGATGAAATGCATTTTTCTCAAGAATGACAGATGATTACCTCTACGTATATTGTATATCGGAATCAATTGAGCATAAATAGAGACAATATACACTTGCAATTGACAATTAAGACGATTTTTATTTCACCCATTTTAATACTACCACAATTAGTGTTTTTAATCATTTTGAAAATGCTCACTGAGGCGTGACTGTGATAAGCGACAGACGGGGCCGGCTAGACAGCTACTCCACCGAGTCTCATTAATTAATGAATGATGATTATCACTGCCGCTAAATGAATTTATGAAGTGTATTACATCGCCAAAAAGACATGTTTGTGTAATAATTGTGTAATTGTCATCTGCGGAATTACCTAGTTGGATATTTAAACATTCGATATATGGGAAAATTAAGTTAGTTTATTGAAGATTTCTTTATGAAATTAACAATCAAAATGTTGCGAAATTACGTTGAATTATGACTATCGTCGAAAATCAGATTCCTCCAGATACGTCACAGAAGTCATCCCTTCACGGGCCACACCCCCGCAGGCTTTCATTCTGGTCGCCGGGGCTAAATCAGGCGTTTTTTTAAAAAGCCGTATATAAGTAATATATGGAATGATTTCAGAAATTTAAAATCGAGCAATTGTCAAATTGATATCCAATTTTAATGAATCCGATTTTGACCATATGTCATTTCATCTATCCCTTAAATTAAATGCATTTAAAATGCTGTTAAAGGATGGCTCACACATTTTAAGGCACAAACATGTACACCTTTGATTTCAAAACACAAATGAGTAACATGTTTGAATGAAGCAAACATTAGTTTGTATCTATAAAATAGAGCCATGGGCTGTGCAGCTCATTAGAAATTGTATAGTTTAATATCTCAGGTTGATGACTTAGAGTGTGAATTGTTTAACAACTATTCAAATCAGAAAAATAGAGCCATGGGCTCTGTAGCTCATCAGGGTTTATATTGTTTAATGATGAAGACAGAAATAGATTTTAAGGTCATGGCTTGAGTCCCTTATTTGAGGCACCACAGGGTCTCCAAATCTAAAATTTAGAATCCCCATTGACAGAGTCTGCACACAATATTACAGCCTTTGAGGTACATTTGTTCTGGAGTAGATGAAAATAGGTTTTTAAGGATGTGACCCCTGTGACCCCATTTGGGGTGACAGGGTCACGAAATCTACAATTTAGAATCCCCATTGGCCAAGGAGTCTGCACACAACTTTTCAGCTCTCTAGACCTTTTGGAACTGGAGAAGAAGATGAAAATAGGTTCTTCAGGATGTGACCCCGGTGACCCCATTTGGGGTCACGGGGTCACAAAATCTACAATTTAGAATCCCCATTGGCCAAGCAGTCTGCACACAACTTTTCAGCTCTCTAGACCTTTTGGAACTGGAGAAGAAGATGAAAATAGGTTTTTAAGGATGTGACCCCGGTGACCCCATTTGGGGTCACGGGGTCACGAAATCTACAATTTATAATCCCCATTGGCCAAGGAGTCTGCACACAACTTTTCAGCTCTCTAGACCTTTTGGAATTGGAGAAGAAGATGAAAATAGGTTTTTAAGGATGTGACCCCGGTGACCCCATTTGGGGTGACAGGGTCACGAAATCTACAATTTAGAATCCCCATTGGCCAAGGAGTCTCCACACAACTTTTCAGCTCTCTAGACCTTTTGGAACTGGAGAAGAAGATGAAAATAGGTTTTAAAACATGTGACCCCTGTGACCCCATTTGGGGTCATGGGGTCACGAAATCTACAATTTAGAATCCCCATTGGGCAAGGAGTCTGCACACAACTTTTCAGCTCTCTAGACCTTTTGGAACTGGAGAAGAAGATGAAAATAGGTTTTTAAACATGTGACCCCTGTGACCCCATTTGGGGTCATGGGGTCACGAAATCTACAATTTAAAATCCCCATTGGCCAGGAAGTCTGCACACAACTTTTCAGCTCTCTAGACCTTTTGGAACTGGAGAAGAAGATGAAAATAGGTTTTTAAGAATGTGACCCCGGTGACCCCATTTGGGCTCATGGGGTCACGAAATCTACAATTTAGAATCCCCATTGGCCAAGGAGTCTCCACACAACTTTTCAGCTCTCTAGACCTGTTGGAACTGGAGAAGAAGATGAAAATAGGTTTTTAAGGATGTGACCCCGGTGACCCCATTTGGGGTCACGGGGTCACGAAATCTACAATTTAGAATCCCCATTGGCCAAGGAGTCTGCACACAACTTTTCAGCTCTCTAGACCTTTTGGAACTGGAGAAGAAGATGAAAATAGGTTTTTAAGGATGTGACCCCTGTGACCCCATTTGGGGTCACAGGGTCACGAAATCTACAATTTAGAATCCCCATTGGCCAAGGAGTCTGCATATAAAATTTCAGCTCTGTGGAGTTATTGGTTCTGGAGAAGAAGTCGAAAAAGCGAAAAGTTTACGGACGGATGGACGGATGGACGGACGGATGGACGGACGGACGCCGGACGCCATGCCATGCCATAAGCCCATCGGGCCTTTCAGGCCTGATGAGCTAATAAAAAATGTATATCATATAATCATAACTGCTTAAAAATGCTTCAAAAGATATGACTACACAAGATTTCACCATTCCTTTTGTTCATTCAGTAGTAAAAATAGAGCAATTGGCTCTGAAGCTCAATAAGAATTATGTTATTCATTATCTCTAAGGAAAAGATTAAGATATCACATAAAAAGGCATTGCCCATTCATCAATTTTTAAAATTTTATTATCAAAATGTGTTGCACATTACTCAACATTCACTATAAATATTGTAGACTTTTGCATTTTATTGTTTTAGTTCTTATTTGTGTACTGGAAATATCAACATTTATTACTTAATGAAAAGGAGCTCTGATCTGTTTCTGAAAATCCCATTTTTCAAAGGCTCTTTTTCAATATTTAATAAAGTGTTGAAATTTTATGAGGAAATTCTCTTGAGCATCCGAGTCTAAGACAAAACCAGCCTCACACACAGACTGTAACACAGCTTAGAAATTTGAAATCACCTGAAATCTCTGCGTATTAGTACTGACAGCTATGGCTGCTGTTTTCATCGATCTCTCTACCAGGGAGTGGTCACTGCCCAGGTCAACACAATACAATTACACAACATTCAGACCCTGGACTCAGAGTCAGTGAATTATATATTTTTGCTGTTGTTTTCCCCTCACTTAAATATTTTTCTGTACTGGAGAAGAAGAAGATCTCATGCAGCTACTTTTAATAGTCATATCTTATCATTTTATCACCAGTAATATTCAGTTCACATATCTCATGTAAAATACACAATTTCTTAACTCCTCTTCAATTTTTTCCTTTGCCGCCTGTAACAATATTCAGTTCATAGGCTATTCATCAATTCTCATTTCACATTGGTTTAATCAAACATGTCCATAATGTAGATATTGATCGTAAGTCAACTCATATTTAACATTTCTATTGAATTAAATTAACTGCAAGGTTACTTTCTTTTCTCAATTTCTGCATTTCTCAAACTACATGTTAGGACTCCCACATGAAGAAGATGAGATGACTCTCTCTCTCTCAGGTCTTTTATAAAGGACAACTTCTATTCAATGAAGCACACATACAATCTCAGAGTTCAAACTTTATTACAAAATGTTTTTTAGGCTGTGATCCATATTTGGGGTCACAGGTTCACCAAATCTACAATTTAGAATCCCCATTGGCCAAACAACTTTTCATCTCTCTAAGAGTCATTAGGACTGGAGGAGAAGAAGATGAAAATAGCTTTTTGTTCATGACCCCTGTGACCTTGATTTAGGGTCAAAAGTCACCAATCAATTACAATTAAAAATCCCCTTCAGCTAAGGAGTCTGTACATCAAATTTCAACTCTCTACAGTCATTGGGACTGGAGAAGAAGATGAAAATAGCTTTAAAGGTCATGACCCCTGTGACCAACATTTGGGAGTCACAGGGCCAACAAATCTACAATTTAGAATCCTCTTCAGCCATGGAGTCGGTACATACAATTTTAGCTCTCTGGGGTCATTGGTTCTTGAAAAGAAGAAGAAAATAGAGCCATGGGCTCTGAAGCTCATCAGGGTTTATATTTTTTAATGACGAAGACTGAAATATAATTTTAGGTCATGGCCCGTTAGGCCCTTTATTGGGGCCACAGGTCACCAAATCTACAATTTAGAATCTTCATTGGCTAAAGAGACTGTAAACAATATAACAGCCTTCTAGATCTTTTCTTTCTGGAGAGGAAGATGAAAATAGGTTTTAAGGTTATGGCCTGTGAGGCCTTTATTTGGGGCCCTAGGGTCACCAAATCTACAATTTAGAATCTATATTGGCTAAGTCTCTCTGCACCAACATTTCAGCCTACTAGGTCTTTTTGTTCTCGAGAAGAATATAAAAATAGGTTTTTAGGTATTGACCTGTAAGGCTCTAATTTGGGGCTACAGGGTCACCAAATCTACAATTTAGAATCCCCATTGGCCAAGGAGTCTGTACATAAAATTTCAGCTCTCTAGAATCATTGGTTCTGGAGAAGAAGTCGAAAAAGTGAAAAGTTTACGGACGGACGGACGGACGGACGGATGGACGGACGCCATCCCATGCCATAAGCCCATCGGGTCTTTCTGGCCTGATGAGCTAAAAAGCTAGAAATTGTACTGAGCGAACACCCTTAAACCTCCAAAAGGCACATCTACATGACATCGTAAGGCTGTATATCATTATCAACGACTAATCGAATAGGTTATAAGAAACTCAGAGTATTTAACTTTAGAGAGCCAACAAGAAATCATAACGGATCAACTATGAAACTAAAATAGAACTTTCATGTTTCTAATGTGATGGGTGAAACCGTCGCCGATCGACATTTGATGTGACCACTGATCCTGGCGAGTTACTGAACTTACCTCGTCTATGGAATTTACGTCGCTGACAAAGGTACAGAACCAATAGTTTCGAGCCTGTCTCCCAATGAAGATGTACACAAACAGAACAGTATGCCTATTGTATACAAAACACGAAGCAAGGAAGCTTCTTGGCTACATAATGCAAATGGCTTGGTGACACCAAATGACAGGAGGGGCAACATCTGATGGGTTTTGGCAGCTATCTATTTTTTGATTGGCTGGAAGTTTCTTCCTGGAATGAACCATCGTCACGTGACGTTCAGTTCAGAACCAAGCGATGCCGCACCGGCAGAGTATCTTGGCTCGTCTTGGTCGGAATTACGTAATTAATTACATAATGCAAGGCACCAGGTGGCAGTTTTCTTATGTAATAGATCAAACCTAATATGATATCGTAGAAAAGTTGACCGGTCCAAAAAAAGAAAATCCCAGCTTATTAGGAATAACGTCAAATAAACGTTTTAAAATGTTTGCTATACTTTTCAATCAAAGGACTGAAACTTATAAAGTGCACAAACATTTGTAACATTAACTAATACCTAAGACTTGCTGACTGGATGTTTGCGGTTTATCTTTTCAGTTTTAGAATTAAATTGACATAAGTTTTCATATTCTAAGTTCTTACATTCTAATATAACACTACATATTAAAGTATATATCACTTTTGGAAAGTACAATAACATCCGATAAATGTCATACATTTAGAACATATAAAGTCCTGGGTTAGGGTTATACGAAGTATTGGGTATAAACATACAATCACACTATCTTTGATTTGTCTCTTCATTTTAATTTTCTTACACTTAAATTTTTTTCACAGCATATATAATTACAACACCATAGCATCGACCCGACGTTAGAATGTGGTGAATAAAGTCTTTCATAACAATGTTATACATGTCATTACTACATCAATTAAAAATTACTAAATTTATTTTATATAGATATAGCCTAGCCACATACCCAAGAGAAATTTGACAAACTACTTTGGTCACCCTATTGGTCATTATGTAGGCTACACATATTAATTACCAATTATTTTTTAGCGCTTATAACATACCAAGGAAGGCTTTCTACAGAAAGAACACAGTATCATTGAGCAATTTTCAGAAGTCTACTATCTATAAGTAATTAAGACAGTAATTAATATTTGATAAAAGCTTCAGTATGTACTGGGCTACCAGTTACATAATATGGTGCGTTACTCGGAACTCTTTAAGAACTTTGAATTCGTTCTGATGTATTGATCAATAGTATGCACATACATACATAGGCTTACATTATTAACCGAGGAAGTGTGTCATATGACTTTTACGAAACGAGTGTGAATTTTTGTATTGCCCGAGCGAGAGAGAGGGTTACACGCAAATTCGCAAGAGTTTCGTAAAGTCATATGGCACACTTTCGAGTGTAATAATGTCTTTATTACCCATTCTATTCCATTTCATTCGCGTAAAAATAGTCAGGATACGGCTCACTTCCCTTGCGATGGCGAGCTACAGTGACGTCACGAACAATCGTTTTATGACGTCACAGTCGACGAAATACGGTAAGTCGCGGTAAAACAATGGTTGCTAGGCAAAGTGACATGTGCACATGTGCTCGTATCGAAACTATTAACTCGGTTATTTTTAACCATATTGGTAATAAATGAACTTATATGATGTGTACATATATAATCCATGGACAGCTGGCTGTTTCGGTCTTTCGACCTCATCAGCATGGTGTGTGCAGAACATGGTTGAGCCTTCAGCTATGCAAAGTTATCAACGCAAAAAAAAACAGTTAAAGAACTTCCCACTCATTTGCATAAGGTGTTCAAACCGTATTTCTACAGTGAACTAGCTAGCTAAAGGCAGTAGCAAATGAGTGTATCATGTTAGAGTGCTGAATCAGGCCAAATTAATGGATTGAGAACTTACACATATAACCATGAACAGCCAGCTATATCTATACAAGAGTGACATTTCATTAATAAATATATGCTAATTTAAAGGGGCAGTAGCACATTTTTTGCAAAATTTATTTTTTCAAATTTCCTATTTAAAATGATAGTTTGTGTCATTTAAATGTACTTTAAAGGGTAAAACAGGGTTCTGTAGCTCATCGACTATACATGACTATTACCAATTAGACAAACCTAACAAACAAGACTTTTCAAGAGATTGCCCATGTGTTATTGCTAGCTATGCTAAAGGAGGGTAAGTATTGACAAAACTTGTTAAATGTCTCCATAAAGAGCGAACACATGCCAAAATACATTGTAAAGAGTTCAGAAGATGATATGGAAGGGGTAATGTTAAAATGGAAAGAAGAAAAATAGAGCCATGGGCTCTGTAGCTCATCAGGGTTTATATTGTTTAATGATGAAGACAGAAATAGATTTTAAGGTCATGGCTTGAGTCCCTTATTTGAGGCACCACAGGGTCTACAAATCTAAAATTTAGAATCCCCATTGACAGAGTCTGCACACAATATTACAGCCTTTGAGGTACATTTGTTCTGGAGTAGATGAAAATAGGTTTTTAAGGATGTGACCCCTGTGACCCCATTTGGGGTGACAGGGTCAAGAAATCTACAATTTAGAATCCCCATTGGCCAAGGAGTCTGCACACAACTTTTCAGCTCTCTAGACCTTTTGGAACTGGAGAAGAAGATGAAAATAGGTTCTTCAGGATGTGACCCCGGTGACCCCATTTGGGGTCACGGGGTCACGAAATCTACAATTTAGAATCCCCATTGGCCAAGGAGTCTGCACACAACTTTTCAGCTCTCTAGACCTTTTGGAACTGGAGAAGAAGATGAAAATAGGTTTTTAAGGATGTGACCCCGGTGACCCCCTTTAGGGTGACAGGGTCACGAAATCTACAATTTAGAATCCCCATTGGCCAAGGAGTCTGCACACAACTTTTCAGCTCTCTAGACCTTTTGGAACTGGAGAAGAAGATGAAAATAGGTTTTAAAACATGTGACCCCTGTGACCCCATTTGGGGTCATGGGGTCACGAAATCTACAATTTAGAATCCCCATTGGGCAAGGAGTCTGCACACAACTTTTCAGCTCTCTAGACCTTTTGGAACTGGAGAAGAAGATGAAAATAGGTTTTTAAACATGTGACCCCTGTGACCCCATTTGGGGTCATGGGGTCACGAAATCTACAATCCGAAATCCCCATTGGCCAAGGAGTCTCCACACAACTTTTCAGCTCTCTAGACCTTTTGGAACTGGAGAAGAAGATGAAAATAGGTTTTTAAGGATGTGACCCCGGTGACCCCATTTGGGGTCACGGGGTCACGAAATCTACAATTTAGAATCCCCATTGGCCAAGGAGTCTCCACACAACTTTTCAGCTCTCTAAACCTTTTGGAACTGGAGAAGAAGATGAAAATAGGTTTTAAAACATGTGACCCCTGTGACCCCATTTGGGTTAAGCCACTTTGTTGAGATTGGGCTTTGTATAGCAGGCCCAAAGTCAACATGTGTGCTTAAGTCAACAAAGACAGTTTGAAATTTTCATTCACCACAAGGAGGTTTAGTATTGACAAAACGTGTTAAATGTCTCCATAAAGAGTCAAAACATGCCAAAATTCACCGTAAACTGTTCAGAAGATGATATGGCAGGGGTTATTTTAAAATGGAAAGAAGAAAGAAAATGGTGATATTTTGCTAACTTAAGCCACTTTGTTGAGATTGGGACTTGGGTAGCAGGCCCAAAGTCAACAAGTGTGCTTAAGTCAACAAAGACAGTTTTAAATTTTCACTCACCACAAGGAGGTTTAGTATTGCAAAAATGGGTTAAATGTCTCCATAAAGAGTCAACACATGCCAAACTACAATGTAAACAGTTCAGAAGATCATATGGAAGGGGTAATGTTAAAATGGAAAGAAGAAAGAAAATGGTGATATTTTGCTAACTTAAGCCACTTTGTTGAGATTGGGACTTGTATAGCAGGCCCAAAGTCAACATGTGTGCTTAAGTCAACAAAGACAGTATAAAACTTTCACTCGCCACAAGGAGGTTTAGTATTGACAGAATGTGTTCAATGTCTCCATAAAGAGTCAAACCATGCTAAAATACAATGTAAACAGTCCAGAAGATCAGATGGAAGGGGCAATGTTAACATTGAAAGAAGAAAAACAATGGTGATATTTTGCTAACTTAAGCCACTTTGTTGAGATTGGGCTTTGTATAGCAGGCCCAAAGTCAACATATGTGCTTAAGTCAACAAAGACAGTATAACATTTTCACTCACCACAAGGAGGGATAGTTTTGCAAAAATTGGTTAAATGTCTCCATAAAGAGTCAAAACATGCCAAAATACATTTTAAACAGTTCAGAAGATCAGTTGGAAGGGGTAATAATAAAAAAATAAAGAAGAACAATATGATGATATTTGCTAACTTAAGCCACTTTGTTGACACTGGGACCTGTGTAGCAGGCCCAAAGTCAACAAGTGTGCTTAAGTCAACAAAGACAGTATAAAATTTTCACTCACCACAAGGAGGTTTAGTATTGACAAAACGTGTTAAATGTCTCCATAAAGAGTCAAAACATGCCAAAATTCATTGTAAAGTGTTCAGAAGATGATATGGAAGGGGAAATGTTAAAATGGAAAGAAGAAAGAAAATGGTGATATTTTGCTAACTTAAGCCACTTTGTTGAGATTGGGACTTGTGTAGCAGGCCCAAAGTCAACATATGTGCTTAAGTCAACAAAGACAGTGTAAAATTTTCACTCACCACAAGGAGGTTTAGTATTGACAGAATGTGTTAATTGGCAACATAAAGAGTCAAAACATTCTAAAATACAATGTAAACAGTTCAGAAGATCATTTGGAAGGGCCAATGTTTAAATAGAAAGAAGAAAATAAATGGTGATATTTTGCTAACTTAAGCCATTTTGGTGAGATTGGGCTTTGTATAGCAGGCCGAAAGTCAACAAGTGTGCTTAAGTCAACAAAGACAGTATAAAATTTTCACTCATCATAAGGAGGTTTAGTATTGACAAAATGTGTTAAATGTCTCCACAAAGAGTAACAACATGCCAAAATACAATGTACACAGTTCAGAAGATCATTTGGAAGGGGCAATGTTAAAATGGAAAGAAGAAAAACAATGGTGATATTTTGCTAACTTAAGCCACTTTGTTGAGATTGGGACTTGTGTAACAGGCCCAAAGTCAACATGTGTGCTTAAGTCAACAAAGACAGTATAAATTTTTCACTCACCACTAGGAGGTTTAGTATTGACAAAACGTGTTAAATGTCTCCACAAAGAGTAACAACATGCCAAAATACATTGTAAAGTGTTCAGAAGATGATATAGAAGGGGTAATGTGAAAATGGAAAGAAGAAAGAAAATGGTGATATTTTGCTAACTTAAGCCACTTTGTTGAGATGGGGACTTGTGTAGCAGGCCCAAAGTCAACATATGTGCTTAAGTCAACAAAGACAGTATAACATTTTCACTCATCACAAGGAGGTTTAGTATTGACAAAACGTGTTAAATGTCTCCATGAAGAGTAGCAACATGCCAAAATACAATGTAAACATTTCAGAGGATCATTTGGAAGGAACAAATCATTTGAAAAGAAAAAAAGAAGTGTGATATTTTGCTCACTAAGCCCCTTATTTTCAGTTTGGGCCTTGTGTAGCAGACCCAAAGTCATCATTAGTGCTTAACTCAACAAAGATCATAAGACGCTATTTTTTAGATTTGTTTGATAAAGTGCCTTTGTTTAGATAAGGCTTGGTAGAGTACACAATAAAAACAAACGTTTTTTAACGAGCTTGAATCATATAATGGATCATATACATGTACCTGGCAAAGATTGTAGTTCGATTTACAGTGATTTTCTGATTCAGTGACTCACTTGATTCAACATTACCCTTCTAAGATATGTACGGATAATTGACACAGTAAAGGATTAGTGTTGAACAAATTATAAATTATTCGACAAGCATTAGTAAATGAAACCATCATTTTCAAATATTTTGAAATGCATATATGTACAAAAGATGGGCGATAAACGTCTTTATTTTCACATTAGCTATGAATTGAAACCAAACATATTCTTATTGTGACGTTATTTCCATAAACTTGGATGTTAATATGTTAATTTAGCATAGGGTTAAAAATTGCATAAAATAAATTCTGGTTAGATCAATTCCAATTTTAACAGTTTGATTTCAAATCATCTCAACTTAAACTAATGTCATCCGATTTACCTCTGTGTATACATAAAATAAATCTTTTATTAAACGCCATATTAACTATATATATGTTTATCGAATAACTGATTCCTCATAAACTTGATCAATGTGAATAGGATTGAGGAAAATGCAATTTATCAAAATTGTTTATCCTATATTTAATTAACATGCAAGTCTTAGAAATAACGTCACTTTCCGAATTCATTTTAATGACTCTACAGTATCACTGGCAGTGACAGTATACCAAAACGTTACTTTTTTAAAAGAATGCAAGTACAGTACAGATGCAGATCAAATAAACATAGCAAAGCCTTAATATATTATGAATGCTACTTATCAGTACATAGTTGATTCATATATCGCTCACGGTTAAGATAAATTTGGAAAACAATTCAGTAAATGCAGTTTTATTTCGCCTCGTAAAAAAATATGTTACATACGAAAAGCATTACAACATAACCGAACAAGATTAGTGCTCCATATACCCTTTAAACATTGAGAAAAAATAACGAAAAACTATTGTGCATACAGTTGTCAAATTCCAGCTACAATTTTTTAGACAACTGTTTCAAATTTCTGTCTCGAATTTAGGACAGGCAATAATAATGGCGATTTGATGTGGTTGTTTTTACAAGTTAAAATATCGATATTTCATTATACATTCTGTACACAGTAAGTTCTACAAGCTGTCGCCAGCATCTTTCCACGAATGTTAAAACATCATTGAAAAACACGGAGCCAAAATCCGCAACAAACCAACGTTACCTTCTATGGACAGTAGAAGACGGGAACAGTCTACTTTCGCTCTCACCTCAAGCAATAGATGTCGTTCAACAAATAGCATGAGGTTGAAAGGTCAAGGGTCATGTGCACGTCACAATGACACATTTTGTTGGAATTGGGACTCTTGTTGATAATGGGCCGCCACACACGTATACTCTCCTTCAGCGTCTTGTTCAAATCTCCCATTTACAATATGTAAAGAACATATCTTGCACACCTGTATACGAGTCTGCGTCCAAAATTATTGACAGTCTTATCTTTATTAGAGCAATTTCTAGAGAACTGATCAGTATCATATACATCCCCACAATTTCCAGGAAAGTACTCCGCACTGTCATCCTCAATGTAATCATTGTCCTCTCCTGTTCTACTGTTGAAGTCTCCTGTCACAATAACATCAGCATCATATTTGTAGTTGATCTCACATAATGCATCTTCTAGATTATCAAGACTATCTTTGTCATTTGATTCATAATAAACTGAATTTTCTGGTGAGATATATACAAAACCTATTATCAAATCTTTTTCCAACCTGAAAAACAACTTATCTAAACCAATATATATATCATCAATGTAGTGAGACAAAATTCTTGTTACACCTTTAGAAAATACTTTGTGAATATATACACATATCCCTCCATGTTTACCCTTTTCTCTGCACACAGAGTAAGCATTGTGTGTTTGGAGAAAACCCACCATTCAGCATGTGAATAGCACCAAGTTTCAGTTAAACCTATAAATGAGAGTTCAGACAATGTTTGTATCAATTCATTATTATAAAAGTGTATTTTGGGTGATTGACAGTTCCATGAGAGTACACTAACATGTGGTGAGTGTTTAGAAGATTTGCTGCACTGAGACTGACCCTGGCCTAGCCATTATCTCATCTTAGTAAGTTCACCTGAGTTCACATTTACTTGATGGGTAACACTGTTAATTACCAGTTTATTAAAACGTATAAAGGCTTATTTGCCTTCCTCTCTGGCCTTGATGAGATGGGGTATGAGCTTCCTCCTCTTCTCCCTCACTGGGTAACTAAAATCCTCACTGATTTTCACTGGTGATTGTCTGAGCTTGTTCCTGGCCAGTCTGATGATCTGAGATTTGGTTTTACTGCGAGCTAGCTTCACCACTATAGAGCGGGGCTTTCCTCCCTCATTCTTCCTGCCCACCCTGTGTGCTCTCTCAATCCCCACCTTCTCGTCATCCACTGCCTCCTCCATCTCTAGCTTATCCACCAGGATACCCCTCACTGCCTCCTCACAGTCGTCCCACGTCTCTCCACCCTGCTTCTCCGCCACCACATACGCCACAATGTTGTCTCTCCTAGACCTGTTTTCTTAGTCGTCAGTCTTAGTGGCTAGTTCATGTGTCTCCTTTATGAGTGATTGTGAGAGTGACTCAACTTTGACTTTTAAGGTCTTTATTATATCGGCAAGTTCACTCAAGGTGGGTTTCTGTCCCGGTCCGGGGTTAGTTTCAACATCGCCACATCGAGTGACTGTCAACAACGCCAGCACGAAAACTGTGGCCACGCAGTGTCACACATAAACAATCGATCCTAAACTTAACCCGCGGTCTACGGGGACAAAAGTACCTATTTTCACCCTCCAGGTGTTGATGTCGACCTCCATCACTTTATCTTTTCAAACGGTACTGTTTTTGATACGTATTCAGAAAATATTTTCATGAGGTTTTCATTCAAGCTTCGTTCATGTATGATGTATCATCATTTTAATGTACATGTTAGCATGTTATCATCTCTCGTTTACCATTGTTTCCCTGAAAACATTTGAACTTTTTCTTTCCAATGTTGGAATGGTTCCTTGTCTCGCTTATTCTTAATCTCGTTTGATGTTATTGCTGTTAAAATAGCAGGAGTTTCGTCGTTTTTTTTTAATTATAAAATTATAGGATATCTAACGAGCTTCCCCTTTCATATCGAACCAAAAAAACAAAATTAATTCACGAGGGACATAAACTTGATATGAAAGGGGAACGAGTTATGTATCCTATTTATTGCCAACATGTATTTCATACGATTTCATACGATTTATTGTGTTTTAAAATATATTTCTGTTGTCCCTATAAAGGAACGGAACAGCGGAGTAATATCAACCCTGTCACAGCATCTATAAGTTCATAATATTGCGACGGTAAATATTTACGCTTTTAAAATCAAAATATAATCCGTGCGAAACCAGTTGCACTAGTCATGCTGAAGGAAGCGCACGTAATATAACATCTCCCTGCTCGAGGACATGAGATGAGAGTTATCCGTCCTTTGAATGACGTCATGTCATGGCGGCCGCCATTCGCATGTTTCTCGTCGTCGGAATGTGTAAACAAGCTAAACCAACCTCATTAAATATAAGTTTTAGATGAACATCGCCGTTGAAATGGCTTTCATTTCGGTTATTTGTGCCTTGTGAGTAAAAATTCACTGTGCATCGTTACGAACACGTTATTTACACCGAGATAATGGGCGTTTGGTGCAATGTCATTCCCAACGGTAAGATTGAGAGCAAAATCTCTTGCTGCATTCTAAACTTTATGCTTATTAGCTCTGCTCTAGTAATGGTGTGTTTGTTAATTATTCATTAAAATCAACCATTGCGGTGACTACGAGTTCCTGAATAAACTGAACAATTAGATAAATATTAATTGTATTACTTGTAAGTGTTGTCGTAAAAACTTTTTTTTTCGTTTTAATTTATGAACGAATAAAGTAGTCCAGGCAGTGTCAAAGTTCATCGTTAGCCAATCAAATTACTTGAAGGTGTTATGACACATATATCATAACAGTTTGTTATGAAACCCCTTTACGAAGTACCACGTGGGTAATAAACATGTATAAAGTACTTCAGGACATAATATTTTACTATAGAAGAGAGTTTTTTAAATGTATTTGTGACAAACGCATTTATTACGGTGCAATGAAATTACATATATTTATTTGCATGATTAATAATTTACATGTAGCTATGAAACTAACATGATCTATAAAGGTACTGTATAAATAAAAACGTATTTACAAAAGGAATAGAGGAAATGTGAAGGTCGACATAATTTTTTTCGTCCCCCTATTCAAGAACAACACGATCAAAAAGTTTAAGTGTTTATTGAAGATTGGCAAAATCGTAGGCATGCTACATTGTGCCTCCGATGAGCTAATTATAATGAGTATATATTTATAAATATTACCGTAATATAAATTCACTAATTGGTAGTTCCATGAAATATATACATTATACTTTGCCGGTTAAAAGCACGAGCAAGTACTAAGCGACTAGACATGGACACTTAGAACATGCGAGACAAATATCCTACATTGCAATACAATACAGCAAGGAACAAAGCCTCAGAAAGGCGAATTGAAACTCAATGCAGGCTAAATGATATTTTTGTTCGGGTCACAGTAAAATAGTGGCAATAATGATTTTTTAGGAATTTAAAAAAATAATTTAAGATACAAAAACGTTTGAAATTAATCAATCTAATAAAGCTAACTTTAAATTGTAATTACGTTAATACTATTGAGGGACGCACAGCCAACAGCTACTTTTAATAACTTATGATTGAACCTCCATCAAAAGAGAAGTCGCTGACAGGTGCGCTAAGGGAGATAACTGCTTTTCATGAAATACCGGAAGTTAAACAAAGTTGTCAACATGGCAGACCCAACACCGTGGCACAGCGATTCAGTAATTCAACGTTTTTTGTTCATGACATCCAAAACCAATGCATTGACTATTTCACAATTTTGATAAATGATATATCTGATATATCTATGCACGCTGTAAAATAACTGAATCAAGTTGTGGATCACTGACTGTTGCTCTCTGGTTACCAAGCCAGCCAAAACTCAAGTTCAAAAACATGTTCCGAGTTCAGACGAAGTTTGGCTAAGTTGTGTTATTGAACTTAAACTTTCATACTGACAATAACTCCATGACAATTTATATAGTTATATATGGATGAAATTTACAAAAACATTAGCCTTTAGAAATAAATCCACATCTTATTATGAAAACAAATAAGTTTGCTAAAAATTATTATTAACAGGTTGGGGAAACCCTGAAATCGGCGTATAATACGTCAATCGGCGTATAATACATCAATCGGCGTATAGAACCATACGTCGATCGGCGTATTCTGAAGATTTTGGCCGGATGATGAAAGTACGCCGTTTTCCGAGTATTCGGCAAGTGCCTAATCAAACACGGCGTTTAGCACTTTGCCGATTATATGCAAGTTTTCACTTGAAACCCTCGAATTATTGACTTTGAGCGCAATAAACATCACCACGGTACAGTTCTAAAGTATTCAAAAGCGAAATAACAACACAAAAACAACCCTAACTGTCTAAAACTAACACGACCTGCAACACCAACTTTTCATCGTCTTGTCCTCTCAAAACCGGAAGCTGTACTAGTCGATAAATTAGCGTATTTGATTTGCAATAAAAAAATTAGTCAGTTTCGCTTCGAAAGTATGGTGGCCGAGAATTAAATGCTGCCACCATCTTTGCGCAAGTTTGACGTCATAACTACGACTTCAATGCAAAAATCCATGGCAAAGGTGACGTCAAACTTGCGCAAAGATGGTGGCAGCATTTAATTCTCGGCCACCATACTTTCCAAGCGAAACTGACTAATTTTTTAATTGCAAATCAAATACGCTAATTTATCGACTAGTACAGCTTCCGGTTTTGAGAGGACAAGACGATGAAAAGTTGGTGTTGCAGGTCGTGTTAGTTTTAGACAGTTAGGGTTGTTTTTGTGTTGTTATTTCGCTTTTGAATACTTTAGAACTGTACCGTGGTGATGTTTATTGCGCTCAAAGTCAATAATTCGAGGGTTTCAAGTGAAAACTTGCATATAATCGGCAAAGTGCTAAACGCCGTGTTTGATTAGGCACTTGCCGAATACTCGGAAAACGGCGTACTTTCATCATCCGGCCAAAATCTTCAGAATACGCCGACCGACGTATGGTTCTATACGCCGATTGATGTATTATACGCCGATTGACGTATTATACGCCGATTTCAGGGTTTCCCCAACCTGATTAACACACTAGATATATTTTATTTCTAATATAAAAGTCTAAAAGGATACATTTGGCACTTCCCGATTGCGCGCACATAGTCATTATTCGCTTACACCGTCGAAAATAGGTGAAACCAGGGTAAACTAGTATTGTGTGAACTTTGAAAATCACTGGCATTACAACTTGGTGTATTATTTTGTTTACTGTGCTTTGACAGAATATAAGCCATTTGGATGTGGACTTACTTTTCGTGTAACTTCAGGTTACCAGTTTTTCATTACCTTGTTACATTGAACAAGTTATTTTTGTTATGTGTTACGTAATACGTAAAGCCTACTTTTGGGTAATTTTCTATTTAACTGCCAACCAGTCCAAGACTATTGCAAAAGGTAATAATGTGGTTACTTATACGGTATATTGAATATGTATATTAGTATATAAGAATACTACATTCATACACTGTAACAAATCTTCTGATCTATCCAACTTATATTTCTTGTCAAACAGAAGATGAATCAGGATTCAGCAGTGTTGGATCTGGAAGGAGTGGAGATGACGATAGATGACGACACGGATGCCTCTGACTACGAGACTAACATCTCTGGTAGGTCTCCTTTGGTCTCGGTTGTTCTCGATGTAACATCCATGGCCTAGATTTGATGCATTCTTGAAATATTTTGAAAGCTTGCAGGCCTGATGAAGATTTCACAGCTTCTCATTGGTGATAGAGAAAGGTAGTAATAAACATCAAAAGAATCGAAAGAAACATTTTTGTTGTACTGGAATTTTTTTTTATCTCATCTGGCCTAAAAGACCTGATGGGTGTTATGTTCTCAGACTTGGCAGAACAAACATTTCAAAGAGCACAGAACAAATGGCGTCTGCTAAAACATGTGCTAGACTGTTTATTAACTCATACAGTGAAGAGCAAACAAGGGGACGTAACTCGCATCATAAGATCTCAGTCCGACACAGCGGTAGAGCGCATGGCCTTATAATAACGTCAATACACTACATCTCCTCTCTTGTTAATTTTAAAGATACAACATTATACTTTATACTTAATCTGATAATAAGATTTTACTTCTTGTATCTTAACGCAATAAAACACTGTTGCACAATGAATTATATTAACTTGTTTTCAAACTCATGAATAATTAAAGTCTCTTCATAAAAGTAATTACTGGAAACTTCCATGAAACAATTATAAGAACATAGTCCAACTCTTGGCTTTAAGAAACTTGTTTTAACTGTTAACACTGAAATAACTTGAAAGAGAACACAACTAGATTCAAGATCTAGCATTTAGAGTCACAAATCCAATCTGTTTGGTGCTCGTCTTTCACGAACTGGATAGCGCCGTTCTGGTGCTGGAATCTGATTGTCACTGTCTATGTGTGTCCCATATGGTGTTACAGGATTTGAACAACCCGGTAACTCAACTATCTGCTCCGAACTGTTAAGATTAGGAGTCATTGGACTAGGAATGACTTCACTTGAGGTCACTGGATTTGAGCGTGGTAGTAGTTGATCGGTATGGCGTCGCCAAACCGTCTCTTGGTCAACTTGCACTTTGTACGACACAGGGCCGGACTTATCAACTACTGTACCGGGTACCCACTTAGCACCTTCCCGGTAGTTTCTCGCAAGTACAGGTTGATTAGCTTCGAAAGATTCCGTTCGCACTTTCCCTGCACCTCGTTCCTGAATCTGTTTCTCTTGAGCCTCTGCCACCGTTCTGGAGAGGTTCGGTTTCAGTAGATCAAGGCGTGATCTCAGTCTTCGCCCTATGAGCAAGACTGCAGGAGCCTCTCTCGTCGTTGAGTGGGGCGTGTTCCTATATCTAATGAGAAACACTGATAACTGCTGCTGCAAAGACGCACTGGATTTGCTTACACTTTCACGTAAACTCTGCTTCAGAGTTTGCACAAATCTCTCTGCCAAACCGTTGGTTGCTGGGTGGTAAGGCGAGGACGTTATGTGTTGAACACCATTCATGACCATGAATTGCTGAAATTCTGATGACACAAACTGAGGCCCATTATCACTCACAAGCTGCTGTGGTAGACCATGTCTACTAAACAAACTGCGCAGCACATCAATGGTTTTCTCAGATGTTGTTGAATTCATTACAACAACTTCCGGCCACTTGCTGTAAGCATCAATCACAACAAAGAACATCTTTCCCATGAATGGTCCAGCGAAGTCTACATGGATCCTACGCCATGGCCCGTCAGGATACTGCCAAGGGTGTAGGGGTGCGGAGGCAGGCTGATTTTGACACTTCATGCACTCTTCACACGACTTCACTGTACGCTCAATCTGTTCATCCAGATTCGGCCACCACACGTAACTGCGTGCTAAAGCCTTCATTTTCACAATACCTTGGTGTCCTATGTGTAGTTCACTTAGCACCACAGGTCTGAGGGATGTTGGTATGATCACTCTCATACCCCACATGAGACATCCTCCTTGAACAGTCAGTTCATTTCGTCTTATGTAGAAAGCTTGCAAGGACTGCGCTTCAGGCTTGGTCCATCCAGCCAGAGTGTAGTCCATGGCCAAGGATAAATCCTTATCCTTCCTGGTTTCGCTTGCAACTTGTGATGACTTCACTGGTAGACTCTCCAACTGGGACATGTTGAATACTGCAGCCGCATCAATCACATTCTCTGGTACTTGCTCTGGTATCGGCAAACGAGAAAGTCCATCTGCATTCGCGTTGTTTTTGGAAGTTCTGTATACAATGTTGTAGTTGTAAGCCGACAACATCATGGCCCATCGCTGGAATCTTGCTGCTGCAAGTGGTGGAATTGCTGTCTTGGGTCCCAAGATTTTCACCAATGGCTGATGGTCAGTAATCAATGTGAACTTCTTGCCGATCAAGTACTGTGAAAACTTTTTCACAGCAAACACTATCGCAAGTGATTCTTTATCAATTTGCGCATAGTTTTGTTCAGCTTTTGTCAATGTCCGAGAGATGAAAGCAATTGGTTTCTCTCCTTGGTTTGTGATGTGAGACAACACTGCGCCGACTCCGTAAGGTGAGGCATCACAGGCCAGTGTGACTGGTAAGTCTGGGTTGTAATGTACCAGTAAATCTGCAGATGCCAACAACTTCTTTGCTTTGTTGAAGGCAGTGTTTGCATTCTCAGACCACTTCCATTCTGTTCCCTTTTCCAGAAGCTTGTTCAATGGTCTGATGACCATAGACAGATTTTGTAGAAATCTGTTATAATAGTTCAACAGTCCTAGAAAACTGCGCAACTGCGACACATTTTCTGGTGCCGGGGCATTCAACACGGCATTCACCTTATCTTCAGTGGTGTGAAGACCATCTCGATCAATCTTGTGTCCCAGGTAGACGATTGATTCTTGGAAGAAGAAGCATTTTTCCCTTGACACACGCACTCCCCATTCTTGAAGCCTTCGCAAAACATCGTTGAGATTCTTGAGGTGTTCATCTGCAGTCTTTCCCGTCACAAGCAGGTCGTCCATATAACACAAGACACCTGGTATTCCTTGGAGCACTTGTTCCATGGTTCTCTGGAACATAGCGGGTGCGGATGCTACACCGAACGGTAACCTGTTGAAACGGAAAAGTCCCTTCTGAGTGTTCAGTACCAGTAACTTCCGTGAATCGTCATCTACCAACATTTGCTGGTATGCGTTTGAGAGATCCAACTTTGTGAACTCCTGCCCACCTGACAGATTTGCAAGTAAATCTTCGATCCGTGGCAGGGGGTATTCAACTCGCTTCAAAACAGGATTGAGTGTCACTTTGAAATCTCCGCATAGACGAACTGATCCATTTTTCTTCACCACCGGTACAATCGGCGTTGCCCACTCACTACAGTCTACTGGTTCTAAGATGTTATCTTTCACCAGTCTATCTATTTCATCATCAACCTTCTGACGTAAAGAGTACGGCACTGGACGTGCTTTCACATACTTGGGGGTGGTATCTTCTTCTACTTCTATCTTTGCTTTAACATTCTTCATTGTTCCCAATTCATCTTTAAAAACTTCTGCATGATTCTGCAAAATGTCCTGTAACTTTTCTTTGGCTTCCTTAGGAACAGCTTTGATTTGACGTATAGCCGGCCAGTCCAATTCTATCTTGTGTAACCATGACCGTCCGAAAAGAGCAGGCCCTGATCCTTGAAGGACGAATAACTTCAGATCATAGTGGTCACCATTGTAACACACTCTTACATTTAGTGTCCCTTCTGGTCTGACTGGTTCCTGTGTGTAAGTCTTCAAAATCACATCAGTTTCCTTCAAAGGTATCTTTGAAAATCTCTTCTTGTACTCGTCAAGAGAGATTATAGAGTACGCTGAGCCAGTGTCAAGTTCCATTTTCAACTCAGTCCCTTCTACAACTGGGTAAATCCAAATACTGTCAATGACTTCTGTATCATCTTTGATGAAGAACAATGGTAATTCAGATTCATCATTCAGAGTATCTTCTGACCGTCTCTTGACTTCATCCATGTGATGAACTTGGCCTCTCTTTTTGTGTCCATGGTAACCTCCTTTTGTTGGTTTCTGCTTATTTTTGCAAATAAACTGAGTGTGCCCTACTTTCCCACATTTGTAACATTCCACACTTTTCATCCAACAGTCTCTGGAATCATGGTTAGTTTTTCCACATGACTTGCATTTGGGGAATTGTTTCCTTCTGTCTCCATTGTGAACATGATTGTTACCTTTACTCGACATCCTGTGCACGTGAGCTGGCGTTTTCACATTTAATTCCTGCATATCTTTGGCAGCAGTTTCCATGGAAACAGCAACTTTCACCGCTTTGTCTAAAGAAAGGCCTTCTTCTGTTAACAGACGTTTTTGAATAGAGTTAGATGACAAACCACACACAAACTGATCTCTAAGCTGATCATTCAGTCCCTGTTTGAAATCACAATGTTCAGTAAGTTCTCTGAGTGTAGCTAGATAGTCCGAAATAGTTTCGTTTGGCCCTTGAACTCTGCTGCGAAATCTGTGACGTTGTGAAATTACAACTGGTTTTGGTGAGAAATGTGCCGTCAAAACAGCCACTAGTTCAGTCAAAGTCTTAGCAGAAGGTTTCGCTGGAGACAATAAACTTCTTAACAATCCATAAGTTTTCCCTCCGACAATCGCTAGGAAAGCATTCACTTGCTTATCTTCGTCAATGGAGTTAGCTTCAAGATACGCTGTCAGTCGTTCAGAGTAAACGTCCCACGTACCATTTGCTTCGTCAAATGGCTCGATAGTGCCGATAGCAGCCATCTTTAGGTTCCTGGATGCACGTAGATTACGAAAATCCTCGTCGCCAATTATGTTATGTTCTCAGACTTGGCAGAACAAACATTTCAAAGAGCACAGAACAAATGGCGTCTGCTAAAACATGTGCTAGACTGTTTATTAACTCATACAGTGAAGAGCAAACAAGGGGACGTAACTCGCATCATAAGATCTCAGTCCGACACAGCGGTAGAGCGCATGGCCTTATAATAACGTCAATACACTACAATGGGCTTATGGCATGGCATAGTGTCCGGCGTCCGTCCTTCCGTCCGTCTGTCCGCTTTTTTCGTCTTCTTGTCCAGAACCACTTGGTGTAGGGAGCTGAAATTTTGTGTACAGACTCCTTGGTCATGGGGATTCTAAAGTGAAAAATTGGTGACCCTGTGACCCCAATTAGGGTCACAGGGGTCACATCCTTAAAAACCTGTTTTCATCTTCTTCTCCAGTTCCATAAGGTCTAGAGAGCTCAAAAGTTGTGTACAGACTCCTTGGCCAATGGGGATTCTAAATTGTAGATTTCGTGACCCTGCGACCCCAAAGAAAGGTCATGACCTTAAAACCTATTTTCATCTTCTTCTCAAGAACCACTGACACTAGAGACTTGAAATTTCATTTACAGACTCCTTGGCCCATTGGGATTCTAAATTGTAGATTTCGTGATGAGATGGTATCACACGAGATGGTTTCACACGTGTGTAACCAACTCATTGTTATCTAATGAGTGAGTAACTAATTAAATTTATAGATAGTAACCAATGACTACTGTTTTTGCTACTACTACTAGGCTCAAAACCACAGCAGACAGATGCTCCGAAAGGACCGATGGATGAAATGCGACAACGTATGACAGATAATGTCACTCAGATGGTGAGACTCGATACTTTGCTTTTATGATTATGGGTAGTTTTCATTCCCCTTTCTTTTAAAATGGGATTATTCATTTTCCATCTAAATAAATCTAGATCAACAGTTTTTATATTGGGTTGTACACTATAACTAAATATAAAACTGTTGATCTAAATTATTTAGATTGATTCATTTCTATATCCGACACATGATGAGAAGTTATCTCCCTTTAACCAATAAACAATTCTTTGATGAAATGGCTTTACAGTATTTTCTTGTATATCAACTTGACTGAATTTAAATTGGCACCTATTGATACACCTTTAATATTTATGATGATTTTGTATTTATACTCAATTTCATGTATGCAGCACCATTAATAAGGAAAATAGAGTGACAGCCATGCACTATGTATTGACTATTGGCCTTGTTTATTGGATGTAGGTGCAGAACCCATGCAATGCTTGGATATGTAGATATGTGGAATTGGATGTGTGTATTGGGGGGGGGGGGGGGGGGGGGGGGTCACCAGCTAATTACTGCCCAAGGCATGACAAAGCTGCCAACTAATGAGAAGCTGAGGATGAGGGTGACAGAGTACATTTGTGAGGGGGATAATTGCATTTGGTTGTGAAGGGAACACAAATTATATTTTACTTACTTACCTGGCCTCTAAATTTTTGAGTCTGAAACATAGACCCTGTGTATAAGCCAACCCCCCTCCCCCTCCTTGAACCCCTAATTTTTTGTATCAAATTTTCGACTTATACCCGGTAATATACGGTATATGAGGCCTATTTTTAGCTATGGTTAATACCAAATGGACAAAGAGGGATAATTTAGCCATCAATCGGGAGACAACATGCAGTAGGAAACTTTATAGCTCTAGTTACCACCTTGCAGGAGGAAAAATGTATCTCCGGTGGTAGCTTCACACTAAGTGTAAGGACTTAGATAGAACAGGGATTTCAGTTTGAAGTCGAAAAATGCCATCATTTTAAGTATTTAAATACAAATAGAACGGCTTGTCCTTATTGCTTTGTTACAATTTGGGAAGAGTATTAGAGAATCCTGATAATTTAAAGATCGAGTAGGAATTAATAACAAAGTTGTGTCCAGCATTATTTGCTGGTCATGGTTAATCACAAAGTTGAGATTGACATTAATTAGCCGACTCTGTTTGAGTGGACACATTGTTGCAAATTTGACAACAGTGTTGTGATAGTAAAGCCATAAGCTTTAGGCTTTTTGTCTAGCGTGAGTTGAATTTATCTCAACAGTGACAATTGAGTGGATTAGAGGATGAATGTTCCCTCTTTCAAACAACATGGTTATTTAGGTAATACTTTTCTGAACTCAAAGACCCTATGAGATGACAGGGACCTTGTTGATTGGCAGAGAGCTATGCGTTAATGGAATTGAGTTACTTAAAAAGGAAAACAGACGTTTGTTCTACACTTATTTATGGCTGATAACGATTTACAGCCAATTATCAGTCCAAAGATTATAACAGTGCGCGCATGCTATGCCTCAATTTGAGACCAGCTAGAGAAATATGTCGCCTAACTGTAGTTCCCGTGGGGAAACAGCAAAGAATTTGATGACAAACAAAGATGGGGGGATTTCCCAACAAATCTGAGAATTTTGGACCTCGAGATTGTATAAGTAAATCGGTGACACTTCACAATTTGGAGTAACAGTGAGGTGGAAGAGAACCTCCATAATCCTACATACCCCACACCATACATCACCTCACCTCCATCACTGTACGTTGCTAACTCATTCCGCTATTTGTCCTGGATTATACTGGTCTCCAGGCAGTCTTCTGCAGACCCACAGCCGTCTCTATGGCCTCTCTATCCCGTGACGTGTCTTCCACCGGAACCGGAACCGGAAATAGCGTCATTGTGACGTCACAATAGACACCGGCGGCGCTCTTCAGCACTATATAAAGACTCTCACTTCTCTGTAGTGTCACTTGGTCTGATGAGTTCAATCTGAACGAAACCGGTCACCACTCTACAAACACCAGCCCGTCTGGTCACGGTGGGGTCCCCCTGTACCCAACCTATGGTTAATACCAGTTAAGGCATTTTGCACTATGAATTTAACAATGTGTTACCTAACAAAACATTTATGTTAGATCTTCAACCTTAGATAATAAATCATGCAGTGACAATAGTTGAGCTTATTGCGTGGTATAACTATGGGGTTAGTGTCCGTCCATTCATCCTGATCTTTCACAATTTCTTTTTCTTCTCCAGATGAACTTTAAAACTTCAAAGCCAATGGCTAAGGTTTTCTTATGAAAGGACCCAAATTGTTTTTTACTGATGGATGTGACATCTAGGACTGACATAGTTTCTGACTGATTGCCACTGTTGTTGTCATGGTTACAGGTGTGGGATGCTGGGAAGAAGAGTGCAAGGAAGGCATGGACCATGTACGGCAACATCGACATTCTCCGTCCGTACTTCGATGTCGAGCCCGAGGAGGTGCAGAGAAGGTCTGGAACACTACTTTAAAGTCTTTATCAAGCCAAAAGAAGTGATTTAGTTGGTTTACAGATTCTCCTACGATGATATGACACATTTGACAAAAAGTAATTGCTACTCTAATCCCTCCCAAAAAATGTTACCCAATTTTCCCTCCGAATTAAAAATGTTGTCAAGTTTACCAACAAATTAAAAATGTACTGTTAAGTGAACAATTATTTCTTAATCAGCTGTGCCAATTTCTAAACCAGGTGATTGATTTTACCTGACCTTATTTTAATTCCGAAAAGAGCATATACTTGAAATTTATATTTGCAATCACAAATGTTTGGATGACAACTTCTTTATGTGGAGAGCGCGACGTTTTGGTATGAATTGAAAATGGTACAGGAATATGTTCTGAAATGTCACACTCTCAGAGTAAAGAAGTTGTCATCCATACACTTGTCCTTATTTGACTTCCAACATCAAAGAAGCTATGTTGTCTTGATGGTCTCACAGCTTGTAGATTTGTCTAATGAATTTCTGCATTATTCTTGTAAAATCATGTCACAGAAAGCACATCCCAAGCAGTAGAATTGGGATGTAGTACAGCCACTGAACAGAACAAACAGAAATATACCTTCAGTTCAAGTCAATATGCTGTTTGTTTGTTTGCTTGTATGAGAAAATATGAGTGATGAACAATCCATCAACAAATTTGAAATGATTCAATTTTTTTGCAGGCTGATATTTTCACTGATACCGCAGAAACCATCACACAACAAACAGGTAAGTCAGTCTCAGTTACAGTGTGTGCTTAATGACATTATTCTCTTTAAAACCAAGCAATTAAACGTGTTGCAATATGAATGAAACTGTAGGCCTGCTACTTTCGAGTAATCAAAGTTTGTTCTGAACATCCGGTACATGCTAAACGATGAATGGCTCAGGACACTGTTATGGGTGGCCAAACATGTTCCATTGCTGTGCGGCTTGCAACACCTGTTTCAAGGGAACATGTTCCGCATGCACAGAACAGTGTTCAGAGCCACTCCTTTCACTTCGCCCATGTACCAGACGTTCGGAACAAACTTCAATAATCGGAAGGAGCACGCCTTATAACAGGACCATGGAATGCTAAGGAATGTCCAGAGTTGTCTCCCTTCCATACTAAGAAAATACAAGGTCAAACTTAGGCTGACTTAGAACACAATGTCAAAGAACATAAAACATAGTATTATTCATGACATAATGTCACCATGGAAAGGGATATTTTGCCCTGTAGGCCTTGTATGAAAAATATCATAAAATCTCAAAACTCAATTAATTGATATAACAGTCACATCCTAAATCTTTTAACTGTTCTGTGGGTTTCATATGTAGTTAACCCTTTCACCAATAAGAAACCTGAACACTAATACGTTTTCTGGCCTCTGTAGAGGCCTGTAGGGGTGAAAGGGTTAAGACAATTCTTGAATTAACATATGATGTCCCAATTAGACAAATTAAAAGACTGTTTTGAATAATGATAAATGTGATTGTTTGCAGCGAGTCCCGAAGGAGTTGTACGGGCCTCTGATGGTGATCTTCACACTGATAGCGCTTCTCTTGTACCAGATGAAAATCTCCTCTCACAAAGTGGTACGTCGACATTTCAGTCGTCTCGGAAACTTTGGCATCAGACCCTCTATATTAAGTATACCTACCTATCTATACATATAAAGAAGGTGGGACACGGTCAGCCATCTTGAATCCTGCCAGACCGGAAAAGGTTTAACTGGTTTGCTGACTCAAATATGCTTTGTAATATTCGTAGACTGATTCAAGTTTCAATCCCCGAACCTATGGCAGGATCCAATATGGCCGGTGCCTATGATTGGAAACCAGACTGGCTGATGAAATATTGAACCTTTTTAAGTCCATCCTTATCACGCTGACTTAGTATCTATCAAAGTTAAGGTTTTCTAAGGCTCAGAATGTTTAGAATGTTGATTGAACCCCACTGATATGGGAACTCTTGCAAGAGATCTGTGAGAATCAAGAAGGGCTATTTTCATCGATGGTTTTCTCGAGGATGGTCCAGAAGTGAGTTTCATGGTACAAACACTGTGTATACCATAAAACTTAACATCATTTCACATATTCCGACAGGATTATTTATCATATAAATGTAGTGCGCTACCATATAGTCACTTAACGTCACTGCATGTATCCCCAGGAGGAGGGTACACTGATGGGCTCGGCGCTGCTCGTGTGTTTCTCGTACTGGTTCGGAGCCTCGTCACTCGTCTGGTTCCTCTCCTACGTATGTAACGTGCGCCTCGCTCTCCTCCAGGTCCTCTCCATGCTGGTCAGTAGTCTCTCGCATTATTCTCTCCTTCTTTTCAGCAACAACAGATAATAGGATAACGACATAGTTTCATGTCTACTCACAAAGATATGAACAGAGTAAGGTATAAGGTAGAGGTTTCGTGTGCAGAAAAGAGCTAGGGGTATATAGAGTATACTCACCTATTCTTTACTTTAGTGGGGTCAATACAGTCTCTCCGTATTCTCTCCTTTTGTGGAATGATAATGCGGAGAATAAGGTACAAAGTAGTTGACTTAGTGAATGGATTAGAGGCAGAGTAACAAAACAGCTGACATTGATCTGGGTCCCGTTGAACGAAACCATTGTTTTGTGGAACAACCAACAGAACATAGTAACAAGGTGGATGTTTCGTGTGCAGGAGCAGAGGTTTGGGGATATATAGGGTAAAGGAGGTATGGGGTATGTGGGGCAACGGAGGTGTGGGGTATATAGGGCAACAGAGGTGTGGGGTATGTGGGGCAACGGAGGTGTGGGGTATATAGGGCAACAGAGGTGTGGGGTATGTAGGGAAACGGAGGTGTGGGAGTATATACGGTAAAGGAGGTGTGGGGTATATAGGGAAATGGAGGTGTGGGGTATGTAGGGAAATGGAGGTGTGGGAGTATATAGGGTAAAGGAGGTGTGGGGTATATAGGGCAACAGAGGTGTGGGGTATGTAGGGAAACGGAGGTGTGGGAGTATATAGGGTAAAGGAGGTGTGGGAGTATCTAGGGCAACAGAGGTGTGGGGTATGTAGGGAAACGGAGGTGTGGGAGTATATAGGGTAAAGGAGGTGTGGGGTATGTAGGGAAACGGAGGTGTGGGAGTATATAGGGTAAAGGAGGTGTGGGGTATATAGGGTAAAGGAGGTGTGGGGTATATAGGGCAACAGAGGTGTGGGGTATGTAGGGAAATGGAGGTGTGGGAGTATATAGGGTAAAGGAGGTGTGGGGTATGTAGGGAAACGGAGGTGTGGGGTATATAGGGTAAAGGAGGTGTGGGGTATATAGGGAAATGGAGGTGTGGGAGTATATAGGGAAACGGAGGTGTGGGAGTATATAGGGTAAAGGAGGTGTGGGGTATGTAGGGAAACGGAGGTGTGGGAGTATATAGGGTAAAGGAGGTGTGGGGTATATAGGGAAATGGAGGTGTGGGAGTATATAGGGAAACGGAGGTGTGGGAGTATATAGGGTAAAGGAGGTGTGGGAGTATATAGGGCAACAGAGGTGTGGGGTATGTAGGGAAACGGAGGTGTGGGAGTATATAGGGTAAAGGAGGTGTGGGGTATGTAGGGAAACGGAGGTGTGGGGTATGTAGGGTAAAGGAGGTGTGGGGTATATAGGGAAATGGAGGTGTGGGAGTATATAGGGTAAAGGAGGTGTGGGGTATGTAGGGTAAAGGAGGTGTGGGGTATATAGGGAAATGGAGGTGTGGGAGTATATAGGGTAAAGGAGGTGTGGGAGTATATAGGGAAATGGAGGTGTGGGGTATATAGGGTAAAGGAGGTGTGGGGTATGTAGGGAAATGGAGGTGTGGGAGTATATAGGGTAAAGGAGGTGTGGGGTATATAGGGCAACAGAGGTGTGGGAGTATATAGGGTAAAGGAGGTGTGGGGTATATAGGGAAATGGAGGTGTGGGAGTATATAGGGTAAAGGAGGTGTGGGAGTATATAGGGAAATGGAGGTGTGGGGTATATAGGGTAAAGGAGGTGTGGGGTATGTAGGGAAATGGAGGTGTGGGAGTATATAGGGAAATGGAGGTGTGGGAGTATATAGGGTAAAGGAGGTGTGGGGTATATAGGGCAACAGAGGTGTGGGGTATGTAGGGAAATGGAGGTGTGGGAGTATATAGGGAAATGGAGGTGTGGGAGTATATAGGGTAAAGGAGGTGTGGGGTATATAGGGCAACAGAGGTGTGGGGTATGTAGGGAAATGGAGGTGTGGGAGTATATAGGGAAATGGAGGTGTGGGGTATGTAGGGCAACAGAGGTGTGGGGTATGTAGGGAAATGGAGGTGTGGGAGTATATAGGGTAAAGGAGGTGTGGGGTATATAGGGAAATGGAGGTGTGGGAGTATATAGGGAAATGGAGGTGTGGGGTATATAGGGAAATGGAGGTGTGGGGTATGTAGGGAAATGGAGGTGTGGGAGTATTTAGGGCAACAGAGGTGTGGGGTATGTAGGGAAATGGAGGTGTGGGAGTATATAGGGAAATGGAGGTGTGGGGGTATATAGGGAAATGGAGGTGTGGGAGTATATAGGGAAATGGAGGTGTGGGGTATATAGGGCAACAGAGGTGTGGGGTATGTAGGATTATGGAGGTGTGGGGTATATAGGGTTACGGAGGTGTGGGGAATGTAGGATTATGGAGGTGTGGTGTATATAGGGTTACGGAGGTGTGGGGTATATAGGGTAACGGAGATGTGGTGTATATAGGGTTACGGAGGTGTGGGGTATGTAGGATTATGGAGGTGTGGTGTATATAGGGCAACGGAGGTATGGGGTATATAGGGTAACGGAGATGTGGGGTATATAGGACAACGGAGGTGTGGGGTATGTAGGGTAACGGAGATAATGATCGTATGTGGAGGGTAATATCTGTACTGAGTATTGATATGACTGTTTGATAACTTTTTACAAAAAATAATGATTTAAAATCCTTTTTTGAAGGTGATAATCTTTGCTAACACATTAAAGAGAACTTCAAAGTCCAGTGCAGAAGGCTACAAATTTGAGTCCCACCCAGAAAAATTACATTGTTGTTTCAGGGTTACGGTTTGTTTGGGCACTGTGTTGTGTTGTTCCTGGGTACGATAGTTCACACCTCACACGACCACGTCCTCTTCTACCTGCTGTGGGCCACGATTGGTGGACTCTCCACTCTCAAGATGGTCAGTAACTAAATTATCTGCTCCTGTCGTTACGCGTTTAAATACTTTGCGCGTCAAAGTGGTCGATAACGCAATTTTCACTCTTGTAATTACTTGTTTTAGGATTTGTATATAATTAAAAACTTTGCACATGCACATTAATCTTCAACCAAAGCAGACAAATCAACACAGTCACTGTCACTTGGTGACAAAGTTTTGTTAATCTCAAAATGTTGGGTTTTAATCAGGGATGCAGATTCAAATTTTTGCCGGTCGGACATTTCATCTTTGGCCTAAAAAGACTAACCCGGAAGTAAAATTTTTTTATGAATAAAGTATGAGAAAGTATTACTATTTGTTGGTTCTTCATTCATTGCATACTATTAAACATAACACAAAAGCAATTAACGATAACTATTAATTTATCATTAACATGCATAAAATGGTTCATAATTTAAAATCAATGTTTACCAACTACGATTTACCGACATTGCTAGTTTGAGCGAGTTTACACAAGCGAGTTTACAAGCGAATTTGCTTCAAGATAGACGAGAAATTTCAAATAATTTAATTGCACATAGTTCATCAAAAGTTCAAATCATGGACCAAATTATATGTACCTTCTAAATAATCATTTTAAATTCAAAGGAACGCGTTTTCAATAGCGATATAATTTACGTAAACTCACAACTCGGCAGAGCACGTGATCCAACTATTTTCCATACGACTATTTCCTATTCAAGATGTAGTTACGAATTTGAACTTATTCTAAAAAGATAACTTTTATTTTGTATTTGGAGACACATTTCGTAATTGTAAATGAATAATTATAAAATAAAAGAACTAATAAACGCAAAAGAAATTAGAGTTTTTTTAATTAGCATACCTCTTTATAACGTGTGTCAACATGTAAATGCGATCGCGTGTTCGTAGCGTCTCGTGAAATAATATTGCTAACTATTCGTTTTTGATAGGTTTATTTATTTTTAATTTGTATAATAGCTTTACCATACATCGATATTGATCTATCATATTTAGCAGCTCCGACTTAGTCGGAGCTGCTATCAGTTTTTGTGCAGTTTCCGCCGCCGCCGCCGCCGCACGCGCGTTTTGTATTCGCTATAACTTTTTTCCTAAAAGGTTTTGAGAACTCATACACATAACTTCTTACTTATGCCCCTGGGGAATTTTTTTGACATGTTTATTTTTAAGGTCAAAGGTCAAGGTCACGAGTTCTGAAATCGCTAAAAAAATCCTTGTAAACACGATAACTTGAAAAATATTTGTACTATCAGGCTCTTATTTGGTGTACATCAACTATGGAGAAAGGCCAAGATTTGAAAAGGTTTTCGCTAACATCCATCAAAGGTCAAGGTCACAGCGAGGGCACAACTTAAGCATGCTTTTGCGAAAATGTCTTATTTCAACTATTAACACTTTTAATCATTACATGATTGTTATACACAATGAAAAGCACTGATTGTGTGACCTTGAATTTAAAAGGTCAAGGTCACAAAATATGGTCAAGGTCACCAGTTCTGAAATTACTAAATAACCTTTTCCCAAGAAGGTATTAACACCTCATATACATAGCTTCTTTCTTATAAACCTGGTGGATGATTTTGACATCTTCACATTCAAGGTCAAAGGTCAAGGTCACAAGTTCTGAAATCGCTAAAGAAATCCTTGTAAACATGATAACTTGAAAAATATTTGTGCTATCAGGCTCTTATTTTGTGTATATCAACTATGGATAAAGGCCAAGATTTGATAAGGTTTTCGTTAACATCCGTCAAAGGTCAAGGTCACAGCGAGGGCAAGACTTAAACATGCTTTTGCGAAATGTCTTATTTCAACTATTATCACTTTGAATCATTACATGATTGTTATACACAATGAAAAGTGATCACTGATTGTGTGACCTTGAATTTTAAAGGTCAAGGTCACGAGATAGGGTCATGGTCACCAGTTCTGAAATCACTAAACTCTTTTCCATGAAGGTATCAACATCTCATATATGTAGCTTCTTTCTTATAAATCTCAGGAATGATTTTGACATGTTCACATTCAAGGTCAAAGGTCAAGGTCATGAGTTCTGAAATCACTACAAAAATCCTTGTAAACACGATAACTTCAACAACTTCTGTGCTATCAGACCCTTACTTGGTATATATCAACTTTGGAGAAAGACCCAAGATTTGAAAACGTTTTTGCTTAAATCTTTCAAAGGTCAAGGTCACAGCAAGTTCACAAATTAAGCGTGCTATTGTGAATATGCCTTATGCTAACAATGAACACTTTGAGTCATTGCCTGATTGTTATACACAATGAAAAGAATTCATTGATGGTGTGACCTTGAAGGTCAAAGTTCAAGGTCATGAGATATTGGTTAAGGCCGTGTTAATTTGTTGATCCAATTTTGAAATCAGAAATAGGTTTTAAGAACAAAGTTGTAAAAAGTGACCCCAGTGATGATTCAACTTGTTAGAATAACTTGAATAATGAAAAAAAAATTGTCAAAATAAATTCCCTTTTTATTTATGTTGAGGAGAAGGCGGAACAGGGAAAGGCGAGACCCAAAGTTTCGGAGCTGCTCTGCTTTTGCGGTGTCCCGCAAACGCTATTCTAGTTTGTTACAATATGTTACCTATGTTTTATGACTGAGATATTATAAATTTATCGAGATTCAAAGTAGCAAAATCTTAATCTGTAACAAATTCATGAATCACCGGTATGGTGAAGTCACACGTTCATGCAATGTTTATCTTTGACAAATTTTTTTTACAATGCGATGTTAATGAAATCTTTTTCGTAAATAATGTTGGGAAATGGGTCACATCTTTCAGTCACTAAATGACACTGAAAATATCAATTAAATATCAAACGGTAAGTGTTATTCTGCAGACAATTTACTGAAGATAATGATGATTGACGTCGTGCCTCATGCTGTGAAGAATAAATGTGACTTCTTGACTGGATCAACGTATTTCAATTTCATTAACAATTATGACCGACAAAAGCAGAGCGCTTTGCCTTTATTTAATGCTTGTAAATTTAGTTTCCCTTTTATTTTCTGCAATCGGTCAACTGATGTCCGATAGGTCAATTTTCCATTCGGTCAAACTGGATTTACAATCGGACATGTCCGGCAAATAGACCGATTTCTGAATCCCTGGTTTTAATACATATGATTTTGATAATGATCATGATTTTAAATTTTCTAAAGATGCACATGATGATTTGTAAAATTTAAAATCTTTTTTTTAATTTTAGGTCTGCATCATTCTCTCAAGATCAAGTGGGAAAACTGAGAAACTAATTGTTGTGTCTGTGATAGCCTCTCTTCATCTTCTCTTTCTTCTATATCTACATTTTGCCTACCACACTGTGGTGGAAGGTAAGTAATATGCCGACCGAATATGGTTAGTACTCGTTTATTGGTGAAGGAGAAAACACAGCTTCAAGGTTTTCTGTATCTAAGAAGAACCTGAAGGTTTAAATCCTGAGGGTTTTCTTACACTCGGAAGACTGAGGAATAGTGTTTCCTCAGAGTTATAAACCATCAAATGTACCATCAAGGCCTTTGTTGTCATCAACCTTAGTTTACCTTGTGGTTGGTTTATGTAACGAAAGGGATGCAAGTTCACCAACTTTGGATAATTTTCGATTAGATTGTTATGATTAGAAGTGTGATTGGTGATTGGTTTGTGGTCATTGTATATCTCCTACCAGGTTTTACTTCAAAAGTAAAACTTCATTTGAAATTAGTTTTTAACTTACTTTACCTTATATGTTAGTGCATATTCCTATGCTTATCGATCCAGACACGTTTCATTTTCTTTCGGTAAGGAATATGCACTAGCATTCTAAGGAAAAGTAAAAGTCTTATAACATCTGAAAGATCTAGATATTAATAATTACAGGGATAACAAAATCAACAGAGGTAATTCCAAGAAAAGAAATAACCTACAAAACAAAGCAATAGATGTAATCTGTCATACGTATAATTATAATCATCATTATCATCTACTTGGAATTATTCTTTATCCAAAAAAATTAACATTGATACAGACCTTGATAGAAACTTTCAGTTACATATCTAATTATACCCCCGCTACGAAGTAAGCGGGGGTATATAGCGGTCATTCCGTCCGTCCGTCCTTTTGTCCGGTCAATTTTCTCAAAAAACAGGTACATCAACAAAACTTTGTACAGTTGTTAACCATGTTCTTCCGATCGCGCACAGACAATTAAACATTTTCTGAGATTTAAATTTGTTGTTGTTTCCATGGAAACGTCACATTTTGCACTTAGTTTTATTGTGTTCAATGGGGACAAGTTTTCTCGGATACTGTTCAACCTAGGTGAATGAAATTTTGGTTGTGAGTACTCATGACCATACAGTAAACCCGCGATAATCCGGCCACCGATAATCCGAATCTCGCAGTTTCCGAACGGTAGGAAGATGTAACCAAACTAATCTCTTTAGTAGTCCTCCGTAATCAATAGTCCGAACATTTCACTATCCGAACGTTTTGATGAAAAACGGAAGCGTTCGGATTATCGTGGCCTGACTGTACTCTGTATCGAGTTCGAAAACCAGTTCCGAAATATTATTTTGTACGGAGTTATAGCCCTTGAATCCGAAATTGTATCATAGTACCAAAATAACTGTGATGCTCCAATGGGGACAAGTTTTCTCGGAAACTATTACATCTAGGTGAATGAAATTTAATATGGAGGTAGTCCAAATGATACTCTTCATCGAGTTCGAAAACCAGTTCTGAAATAATATTTTTTACGGAGTTATGGCCCTTGAATCCGAAATTGAACTTTGTACCAAAAGAGTTTTGATGCTCCAATTGGGACAAGTTATCTTGGCAACTATTACTTCTAGGTGAATGAAATTTTACATGTAGGTAGTCCAGATGATACTCTTCTTCGAGTTCACAGTCCAGTTCAGAAATATTATTTTTTACGGAGTTATGAAGCCCTTGAATCTGTTATTGAACTTGGTACAAATTACCGGGGTGATGATTTAATGGGAAAAATTAAGTTTCCTGAAAAATATTACATCTGGGTGAATGAAATTTTGTAATAACAGTCAGTTCCTAAAATTATTTTGGACAATACTATGATGCTTGAAGCTGTTTTTTAAACATAGTAACCTTCACATCTATAATTCTCAATGGACGGATAGCGGATGGCGGGGGTATGTGAGCCATGCTCACTTATTTCTTGTTTAAAAATAAAGAATATTATTAACAATTTCTTTTTATTTCAATGCTAATGTTTTTCAGAGCTGTCAGAGATGTTCGATAGCCATGTTCACCAGCCCATTCAACCAGCAGTCGCTCAGCGCATCGCCGAGCAGGGGCTCGAGAAGAATGTGGAGAATGCTGCACAAAATGTCTTCGAGAAGGTCACAAAGCGTGAGTAATATTCTTTCATGAGATCAGTCTTTTATCAAATGAATATTCAAAATGAATTGAGTTTTAGGAAATTCTTGAAACTTCTAAATGATAGAGATGACAAATGTTGATGGAGGATCTATGCATTAAAGTAGTTGGATCATCTTACAAGAACTAAATTTATATTTCAAACTGATAACATGATAACTTTCTTCTTTACAATCCTTCTTTCACTAGTTTACAAAATATTAGAACCTTAGAAAATTGAATTTCCTTTCATTTGAAAACCAATATGTCACTTAATAAATAAATGATAAACTCACATGATAATAATATATATAGATGTAGATACTAACATATCACACAGTTAGCATGATTGTGAAGTGTTTGTTATGCTCAATATTTAAAGCTATTTAGAGGCTGATTGTAACTAGTGCTTTGTTGTATTTACCCATATATTTGAAGCTGAAGCCATCCCTGAAACAATGCCCTGGAGTCAAAACTTTCATTTCAAATGATCAAAGAAAGTGGGTTTGCTTACAGAAATGTCTCTCAGCAAAGTAAAGAGATATAAGCTGTAATGATTTGATTGCCTCTATGAACAAACAGTAGAGATTTCTGGGGGGTTTTTCTGGCGTATATATGTGTTTATATAATAGCTATAGTGACCCACTACTTAATAAAGAAAATTGAAGATATACCTCTCAGCAATGTCGGGGGATGTGCTGTAAAGTTCTGATTGTCTCTAACTGTGGTTATTCTTTTGAATTTAACATGATGAACAAGCATGATAGAGTTCTGAGCTGTTCTGAATCGAGTATATTGTCGGATATAGAAGGGTTGACAATAGAGCATTGTTTCTAGGATGGCCCAAGTTAGTTGCAGACCAAATATTGCCCGTATATTCAGACTGTAATCGATGTTGTATGTCTTCTGGTGCTCACAAGCATTTGAAGAGCCCTGAGATGCTAATTAGAATACTTCTGTGTCTTGTGTTGATCAAGTTCAATTTAATTTAGGTTCGAATCCCACCCGGGGTTTGGCAACTTTGCTACTTCCCTTCACGAGGCATGACTCGCCCAGTCTCCATCACTGGCTAATCCATATAAGCCTTACCGCATTTCCTTTACTTTCCTGTGATAACATAGCAGCATGCTGTACTTGAACTGCATAGTGTTCTCTGATTTGCTAGCACAAGAAAGTAATAGAAATGCGGCAAGACATAAACTAGCTAGTGTTGGAGACTGGCATCAGTTGGAAGTTGCTTTGTCTGCTGAAGAGAACTGTTCTGTTTGAAAGCAATGCTACACTTAATGTCAACGCAATACCACCCATGCTTCACGAGTTCCATTCGTTGCAAATGGCTGCAATACTGCTGAAGCGGCGTTAAAGAATAACTCACTCACTCACTAGTTCCAGCCAATCCTTGCAGGTTTCACTGCAATGAAGGGAAAATAAGAGAGTGCACAGGACTCATAATTATAAGATAGAGTGCTTATTTAATCAATTACGGTATTGACCATTATGAATGTTTTACACAGCCTACTAACATTACTGCAGTTGTACTAAACGTAACTGACAGATTATGTTCTTGTTCTATTATGGAACTAACTGTAATTAAAATTGGTATATGGGTATTATAACAGTGGAATGGTGGTTCTTAGAATCAACAAGGTCATTCTATATATTGACATAGAAACACTCATTAAAGCTCAACTTTAACCAATGCATTATTTGATTTAAGAGATCTGTTATGTGTTTTCCCATCAAATATGGTGAAACATTCTAAGAAATATAGTAAACAATTTTAAGTATATACCAATAAGATATCGGGATGAATATTAAGGGAAATAAAATATGAAACCTTGGGTCTGATACATGTTTATATCCAAAATGTTACTAAATGTCATTCTTACTTAATCAACAGTGTTTTACTTTAATGCCAATAAGCTTATAGCTAATAGATGTTTTCGTTTGTTGGTGAGAGTTGTGCCAAATCTTCAACCATGCAATTTTAATAAAAATTAGAGCAAGCTGGAAGTTTGACAAGGAAAGACAATTTTCATCAAATGTAAATTTTGACCCATATGCACCAGATTGAGAAAGTTGTATTTTACAATGTGGAGATAAGGACATCACTGGTGTGGAGAGTTTCATCCTTGTATAATCTCTCCTGTCTGGTTGTTATTTTCTATTTTTCTGAACAACTTATAGTACTAGTATGGTAGTATAGCTTCATTTATTTTTCCGCAGTATCCCTACCTTAGGGGTAACATTGTACAATTTGGAACCCTTCCAAAAATTCCAAAAACCCTTCCTTATTTTACTATGGAGGATAGCACTCTCATTCAAAGTGTAGATAAGATATTAACTATATTGAGGCATGAGTCATGGCTTCCGGAACTTGGTTTACATTAGTCCTAGAGTATTTGTCTGAAAATCGCCCGAATGATCCCCACCCTCCCTACAACTAATAACCACGGGTTTGAGAGTTAAAGAAATTAGAATTAGAGATCATTTATCATGAAACAAAGCTGTGCACTTCTAAATCTCACTTCAAAGATCCCTTTTAAATAATTTCATTAATGAATGTAATTATTAATAAGAAGTGAGTTGTAATGGATGAGCCTGGACTAATACGTTGCTTCTATGACTTTAGAGGTCGGTGAAGCACTGCAGGGCGGAGCTCAGTTATTGGTCAATCAGGCCAATGCACACGTCCAATCAGCTAACAGCTCTGTACACCAAGTGATACAAGACACTCTCGTGGGGAAGCCGAGCGACAAGATTGTGCCTCTGGTTAAGCAAGCTGTTGGAAATGTGATTGCCTCGAATGCGAGCAAAATTCTCTGATTTTACTCTCCCTTACATGGTTAGTAACAGCCTTTCATCGCAAATTCACCCTGGGGGGAATATCTGTTTTCACAACTTAATACTCTCAGTCTCTCAGTTATATTCTGGAAGTACATGTAACACAACTTTAAACTCTTTGTATGAACAACATCAATCTGTGATGAAAGACGTAAATAAACAAAATGAATGAATAGATTTTAATATAATTTGAACAGTTCATGGGTAATTTAATTTTCACAACAGTGATTTAAGGAATCTTGAATAATATTGACAAGCCTTGAAAAGATATTCAGTTAAACTGTTTCAAGCATGCATCTAATGCCACTTTTCTTTGGGCTTTTGTATTTAGGCTAATTTGTAATTTGTATGAATATCTTTCAAAGTGCTCTCAGCTGTTAATTCTCAATTTGATAAATGTATGCTAAAAATAAATTAGTGAATGTTTAAAGAATATAGTTCAAAATTTCTTTGGTGATCAAGTTACCGTATTTCCTCTTAAACAACCCTGGGGTTCTATTTCATTCAGCACCCCCTTACCCCCCGGGTTCTATTAGAGACCCGGGTTGTATTGGAGGCCGGGTTATAGGATGATAAAAATAATGTAATTGTTGTTGACGCTTGACGTCATAATACATGTGTGTTTGCGTGCGTCCAGGTCAAACATTTGCATGCCGTATTTCCTCTAATACAACCCGGGCCTCTAATATTTGACGGATAATTGTTATCATGGACCTGTTTTGCTGAATCTCACACGGTCACACCAATATTTCTCCTCAAAACGAGTGTATAACTATTTTATATTGCAACACAGTATTCAGTTGTTACGTTAAACCCGGGTTCTAATGAAGACCCGGGTTATATTGGAGACCCGGGTTATATTTACCTCAGCACCCCTTACCTCCCGGGTTGTATTAGAGGCCCGGGTTGTATTGGAGGCCCGGGTTGTATTAAAGGAAATACGGTATAGTATTTAAGATCTACATTTGGTGATGGTTTAGAATAGACCAGCTTGACAGCATTTTGAGGTATGGAGTTCATGTAGTATGTTTTATCAAATGTTTGCAGAAGTATACTTTGGTGTGCAAACTATATTGATAATAAATAATAAATATTGATCTGAGTAATTAAAGGTACATCCTAAAGTGGTTGTTCGGGTCACATATGCTAAACGTTATAAATGGTACTATTTTATCAAGAAGTACTGACTGTTGCTGAAAATTACTATTTTAATTGCAGTCGACTCAGTATAATGACAATATAAACATTAAAAGTAGGATTTCTTATCAAAAACTGGGCAATGCACCGTGGTTGACTCATGTCCATTAGTATATGGTATTTTGGCACGTATTAAAAGCAAAATAAAATATTATGAAACACAATGGATGCATCTTTAAGCAATAAATAATTTCTTGCATCATCATCATGACATTGGCCCAAAGTGTGTAGATTTCTTTTGCCAGTAAGATTCTTTACAGCTTTATTTCCATTTTCTAAGCCTCCAATCACCCTTTCTTATAAGCTTTGTTTTCCATCACGATGTTCCATTGACCCTTCTAATATTCATTAACCCGTTGTTTGCATGGTAGCTGGTTTGCATGTATGACATGAACTGTTGTGAACACTTGACATGATCTGTCACATTTAATCAGATAAGTTTTTATTAGCTCATCAGGCCTGAAAGGCCCGATGGGCTTATGGCATGGCATGGCATGGCATGGCGTCTGGCGTCCATCCATCTGTCCGTAAACTATTCGCATTTTTTACTTTGTCTCCTGAACTCTTATGTGCAGACTCCTTGGCTAATGGGGATTCTTAATTGTGGATTTCGTGACCCCAAATTGGGTCACAGGGTCACAACCTTAAAAACCTATTTTCATCTTTTTCTACAGTTCCACAAAGTCTAGAGAGCTGAAATGTTGTGTGCAGACTCCTTGGCTAATGGGGATTCTAAATTGTAGATATTGTGACCCTGTGACCCCAAATGGGGTCACAGGGGTCACAACCTTAAAAATCTATTTTCACCTTCTTCTCCACTTCTAAAATGTCTAGAGAGCTGGAATTTTGTGTGCAGACTCCTTGGCTAATGGGGATTCTATTTTTTAGATTTCATGACCCTGTGAACCCAGCTATGGGCCTCACAGCTAAAAACCTATTTTCATCTTCTTCACCGGAAAGAAAAGATTTAGAAACATTGTTATGATAGTATGATGTAGCAATGATAGTGATAGTTTGTGTAACTTGCCAACCAGGCACCAGTTGCACTTAATGCTGGTAACATGATAGGGGAGAACTGCATATCATAATGATCATGTACAGGTGGTCAGTCAGCCTCAGTGTGAGAGCTGTTGAGACATTGATCCATTGTAACACTCTCCCTCTCTAGACTCCCGCCCCCTCTTCCTCTCCCTTTTCCCCCTCCCCATTTCCCCCTATCTCTCTCTTTCTCATCTCATCTCTTCTCTTCATCGTTTTATAAGATATTGGACAAATTTCTACACTATTTGAATTGGAAGAGTTACCTTCTCTTCAAGATTTTTCAGGAATTGTTATACTTGGACAGCCAATTTCCTCAAAATGTAGTTTCAAGTCATGTTTTCTTAATGCACTGACTCTTAACAATTTTGTTGATCACAGTTTTTTTCAAAGTCATATGAAGAGGTTGAACTTTATAGATCTAGAGAACAATCTGTTTCAGTCTCAACAAGAAACAATAAAAACCCTGATGAGCTACAGAGCCCATGGCTCTATTTTTCACAGAAATGTGATATGGTATAAATTTTCAATAATATCACAATAATATATCAACAATGTAAATGTAAATTAGTCTTTATTTCTTGAAACTTGTTTTTGTTTAGTTCGCTGAGCTGTCATGGATTCCCTGAGCAAAATGGAGTGGAGAAAGGGAGGCCACTCTTGATTTATTGTACTTATCTGCATACCACAACTGACTGAAAATGGACGGCAACTTTAAATTGTGAACAGGATTTTATGATATTTCATATATTCAAAAGGGAAGAATATCTCCTTTTGGCATCCTGTTGTGAGATTAATTGTGACTTTAAATGTGCTACTGCATTTATTTATTAATCTTTGACCTTGGACAATGTTTGAAAACAATCTTGTTTCTTACATTCGGGCGTTGTGTAAAATTGATAATGAATTCTAACTTGAGTATTAAATGTATTAAAAACTATCATATAATCTTAACAAAAATATTCAAAATGTGTTACTCTGTGTGATCGGGGGTATAAGTTGACAATACAGATTATTATATGATGGACGAGTGTTCTGCTTTCTGATTGGCCGAGACGGATGGTCATCGACAATGATCAAACGTTATGTTGACCGCGGGAAACGTCACGCGAGGTCGACATAACAATCCAATGAACTGGAGCTAAAAATAGATCACCCCTGCGAGGAGCGCTGTTTAATTTATGTTTTGTATTCTATTAAGTTATTTAAAAATAAAGTTTTTGTTTTCAATCGAAATCTATTTTGTAAGTTTACAAGTAAAATTAGAAAAAAATAAACTTTTTGTGAAAAAATTAATTTTTGAAAAAAAATAAAAAAATTTTTTTTATGAATTTTCGGAAAATATTGAGACTTTTATGGATCATATAATAAAACAGTTATTGACTAACTGTTCCGAGGTCGATAAACCATTTGATTCACCTCAACTGAAGTCTATAATTGTATAATATCAGTGTTTCCATTACAACACGATTGATCTGTCAATCATAATCTTTGTTTCAACTCCTGTCAATCATGATTAGTGCTTCTGACTCAATCACAGCCACATTTCATACAAAGTTTCCTTCGATTGTAGTCACTTTAAATTTGTGCCTTTATGAAAACTTTGTACATATTGATGTATTTATTATTGAAGTTGTTTTCATCAATGGAGTTCATATCATTTTCAACATGTACTTACAAGGAGGGATTTATACAGTGGCAGTAGAAAAGTGTTGAACACTTTTAAATGTAAAGTTATAATAATAGTTCATTTGTATAGCGTTATTTCCATGCTAAAAAGCATGCTTGTAACAAAGTCGTGTATGGTTCAATCATACATTTATTCAGTGAAGACGTACACGGGCGTCTACGGCGGACATACTGCCTAGCCGGACTACGTCTAGCAGACGACAACGTATTCCTACGCCTATCCTTATATGGGAAGCTACTGGGAATATAGTGCGCTAGTATTTGATGTTGTTATATTATTACAATGCTCAAGTGCACAATTTGTATTTGAACCTTTCGGAATTGTACTTTCGGTGCCGCTCCTAGCGCTACCAGGATTTGAACCCGGATCTGTGGCTTTAGATGAGAGTAGCTGACCACTAGAATCTCCAGCTTCCTGGTAATGACAGTTGGTACAAATAGCATGTGTCACTGTACATATAATACTGAACTGGGTTGACAACACTTTTCTTGTGTTTGAGTGAGATGTAGGGAGTATAAAACTTGCATGATTTTAAGGATATTCAACTTCTTCATTCACTGACTGCGGTTTTGCAAGTGTGATGCATGAACAGGTGTTAGAATCTATACGGACACGTTGCTTTCAGTGAAGAAGAAATTATATCTTAAAATCTTGTTTTCTTTTCTCGCCATATTTGGTACCAATTGTACATATCTCATCTGTTCCAAAACTATTGGGAGTGCTTACAGCTTAATAGTGCTAATGGTTAGTTCAGTGTATATTAGTGTGTATCAGGTATTATGTATATAAACCTTCTTTTGTTGAGATAATGTTTAGCACATTTTCCTGGTCGAAACTCTGTGCTAGGAAGTGATGTACACTTCAAGACTCAAACTTTCATTTTCTCTTGTGCACAAAATTTAAATTTATTAAGAAAATTATCATTGTGAAGATATCAGTAAGTAAAACTCAATTTCTCTTTTTTATGTATTTAAGATATTATTCTGAAGATTTAAAAAAAGAGCATTCTAATTTTTAGTTACAATTAGAGCAAATTATTAGTTGAATAAGTTTTTTGGTTGGCACATACAAATATATTTATATATACTTTCAATGTATTATTTACTATTGAACAAGAAATGGAAGATAAAGATCAGTGTTAGTGTTTATCAGCAAATTGATAGTTGTTAACAAAACGTATGTCCTTAAAAGATGTGTTAATATATTTGCATATATGATCATTATGATGAAATAAACTCTTTTTTAGAAAAGATAAATGACTTATTTTTTTTGTCTAAACAGGTTTAAGATTCTGCAGAAGGATAATCACGAATCTAACAACCACATTCCTGTTCAGATGATGAAGGGCCCAATGTTCTTTTAAATGCAATTCGAACTTGTGCAAAGATTCCAATGAAGTTGTTTGATGCAAAAACCCTGTCTTTGCTGATGTTGATTTGACGTTGTGACCTCATTTTGAATTTAATTCAGAATGGTTATATGGGTCTCATTTTGGTAAAACTTCAAGGTATTGCATTCTTTTTCGGTACCAAGGTGTTCCATGAGCACTGTTCAGCATGCAATCAGCCAATATCCCAGTTTCCAAAAATTTCACCTTTTTTTTGCCAGGCATTAACTTCTTAAACATTGAGGCTGGGGTCCTTTTCACAGTGCCAGTCTGGGATTACAGCACGAGTAATTTGAATTTTACCACGCTCATGCAGATCATGTTACCATGACAGCATGTAACCTGCATTTTCGCGAACTGATACCCTCTGTGCTCTATAGTACCAATAGCTCAACATGTTTTCTGACATTTACTAATGATATGACAAACCATGGGCTGATATGCGAACGGAAACTCTAATCATTGAAACTCGCGTTTCTTTTGTTGTTCAGTCTATATAATAGGTGTCTTCCACATTCGCCGTAATGCTAGGTTTACTCTATGCTCACGTTCTCCGCGATGTCCAAAACGACATGCGACATGACCTTGATGGAACTTACAGTCCGTGAGGAAACAGCAAGCAGAAACGTGATGAATTTTATTAACGGCGCTGCCGTAAGGCCTAGTGAAAACATGTTGTTGTTTTTTGCACAACACATTGACCATGTTTCAGACAGAAACGTGACAGTGCGAAGTGGAACGGGAGGAACGTAACAAAACTTAACGGACCCTATTGAAACGTAACAGGCCTAACTTAGTACAGAATGGGGTTGGCGTGGCCAGGGCCAATATTTTCGAAGCTCTCTTAGTGCTAAGATAGTCGTAAGTCAATGTAGGGCAGCAGCACCACGTTTTTTTTCACAATTTATTTTTTCAAATTTCACATTTTTATTGATAGTTTATGTCATTTATAGTTACTTCAGAGGGTAATACATCGTATTACACAAACCAATTATCGGTAGTGGTAATAATTGTGTTGCGTAGAAAGCAACAATCGCATGGCGGCCATTTTATTGTGAACTCATTTTATTACTACGAATGACAAAAAGGATTCCCATGGCTTTACCGAACCATGTACACTCATTTTTATCTTGATTTCCCGAAGAAAGAAGGGTGTTTTACTATTGGTGAATTTCTTTTTCAAATACATTTCATCAACTTATTTGAGCGAAAAAACGTGCTACTGCCCCTTTAAGACTATCTTAGCGCTAAGAGAACTTCGAAAATATGAGTCCAGGTGTTTAATTCATTTTCGACAATTCAAAACCGCTGATCGATTGCCTGTCACATTATTCGTTAAATTCGTAACAATAATTGTAAGTGCATGATAATAATACATATAGTAACGCTACTATGTCTACATTGGTGAATTACATGTATAAAGATTGGTTATAGAATACGATTACCAGGGTATCTATATTAAAATATTTAACCTATAATATATTAATATATATATATAAAGCTATTACTAACTCAAGATTACCTATAACTGCTTTTCTCAACGTTTTGGAATGGAAAGAATATCAGCAACATGTTCCCTTATTTCATACCATATATTTAACCGCTTTAAACTCGATTGCAGGAGTATGGTTTAAAAGTGTTATCAGAATGATTATTGTTGATTCTTACATTAATAATTTTGTATTGGTTTAGTATGTATAGGTTTAGTATGTATAGGTTTAGTTTGTATAGGTTTAGTATGTATAGGTTGAGTTTGTATAGGTTTAGTTTGTATAGGTTAAGTATGTATAGGTTTAGTTTGTACAGGTTTAGTTTGTATAGGTTTAGTTTGTACAGGTTTAGTATGTATAGGTTTAGTTTGTATAGGTTTAGTATGTATAGGTTAAGTTTGTATAGGTTTAGTATGTATATGTTAAGTTTGTATAGGTTTAGTATGTATAGGTTTAGTTTGTATAGGTTTAGTTTGTATAGGTTTAGTATGTATAGGTTTAGTTTGTATAGGTTAAGTTTGTATAGGTTTAGTTTGTATAGGTTTAGTTTGTATAGGTTTAGTTTGTATAGGTTTAGTATGTATAGGTTTAGTTTGTATAGGTTTAGTATGTATAGGTTTAGTTTGTATAGGTTTAGTTTGTATAGGTTTATTATGTATAGGTTTAGTATGTATAGGTTTAGTTTGTATAGGTTTAGTATGTACAGGTTTAGTTTGTATAGGTTTAGTTTGTATAGGTTTTGTATGTACAGGTTTAGTTTGTACAGATTTAGTATGTATAGGTTTAGTATGTATAGGTTTAGTTTGTATAGGTTTAGTTTGTATAGGTTTAGTTTGTATAGGTTTAGTTTGTATAGGTTTAGTATGTATAGGTTTAGTTTGTATAGGTTTAGTATGTATAGGTTTAGTTTGTATAGGCTGTTTTCCCAGAGGTTCCATAGCCATTTCAATTTCCTTCACAAGACAAAACTTGTGCCAGTCTCCATCACTGGCTAATTTTAGCCGTGTTGCATTTCGTTAACTTCAGAGTGTGTTTCACAAGCCCCACCCCATTAAGTTAAACACAGGAGAACTTGTATGATAAACTTTGTATTTTTAACCATTACATACATTAATAATGGTTGAACGCAGCGGGCAGCAAAACATTTAAAGGATACGTTTTTGCTAAAAAGAATTAAATTGATTTCACATTTTGAAACAGAACACAAGAGCTAATTGGACAGACATTCCCAGACTATAAATACTGATAGATATACCGTTACAAATCCATTAACAATTTACTGTTATCTCCGAGCACTATTTTTCACTAGTTGTTAAATGACAATGTCTATGTTTCCTTTGTGCAATGCAAAGCTCGTGATCCAATCCATGAAATTATAATTCAAAGTATCTACTATCTATTTCCAAGTATCTACTTGACTCTCTAATATCTTAACAGAGGATAAATATTTCACAATTTCTGTTTTGTTTGAAAACTCTCATTAATTTCGGGTACATTACGGGTGCTCTTAACTGCGCATGCGTCGACCTGAAACGGCAGTATCTTCCCTGTTGCCACGGAAACGACTTCATCAAGCTCGACATTTCTTGATTTATTAATCCTCTTCTTCCGTCTTTTACTGCAATAACACACAGATGAGAGTCATTAATTACTTTTAAAAAAAAACGATTAAAACTATAAAAAGAATAAGCAAGGTCTGAATAGAACTGTCTGTAGTTGATAACAAATCGTCCTTATATAAAATAAGAATATTTTAATTTCCTAACAAGAGACTAACCCTATATATTAGCCTCATATATCTCGGTTCTTGTTATTTTCGTTCAGTGCATGACAGGCGCCACCGTTAAAGCAGAACATGCCGACGCCATTTTCTCCTACACTGTAGTTATTACCACTAGTCAATGGTTCATTCAAAGTGTTACCTCAGTTCATACATATTGTATTGTTTATATTTGGCTTCCGGAATAAACTTTAACATTGATATTTTCATTTGCTGAAAAGTATTATCTAACTTTAAACGGGAGATTATTAACTTACCAACACCCGCAGTCCTGTAGGTGCAGCACACACGGTTTGTGGTCGACGTTACACCAGAGAGCGATAAACAGCACTGTAGCCATGAGGAAAGTGATACAGCCAACACCAATAGCGATATACCGCACTCCGTCCCATCTGTAGTGTGGTACACTCGAAAAGTTAGTTGGGGAATTAAATATCAGGTGAGCATCTTCATTAGTGAAAACAAAAATCGTTTTGAAGCATGTAAACTGGACAAAATTAGGGATATTGTAATTTGTATGGTTAATAGTTCATTAATGAGTCAGTTACTAAATATATCATTATTCAAAATTTAATCATTTAAAAATATCCCTAATTATTTTTGTCAAGTATACTTTATGTATAATTCAACAATGACTTTACACAAGCTGTTCTATAGTCGTGGACATATGCTTCTGTTTTCTGTTCTCGCTCTCGCTCTCGCTACCTCGCTACCTAGACGTGATTAAGTGTGTTGTGAAATTAGTAATCAAGGCACGGGGATAGGTGGCTCAATATATCTTTACCAGCATGGGGAAATGTGTTCAACTTTAAATATGACAAAGGGAAAAAACTGCAATGAAAATCAATTACCTTCTTTCCAAACTACAGCAAACCTTCGTCCCCTCCGAATCGCAACAAGTGGACTCTTCTGTATTGTACTGGTCTTCATTGGAACAGTCCATGTAGTTGTGAGGTAGGGATGCGGGCTTCAGAGGGTTCACGATACAGTTGTAATCATATTCTTTAAAGATAACAAAGGAAACAAATATGGTAATATTGCTTTCTAGGTTGGATAATAAATAACATTGGATTGTTTGAGAGGCGTTGTAGAAGTTGGTTGGAAAAGATGAACTTGTATACAGTGTTTGGTCTGAGTTAAAGTGACACTGAATTTAAACTTTGCTGCATTTCTATGAGTTTTTTGGACCACATACGTATATCTAATTTCACAAACGAGTCCAGGAGCAGCACGCTGACACAGAACAGCTGAAGAAATGCAGCAAAGCTTATAGTATATTCAGTGATAGAGACTGGCGCGACTTTTCAGTTCCTAGTTTGTTTGATTAAAGGTACATCCATTGTGTTGTTTTGGGTCACATATGCCAAACGTTATAAATTGGGCTATTTTATCGAGAAGTACTGACTTTTGCTGAAAATTGCCATTTTGATCTTAGTCGGCTCAGTATACTGACGATATAAAGGTAAAAAAGTACCGATTTCTGTTCGAAAACCGGACAATGCACTGCGTGTGGCGCGCGTGAATTAGTTTAATTTTGGAAACTTATTTACAACAGACTAAAAGAAAAAATTAAGTTGATATGGTTTAATAGTACGTTTTTGATTAAACGTAATTATTTATACTTACCTGTTGACTAGATCTACTATGCCTACCTCCTCTCTAGGTATGCTATTTCAACGTTAACACAGACGAAACTTAAAACAGTGGAGTAGGGGATGCGTAAAATCCCTCTCCCAAGGGCGGTAAGTCTGCATGACGTCACCACCGGAAATCTCCACTCTCCGAACAGGCCCAAAAAAGCAAGACAGACCAAGCGGGGAGGATGGGCGGGCCTAGCGCGTAGGTCTAGTCAACAGATAAGTATAAATAATTACGTTTAATCAAAAACGTACTATTATTTAAATACCTATCTGTTGACAAGACCTACTATGCCTAGAATCCTACTGCATGGAGGCGGGTCAGTAGATATGTGGTAGAGACGAGACCAACAACAAGCCCTGAGTGTAAGCTAACCTACGAGTCCTCCGCCCTGTGGTGAGGACAAGGTACAGCCCGGGAGACACCATCTCTACCGCTAAGCGGATCGAAGAGACAACCCAGTCACTCAACTTCTGATTAACACACTGTCCCCGAACCCAACGGGGAGGGGCGGGTTAAAAGCGAAGTTTAAGACACAAAACAATAGACAAGGGGAAAACGATGCGAACCGAAGTTAATTTCAAGGAGCATCGTAAGACTCGCGGGAACAACCTCCTTAGATCCCCTTCTCGGTCTGGTCGGGGGGGGGGGGGGGGGGGGAGACCACCTTCACCTGAGCGAACACCTATGGACCTAGAGATGCCTTCGATATCTGATGTAATGATCTCGTAAGTAATGATTGGCGAAAACCTCTGAAGAACACCAAAAACACCCCGCCATGACGTCTGAGACCGCGATGTTACAGTGGTAAGCCAATGTGGCTGAGACTGCTCGGATCTCATGCGGGTTGGAACGCGATGGAGGAGGCATCCGCTCCCTCATGACGAACCCACGGAACAGCTGAGTGTCTAGGATAGCCTTAGTTGAGGCCAGAACGATACAAGTAGTTATCCCTACGCAGGAACGTAATCCCTGAGGATATCCGCAAAGCCGATAGGATGATCTGCGCGAGGTCCGCAGCCACATTGCCGAATGCTTTGAAGAGCACCGGGTCACCACACTCCATGTCAGCCTGCTTGGCGCAGTTGAGCATCGCCTGACAGGTGAACGCCACGTGATTGCCCAACCACAACACTGTGCGAGCCTCTCTGTCGAGATGCGTGAGCTGCGCATCAGGAACGCGAAGGGGCACGTCGGGGGAAATCAGGCGAGACGAACCCTGATCAAGAGCAGGCGGGACGAGCTGAAAGGGAGTCGGATGCAGAGGCAATTGACGCCGGCGCTTATCAGATACCACTAACGGCGGTAGCAGACGGTTAGGGGCAGCAGACGAGATGACATGCTCCATATCCTCCGAGGCGTCCAGCAGAAGCCTGTGAGGCGGAAGAGTGAGTCGCGCGGGAGCTGTGTCACCTTCGGGACAAAAAGAAGCCTTTCCTGGCTACCGATGAGCGAGGTCCCGAGACGCGGACCTGACTGAGTGGTACCTCCGCGAACTAGGCCACTTCTGTCAACATGTGAGAAACACGTAAAGGCTAGATGAGGGAGGCTATCGAGAGGGTTGAATACTGGAGGCTCCGAACCCGAAGGGTGCGAAGCCAATGTCGAATGCTGGCGAGTCACTGGCGAACGAGGCGAGACCAGACGAATGGCCGAAGACGAAGGCGAGTGACAGTCGAGTCACTGGCGAGACGAGTCGAGACCGAAAGGCCGTAGGCGAGTGAAGGCGAGTAACAGTCAAGTCACTGACGAGTCGAGTCGAAGGTGAAAGCCAACCGAAGCAGACGACGAGCTATCTGAAGACCCACCTGATTCTAGAAGACAAAGATACTGGCGGAGGGCACGATCAAGGCCGTGCGAACCAAGCAATCACCCGACGCAGGCGAGAGAAAACAAAAGACACGAATTGCACGTGCAGAGCGTGCAGCAACCAGCTTGGCAGAGCACAACTAGCACATGTCAACAAGGTCCCTTATTCACGCAACACCTACATAAAAAAGGTCCAAGACAACCTGTTAACGACGAGCGTAGATAGGACGTTGATACAACCTCTTAAATGAATAAGAAGTAGTAGGTTAGCAAAAGTAGCGAAAACACGCTAAAAATACCCAGTGGCAGAGCGAAAACATACACGTCTGTCTTGCTATGCAACTGAGAGGAGAGTGAAGATTTCCGGTGGTGACGTCACGAGACCATGCAGACTTGCCGCCCTTGGGAGAGGGATTTTACGCATCCCCTACTCCACTGTTTTACGTTTCGTCTGTGTTAACGTTGAAATAGCATTCCTAGAGAGGAGGTAGGCATAGTAGGTCTAGTCAACAGATAGGTATTAAATAATAGGTCTTATAACTACTGTGCATGTAAATGGAACGACAGTTTCGGTTTCTGCACAGTGTAATGATGTTGCTAGATTATAATTGGAAACTAGTAATTATTTTATATTTGGCGATTTAGGATGAACATACCAGTTGAGTGCAATTATATGAATTGATATCAACACATATTGTATGTTGGCAAATGCATTTTTAGCTCATCTGGCCTGAAAGGCCCGATGGGCTTATGGCATGGGATGGCGTCCGTCCGTCCGTCCGTCCGTCCGTAAACTTTTCGCTTTTTCGACTTCTTCTCCAGAACCAATGACTCCAGAGAGCTAAAATTTAATGTACAGACTCCTTGGCTGAAGGGGATACTAAATTGTAAATTTGGTGACCCTGTGACCCCAAATGTGGGTCACAGGGGTCATAACCTTAAAAGCTATTTTCATCTTCTTCTCCAGAACCAATGACTCCAGAGAGCTGAAATTTTATGTACAGACTCCTTGGCTGAAAGGGATTCTAAATTGTAGATTTGGTGACCCTGTGACCCCAAGTGTGGCTCACAGGGGTCATTACCTAAAAAAAACTATTTTCATCTTCTTCTCCAGTCCCAATGAACGTAGAGAGCTGAAATTTTTTGTACATACTCCTTGACTGAAGGGGATTCTAAATTGTAAATTTGGTGACAGTGAGACCCCAAATATTGGGTCACAGAGGCAATGACCTAAAATGCTAATTTCATCTTCATCTCCAGTCCCAATGGCTCTAGCGAGCTGAAATTTTATGTACAGACTCCTTGGCTGTAAGGGATTCTAAATTGTAAATTTGGTGAGTCTGTGACCCCAAATATGGGTCACAGGGATCATAACCTAAAAGCCTATTTCAGTTTACAGCATCTTTCTGAGATTATATGTGCACTTCAATCAGTAAATAGGTAAGGGAGGTAATTTTAAAGAAAACAGCTGAGTTAAAGGCATTTCATCTTTCTGATGTGAGAGTTCTAACAGGTACTTTGAGAATATAATATGTCTGATGAAAAAGAGATATTTAGAATTAAAAACTTAGAATTGGAGGTCTAAAAAAAATTATAAGTCATATTTTATCTTTGTCTCACATTTCACATATGAGTAATTATTTGTATTTTGCAAGTGAATTTGCTGATAAAGGTACAAAAGACTTAATACAGAATCTTTTATTAAATCTAATATTATGTTCTTTGTAATTTAAGAGTAAATAATGGAGTTTTTTAATATCTCATGATATTGTGTAATTATTTGGAGAATTAATTAATTAATGAGAATTTCCAGTACGAGTCAATTTGGTATACCTTATTTATATCATATTTTATACTTTATAACTGATTTAGTTTTCTATTAACTTTGCAGTTAATTTTATTCAATAGGAAAAAGAAATGAGATAGATGTCTACATCATGGACATGTTTAATGTGAATCTATTTGAAATGAGAACTATTGAATACCCTTTGAAGGAATAACTTGAAGAGGAATTAATGTTTTTTCATTTTACATGAGATATGTGAACTGAATATGACTAGTGATGACTGGTGATAACATAGGACTATAAAAGAAGTAGCTATATGAGATTGTGACATCACACCTATTTTCATCATCTTCTCCAGTACAGAAAAATAATTAATTGTAGGAAAAACTGCATCTAACATATAAATTTTACTGGCTGTGAGTCCAGTGTCTGCATGTTATGTAATTGCATTGTGTTGACCTCTTCCTGGCAGAAGGATGAAAACTGATAGTTACACAGAGGTTTCAGGTTACTTCAAACTACTGTGCAGCACTGTGTTATCATAGACTGTGCGTGAGACTGCTTTAGTCTTCCACTGACTCTAAAAAAGAATTTATTCATAGAATATCACCATTTTATCAAATATTGAAAAGGAGCCTACAAGAAATGGTGAAAAAGAATTTACTAAAATTTTTTACCAATTTATTAAGTATTGAAATGGAGCCTATGAGAAATGGGACTTTCAAAAACTGAGGCTCCTATTCATTATGTAATAAATGTTGGTATTGCCATAATGCAATTAAGAATTAAAACAATATAATGCAAAGGTGTATGATATTCATAACGAATGTTGATTTATGTGTAACCAATTTTGATAATAATTAGCAGGGGTCATGACCTAAAAAGGTTTTTTTCCAGGCCATTATTGCAATAGCTTACAGTGGTGAATTGTATGTAAAGAATTGTACCCGGTATATTCATTATTATATAATGTGTGTACGATCTTAAACAATAGTATGATCTCTCCACCACATTATTATATGTTTGATACCAGCAATTTATTTCCAAGCTTTGTGTTGCTCTTTCAACACATATATATATAGCAGATTGGCAAAGTTATGGTAACAAAATATTTTTAAACTGCTTTAATCGTTTCACTACCTAGATTCTTATTACTACATTCCATTATCTGACCATTGCTATAAAGTCCACTCCATAACATACCCCACTTATTATCTCCTGATGAGCTACAGAGGCCATGGCTCTATTTTTATGAAACACAATGGATGCACCTTTAATTATTCTTTATATAATACCAATGACTCTATATATAAAGAGTCCCTGACCAAATAACGAAAGTACATGCCTTAAAATACTATATTATTTAAATACCTATCTGTTGACTAGACCTACTTTGCCTTACCTCCTAAGGGTAATGCTATTTCAACCTTAATACAGACGAACTTGAAGAGTGGAGAAGGGGTGCGTAAAATCCCTTATCCAAGGGCCGGTAAGTCTAGGTGGTCTCGTGACGTCACTACCTGTTCATATCACTCTCCTAAAAGTTGCAGAGCAAGGCAGACGTGTTTTGTTCTGTGACTGGGTATTTAGCGGCTTGTGTTGCTAACTTGCTATTTTTCTCTTGTTTGGTCAAGAGATACCCTCAACTTTATTCTTCGGTAGTGCAGGTTGTGTTTGCAATCTGTTTTCAAGTAGGTGTTAGTTTTCAAGGGGCCTTGTTGACATGTGCTAGCTAGCGACCACCGGGAGTAGGTGGATTGCATGCGCCGCACGTGCAGCTCGTGATTCTTTGTTTTCTCTCACCTGACTGTTGGGTGTTTGACTTGCGTAGGGTAAAGGAGCAGTGGTATCTCTCCTACGCGTGTGACTTGCTTCGCTTGTCATCCGCTTTCGCTTGTCATACGCCTTTCGGTCCGTTTTCTAGTGCTAACTGTTAGGTGTTTGTCTTGCGTATGGTAGAGGAGTAGTGGCATCTCTCCTAATCGTTTGACTTGCTTCGCTGGCCATTCGCTTTCGCTTGTCATGCGCTTTTCGGTCCGTACTCTAGTGCTAACTGTGGGTTGTTGACTTGCGTACGGTAAAGGAGCAGTGGAATCACTCCTAATTCGCTTGTCATACGCCTGTCGGTCCGTACTCTAGTGCTAACTGTTAGGTGTTTGTCTTGCGTATGGTAGAGGAGTAGTGGTATCTCTCCTAATCGTTTGGCTTGCTTCGTTTGTCATTCGCTTTCGCTTGTCATACGCTTTTCGGTCTGTACTTTAGGGAACTGTGGGTTGTTGACTTGCGTAGGGTAAAGGAGCAGTGGAATCTCTCCTACGCGTTTGGCTTGCTTCGCTTGTCATTCGCTTTTCGCTTGTCATATGCCTGTGGTCCGTACTCAAGTGCTTCGCGTCTCGCTTGGCTTCTCGCCTCGCCTGTCACTGGCTTCGCTAGTTGTTCGCCTAAGGTGGGTGACTAGTTTGGTTAAGGAGCAGTGGATACACTCCTCGTCAGTGACACGCGTTGCCCGTTGCTAGCTTTCGCCTACCATTCGCCTTTGGTTTCGCCTTAGGTCGATTCTACGCGACTCATCCTTAGGGTGATTCGCTTTGGTTCAAGTGACTCGCTACGCCAGTCACTTAAGGTTTGGTACACGCACGAGTGTTATGTGAATAAAGATTGAATTATCTTGTAAGTGTTTAGCCTAGTTTTTGTCTGGCTTGTTCGTCTTTGTTTACCTTGGCGGGTTGTTACTTGATTTTGACTTTGTGCTCTTCGAGTTCAGAGTTTTTGTTTCAACTCTCTTGATTGCATATCGTCAGAGTTGTTGTGCTTTTGCTCCGCCGCTTGGGTGTTTCACGTGTGTGACTCACCTCGTCTACGCTGCGCTACTTAGGTGTCTTTCTGTAGGGATTCACCTCGTCTACGCTACGCGAGCGAGTGTCTCGTGTTTGTGCTACGCCGTGTAGGTGACTCGACTGTCTCTACCTTCGCTTACGTTACGCGTTTTATCGTTTATCGTTCGCCATGTACTCCGCCTTCTGCACGAACTGCGGAGGCAGGAAGTCCGCCTCTAAGGATCCGCACTTGTTATGTAGAAAGTGCAAGGACCTTTGCGAAGAGGATTACCGTTGCGACGAGTGCGCTCCTCTCTCCGAATCGGAGTTCCACGCGTACGTTTCCGCCATACGCAAGTCGGTGGCCGATAGGGCTGCGTTTCAGAAGCGTGCGTCGTCAGCTCAACGTAGGGAGAGGTCTCCCGTTCGTCATCCGTCTCCGGTGGAGGATGTAGACATTGTCCTCACGGAACAGGCGGATGAATTCGACAGGGAATCGGACCTGTCCGAACCCGCTGGGGGGTCGAAGGATTTACGCTCCCCCCCTCCGCCGTCGTGTTCCGGTTCTCGTTCGCGGACTCACCCGTTGTCCCCTCCTTCGCCAGACAAGCGGTTGTCTCCGCTTAGACTTAAGGTGGGCTGACCCAATACGCCCAAGAGCAAGAAGAAGAAGTCCAAGAAGGCTAGGTTTGACAAGGTCGATCCGTCCCTCCTTCTGGCATCCGTCAAGGATATGGTCTCTTCCTTGCTCGATGCGCGTTTGGGTCCGCGGACCTTACCCACTCACACTACGACTACGCAACCGTGTGAGCCCTATGCTGATGACGTACCTCAGGGTGCGCGTTCCTCGTCCGCTAGGGCCTCCGCATCCGCGACTCCTTCGCGTACCCCTCGCACCCCTACGCGGCGTGTCACGGTGCTGTCACCCTTACGTGAGTCCTCGCCGGACTCACCAGAGCGTGACACCCGCTACGTGGACGTGTCGAACCCTCCGTTCATCAGTATAGAAACGGAGGCGGAGGGTACGGGGTTGTCGGAGGATCCGCCAGTGGTTGACGCAATAGCTATGCTATCCGAAGTGGCTTCGTTCGCGGACGTTCCACTTAGCCAAGTCAGCGTGACTGGTCCGCGCACGTCGGCCAGGAGGGCTTCCTTTTGCCCTGATGGCGAGGTACCTCCCGCGCGTCTTGCCCACCGGGCACCGAGGCCACCGAGGATATGGAGCAAGTCGTATCATCTGCGATGCCCAATCGTCTGCTTCCGCCTTTGGTGGTGCCGGACAAGCGCAGACGGCAACTGCCCTTGTATCCGGTGCCTTTTCAACTTGTTCCGCCTCCCCTTGATCAGGGTGCGTCTCGGTTGTTTACCACCAACCTGCTTCACCGCGTGTCTGAGGCACAGTTCTCTCATCTTGACAGGGAGGCGCGTTCGGTGTTAGGCTTGGGAAACAACGTGGCTTTCACATGTCAGGCGATGCTGGCTTGTGCTAAGCAGGCGGGCATGGAGGCGGGGGACCCGGTGTTGTTCAAAGCGTTTGATGATGTGGCTGCGGACCTTGCGCAGATCATGTTGTCAGCGTCGCGAATTTCATCGAGTATAACAGTGCTTCGCAGAGACAACTTCCTCTACCGGTCAGGTCTCAACCCCGATCATAAGACGTTCCTTCGACATGCCCCTGCTCACGCTGAAACTCTGTTTGGGGGTCGTATCCCGGAGGTTTTGAGAGCACGACAGGAGCCCAACAGCAAGACCTCACCAATCGGCTCGTCACGCAGAGGCAAACGACACCGAAGCGTCCGCAGACCAGTTTTCGTCAGGGGCAAGGCCAGGGCAGTGGCCAACTTTCCCCCAAGAAAGCGAAAACGGACTTTCGGCGGGGAGGTCGTGGCCGTGGATCCACGGGTCAGTCCCCCAAGTCCCCCCGGCCTGGCGCCGGAGGTCGTACCCCGCAAAAGAAGCGGAGGAAGTGACTCGTGGTCACCCCCTCTGCTCCCTCCTCCACTCGTCCCGGTATCGGAGGGCTTGGTGGGGGGTCGGCTCCAAGATTTTGTCAGCAACTGGGTACAGTTAGGGTTAGACCCTTACGTGTGTCGGATTCTGGGTCAGGGGTTCCGCATTCCCGTCTCATCTCCGCCGCCCCTCACCTGTACTCCAATGGAGCGTCCCTTAGCAGGGGACCGGCTCAAATTGACATTGGAACAGGTGGAGATATTAATCTCCAAACGGGCGGTGCAGGAGGTCCTGACCCCGCATCTAACGCCGGGGTTTTACTCCCCAGTGTTCGTAATACCCAAAAGGAACTCGAAAAAATGGCGGCTAATTCACGATTTGAAGGTGTTCAACCGCTCCTTCCTCGTTCGGCCGCCATATTTTCGACTCTTGACGCTTCCCTCAGTGATGCGGTCCTTGGAGCGCTCAGACTGCATGGTGTCTCTCGATCTTCAGGATGCGTACCTGCACGTTCCGATTCACTATCGGGACCGCAGGTACCTCCGCTTCATCCTGGACGGCAGACATTTTCAGTGGTGCGTGCTCCCGTTCAGGATCTCGTCCTCCCCCTGGTTATTCACACGGGTGACTCAGCCCATCGTCCAATTCCTTCACCAATGCGACATTCAGTTCCTAATGTACTTGGACGATGGGATCGCTCACGACCGCTCCCCTGTCGTTCTCGAGGCGCAGCTCAGGTTCACGATGGACCTGTTCCGTCGTCTGGGGTGGCTAGTGAACTTAGAGAAGTCGGACTTGGTTCCGGCAACTCGTCTGAAGTTCCTAGGGGCTATCCTAGACACCCGGCTGGTCCGCGGGTTCGTCACAAGGGAGCGGATGGCTCGTTACGATCGCCTTATGGATCGCGCGCTCGACGCATCGCTCTCCCTACGTCAGTGGCAAAGAGTGTTGGGGTTATTAACATCAGCTCAGGACCTGACCCGCAGGGGGAGGTTGTTCCTTCGCCCGTTACAGGTGTTCCTGAATCCCCACATCAGGGAGACGCGTTGTCGTCACGACATAGTCTTAACCCCAGACCTACATCGGTTCCTAGCTTGGTGGCGGGTAGACGAGAGTGTGTTCGCAGGCGTTCCACTTCGTCCTCGCCCCCCCTCAGCTCACCTGTTTGTAGACGCCTCCACCCAAGGGTGGGGGGCGCACATGAGTCACGAGCAGGTGGCGGGAGTTTGGTCCCCATCAGAGCGGAACCTACACATCAACGTCCTCGAGTTGGACGCAGTACGTCTTGCCATTCAGCACTGGCAGGTCCCCTTGAGGGGCCAGTGCCTGCTAGTACACACGGACAGTTCGGCGGCTGCTTGGTCGATAAACAAGCAGGGGTCCACCAAGGCGCAGTCTCTGCTACGTGTGTCACTCCAGCTCTTCGAGTTGGTGGACGAGGTGGACCTGGACATTCGAGCAGTCCACATTCCGGGTGCCAAGAACGTCTTGGCGGACGCGTTGTCACGTCCAGATGCCCCTCCCCCAACGGAGTGGCAACTGAATCCGGTGGTTTTCAGGGGGTTGTGTCTCCAGTTCGGCACCCCGCTGATAGATCTGTTCGCGACGTGTCTCAACCACCAATTGCCAACCTACATCTCCCCAGTGCCAGACCCGCTAGCGATGGGCTTAGACGCGCTCTCGTTAGGGTGGGAGGGGATGGACGCCTATGCTTTTCCACCGCCGGCCATCCTCTCCCAAGTTGTAGCCAAGATAGGGGAAACTCGGATTCTTCGTCTCCTGCTGGTCGCCCCTTGGTGGCCAGCCCGGCCGTGGTTCGTTCCTCTCCGTCGGCTCTGTCAGCAGGAACCGTTTCCGATTCAGATACGGAGGGATCTGCTCATCAGCAGGCCAAGCGGAAGGTTACACGAGAACCCTCAGGTGTTCTCCCTTCACGCTTGGCTTGTATTAAAAGAGGGTTAAGGAGTAGTGGATACTCTAAGTGCGTCGCCAACGCAATAGCTACCTCGCATAGGAAAACCACTAGGAAGCTCTATGATTTCCAGTGGCAGGCCTTCGCCTCTTTCTGTGCTCAGAGGGATTTCATTCCGGCAGAGGCTTCAGTGCCTCAGGTTGCGGAGTACTTGGTGTACCTTCGCAACACTAGACATCTTAAGGCGTCGTCAATTAACACCAACATGTTGGCTATCCTGTCTGTTCTCAGGAAGAGATCGCCAGGCTTGGATGTGTCGGTCCTCAAGGGCCTCATTAAAACCTTCCGTTCGGTGGACGGCAGGTCCAGGCTTCGCCCACCTGAATGGGACTTAGCCATTGTGCTCAACCACCTGCGCTCCGATAGGTATGAACCGCTCTCCGACGTGCCTCTCCTCCCTCTCACCACCAGGTCATTTTTCTGGTGGCCATGGCCTCTGCAGCGCGGATTTCAGAGATCCATGCGTTGCAGGCGGACCTGCTACGTTTTGAGGTCAGGGAGGGGGGCTCCGCCTCGCTGGGGTTGGCTCCTGATTTTGTCTGTAAGAACCAGGCAGCGGATGAAGCGGGACGTACGTTCTCTATCCCAGCTCTGGGTTCGGACTCAGGTGAGGTGGATCTCTCTCTGTGTCCAGTAAGAGCCTTGAGGGTGTACACGCAGCGTACCCACAGGCTGAGGGATGGCAGGCGTCGTCTGTTCTTGCCTCACTCACCCAGGAGCACCAAGGAACTAGACAAGCGAGCGTTGGGGGTGTATCTAAGATCGGCGGTAATTGATGCGTACAAGGCCGCTGATTTGCCTCCGCCGTCGCGTTCCAATCCTCATGAGATCCGCGCAGTTTCAGCCACGATGGCGTATCACTGCAACATCGCGGTTTCGGATGTCATGGCAGGGTGTTTTTGGCGTTCATCAGAGGTTTTCGCCAACCATTACCTACGAGATGTCTCCACAGCTGATCTTGAAGGCATCTCTAGGCTGGGTCCACAGGTCTTCGCGCAGACGAAGGTGGTCCCCCCAACCAGACCAAGAAGGGGTCATCCTTCTTAGACGCTTTTGAGACTTATTGTAAATAAACTGGGTTTACATTGCTAACTCTCGTGTCTGTTGGTTTTTTCTTTAACTTCGTTTTAACCCCAAAGTAGGTCTAGTCAACAGGTAAGTATAAATAATTACGTTTAATCAAAAACGTACTACTATAGCACGCTCTGTTTCACACCATTGTTAATATAACAATAGTAAAACCATAAATAAATGTCATTAATATCAAAGTAATGAGACTAGAGTTGTCGCCTACAGATTGACTTTAAAATCGTGCTCTGTGATTTTGGTTTCTAATCATTTAATGGATACAGAAAAAATGTGACCTACCTGCATCAGAAACAACAAACCCCGAGCAGACGACACTTAAAACAATTTGCAGACGACACATTATGAACAGGAAGTGAGCTCTATCATCCCAAAATGACAACCCGAACTTTTCATCATGGTCATTATTACAGAGAGCAGGGTCTGGCTAAACAAATATTTTTCAACAAATACAGAGTTCAGCTCCAAATGAGTTGATTCTACCTGATGTCGGACAGCGATTACTATCCTTCGTGCTCGTTGAGACCAGTTGCAGCAAAAGCACATGCTTTATTTCGATTTCCGAAACACTCTTGAATCAAGACGTTAACGAAAGAGTATTGAGATTTTTAAAGATTCTCATTTCACAATTGGTTTTGAATTGTGGCTGTAACGCTTTTTTCAAATTTTTACTTTTTCAAATTAGCTTTTTATAATGATAGTGTATTTAGTCACATTAAACAACCCGATTATCTGTAGTGGTAATAACGATGTCACGTAATAGGCAAAAAACTGCATGACGGCAATTTTAATGTGAACACCTTGTATTGTGTCGAGGGACAAACATAATTGCCATTGCTTGACCATGTTACGAATACTCGTGTTTAACCTGGTTTTCCGAAGAGCGAAAGGTGTGTTACCGTTGGTTATCATTAATTTGCAAATGCACTTCTCAAACTTCTTTGCGCGAAAAACATGCTAGCCCCTTTAGGTATCCATAATCTCTGTTCTTGTCTACTGTAATTTTCTGTTCATTTAACTATTTTTCTTTGTTTCTCCACCTATTATCTATTTCTTTCAGATTGTTTTGAAATCTCCCTCTCTCCCTTTCCCTCACCTTTCTCTCCGCTATTCATTAAATTCAAGTCTCTCTGTGTGTCCATGTCTCTCTTTCTCTCTCTGTGTCTCTGTGTCTGGTTTAAACACCCTTTATTCATGTACTCGGATATACAGGGGATCAACAAACAGGGTTTCCCCTATATAAATGTCTCTATCCATAAGAACAATAATACAGGATAATTACATCATAAATACTATCAATATGTACATTGATGTAGAAAAATACATATTTCATGAGATACTTTTTCTATGAGAAATAAAGTTATGAACAGACTGCATTATTTGTTTTCAGGTTTTCAGGTCAGGTAGTCATCCATCTACAGACAGGCACACAGCTTAGTTACTGCGTGTGTGTATATCTGTCTGTCTGTCCGTCCCTCCGTCCCTCCCTCTCTCTCTCTCTCTCTCTCTCTCTCTCTCTCTCTCTCTCTCTCTCTTCTCTCTCTCTCTCTCTCTCTCTCTCTCTCTCTCTCTCTCTCTCTCTCTCTCTCTCTCTCTCCATGGATGACTGAATGAAAATGGACTGTACAGTTCACGAGATAACTGTCATGTTCATATTGTCCGTAATGACGATTGGGATTTTCAGTCATTCTCTGTTTCTCTCTCTTTTTGAGACATTGAATGTAATAAAATAGTATGACATTAACATATAGAGACACAATAGTTTATTTCAGCAGTTATCTTCTGTACATACGTCTTCAGGGACATTAGACATATAAAAAATAAAAATAAACACTGTACACATACTTTTAAGGACACCTTTATCAAATGTTATCAATAAACTCCTATGTCTATGATATATATATATATATATATATATATATATATATATATATATATATATATATATATATATATATATATATATATATATATATATATATATATATATATATATATATACAGATTGACAATGGTGTAAACGTGTAGAATTAATACCTTTGATCCGATTGATCCGAATTTATAAATTGGTGCAGTTAGCTTACATGTAGACATGTTCATATATGTAGTAAGCTAGCGTTGTTAGCTATTGTAATCATTTGCAATACCTTTTTCATTATGCACAATGTTTGTGGAGAAAAGTGCAGGACTTAATACTTGCAGTAGATTATATAAACAAGACGAAAGAGTATCAATCCATATCAGACTTGCTGCCGCCCTCGGTCTTTTCCCAAACAATTACAATTGTCTAAGAATTAATAATCTTGAACATAACACCTGACACCTTTCATTCCGATGATCAGCCCCATGTACCTAAACACTGTCGGTGAGTACAGCAATTACGCATTAGGAGAAGTAGAAGGATTTACGCGACAATTTGAAACTCAAAATACACTTTGAATCAATATATGGTTATACAAATTCCAAAACATTAAATTCAGCAATTTCTTCTGAAACTAACACCATGTAAGTAAACTCAACATTATATAAATCATTCATAGAAAAATGAGAAATAATTCAACAGATTCGAACTTTGATTAACTTTGATAACTGATTTCAAAATCCTAAAATTCCTAATTTCTTTCATAACATTATGAAAAACGGTATTAAACACTTAAAGAACAATTGAAAGCAACTAAAAAGTAAGAAATCTCATTAATGTTTAATAAATTTATTCGATTTTTTTGAGAATCCTTAAAGTTCATTATAGTTTCCATGATTAACAGTGTATGTAAATATCACTGAACAGTACGTCATCGATTACCGGCTGCCAGCGAAAAGGAGGAATTACATAAGACAATTAAATTCTTGAAAAACTTTTGAATCAATTTATTCGAATTTATCTTTTAGTATCATACACAATGCAAACTCCCTGTGAGCAAACATTACTGAACAGAGAATCAATTACCATATTTTATGAAAAATAAATATCCGACAGTTCGGTAAAAGTCACATCGACGAATAAACAAGAAAAGAGCTAAGTACATTATAAAACATTTGTACACTATGTACAGAACACTCCAAACCCTTGGGTACACACACATTATGAGTACATGTTGTTCCTATCGATTCAGATGGAAGTATGCCAGACCTACATACACCTGCATCCCTAAAGTTTGTTCACCTACTGGTGTTTCTTAGTGCAAATACACTGACGGGCAAAAGAAAGTATATGGCTCAGTTGTATTTATCGTATGTATAATTTTCAAAGTCAAATATCTCGAGTTTTAAAATACGTCGTATTAAAAAACGGACTAGTTTGTGAAATTAGTCCAAAACATTAAATAAGTCAAAGAATACCTCTACGCGGTTTAAATTTTTTAAAGGCGCTGTAGCACGTTTTTTCGCTCAAATAAGTTGATGAAATGTATTTGAAAAATAATTTCACCAATAGTAAAACATCCTTTTCTCCTCGGAAAATAAAGTTTAAAACGAGTGTACATGTTTTGGTTAAGCCATGGGAATCGTTTTTGTAATACAAAATAATAAATTGTGTTCACAATAAAATGGCCGCCATGCAATTTTTGCTTTATACGCAACATAGTTTTTACCACTACAGATAATTTGTTTGTGTAATAAGACGTTTTACCCTCTAAAGTTAATTTAAATGACATAAACTATCATTATAAATGGGAAATTGTAAAAAATAAATTTTGCAAAAAACGTGCTACAGCGCCTTTAAAACTTAAATTTAAGATTTAAATTTTGAAATTCCCCAAATTAATTTTGATAAAACTGTTCATCGACATATATTACATACTCAGTGTGAAAATTAATAAATGTGCTTCGTCCTGCACACATTAACAACATTTTGAACATGGTACAGGTCATGTTGGTGTAAATTTCATGTCTTACCCCTGTCTACTTTAAATAATGATATTTTAGTTCAAAAATAAACCAGTCACCAATTAAGTCATTCAAACTACTGCCGAGAGGTGTTATTGTATCGTGCCATAATCAAATGCATCTCATTTATTTTAAATATTGAATTAATCGAAAACAAGTGAGTGTTATACTTTCTTTTGCCCGTCAGTTTATCATGTAATTCGAGATCATTGATCATCGTATCAACGCCCAACGAAACCAATCATTTTATATTTTCTTCTGTAAAATATCCAGTAAGTGATCAACTGAGTCAGACATTCCAATCTAATTAAAACTAGCTGTAAAGTTATATGTCCCGGCTTACGGAACGCATAACATTACAGCTAGTTTTAAATAAATTGCAAACATTGATAACGTATTTCCTCTTATTCTCATTCAATGTACAATTTTCTCATTTAATCGCTATCGAAACTATATATTTGAAAATAATAAAATTTGAAATTTTGTCCCTTTTCATTTATTTTATAATGCCAAAGTTCGAAACTTGTATCACTAACGTGTTGATCACATAGTGGTAAGTGTGAGGATGCTTTTGTACAAATAGATATAGGCTGATGTCACTGTAATTGACACCACTATGAAAGCCAATCTACATGGTATTTGCAGCATGTTACACATGTGGGTGAACAAACTTTCGGGATGCAGCAGTAGAAGGAATAACCATGTTCAAGAGAGGTTTCACAGTAATCGCTTAGTGTGTGATTGCTTTTAAACCTCTCTTGAACGCTATTGCTCAATGTAGCGCTATGTAGCAAGGCGAGCAAACTTGCACCGTGTCGTTCAAGAGAGAATGAGCGTTACTTGAGCGCTACGTGAGCGCTACATTGAGCGATCAATGAGCGATTATAAGCGCTCGCTGTTATGGAACGGAGCCCTGGGTAACACAAGCTGTAAAGATGCGTGTTGCCACGGTATTATCTATCATATTTTTAAAACTTTTCTTTAAGAAACATGCTTTATGAAACACACACCTAGATGTGAGATAAACAGTTTGAGTTTATAAGAACGGTAATTGTTGCACATATGTCTAATCAGTCATTACAAATGTGTTACAACCTAAAAATTACATGACACAAGACATCACCCAAAATCATTAAATAAAAAATGCCAACGCCTTCAGAATTTCGATTCAATGTAATGACAATAGAAACAGGATGGTCAAATATTAACAAAGTATATGTACATGTTTAATATGGACAAACTATTTCTTTTCTTTCAAATTATATTTAGTTTCATATACGATTAAACATGTCTTATTAAGTGAAAATATTTTCTCGACGATTCTGACAATGCAATATTGATAGGTTCTCTGACGATGGTAAACAGATTAAATATTTCACGAATGACGAAGGCATCGTACAGCATAGCCTGATACTTACACACTGAATACTACAATCATAACACGTGCAGTCATGGCAATGAGGTTCAATATCACTGTTGCTAAACTGGCTATAACAGCGATTAAGGAAATCTACGGAAGCATCTTAGTGCCACAGTGAGAAATTTTTTTATCTCCTAAATAGGAGATACTATCACCTAATTAAGAGATACTAACTTCTAATTAGGACTTAGTTAACCCCTAATTAGGACTTAGTTATCACCTAATTATGCCATAACTATCACCTAATTAGAAGATATGTAACTCCTAATTAGGAGATACCTATGTCCTAATAAGATGATAGTTAGGTCCTAATTAGGCGATAGTATCTCCTAATTAGGAGATAGTTTCTCCTAAATAGATGATAATCTAGTGTAGTTATGTATAGTTATAGTCCTAATTAGGAGTAAGTATCTCCTAATTATGAGAAAAAATCTGAGTGTGGCACTAGGATGCCTCCGTATAAATGACAATTGATATTTTAAGAATATATTCCTTGAAACATTTTTTCTGAAAGAAACCACACTAAACCCAGTTGATGTCAAATAGCGAGGAGTTGTGTTATTCGAAATTTCAGTCAGTAATCACAATTTATCACGTGTATTGATATAATAAAAAAAAGTAGGACCGGGCCTCAAATAAGAGCCTCCAATAACCACCGGGGGTAAAGGCCCTAAATGCTAATAAGTGCCCGGTGCCTATTAGGGGAAATACGGTATATCTAATGCATTAAGTCTTGCGATGTGTCTCACTTTAAGTTTACCAGAAAGGTACTGATTGTAAATATGGCTAACTGTCGGCTCATTTTTGTCGAGGTCTATGTTGCCAAGTGGATAGGCTGTGAAACAGTCAGTGGTGACTATTATTGCCTGAGGGTGTTGGTTCGAATCCAAAGGGGACTCGTCTAGAATAAGTACAAGTTTTATTGCTGGTAGTGCAATTCCAAATATAAGAATGTTACAACGAGTTTAACTCGCAATAATAGATCTGTGTCTCACATCAAGCACATGTCTGTTAATTAGCGCTTTAGGTAATATAAAAAGAGATGTATATAACAGATCTATAACTACCTTACAATGATGTTTAATGACTGAAGTATACTCAGATAATAGTGTCCATAAATAATGATGAAGAATTCTGTACAACTCATTCATTTCTCCTAGGTTAAATATTAATGACTATGAAAGACTTGAGAATGCCACCTGATCTGTCTCTAAGACTAGGGCACACCGCGTCCAGGACCAAACACTAGAAAGCGTAACACATACATCAGATATTTGATGATAAGAAAAGCTGATAATGTGATATCTTGATAATATAGTTTTTATTTTTTACAAAATTTTTTAAATGTTGAAATATTAGAGGCTATGAAATATACGTTGGTAAACAGATACTTTCTAAAATATGTACTTAAATATTTTCGTCATAAATTGTTTCGATAATGTCATGAAGAGGGCATGCACATAAATTATATTTGATGATATAATAATAAGGTCGTAAATGGCAAGAATGCGATAAAGGAGTGCTAATCACATGTTTTAATGATTCATTTCAAAATCTTAAATACAATTAAATTTAATACTTACAAAAAAAAAGAAATATACTTTTGAATTTCAAGAATCGATAAATCCAAAACAGTTGAGTCAATTCAGATACATTTATAATACTTTGTACATCATATATATTAAAGGATATTATAATGTTTGTGGAAACGAAATTAGAGGAGACATTCCTATTTTAACATGTATGTTAAAAGTGCATGATTATAACACAATCTATTTGAAACAAAATTTTGTGAGTAATATTTTATTGACTTATATACATATACATAATGCAGCATGTATCTGATTGTACGTGTTGCACACACACAAAAATGCGGAAACTCTGATAGAACTTAGATCTTAAAACAAAACACCACAGGTAGACTGAACCAAAACATCGAACATATAACATAACATAAGTATGTCATTATTTCTTGTTTCCCTTTGGAAACAGTCGCTTACAGAAAATAAGACGGATACATTATATACATATTCATAACTCATAACTCATTCATGTCTTCGGATACAAAAATAGATCACAAAGGTAATTTCAAACAATAAATTTATATACAAAGCTATCTTCAAGGGTTGCCATCCCAACAGTTACCATGGGTACGGCAGAATACGCACGTATGACGTCAACTCTCGTCAAGTCTCGTGTGATACCATCGGATCTTTTCCTTTTATGTTTTCAAGATATTGATTGGTCCGATGTTGTATCACTGTCTTCCACTATACACCAGTACATGGATGCCGGCTTTAATCCACTAACAAAGTTTAATGTTTATGAAAAACAGATTACCTCACACATGCTAAATATGTCATATACTAAAAGGCTTCGATTATTACATATTCATGTAAAAAATATAATTAATCTGTTGAAAGCTGTATCATTCTTCAAAACGAGATTTATTGATAACTGTAATAAATTGCTGAGCACTTCACGTGCATGAACACAAGAGATAATGAATATCGCATGAGGAAAGAAGCCATGTTTCTGCATCTACTAATGACAGACATCCTCTTTCACGATTGCATCTAGCATAAGGCACAGTAAATGGTACTTGAATGGAAACAATTCTATTAAGTCGCTCTATATCATGATACTTTGTGTTGTGTGTGTGTTTGCACAACTTGGAGGATACAAACAAAGTTGGTGGAAAAGTGAGGTTGTAGATTTAAAGTGTCTTTCATCTTGCTAGTTGCTAGTCTTACAGTTTCTCCCCACTGACGGCACTGAAGTCAGTTCTGTTGCGAGTTGGTCATATTTCTAGTCTCTAGCTAAATTCCTTAGTGGTGAATTTTTTTAACACCGTCATATCTTAGCAATAGAAAGCCATTTAACAAATAACGGAGTAGGTTAATACCTTTAAGCAAAATATGAACACATATGCATCGCATTAAAGTCTATCATATCGAATGGTCCTTGCTGTAAATATGCATAAAGGGGTGAGCGTTAACCCTAGTGTACTAATTTAGAAAGGAACCTCCATGAATTTACAAGGATGACGTTTGCTCTTGACGGTAGATGCACGAGTGGTTATAGACAAAGGTATCTCCATTGTCACATAAAACACAAGATAAGAGTATGTTTTTGTCAATGACTCTCAATGATCACGTACTAGGGCTTTGCGATGAATGTGGTCACATGATGTTGTTGTCAATCTGATAACTCTATACTTTCCACATATTCCATGTAAAGTCTTTAAAACGTTCTTCATCAACACTTCATGGAAATTCCATGTCGTTGGTCACAATAAACACGCACCACTCTCTATCGAGAGTACGTATTCTCACTAGCTCTGAACGTACGTATTCTAACTAGCTCTGAACGTACGTATTCTCACTAGCTCTGAATGTAAAACATCCAACTGTACAAAATGAAATAAATTAATTACCCAAGTTGGGCGACTTACTCGTATACCAAACGCTCCATTACCCTAGTAAGGGCAAGTAACTCGAATTCCCAACGTTCCATTACCCAAGTTGGGGCGAGTAATTCGTTCACTCAACATTCCATAAAATATCAAGTTCCGTTTAAGTATATGATCAGTTCATCTTTACTGCAAATGTATGTTTTGTCGGCAAATCTTGTGATGATGGACCAACGAATCGTCGCACAGTGGCAAATCGTTCATTCACTGACAGTTCTGTGAGATAATTAGAACAGAAGATGCTAGGCTAATGTTTTTCCACAGATGATGGTCTGGTCGAGGGATCGTTTGATGAAAAACTTGTGACTGGTGACGTGGACGGTCCTGATTGGATGTCGTCGTAGTCGCAGTCGCTTTTACTCGCGCTGATGTCGCTCAACTTGTTCTTCCGCCTGCAGCAGAAGTACCACACACATTTAAAGGGACACTCTGTTTAATGAGGCATTTCGGTACAAGTTTGAGTTTTGAACCAAACAAGGATGCAGAGGATGAAGAGGTCATATGCATTTCATGAGCTACACAGTCACAAATGAACAATTATAATTCCTTATGCCAAACAGAAAAGGTTTGCAAACACGTTATATAAAGGTCACGTGTAATGCAAAAATGACTATTTATATAGATTCTTACCTCTACGTACATTACATATCGGAATCAACTGAGCATAAAATCGAGACAATATACACTTGCAATTGATTATTAAGGCGATTTTAATGTACCACTTTAACAATCAGCTCGGCGATTCGCTTTGAAGACAATCCTTGAGGCGTGACTGTTTTTAACCACACACGAGGGTCGTCTGTGACCCGCTCTGTGGAGCCTCATTAATTAATAAATGATAATTATCACCGCCGCTAGATGAATTTATACGGTGTGTTTAATCGCCAAAAACACATTGTGTAATTGTCACCTGTGGAATTACCTAGTTGGATATCTAAACATTCGATATATGGAACATTTAAGTTGTTTTATTGAAAATTTGTTTGTGAAAATAACAATCAAAATGTTGCAAAATTACGTTGAATTATGACTTTAGCCGACAATGAGATACCTCCAGTGACGTAACAGGAGTCATAAATTCAGAGACCACACCCCTCGCAGATTTTCATTCTGGCCGCCGGAGCTAAATTAGGCGTTTTTTTTTTTTAAAAGCCGTTTATTAATTATTTATGGGCGGATTTCAGATATTTAAAATGAAGTAATTGTCAAATCAAAATCCCAATTTAATGAATCCGAACCTTATGGCATGACATCTAACATTTAAAAAGAATCGACAGACCGTCTTGACAACTGTTATCATATGACGAAAGTCCATTGTCACATGCCATCATTCAAAATATACTTGACACAGAGATACTCGGTTCTACAAGTGTAATAAACCCTCTATGAGACTATTATGACGATAACCTTTATCGGTGGATCACAGTAATGGATGAAAGGATAGCGTCGAAGATACATAGTTTTGTAAAGAATGGAAAGCTACGAGAGTGTGAATTGACGAGAGAGTGTTTATTTATCGTATGACCGTTATTTGCACGTAGATACACCCACAGGCTACTAGACGAGATAGGAGAGTCAAAAGGGGCTTTTTGGTTTGTTATATAATCCTACAGTAATGATGCGTCAACAAATTCAAGTCCAAGAAGGTGCATCATCAATATCTCACACAAGTTCCATATTTCATAACATTTTACCTGACATACTGAAATTTCAGTATCCCAAGTGCGTTTGAACAGATATAAAATTATCACATATTATATCACATTTTCATGAATGAAATGTTGAATATGTCTTATAGAGATATTCAAAATCGGCTTTATCCAGCAGAAATATCATGTGTTTTGCGTAGCTCGAAACGTTGGTATCGTTAGTTTCTTCTGCCCCTCGGATTATATCCCTACCTGCAGCAAGCGTCGTTCAGGTTCTCTTTAACAGTCTTCTCCGAGGAGCAATAGTTGACATCTTTACACAGACAGAAGAGCAGCACAGCGATGATGAGAGCTATGGCGCCCACTATACCCCACAGTTGAATCTGCTCTATCCTGTAACAAATATGGTAAGGAATTAAGTGTGATTGTTTAAACAAGAAAATAAGAATCACATCAGACAGACGAGTCATTTTACGCTCAGAAGAATAGTTGCATTACCTGTGCGGAATATACAAATGTAAGCTACGTTCCCCCCGAGAGATATATCTACGGGTCAGCATGCATCCAACTAACAAACCGACAGATCACCATATATGTACTATTTTTCAATCTATGGTATTTGGCAATGAAGTGATGTATTTGTTACCACAGCGCCTACACATCAAGAGTAAATAACTCCGATAATTAACTAAGGACGTTCAAGCTCAATTCATAGCTGCTACCACTACTGTAACTGTCACCAGGAATGCGATACCGTCACAATGCAGTGTGAAACGAACCATAAGACTAATTGGACAGCCAAGGGCCGTACGTATCTTAAGATTTGTTATACGATCTTGAAATATAAAAATATTCTAAGATGGTACAGGCAAACCCAGACAGTTTTTCTTCCAAGATTGTATAGAATAGAGACACCGGAAGTACACGAACTCCATACAAAGTACTCACAAGTTTCTGGTGGACTCCAGTTCACAGCAGGTAAAGGCGTCTCCTTGTTGGCAGCACACGGGTTTGTCTGAAGAGTCGCACTGATACACGTTCCCTGAGACATCTCCAAGCTCCTCGTTCTTGTGACACTCCTTAGCTGCCACGAGACCTGTCCATAGATAAGTGCTTTATGACATCACAGTGTAAAGGGTTGACATTTTAAAAACAATGCAAACATATTATAATAGTACCACCACTTTTTCTTACTCCTACACTTCATAATATTAAGTATGGCAGTAAGTCCTGGCAGTAAATCCTTTATACAAACGACTGTATTATAAAGTAACACAAGAACCCGGGTAATACAAAACCCGTCTAATAACGTAAAGCAAGAACCCGGATAAAAAAAAACAAAAAAAAGTATAACAACGTAACACAAGAACCCTGATAATAAAACAAAACGTATAATAACGAAACACAAGATAAGATAAGATAAGATAAGATAAAGGGAAAGATAAAAATGCTCATCTGAGATGTTTCGGTACATGCATATTTTCTCAAATTATAATATCCAACAAAATGAAAGATAGCAGACTAGGTAAGCATCATTTTTAATTTTACGTATACATTAAGGTTTTGGGTGCAATGCTACACTCAATTTCAGCGCTATACTACCCACAGTACGCTAGTTCCAGTCGATGCTCGCATGTTTCAACACAATGAACAGTAATGAGGGATTTCTCCCTGCAATAATACCAGCTGCCTTGACATCAGTGAAATACTCTTGAAAGCGGAGTAGACCTCACTTCACCTCATCTCCAATATGCTTTTTAATTTTTTTTGGATCAATTTGAATATAAAATCACTAAATTTATGATGGAGTTGGTCTATGTCAGTTGTTCATGGACTACACTCACTGTTGAAATATATCACAACCCACTGCAAAAAAACCCCCCAAAAATATGCTACTCATTTTCGTACTCCAACAAGGTATCTGTGTCCCGAAATCTCGCCAAATATGGTTGTCCTCTCTCTAACCCTTTGAAGATACCACGGGTCGAGTGCCACAAAATGAACAAGGGCAATAGTATATTTTGATAGCAATACAACATATACAAATGTAATAAAGCATACTCAACCCGTTTTGATAAAATTACTAATTTTAGGTATTGGTTTTGACACGAAATGAAGTGTAAAAGATATTCTTTTACCAGTTGACATAAATAAAGCAAGTGGCCCAGATAAACTTAGTAATAATGTTCATCAAGCTAACTGCAGAATCACTTTTGTCTTGATCAATGTTTAGAAACCCCTAAGAATAGCCAAGACTTTCAGAACCCGGATGTGACATTCGGAATCGTCTTTTTTCTCATTCGGAATCGATCGTTTTCAGGATCGTTCATTTTGGAATTTGTGTCTCGCGCAAGATCGATTGTTTGAGACAAATATTTATATTTCTTAATCAATTGCTATGTCCGGAGACAAAGATTTCTCAGGGGACTAATCCGGGTAAGACCGTCTTCATAGTGGAACACGTCGATAAAATTGCATTGGTGACAGCCATGCTTCGGTTATCACAGACATGTTAACTGAATGCCAGTAGAGTTTGTTTCGTGTTGAAAAAAGGTCAACTAGAAGACGTATGTTGACAAAGTTTACGTAATTTGCATAACAAGACAAAACACAGCTAGAATCGATTGATGAAGCATTTTATAAATACGTCACTGTATCGCTGTATCGATCAAAATCTTTTCTTATGTTTTGCACTTAATATTTATTATTGATGTAGTTAATATATAATCATTTTATAATGAGGTGATTAAAATTCCAATTAAAAGCAAACCTACTCATGTGGGACATGTTGGCAGCGAGAGAGAGAGAGAGAGAGAGAGAGAGAGAGAGAGAGAGAGAGAGAGAGAGAGAGAGAGAGAGAGAGAGAGAGAGAGAGAGAGAGAGAGAGGGGGGGGGACGGACGGATGGACAGACAGACAGACAGACATAGAGGGACTCTTTAAACAATTAATCTAAAGGGTAATGTATATTCTGAATAAGTATTAATTGAGGTCGAGATGTAGATTAGTGATAACCGTTATTTCATCGAATTAACGTTTAATGGAGTCTTGTTATAAATTCCATTGCTCAAGAAGTAAAGTTCAAAAGAGTCAAAGTTGGCCAACTGGTAAAGTCATTCTGTCAGTGAATGAACATAAGCTATTTTTTCTAAAAAAGACACCAAAACATTATGTCAACACTTAAGTCACCAAACTATTCCCCACAGTAATGTGATTTTACTGGATTATGTTTCCATACATTAATATATGTATAATTAGGAATGTCCCCTGAATTTCGTTTCTGCAACTGAATAGAACAATCCATTTAAATCAACCTTAGGATCAAAACATGCCAGTACAGGTTGTAGAAAAATAACTATGTGGTGATAATAATAAAAACTTCTTGAATAGCGCTAAATCTTCACAATTGAACTCGGTGCGTTTTGTACATTGTACATTATAACCCTGACGGAATTGTACTTTCGGAGCTGCCATAATCGCTACACCAAACCATGTATATATTTCAGATACCGATTAAAACAGGTTGGCTGAGTGCAATGTGGATAAATGCCTTGTCCAAGGAAACAACACCGGGGATTCGAACCCGGATCTTGCTAACCACTATGGTCCACAACTATAAGACTTGTATTACTTAACCGTATCAACAAGGAAGCGATGAGAACTCAGTTCTGCAGAAGGTAGTATCCCTTGACTAATGGTATTTAAATATTGATATTTGATGAAACAAAGATAATCAAAGTGATACTGATGATAGTTATCGTATTTCCTCTAATAAGCGCCCGGGCGTTTACTAAGAAAACATGAATCGAATGGTTTAGACCCGGCGCTAATTAGAGATCCGGCGCTTATTGGAGGCCCGACGCTTATTTTCTTATTTTCTCAACTACCCTTGACCCCCGGCGCTATTAGAGATCCGGCGCTTATTGGAGACCCGGCGCTGATTAGAGAAAATACGATACATGTCTTAGTGCATACGCCAACTTGGGTAACTAATACATGTACATCCATCTGATTCATTAACATACGCGATTTCCCCAGCCCTGTGTTGCAAGGAACTAGAGATACATTGGTCTCTAAGGTTGAATCGTGTCGACCATTGAAAAGGAAAGACAAGAAGATCAATTTATATGGTGCTTTATGGTGTTATGGGAAATGCGAGCATAACACTGAAATATTAATTTCACAATTTAGTGTGTCCTCTTTAGTTCACAACAATCACTATCAAGTTATCAACGAAAGTTCATCTTAAACCTGAGAACATATATTTGAAAAATAATTACATGGATGACAGCCTGATTTTACAAGTGTTTTAATAATGTTTATTCCGTGAATTTTAGGCCATCCCAGCCCATAATACAGATGTACATTTAAATTATACGTATACATAAAGAGAAAGGTACAATCGTGTTTACTGTAATTTACAAAATAATCACTTCATTGTTCATACAAATGATTTTTACATGTGATTAATAAGAAACGTTGAAAATAGTATACGAAATACGAAATTTCTATTATTAATTCCAGGTGGAAAGTTACAATTATGCATCTAATTCCATATTTTACTTTACAATCATAACAATACACGTGCTCTTTCCACGGCGGTTCTTCCCTTCATATTTCCTATCCTAACCTCTGTTCTACAGCGCTTGAAAACGATGGCAGGTAAGGAGTGTCCTGATTGGTTGCAATTGAATCTAGTTTTGCAATCAGCGATGCCGTTCTAAAAGTGACATTTGCCAATGACACGTCGACTCATAATGATAAAATAAACGTATGATAGACGTTTTCTCTTTTAATGTGTTTCTCGAAATATGCCATTTGATTTTGTAAAAACAACTAATCATAAACATGCTTATAAATAAAGAAGTTCACATCAGAGACAAATACCAAAAATAATTCATTAGTGTTATTTACATCAGACATATTCGAAGGACATATACTAATAAGCAAGACCCTTAAGAGTCAAATACCTAGATCTTAGAAGTGACTCGATCGACATGGTCGCTGAAAGATGAGTTTTAATTGGTTAGAAAACAGGGATACAGTATGATGTTCCCATTTCTCCCGCAAGGGGATTTTGATGGAGTTTACGATTTAAAGCGATATAGAACAGAGGCTAGGATCCGAAATCTGAAGGGAGTAACCTGTGTGGGAAGTTAATGACGATACAGTGTGGCAACTTAATATTGCTCCTGATGAGAGGGATTTATTTATTTTATTCAGGACATTGCAAATTAGATAAATACTGTTCATGGACAACTTTTGGATAAAGGGTATTCTCTTTATTTAGAGCATCGCAATTATTTAATGTATATATGGAAATAGAAACAATCATGACATTCATGGATATTTTCATTAAGAACATTACAAGTTAATTAAATAAATGTTGATATAAATATGTTTGATACTGGATTTATTTTTCATTAAGGACATTATAATTCAAATGAATATATGCTATATATAAACATTGTTGATAATAGGTCTATCCCTTATTTCAAACATAACAATTAAGATGAATATATGTTAATAATGACAGTTTCAATAAGGGATATATTATTTATTTAAGGATATTGCAATTTAATTGAATATATGGTCAAAAAACATTTCGGTTAAATGATATTTCTTCATTGAGGATATTGCAATTTAAATGAATATATGATTTTAGAAACATTTATGTTAGAGTGTTTTTCTTATTGCAATCGATTTGAATATATGTTCATAGAAACATCTTGGCTTAAGGATCTATTCTTTGTTTACATGAATGAGTGACGTTCTGGTTCGGTCAAACATCGATCATCCCTTGCTACCTTCGAATATATGTTTTCACGTTCACATATTCAAAGGCAATATAAAAAATAAAACCCAATCAAATGGATTAATTAGACAATAACTACCGTTTCATAATGCTTTGAATAAACCTGTTACATATATTGTAAGATAAAAAAAACAATCATGTTAACACATGTTAATGAATTGTACGAAATACACATGTGAATATAAATACTTAAAAGGTAAAAACCCTAATGGTCACTTACATCTCGAGATTGTTTGGCTATAATCTATTATGATGACGGAACACAAACAGTGCGCCAGATTTATTTCACATTTATACACGCATATCAGTGTTTAATCAAATATTAATGTAAGACAGAACTGTCAGGAGGGAATGGTTGTGTGACAAGTTTCATGAATTTACCTATATAATCTACTGGATATCTCTTAATTACCCATATAATATACTGGATATCTCTTCATTACCAATATAATCTACTGGATATCTCTTCATTACCCATATAATCTACTGGATATCTCTTCATTACTCACATTATCTACTGGATATCTCTTCATTAGCCATATAATCTACTGGATATCTCTTCATTACCCATATAATCTACTGGATATCTCTTCATTACCCATATAATCTACTGGATATATCTTCATTACCCATATAATATACTGGATATCTCTTCATTACCCATATAATCTATTGGATATCTCTTCATTAACCATATAATCTACTGGATATCTCTTCATTACCCATATAATCTATTGGATATCTCTTCATTACCGATATAATCAATTGGATATCTCTTCATTACTCACATAATCTACTGGATATCTCTTCATTTCCCATATAATCTACTGGATATCTCTTCATTACCCACATAATCTACTGGATATCTCTTCATTACCCATATAATATACTGGATATCTCTTCATTACCCATATAATATACTGGATATCTCTTCATTTCCCATATAATCTCCTGGATATCTCTTCATTACCCATATAATCTACTGGATATCTCTTCATTACCGATATAATCTATTGGATATCTCTTCATTACTCACATAATCTACTGGATATCTCTTCATTTCCCATATAATCTACTGGATATCTCTTCATTACCCACATAATCTACTGGATATCTCTTCATTACCCATATAATCTATTGGATATCTCTTCATTACCCATATAATATACTGGATATCTCTTCATTACCCATATAATATACTGGATATCTCTTCATTACCCATATAATCTACTGGATATCTCTTCATTTCCCATATAATCTCCTGGATATCTCTTCATTACCCATATAATCTACTGGATATCTCTTCATTACCGATATATTCTACTGGATATCTCTTCATTACCCATATAATCAACTGGATATCTCTCCATTACCCATATAATCTACTGGATATATATATCTCTTCGTGTTGAACGGGTAATGGTATCCTAACAACATAATAGAATAAGGCTCGATATCGACTTTTAAACTAATGATAATTGATTTATCTACATCCACGTAACAACAAACCACAAAACATGGCACATGGGATAAAGGAAACCGGGACTTTAAGGGGAACGTGTGCAAAACAACTCTTTAAAGTAACATTAACGGCTGGTTATGCCAAGTTAAATAAATCTATAATATATCTTAAACAGTTGCTAAGAAAATAGCGATGCCAAGCGTTAGTTGCACTAACTATTGCAACAAACCCTCGACTATAAAGCATAACGGATGTCTATATCGACCGATTTGGCGGGATACAATATAAAACTTTTTAAACTTGACGTATGATAGTTAAATCAATGGTATCCAGCCGACTACCGGCCTTAGTCGTTGAGCTCATTATACCATTGAAATACAAACCGGATGCTTTGAGTTTTGATGCGTCACACACTTAAAGTCATAGTCCAAGGGAAACTATTAAAACTTGTTTAGTCTAACTCACAGGTGATCTCCCCCCCCCTCTCTCTCTCTCTCTCTCTCTCTCTCTCTCTCTCTCTCTCTCTCTCTCTCTCTCTCTCTCTCTCTCTCTCTCTCTCTCTCTCTCTCTCTCTCTCTCTCTCTCTCTCTCTCTCTCTCTCTCTCGATGCCAACATGTCCCACATGAGTAGGTTTGCTTTTAATTGGAATTTTTAATCACCTCATTATATAACTACATCAATAATCCATCTTAAGTGCAAAACAAAAGAAGATACAGTGACGTATGCGTCTTAGTTTCAGTAAGTGATCCTTTATTGTTGATTGGCTTTCGTGTTAATCTTTTATCCCATAAATTACACTATACTATAATACCATTATATCTTTGTAATCTCTGTTTGAAGAACTCCGATCGATATGCCATTGCTTATATACTCTACGGTGCTCATAACTTGTACATGTAATGGGAATGTGATGATTATCATTTATTCCATTTTGGAAACAAGTCAGATTTCAAACATGTATGTTGTGACTTAGTTCACTCAATGTATGAGTGATGTTTGTATAATTGTCACAAAATGTTGAATCATATTAAATTGTACGTTCATGGTGAAGAAATCAATTCAGATTAATATTAAGCTAGTATGCTATTATGCTACATCAGTCAATATCTAAATTAGTCCAGCAATGTTAATCATCGTGATGTTTCTTAATTGTTGTATATATGTGTCTTCAATATGTAAACATCGTTCTATCACTCATGTAGTTATTATACTGTTCCTATTTCCGGCACAAATTTATGTGTACCTATAATACTGTAAACACTTGGAAGACTGCCATCTTGTTCCTTATCAACTTCTTCGAGTGGCAGTTTAGAAGTGTGTGGATGGCAACTTTTCTATTCTTTTTAAATTTTGAATGCAATGATTAGAATATAAGCTGACCGACTCACGTTTCTCCTGTTTGACACCGAATTACTCATTCCAGACCATCCGACTGCCACAGAAATAATATAATATTTATGTCTGTCTGATGGAAATCCGTTGTATTATCAAATGTCAACATCAGTTTTTACCAAACGTTATTACTTCTTTGTTTATCTTCCTACTTATATCACTGATTTAGTATCAATGTCCGCGCTTATGTGACACTTACGGTGAAGAATATACATAAATAACTCATGCTTTTGTTTATACATATTTTCTTTTTATAACTTAATTCATTTTTGGTCATGTACATACACATTCAACGCATGTTAGTCAATACATTATATATACATACATATATACAGCTAGGACTTATAGACAATGACATCAAGTGAAATGGACCAACACACACACACACACACACATATATATATATATATATATATATATATATATATACACACACATATTACTCCTTTATATATTATTCCTCAGTTATTACTCTTTTGTTTATATACCTATAACTCATTTAGATATACACCTCTGCCGTAATTATTTGTTTATATACCTACAACTCATTAAGATATACACCTCTGCCGTTATTATTTGTTTATATACCTACACACTGAGTGTCAACTCCTTTGTTTTTTTCATCATAAGAAACATCAGCTGCATCAGGAAACATCTCACCACCAGTGCTACTAAGACTCTTGTAATCTCGCTCATCATGTCACGTCTTGACTACTGTAACAGTCTCTTGATAAATGCTCTGACAAATAGACTCCAACATGTCAAAAAAACAGCGACACGGACAGTTTTACTGACTCCCAGGAGGTCACCCATCACCCCTGTACTCAAGACTCTACATTGGCTTCCAGTTCATGTCCGCATCAAGTTCAAGCTCATGTCCCTCACATTCAAATGTATGTCAGCCCAAGTCTATCTCAGTGATCATCTTCAGAGCTACCAGTCTGCTCGACCTCTCAGATCCCAGTCCAAGTCTCTCCTTGTTGTTCCCAACACAAAGATTGTCCGATATGACCACCGTTCTTTTGCATATGCTGCAGCCACAGAATGGAATAATCTCCCCAAAGAACTTTTCCGCCAAGCTTGCCCTGGCCACTGACAATTCTAAATGTGCGCTTTGAGCATGCTCATGCATGGAAATAGCACGATATAAATGCACTGTTATTTTTTTTCATAAGCTCATCAGGCCTTGCATGGCATGGCGTCCATCCGTCGGTTTAATAGTAAACTTTTCTTCGCTTTTTCGACTTCTTCTCCTGAACCGGTGACTTTAGAGAGCTCATATTGTATGTGAAAACTTATAAATAATGGGAATTCTAAATTTTAGATTTGGTGACCCTGTGACCCCAAATATGAGATTATATGTGCTCTTCAGTCAATATAGAGACTTATAAAGGGAAGTAATCATAAAGGAAGGACCTGAGGGAGAGTCATCTCATCTTTTTGATGTGATGAGTTCTGTGCTTTGAGAAATGCATATGGTTGTTGAGAAAAAGAAGTTGAGCATTTAAAACTTCTTCAAAAAATTATATGTAATATTTATTTTGAAAAACCATCTTTTTTGTAACTTATATCATATGTCATATAAGTAACTATTAATATTTTGCAAGTAAATTGCCGATAGGAAGTAAGTTCATTTCATGATTTAATTCTTTATTTACATAAGACTAAAATATTTCAAACACTTATTTCGAAATGTTTTATTAATTGAAGTCAAAGGTTCTTTGACATTTAAGAGTAAATTATGGAGTTTTTGAGTATCATAAACAAAATTGTAATTAATTTAAGATTTTCTTGAGAAACTGTTTGTTTGCATTTTGAATGAGACTTTCCAGTATGAGCAATTTTTTAATTTTTTTTTATTTCATATGAGTTTATACAGTTGAACTTAACTTTGCAGTTAATCAGATTCAATAGGAACATGAGATAAATATATCAACATAAGATTAATATCTACATTATGGACATGTTTGACACGAATCCGTGTGAAATGGGAACTACTGAATAACCTATGAACTGAATATTGTGACAGGTTGCAAAGGAATAACTTTAAGAGACATGTGACCTGAATAGAACTGGTGATGAAGCGATAACATAAGACTATAAAAAGTAGTTACATTATATTGTGACATCGCGCCTATTTCCATTTGCTTCTCCAGTACAGTTTGAGGGGGGAAAACATATATAAATCACTTTGTATAATTCCCCAGGTCAACATTGTGTTGGTAGAGAGTAGCTAACAACAGCTAGCTCGTTAGGCCTAATACAAAGGTTTCAGGTTACTTCAAACTTCTGTGATGTGTTGCAGACTGTGTGTAAGACTGGTTTAGTTTTACACAGACTCAGAAAATATTATTTATTCATAAAATATCACCATTTTATTAAATATCTAAAAGGAGCTTATGAGAAATGGGATTTTCAGAAACTGAGGCTCCTTTTTCAATATGTAATAAATGTTTATATTTCCAGAATACAAATAAGAAATAAAACAATATAATGCAAAGGACTATACTATTAATAATGAATTTGGATTAATCTGTAACAAATGTTGACAATAAATCTTAGACTTGGCTATGCCTTTTGATATCTTAATCTTTTCCTTAGAGATGAGTCCTGATGAGCTTCAGAGCCAGTGGTTCTATTTCTAATGTAAATATCAAATAGTTACTTGATGTGGACGTTTTTAATATTTGTAATGATTTAATGCTTGAGAGAACTCTACTCCAACCATTTTTTCAACTTCATATATACACTGCACGAAATTCCCGTGCAAATCGACTTGTCATTCAGACATTGTCAGCTATTGTCATGGACAAATGGAAAACAAAGTGCACAGAAAACAACTAACCATGCAATCAACGACCGACAATCTATCGCGTTTAGCGAAAACCGTGGCTTCACGGACGTTGTTCATTTCATAAAGTGATGCACGGACATCATGAATGTCATGTTGCAAAGCTGAGTTTCCAACTTTACGTGCTAAGCGCGTGATCTGATGTTTCAACAATGATATACATATAAAGGGTTCACGGTCTGTTCAATGTGTGAAAGTGAGTTGCACTGTATATTACACTAATTGCTGTTGTAACTATTGCTGTTTAACCTTAATTGACATAACATGTTTTTTTGTTTTAAAAAAAAAAAATGGTCCAAGTCTCGTAGTTACCTTAAAAATGATGTCAAGGTCACCCGAATCGACTGGTGTCCATGTATTCCACACATGAAGACTGGTACCAAATTTGAAGCCTGTAGGTGCAGCGGTTCATAAGGGAATCGCGCTAATAACATTTTAAAAACTGGTCAGTCTCGTAGTGACCTTGCAAATGAGATCAAGGTCACCAAAATCAGCTGGTTTCTGCGTATTCCCCAAATAAAGACTGGTGCCAAATTTGAAGACTCTAGGTGCAGCAGTTCATGATATATCGTGCTAACAACATTTGACAAACAATCAAAGTCTCGTAGTGACCTTGAAAATAATGTCAAGGTCACTCAAATCGACTGGTGTCTGCGTATTCTCCAATGGTACTAAATTTGAAGACTCTCGGTGCAGCGGTTCATGAGATATCGCGCTAACAAGAAACAGTATGGACGTACGGACGGACGTACGGAGCTGAATACTATATCCCCCGCTCCGCGCTTCGCAGCGGTGTGGGATAATGACAGGCGTAGTTTTTTCCGAAAAGTTCACCCCTACATTAATCATGAATCTGTCATTTGTGACACTTTCGCTTGTTTGAAAATCGTCCGGATGGCAAGACATGCGGTTAAGCGAAGCACCATTTGCATAGAAATGCATAGAGAAGATTTAAAATACTACTACCGTGCGGATGACCGGGTTTCCGGATATACGGGGTCCGGTTAAACGAGTTCTCATTGTATTCAACATTGCTGATTAGTGAGGTTTCCTGCAGTTGAAGAGAGGACCAACATGGGTACTGTGTGCTGAAGTGTGAACATGTTTAGTTTAGTTTTATGGCTGTGATAACAAGCATATTTCTGTGAACATTTAAAGGTGAGGTGAGTTGGGGTTTACGCCGCTTTCAAGAGTAGTATTATGGCAGGGAGAAAGCCCACAACGCCATGTTGTTTAACGTAAATGCAAATAACGACATGAAATATCTAACTGCAAAAGAGAAGATTTCAATAATGTCGAATTTCACAAATAGAATCAAAGGGTCATTCTGACCTGTAAGCCGAGGGTAAGTTTTTTCGGGTGGCGATATGGTGAACATGACGAGGTCAAGCCGAGACATCTTCGTTTATTGCCATAACGCGAGGCAGTCGGGTCATTATTTGCCTTACACTCCCGCGGAACACTCTATTTATAAAATGATTTTATATATGCATTTTAAAGGGGTATTTTGTTGATTTATACGACATGATCAAAATATATCAGTGCAATACTCTCCTTACTGACTCGAAATGAAGGTTTCAATCTTAACCACTCATTCCATACACAAAGTAGACATACATTGGTACCTATACGTACATATGTATATACAATACTAGAAACAATATCAATACAGCTATGACACAAAAGAACGAACAATCATCGGTATGGATCCTCGTTAGCTGCATCGGTAAAGGCGCTGCTCGGCGATATTTTCATTCAGATTTTCACGATCTCAATTGTGTACGCTGACTGAGAATTAGTGTATAGAGGTCCAGGGTTCGAATCCCACTTTCGTTACTTTTTATCTTATTTGACATAATTTCAATATTTTACAAGTCCATTTGTTTCCGTAGGTTGAATATCTCATAACCGACAATGGTGATTATGGGATAACCGACCTGCGCAGATGGTGGTTACGGCACATAACCTGCAACTCAAACAAAAGAAATAACTTTCCAAGGGTTGTAAGGTTGAAATAACGACCGCTGACCGAGAGAATATCCGTGATCATGCAGATATAATATCTATGTCATTACTTTTTCGTTTACTAACCTATAACTCATAAATATACTATGCATCTGTCATTACTATTTGGTTTATTTCCGTCACAATTGATTATTAAACATTACAACCTGCAATATGCATTGATACATACAATGGCGGGTTTATGTTCACGGTATATTTCCGAGTCGTGGCATATTAACCTTTTATTAGAACGATTAGGAGATAATGTCTACGACGTTTAAATTTGTAATAACATATAAAACACTTAATTCATTCACTGACAAAGTATATCGCTATAGTATCGCCGCAAATGTCTGTGGTATTAACTCAACTCGCTCACTCGTTATAGTAAAACTAAGTAATGTCATTAACAGTATAGTTATTGCTTCAGTCGTTCTGTGTGTTTCAAAACCATTAAATCTTACAGCAAAACCACTGAATGATGATCAGGAAATAATCAGTTTACTGTAGCGTCGTAATGAAAATGTTCAAAATATGTGAATGTGTTATATCATTTTGCCTCGTTATATTAGTGTGTTATCGTCAAATAGTTTACTGTCCATAAAACTTGTGTTCTTACGACTGCATCGATTCGCATGACTTATATGAAATATAGTGTAGTGAAGTTATCTAATATCGTGTCCATAAGTTTTGTCCTAAAACACACTACATACTGAAATATTTCACGTGTTACATTTTTGGTAGTTTTGCCATTTAATGTGACGTATGTCTTTATTTAGCGTTAATCTCACTATCAGCATGATTTGATTTATTATATCGATGTTAGAATGGAAAAGTTATCTATACAAAGATATATTTCCCTATGCAGATTTACGTGTTGCAAGCATTAGATAAATCATTCATAGATCAAATATTAAGATATCATATTTCTAAATAAAGAAAATCTCTGTCTGGAACAATGGTGAGATTGTTAACATCGTAAAGAAATATGAATATAAAGGCAAAACATATTAATTTTAAATATTAGAAATGCCATGAAGCTATGCAACTCATACAGTACATTGAGTGTGACTTGACTTGACTTATTTTTTTTTAACTCCTAGGGGGGCATAGGACTGCCGTCACCTCACACCTCACAAGTGCTGTTTTCTACACCTCTGCCCACGTCAAGCAAGCTGTTTTGATCTCTTCGGGTGTGCTGCGTCTCCAAGTGTGTCTTGGTCGTCCCACTTTCCTTTTGCCTTGCGGGTTCCAATCCAGCGCTTGTCTAGTGATGTTGCTTAATGGTTTTCTCAGAGTGTGGCCCATCCAACCCCATTTTCTCCTCCTGATCTCACTGTCTATTGGCTGTTGGTGGGTTGTTGACCACATATCGTTCTTGCTGATCTTCCCTGGTCATCTGATATTGAGGATATGGCGGAGACATTTTTTACGAAGGTCTGCAGCTTCTTTGTATTGGCTTTAGTGGTCTTCCAGGTCTCAGGCCCGTCGAGCAGGACAGATTTGACGTTGGTGTTAAAGAGCCTGGTTTTAGTCTTCCTTGAGAGGGACGTGGAGCTCCATATTGGGCGTAGGGTGTTGAAAGCATGTCTGGCTTTGTTAATTCTGCTCCTGATGGCTTCATCAGCTCCACCGTCCTTGCTAACTACGCTGCCCAGGTAAATAAACTTCTCAACCTCTTTGATGTTGTTGTTGTTTTGCTTGTATGGGTTATCGTTGCTTGTTGTTCAGAAGCATGACTTCAGTTTTCTTGATGTTATTCTTGAGGCCTGTTTTACCTGCTTCATTTGCCAGGAGAGAAAGCTTGGCTTGAGCATCCACATATCTATGTGAGAGAAGACCGACATCATCTACAAAATCCAGGTCTTCTAGTTGTTTAGTGAAATTCCACTGGATTCCGGTGTCCTTGTTTTCTGTGCTGATCTTTAGCCTTTCAAAGCCAACAAAGACGGTATAAAGTGATGTCTGCCATTCCAGTGATTGTTCAACTATGATTCGTAGCGTGGCAATCTGATCTGTGCAATATTTCCCCTGTCTGAAACCTGCTTGCTCATTTCGTAGCTTTGAATCCAGTGCTTTTTTTTTAACCTGTTGAGGATTAGGCCTATTCTAGCCAGGATCTTGCTTGGTATAGACAACAGCACAATGCCTCTCCAGTTATTGCAGGAGGTTAAATCCCCTTTTGGGGGTAATTTGACTAGATATCCCTTCTCCCACTCCTCCGCTTCTTCTTCCCATATTATACACAGAAGTGGATTTAATATCTCTGTAGATGTTGATACACTTCAATGTTTCTGGTGGGAGCCCATCTGAACCTGCAGCCTTTCCAGACTTGATGGTTGTTATTGCATTGGTGGTCGGTTAAGGATATCCTGGAGGTGTTCCATCCATCTTTTCCTTTGTTCTGCTTCATTGCTGATGTTTCTGCCTGCCTTGTCTTTCGCTGGCTGTGTATCAGCATTTGTTTTCTTCTGGTTCTTGTTATCTCATAGAGCTTTTTTATATCTTTTTTTCCTGCAGCTGTTTCTGCCTCTTCCGTCAGTGTATGGACAAGGTTGCGTTTATCTTCTCTAGCACTTCGCTTCACTGCACGGTTGGAATGGTACATTGAGTGTCGTATTAACTAATTATTTAGACAGGTATAGATATATAGACTGAATAAGATGTATTTCAATTAGGAAAATATGTTTGATTGTGATACTCAGTATCAAAAGATATGATTTAAAAGATGTTTAACTTCTTTGTTTCAATGTGAAAGTCAAGTAAAGTAAAGTCCCCCATGTAAAGCCATATTTTTTCTGAAAATGAAACAGATTCTGACAAATGTAGTTTTAATAAAAACATACAAGAAACACAATGTCATGTGTGCTCGGATTGTAATGAAACTAAACATTTTGGAGAGAGTTTGATATACATTCCTCAGTAAAGAAATCAAAATCACAAAATATTTGGTTTGGTTTGGTACTTTGTACTTAACAATACGCTCTAACACATCATTTGCTCTGCAAAGAGATCTCTATTTGTGCAATATCAAAAATACAAAGCCCAAATTAATTAAACATTTCAAAATTTATTTTTATGCAGAGATATTTTTCTCTAAAAGAAACAATGACACAGAAAAATTGAAAACAAATGGTTTCGTGTCATCCCATATTTCAGCCAATAAGAATGTTTACCCACCTACATTAACCTATTGACCAAAATGTATCAGATTATATTGCTTGTAACTATTGGAACACATTTCAAACAAGCACAGCTCACATACCCTCGCTTCCAAATATAGTTTGACATAATTGAAAATAGGAAAGGAACCTTTATGGGAATGGCTAACCTGTGTGTAAAGATGAATGAATATGGAATGTACAGTTCCAGAGATAACTGTTAAGTCATGTTTCCCATGGAAACCGCCCCCAAAAAATCAGAATAGGTCTAACCCCCAAAACGCACATCTAGGCACCATGGTTGACATGTGTATGACGTTTGGTGTAGCTTGAATGTATAGTTTGGGAGATAAAATCCACACAAAATGACTTCCTCACTCGAGTCACAGTTTTGGTCATGTTTCCATGGAAACCGCCAAAAGTAAAATTCAGAAATCCATCTAAACCTGAAAAGGCATTACTGGAGATTATGGCTAACATGTTTAGCAAGTTTGGTTAAGCTAGCATGGGAGATATGCTCCGCACAAAATGACTTCCTTACAGAGTCACTGTTTTGGTCATGTTTCCATGGAAACTGCAAAATAATATAGTTCAGAAATAAGTCTAACCTTCAAAAGGCACAACTAGAGATCATAGCAAGTTTGGTGAAGTTAGCATGTATAGTTTGAAAAATATGATCTGCACAAAGTTTTGCGACGGACGGACAGACAGACGGACGGACAGACGGACAAACGGCGGGGGTATAACGTCTTATATTTAATGTATTCTATTGAAAGAATTGTTTATATAATTCGTTACAATTGGGCCATTAACCGACATTCTCTTGATATACACATATGATTAAAGTTAAAATAAAGACATTTATATGAGAAACTAGGAAATGTTACATAAATATTCTTAAGGTGTTCGTCATTTTACCATCTCAATTTTACTTCAACAAAAGGTAAACCGGTTCCTGATTATCACAGTTGTGTCAGATTGACTAATTCTTAACTTAGTATGACTTCGTTTCAGCTTTCGAAAAGGTTGACTGTCATGTCCCATGGTTACTCTCATGATTAATTGAAAGGGATTTAAATTTGACAATTACTCGACTTTGAAAGTTTGAAATTTCCCTCGATAAATTACGTATATACAGCTTAAACACTTACTTATACTTATATAAGGCTGCTGTGGTCACAGAAGCGTATACTGCCGCGTGTGACGTCACAAACGGCAAGTGATTAGTCTTGTTTACGCTATTTCAACGTGTTTAAGCAACTTTTAAACTGGTAATATAACATACAAATTTTCACCCAAACGACAAATCTTCGGGCAACTGAAATGTTTACTGTTACTTGCCCATGAGTATAATCATTCGCTTGTGACAACTAAAATGTTGTAAATATACGATCATAACAAGTTGCTGAAATACGTCGAAATATGATCAAGAGGGTCTCTGAAACGCCGGGTGTTGACGTCATACATTGCATATACCCTGAACACTCAAGAGTAGAGTTTAATTATGGTACAATGATGGAATGGTCGACCATCGTGCTGGATGAACTTACAAAATGAGAAATCTACAAATTTCACAAAATTGTCCCTTTATACGTCGCATTTTCTTTAAAAGCAGATAACCCTTTTCTATCGATTTGGCTTTTCGAGTCATGGGGCCGTGTATTGAGATGCGTTACCCTCTGGCGTAACAATATATTGCATATACATGTACATTTGTTATTTACGAAATGATATATAGACATTTTTTCTTGAAGAGCCATGCATAAGTCCTTTAGCTTGTTTGCCGATTCCCTTCTTTTTTTTTTTATCATGATAACAAACAATTACCATGTAAAACAAAACAGACAGTTAGAAGTATTTGTTTCGATTAAAATGCATTCATATTCGCGCTTGTACGGCAATCAGTGGCGAGTAAGACACTGCGCAACGGAAACCTCGCTGTGTAGAGTTAACGCTAGTTGTCATTTCCTACTTGCCGTTACCCTACTGAATTTACGCTTTCCAGTGTTTTATTCAAGAACCCAGTATTCCTTTTAATACAAAATAGCAAATATAAAAATAATAATATAAAAAAAACGTGAGACAACAATGAAGGTTCTCGCGAACATGCCTAGACGTTTATTGTAACTGATCACAGTCAATAAGTAAAGAAATCGGTGAGAAAAAATTATATTCTTCTAAAATTACTGGACTACATTTAGAGAACTAACACACAAAGCCATAAACTATATCCTGACCCATTCCCTTTACAAGTAAACCAAGCCTCCTCCCAAACCAGCCCTGGGGGACTCTTAGTTGTCCTGCCCCCTGACTGTGTACAACATAAGAGATGGGAACATCCTTAGGGTGGACACGTGCTTAGACAGGAGTAATCGGAGAGAATTACTTCAGCATTACACGAGTGTAATTAGATAGTTTATTCAGAAGCAGCGTTTAGATAATATGACAGACAATGAGATAATATACCAGACAACGAGGTAATATGACAGACAATGAGATAATATACCAGACAACGAGGTAATATGACAGACAATGAGATAATATGCCAGACAACGAGGTAATATGCCAGACAACGAGTTAATATGCCAGACAACGAGGTAATATGACAGACAATAAGACAATATGATAGGCAATGAGATAATATGCCAGAAAACGAGATAATATGACAGACAATGAGATAATATGACAGACAATGAGATAATATGCCAGACAACGAAGTAATATGACAGACAAATTAGATAATATGACAGACAACGAGGTAATATGACAGACAACGAGATAATATGACAGACAATGAGATGTGCCAGACAACGAGGTAATATGCCAGACAACGAGGTAATATGACAGACAACGAGATAATATGACAGACAATGAGATGTGCCAGACAACGAGGTAATATGACAGACAACGAGGTAATATGACAGACAACGAGATAATATGACAGACAATGAGATGTGCCAGACAACGAGGTAATATGACAGAAAATGAGATAATATGACAGACAATGAGATGTGCCAGACAACGAGGTAATATGACAGAAAATGAGATAATATGACAGACAATGAGATGTGCCAGACAACGAGGTAATATGACAGAAAATGAGATAATATGACAGACAATGAGATGTGCCAGACAACGAGGTAATATGACAGAAAATGAGATAATATGACAGACAATGAGATGTGCCAGACAACGAGGTAATATGACATGGGGAACAACAAGATAACATCACGAATCACGTTAGTCTACATCCGGGGTATGTGCACTGTCGTATTTATCCCATCCTTAATCCATTTAAAATAATACTCCATGCCTAAAGTCTCGTACTCGTAGATGTGGCTTACGGACCACAGAACACGGGATCAACATTGCAGAGGCACCGATGTGAAGTCCTGACATTGACATTGAATATATGGAGACGATTTAGTCGTTAAACAATAGAATGTCAGAAACAATTAATCCTCAAAGCTAATAAATTCAAATCAGGTAAAACTGGAGGACAGAAGCCATTAAGCCAACAGTTCCAGAGTCCCATCATTAGACAGGTTAGATAATTGAACCAATAGCAATTCATCACGACAAGCGAACCGTGCCAACTTTCGGTATATTAAATGTGTTTAGACAAAGGAAACATTGTGGAGCTTTAGTGTTGCTTGGCTACCATTTGCTGTCATTACATGCATACAATACATGGAAACAATCTTCATGGTTTATTTCCGAACCTTGGCTAACAACTACTGTTCATTAGCCAGGTGACGACGTTGTTGAATGAACATCTAAAGAGGTTAGAATTGATGTAAAATAACGATTGCAGATTACAGTCGATGAATTAGGCTGGGTACTAGGTCCGTCTGTTCGAATCAAGGTTATTGATTCTTATTCAATAGAAGTTCGTGTATGTAAGCATGTTATTGTGTTTTTATAGCAACATCCGTTCCTTTTGCTAAAATACGCTGGTTTATTTCAATCATGAATTGTGATACCATGATATTAAATCTCTAAATGAATGTGTAAGTCCATATGAAATGTAGATTAAAACGGAAGTTTTAATATCCCTTTGGTCAATGTACTTAATTCAGAAGCCTTAAAACTGACAGGTTAAATTATCATTGATTACAAAATCACAAAAATGTCGTGAATATACTTTACATTATCTATGGTACACTGGCAAATGTTTTTATATCGTTGTGCTAATTAGATGACTAAACAACGGAACCCAGAGGGGCGTGTCGTTATATTTGTACTATTTGTAATAACGGGACATCCCACAATGCTGATGTAATGCGGGGTGCACGAGCAGCAGTGGATTCGTTAAAAATGTTGAAATCACTTTTTTTCGAAATGGTTTTTGGCCAAAACGTTTTGCATTTAACTTAAAAATTCATAAAATGTAGATATTAAATCAGTAAAAGGGATTGTCGACATGAATAACCCTCTTAGACTTAAATTTGCTGTAGCGTCTTTACTTTAGGACGTCATTAAACAAGCCTAATTCGTATTGTTGTGAAGATTAAAAACGACGATTTCTTAAAACGTGTGTTTCTGAGAAATACGAACGGATAATGTTTTGAAATTTCAAATGATGTTTAGTCGACTTCTGAAGATTTGATGTTTCAGTCATATCGCTCTTACATTGACTTATTTTGTATTTTGTATGGCGACGTTTCATTTGCGGGTGGGTGAGTGCACATGGTTGCTACGGTTTTGAATTCAGTGCATGCATTCACTATTAACTATGCATTCTATGACGTTCAGTTTGCAATAAAGATAACTGGAGTTTTAACTAACGAATTCGTGTTTTTTTTAAAAAAGAAGAAAATGTTATTTATCTTTCAGTTGAGCACTTACTAATATTTACTAGAGGGTATGTTATTGCTAATAAATTCTATCAAATACAGCACGATTTAACCCGGTGATTGATAACAAGTTTGAATTTAATCTGTTTCATAAACTTTTAACATCGACAGTATCTATACAACTATTGTTAACTAACGTTACATCTTCATGAAATGAAAATCTTATGGAAATACAAATGGAACATAGGATATTTTGAGGATATTCGTTGTTGAACGTTATAACATGTCGTACGGTGTGGCTATAAAGTCAGTGAAACTTCATGAGACGTGAAATAGTAAAATCATCAAAAACGCGAATAAGCAGTAGCGTCCGGAAGTTGTTCCATTTGCTGGTTTTAGCACCAAAATCAGGGCCATGTTCAAGAGAGGTTTCAAAGTAATCGCTCAATTAGCGATAACTTTTAAACCTCTCTTGAACGCGATTGCTCAATGTAGCGCTACGTAGCAAAGCGAGCGAACTTTGAGGTTTTGCACCGTGTCGCTCAGGAGAGAATGAGCGCTACTTGAGCGCTACTTGAGCGCTACTTTGAGCGATTATAAGCGCTCGCTGTTATGGAACGGAGCCCAGTTGTAATCTTCTTTCAAAAGCAAAGTCTGATCATGGGACTAAGGTTGGTGAACGGAACTTGAGTCACTGTGACAACTGAGCTTGTAGCATTTTCCATAAGGACCTCTATACCTTTTCAAAGATTTGTTGTCGACTGTTTCAATTGAATGTTCTAATGTCTCCATGGGGAAACGATATTGCCGCATTGAATATAGCATCTTTGCTGTCGTTATTACGACCAAATTATTATCACATAAGTTACTTTTAACCATAGATAGATTGATAAGGTATTCATAGCTCTTCATGTGCATCTCTGTTCTATTATGATTCATAAAATCATGTGTCATGATATTGTTACGTTTATGATAAAACAAGGGTATACTTAGCACCAATGGAGGAGGACATTACTTCAACGAACCAATTTGCTATTGAGATTGGCCTTTTAGCGTAAAATACTTAAGGTTTCAAACAATAACAAAGATCTTCATAAATAAATGATTGTGTCGGAAATAGGCCACTTATATAGCTAACAAATGTGACATGGTTCTGTTTGGGATCTCAGGAACTGCAATAGTACAACATTAAAGTACTTTTTGCGGGACTTCGAATTCACAGCGTAATGTCTATATTTCTACGGTTGAAGAAGAACCACGTTCTTTGGATCTACGACTTCTTTATTGCAGAAGTGCAAATGTCTCTTAAAGAATGTATACGGTTGAATTTGACTAATTGACTTATTATTCGGTTCAGCTCCCTTTATGATGTATTAAATAAAAACCTGAAACATCCATCTTGATGAAATTTGGACCCATATACATTTCAATTAGTTCCTACCAGCTGCCTCAAGGATTAACACTCTACTTGACAAAAATGCTCGTCCAGAATATTTATTCTTTAAACTGCCATTGTTTTCTGTTTTTCGTCAATAATGTTTGAATAATACATCAACATGTCATGTTCTACATTACTGAATCCATCTTGCTGTTATCAATAAAGGTAGCTAAAGCACATCTACAGACGAAGATAATTTGATAGCAACGTTTTTCCGAAGCAAGGTAAAGCTGGCGATGTTAATACTCAGAGTTAAAATGACAGACAAGGTGTAACGTGTAGCCAATGAGGCAAATGGAACATGCCAGACATAATGCGTGTGTGCTAAAATTACAGATTATTTGATGTTGTATATGGAATACTTAGAATAGTTTATACTTTTACATACACGATACAGTTACATGTTGATTTTCACAAACACAGGGTTTGCTTTTTGTGTTTCAATCCAAAAGGCTTACCTATATCAAACTTTGTCCACTGTTAGTAATTTTCTTGTTAGTCAAATAATATGAAATACGACTACAAACTATAATAATACAAGCAAGTTATGTATGTATTATTTGACGTCCAGGGAACACTTAGATTTCCTTTTGCTTTAAATATACCTTTTTGAATTACCCACATAAGGTGTACCTTATTAGTAGTTGGACTGGGCCTTTATAGGAACAGAAGAAACTAGATGAGTTGATAATGTATCATGTGAAACTAGATGAGTTAATGATGCATCATGTGAAACTAGATGAGTTGATAATGCATCATGTGAAACTAGATGAGTTGATAATGCATCATGTGAAACTAGATGAGTTGATAATGCATCATGTGAAACTAGATAAGTTGATAATGCACCATATGAAACTAGATGAGTTGTTAATGTATCATGTGAAACTAGATGAGTTGATAATGCACCATGTGAAACTAGATGAGTTGATAATGTATCATGTGAAACTAGATGAGTTGTTAATGCATCATGTGAAACTAGATGAGTTGATAATGCATCATGTGAAACTAGATGAGTTAATAATGCATCATGTGAAACTAGATGAGTTGATAACGCACCATGTGAAACTAGATGAGTTGATAATGCATCATGTGAAACTAGATGAGTTAATGATGCATCATGTGAAACTAGATGAGTTAATGATGCATCATGTGAAACTAGATGAGTTAATGATGAATCATGTGAAACTAGATGAGTTGATAATGCATCATCTGAAACTAGATGAGTTGATAATGCATCATGTGAAACTAGATGAGTTGATGATGCATCATGTGAAACTAGATAAGTTGATAATGCATCATGTGAAACTAGATAAGTTAATGATGCATCATGTGAAACTAGATGAGTTGATAATGTATCATGTGAAACTAGATGAGTTGATAATGCATCATGTGAAACTAGATGAGTTAATAATGCATCATGTGAAACTAGATGAGTTGATGATGCATCATGTGAAACTAGATGAGTTAATGATGCATCATGTGAAACTAGATAAGTTGATAATGCATCATGTGAAACTAGATAAGTTAATGATGCATCATGTGAAACTAGATCAGTTGATGATGCGTCAAGTGAAACTAGATGAGTTGATAATGCATCCTGTGAAACTAGATGAGTTGATAATGCACCATGTGAAACTAGATGAGTTGATAATGTATCATGTGAAACTAGATGAGTTAATGATGCATCATGTGAAACTAGATGAATTGATGATGCATTATGTGAAACTAGATGAGTTGATAACGCACCATGTGAAACTAGATGAGTTGATAATGCATCATGTGAAACTAGATGAGTTAATGATGCATCATGTGAAACTAGATGAGTTGATAATGCATCATGTGAAACTAGATAAGTTAATGATGCATCATGTGAAACTAGATGAGTTGATAATGCACCATGTGAAACTAGATGAGTTGATAATGCATCATGTGAAACTAGATGAGTTGATAATGCATCATGTGAAACTAGATAAGTTAATGATGCATCATGTGAAACTAGATGAGTTGATAATGCACCATGTGAAACTAGATGAGTTGATAATGCATCATGTGAAACTAGATGAGTTAATGATGCATCATGTGAAACTAGATGAGTTAATGATGCATCATGTGAAACTAGATGAGTTGATAATGTATCATGTGAAACTAGATGAGTTGATAATGCATCATGTGAAACTAGATGAGTTAATAATGCATCATGTGAAACTAGATGAGTTGATGATGCATCATGTGAAACTAGATAAGTTAATGATGCATCATGTGAAACTAGATGAGTTGATAATGTATCATGTGAAACTAGATGAGTTGATAATGTATCATGTGAAACTAGATGAGTTGATAATGCATCATGGGAAACTAGATAAGTTGATAATGCATCATGTGAAACTAGATAAGTTAATGATGCATCATGTGAAACTAGATGAGTTGATAATGTATCATGTGAAACTAGATGAGTTGATAATGCATCATGTGAAACTAGATGAGTTAATAATGCATCATGTGAAACTAGATGAGTTGATGATGCATCATGTGAAACTAGATGAGTTAATGATGCATCATGTGAAACTAGATAAGTTGATAATGCATCATGTGAAACTAGATAAGTTAATGATGCATCATGTGAAACTAGATCAGTTGATGATGCGTCAAGTGAAACTAGATGAGTTGATAATGCATCCTGTGAAACTAGATGAGTTGATAATGCATCATGTGAAACTAGATGAGTTGATAATGCACCATGTGAAACTAGATGAGTTGATAATGCACCATGTGAAACTAGATGAGTTGATAATGCATCATGTGAAACTAGATGAGTTGATAATGCACCATATGAAACTAGATGAGTTGTTAATGCATCATGTGAAACTAGATGAGTTGATAATGCATCATGTGAAACTAGATGAGTTGATAATGCATCATGTGAAACTAGATGAGTTGATAATGCACCATATGAAACTAGATGAGTTGTTAATGCATCATGTGAAACTAGATGAGTTGATAATGCATCATGTGAAACTAGATGAGTTGATAATGCATCATGTGAAACTAGATGAGTTGATAATGCATCATGTGAAACTAGATGAGTTAATGATGCATCATGTGAAACTAGATGAATTGATGATGCATCATGTGAAACTAGATGAGTTGTTAAAGGCGCTGTAGCACGTTTTTTGCAAATTTTATTTTTTCAAATTTCCCATTTATAATGATAGTTTATATCATTTATACTAACTTTAGAGGGTAAAACATCATATTACACAAACCAATTATCCGCAGTGGTATTAACGGTGTTGCGTATTTAGCAAAAATTGCATGGCGGCCATTTTATTGTGAACACATTTTATTATTTCGAATGACAAAAACGATAGTCGTGGCTTTACGAAACCATGTACACTCATTTGTAACTTGACTTTCCGAAGAGAGAAGGGTGTTTTACTATTGGTGACATTATTTTTCAAATACATTTCATCGACTTATTTGAGCGAAAAAACGTGCTACAGCGCCTTTAATGCACAATGTGAAACTAGATGAGTTGATAATGCATCATGTGAAACTAGATGAGTTGATAATGCATCATGTGAAACTAGATAAGTTAATGATGCATCATGTGAAACTAGATGAGTTGATAATGCACCATGTGAAACTAGATACGTTGATAATGCATCATGTGAAACTGATGCCAGCCGTAACTACAACTACAAGGAACTTAGCCTGAACTGTCAATGTGAATATTTTATATGGAATTGTAGAAGAAATACTCAATAATTCACGACGCGAGTTGTCCTGAGATCTGATATGCCTGTGTCTTACTTGGACATGCCCTTTAAGGACATAGACAAGATATTAGTATAAACGAATTATTCAAGTGAAAGGTAATCAGGTCACAAACGTGAAAGATCCTTCGTGTTGTGACGGTATCACGTCAAATTGCTATTGTTATTGTCGACCAAAGGAAGAGGCCGATATTTGGAATCAGTTAAGTTCAGCTAAAACTTAATGGAGAAATCAATTTATGTTAAGAAATCCTAGGTCACTGGGTTGTTGTTGTTAGGTCGAGAGGTTATTGAGAACAGTGTGGCACTAGACTAGAACTAATTAATTTCAACTAATTGTTAATGACAAATTCACATCGGGTTTACAAAAAGCACATGAAATACTTCCATTGGAATGTGTATCAAATATTCAGAACACTTTCAGCATTTGATTATAAGGCGATAGACGTGAGATGTGAAAGTATTTGGTTTAAACGTATTGTTCATGAGGAACGCAAACAACATATATAAGGACACGAACAGAAAACCGTTCATTGTTGTTATAACAGTTGATCAAATGCGGGGAATTTACCTTTTGAAATAAATAATAAATGAATAATAGACATGGGACTAAATTCACAAATCAATCATAACCCTTCTTTGGAATAACATGGAATTACATGTATATGGAATAACATGGAATAACATGGAATAACATGGAATAACATAACATGGAATAACATGGAATAACATGGAATCACATGGAATAACATGAGTGTTATGTGACCCCTCGTCGTTTTATGAAACGTGACCCTATGGTTTTTGGAACCAATGGATGGTACAGAACTATTCATGAAATAATAAAACTTGTTACAAAATTGAATCATTGTAACAAACCAAATAGATATCGCAGCCGATGAAGTTTTTGATGTAAACGAAAACTAGCTGCTGAATTGCATTTTGTACTTTTAAAAGAATATGGGCATGACTTTTGGAACTACTTTATATAAGCAGAGTATATTTAAAAGAAACTAAAATGGTACATAAAATGTACCGGAAATTATTATATGTGTTATAATTGTAAAGCTTGGTATCTTTTGACTGAATAAACAGTTATGGCATTTCTTGATAGTAAACATACATCAAACATGAAATGAATTTATTTAAGCAAATTATTTATGAGAAACAAACAATTCATAAAAATAACAAGAAATGAAAATAATTGGGGATGTTATTGTGACTTGAGCAAATATTTAGTTACTTCCTGAAGGCATTTTTGGATGTTGATGTTGACATTTGACTTCATTACGTTGTTATTAACATTTGCACATTATGTGAAAATATCGAATTTTCTAAGCAATCTCAACGTTAATAAATACCATTACTACATGAACAAGTAACCGCTCTAGGGTACTGGAGCACTGGTGACGTATCACGTGACCCAGAGTGGACAGTGGAATCAACTGGTTAAAGACGATGGTTAAAGAAGTAGTAGTGTAGTGAAGTTGAAACCACATGGGCTCCGTTCCATAACAGCGAGCGCTTATAATCGATCGTTGATTGCTCAATATAGCGCTCAAGTAGCGCTCATTCTCTCCTGAACGACACGGTGTAAAACCTAAAAGTTCGATCGCTTTGCTACGTAGCGCTACATTGAGCAATCGCGTTCAAGAGAGGTTTAAAAGTAATCGCTAATTGAGCGATTACTTTGAAACCTCTCTTGAACACGGCCCTGGTCCTCGCTAGTCTGTCATCCAGACCCCTTACATTGTGAGTGCCTAGGCAAGTCTACAACAAGACTACAGAGTTCAGTTTTAAGTTCTGAGGCTCTCAGAGGCTCCTTTTTATTTTATTTCATTTTTAAATTGTTTATAAAATAATTCATTTCAGAGTCTAAATGTTAGACTACTGGCGGGCCTGAGCTGCCGAAACTTGCATTGCGTTTTTATAGTTTAGGTTCTTTTGTACATTAATAGGTCTGTTCTCAACTTCCAATTTTATACTGTTATATGTGGTTACACCATTATATATTTTTCTATAAACAATCGCTCACATCAAGAAAAAGGTGTATTATATAGTTTTTAAAGCCATCTAGTTGAGAGGTGAAAAAGTGTTACAAATGGCAAAATAATAATCCTCAGTCAATAACAAGAGTCATCAGAAGATGACATATCCCACCGGTTCCACAAAATTTGTAAAACACATCTTGTGTATCTACTACCGTACTTCAGTTAGTGGGTATCACAGATGCTGAGTTTCAGGTATGTTAAGGGTTTTAGACTTCTGCTCGAGAAGCAGTCACAATCAACAACAACCAACATCCCTCTCATGCTTCTATGGAAACAGAAAAAAATTAATTTTTCAGAAAAAATCTGAAAATATCAAAAGGCACCACTTCAGTTAGTGGGTAATACACATGCAAAGTTTCAGGAAGATATGATGAACGGTTTTGGAGCTGTGCTCCGGAAACGAACCTGTCTCTGAACAAAGTCCAAATTCAACAAATTTCTATGGAAACGAAAAAAATTTTTTTTTTCAGAAATCTGAAAATAGCAAAAGGCACCACTTCAATTGGTGGGTAATACACATGGAAAGTTTCAGAAAGATATCATGAACGGTTTTCGAGTTCTGCTCCGGAAACGAAATGATTACGGACGGACAGACAGACGGACGGACGGACAGACAGACGGACGGGGCGATGACTATATCCCACGGTATTACATACCGTTGAGATAAAAAGAGTTCTGAAACGAATGTACTTGGTTCGGTTAAGCCACGCGAGTCAAATCCCTTGGAGCGGTCATTTTTAGGTGTTCACATTCAAATGGTCACTCGAAGGTGTTCTGACCGATGTAGCGATACATAAACACCCAGGGAAGAGTTTTTAAATGGCAGAATGATAGAATGGTCAACCATTTATCCCGGTTTGAAATCTCAAAATCGCTTGAGACATATAAATCTATTTCTCACACTGAATAGTTCCACAACATTGTCGCTTTATAAATCGCATCATTTTCTTCGGATAACCGTTTGTATTCATCCGTTTGTTATGAATACGGCTTTTCTGGTCGCGTAATGAGATGTTTTACCCTCTAACGTAACAATCTATTGCATAAACGTTAATAATAAACGGCAAACTTGAGAAAAAATAGTATGCAAAACAATTGCCACAACCCCTTAACAAGAGGGCATGCGAATTTGAAGGTCGAATTTCTCATCACTTTAGCAAGAAGATGGATACCAGTGAAGCTGAAGGTAAACAACGCTTAACTACCACCTCAAGGCTTTTAACGATCAAACTTTCCAACACAAGGTAAAACTCTTGCCAGTCTCCATCATTGGTTGATTTAAGACTTGCAGTATTTCCCTCACTTTTCCGTACTAAGATAGTGAATCGCTGCACATGAAATGCACAGCACTTGGCGTCTGATTTCCTAGCACGGAAACCTTAACCTTAAGAGTTAATTAATATGTCTTGCGTAGGGAAGTTGATAACGACCTTAATCAGATGATCTGCCATTTCAAAATATAGATTGTCCGACACACTGGTACGGTAAGCTTTCTATGGTCCAGTAAACTGTCCACGAAGAATGAGAGCGTGTTTACGGATATACATCTTTTGTTTCGTAATTGTAGTGTGCAAGGGCTCCACGTTAAGCTAAACAATCCATACCGTGGAACTAACCAGTGATTTCTAAACGTTACAATGTTTACTAAAACAATATCGACTTTGTTACATTCTGTCAGCAATTAGACTAATGTGATGCAAGTCATTCGAGGACAATCATGGGCAAGCGTACATAAGAGAAAGGACAAGTGGACGCAATGTTGATACAATGTATTGCCCTGTGACAAAGCATTTTATACATTATTACTTGACCCCTGTCTACTGTATTTACTGTGGTTTGGAAGTAAAGGTTATGGGAAAATAACATAATGGCTCCTTCCTTGGTGGCTAGGACCTATACTCACCAAGGAGTTGCAGTAGCACGATTTTTCGCTCAAATAGGTCTTTGAAATGTATTTGAAAAATAATGTCACCAATAGTAAAACACCCTTCTCTCTGCGGAAAATCAAGTTAAAAATGAGTGTTCATGGTTAGGTTAAGCCATTGGAATCGTTTTTGCAACTCGAAATCACAAAGTATGTTCACCATGCGATTTTTGCTTTATACGCAATACCGTTATTACCACTACGGATACTCGGTTTGTGTAATAAGATGTTTTACCCTCTAAAGTAAATTTAAATGACATAAACTATCATTGTAAAGGGGAAATTTGAAAAAATACATTTTGCAAAAACCGTGCCCCTTTAAGGCGATATTACCATTTGCTAGTATCCAAGGTAATTATGCTGTGGCGGATCCAAAAATGCTGACCTTTTGAAAATATTTTCAAGCAAAAATACGAGTAGCGTCTTGATCACATCATAACATGTGGGTCACTCATAAAAATGAATTCAGGGAGCATTGGCATTCGATCGTAGTGTTGACTCAAAATATAGAAACGTGTATGGTAAATTCTTAATTTACAGGAATGTGAGAGAGACCGGTGATAAATATTATTCCGGTGTCACACATCGGTATATTGATTAAACATATATATACATGACAAATATTGGTGTCATTGATAAAGTAAGTACTTTGTCGTGATAGGGCTTATTTGGATTAAAGGCAATTTAATGATGACGATGATGATGATGATGATGATGAGGCCTACTAGCAGTGAGCACTGCAATAACGTAGGTAGATTTGATAAAGAAACTCACTAAAACCTGATTAGAAAAATATAATTTGAGAGAAAAATATTTTTTGGATGAACATTGTTCTTAAAAGTTCATAAACATACTGTTTTCATTCCCAACATTCCTTAGAATTTAATGTCAAGGATGGCGATTGATCCATATTTGTGAATGATAACTCTAAAGGTGGTTACAAGAAGTATAATTTGGTCACAACTTATACCTCAATGACGGACAGACACTGTTATTAGGAAAAAGGCATTTGGTCCATGATAAGGCATATATATGGGTAAGAAAAATAGCGCACTCATCACAGCTCTACATCCTGGAATGTCCGAACATGATATAGGTATAAACCAACATTATCTTCAACTTCATCAGTTTTTGATAAGCCAAATATTTACAATGGTATATATTTTATGCAATGTGCTTGTGTAAAAAATTATCATAGGCATTGCAGAGGAACAGTACATGACATTCATTTTCTATATAAACGTGTCATGTAATTTTACAGAAAGAGCATAGTCTTTCTTATACAATTCATCATATCTGCCACATTCAACTATAGTCAACAAAAACATATTTCATGTTGTAGTTTCTGATTCTCCGAATTCTATATGAGCATCTTGCATGAACTCATTTCAAATGTTCAAATTGCTCGTTATTGTATCAATATTCTAGAGAAATATGACTACAACCAGCTACACACTTAAGTCCCAAATCTATGTCAACTGCTTTATGGCATCAATTTTTAAAGGCTTGCTTCGATTCAATTCTTCCGTTTCATATATTTCATAGATCCGGTTATTGGGTTGTGTTGTGTGTTAATTTCATATGCATACATTTATGAACTGGTACAAAATTGGCATTTCTGGAGAAAAATAATATTATTTCAAAAGAATTTACTAAAGCTCAAGATCAAACAGCAATCTTTGTAATCAAAAGAGGATCATATTACAGTGGAAGCACAAAATGGCGGCCACAGGAATGATATCCGTGTTTTGGGAAAAAAACTGGAAATTCACATTTAGTTAGATACGATATTCACATACGGTTTTAACTTGGTCAGTTGTGTATCGCCTAACGTTAGAAGTATATAATACGATTTTTAAAAAATGTCAATATAGGTCTCTCCAATACCAATCAATGAAAACAATTAGTAGATATTGGGATTTTTTCTGTGTTTATAACTTTAATTTGTAGGTTTCAATCAAAATAAAATCAAAACATGATATTCATTTTTAAAAAAAACTATCTGTTCTAAATAATAATATGTGTTTCCTACATGAATAAGAACTCACCGGTGTAAATCTGAAGACAGAAACAGATGACTGGAATCCAAGGATTAAACCCAGGCCACATTGTCCACGCACTGTCCATCGTAACGGTCAGTTGTCCGACTAGCTCATTCTCCACGCTCAATCACGTCTGCTTGTAACGAGCAGACGACACGACACAACCGTTTGGCTCAATCACTCGGGTAGACTCGCATACGAGAGGTGTGCGCACTGATCTACTGCGCATATATTATCGATTGGGTATTGGGTTCCGAGTGACTCTGGTATTGGGCGAAGACTATTGTTGATCACGTGTATTAGGATGTGTCGTGTATGTCAACTGTTACCCGACGCTCACTGAAAACTGCGAGAAGCAGTTAATACAATATGGGAAGAAAGAAATTGAGGAGTAAAGCTAAAATAATCTGTTTTGTAATACAAAGATCAGCCTCTTAATTCCACCCCGGTCAATGATCCGATTCTCCACGATGGCTTGTAGAGAGTCGATACATGTAGCAATAGATAATAGAGAATGTACACATTTCAAAAGTTATTCTCATAGTACAAAATTTATTCAACATTTCATGGTGAAATGTTAACCGAGATTATCCTTTGAGTTTCGCCAGGGACCATAAAATAAATGTATTTTATGGTCTCTGGTTTTCCGTCCTCAAAATATACCCTGGTTTACGACTTGTACCAAAATAGCGCTACATCCCTCGCTTTCGCTCGGGCTTTACCAATTATTCAGACAATTGTGTCGTAAACATAGTATACTGTATAAGAAATATATACTATCCTGAATATGGCAAACAGAAGTAGTTTCCTGACTATATCCAACTTCCAAACGCAAGGCATAACTCTTGCCAGTCTGCATTACTGGCTGATTTAACCCTTGCGGTGTTTCCCTCGCTTTGTTGTGTCAAGACAGTGAATAACTGCACCAGAAACGCATAGCGGGCCTGGATTTCTAAACACAGATTTCTTCAGGAACTTCTACAAGGCCTAAATCAGCCAGTAATGGAGACTGGCAAGAGTTATGCCTTGCATTGGGAAGTTGGACTATATCATACATAAGTTACTACTGTATATGACACATACGACATATTTCAACTTTGAATATTTCTTATATGTCTATGATTTCAACAAAATCAATATCAAATATGGAATTGAAGTATTTGTTACTCAAAAAGCAAAAAGAACAAGCGTGGATGTATGTGCTTCGTTCTATGTAAACTATACCCTCGAAGTTATATTGAGCATTCTGAAAGTTGTTTCTGCTCTCTAACAAGAACGGGAAGCGGGACAGAAGCTCAGGTGGTGGAGTGTTTTCTTCTTATACAGGAGGGGGCCGCATAGCGTAGTGGGTAGCGCGTTCGACTTCGGGTCGAGAGGTCCGGGCTTTCTTCGATGTACATGCAGTAACGTTTGGTGAATGTCAGCGCAGTACCACCCATGGTGAGTGACGGTGTCGGCGTTAGTGAGAATGTCAGTGTTTTATCGGTGTTGGTACTGGTGATGGTGTCGGTGTTGGTGCAATTGTCAGTGTCTATGTCGTTGTTGATGCAATTGTCAGTGTCTGTATCGGTGTTGGTGCAATTGTCAGTGTCTGTATCGGTGTTGATGCAATTGTCAGTGTCTGTATCGGTGTTGGTGCAATTGTCAGTGTCTGTGTCGTTGTTGATGCAATTGTCAGTGTCTGTATCGGTGTTGGTGCAATTGTCAGTGTCTGTATCGGTGTTGATGCAATTGTCAGTGTCTGTATCGGTGTTGATGCAATTGTCAGTGTCTGTATCGGTGTTGGTGCAATTGTCAGTGTCTGTATCGGTGTTGATGCAATTGTCAGTGTCTGTATCGGTGTTGATACAATTGTCAGTGTCTGTATCGGTGTTGGTGCAATTGTCAGTGTCTGTATCGGTGTTGATGCAATTGTCAGTGTCTGTATCGGTGTTGGTGCAATTGTCAGTGTCTGTGTCGTTGTTGATGCAATTGTCAGTGTCTGTATCGGTGTTGGTGCAATTGTCAGTGTCTGTATCGGTGTTGATGCAATTGTCAGTGTCTGTATCGGTGTTGATGCAATTGTCAGTGTCTGTATCGGTGTTGGTGCAATTGTCAGTGTCTGTATCGGTGTTGATGCAATTGTCAGTGTCTGTATCGGTGTTGATACAATTGTCAGTGTCTGTATCGGTGTTGGTGCAATTGTCAGTGTCTGTGTATCGGTGTTGATGCAATTGTCAGTGTCTGTATCGGTGCTGATGCAATTGTCAGTGTCTGTATCGGTGTTGGTGTAAATGTGAGTGTCTGTATCGGTGTTGATGCAATTGTCAGTGTCTGTATCGGTGTTGATGCAATTGTCAGTGTAAGTTTCGGTGTTGGTGCAGTTGTCAGTGTCTGTATCGGTGTTGGTGCAATTGTCAGTGTCTGTGTATCGGTGTTGATACAATTGTCAGTGTCTGTACTATGATCGGTGTTGGTGCAATTGTCAGTGTCTGTATCGGTGTTGATGCAATTGTCAGTGTCTGTGTATCGGTCTCCAAGTCGTACTGGTGATGGTGTCGGTGTTGTGTGTCGGGATCAGTGTCTGATATAATTATAATCTAACGGAGCGTCCAGGCAGTGTTCACAATAAAAGCTTATCAACAAGCCATACATTGCTTTCATATTTAAAGTGCTGATGAATTTTCAGGATAGACGTATTCAGCCTTACATCATGACTCATGAAGTCTAATGAGCTATAGAGCCAATAGATCAAATTGTACTGAACATATTTGAGAGAGAGAGAGAGAGAGAGAGAGAGAGAGAGAGAGAGAGAGAGAGAGAGAGAGAGAGAGAGAGAGAGAGAGAGAGAGAGAGAGAGAGAGAGAGAGAGAGAGAGAGAGAGAGAGAGAGAGAGAGAGAGAGAGAGAGAGAGAGAGAGAGAGAGAGAGAGAGAGAGTATTTTGTAAGACATGGGAAATATGCACCATTTCCTACAGAGGTTACGATAGGAAATCTGAGGGGAGTGACTTCAGTGGGAAGAGAATGCTGGAGAAGGGTGCGAACAATCATCAGTGTGTTCATATGTTAAAACTAGTTTCACATTCGACATCTGCAATAAGTTTATCATGTAGGACGTATATCATTACACATATATTCACACATATATAAGTGTAGGTTTACTTTCCTCTACAAGCATCCACGGTCTTTTTATAAAATCTTTTGAATTCTCTTGCATCAATAACCGTGATCAAACACATCCAACAATATTCATTTGTGTGTTGTTCAAGACTATTGACAGTACACGCCCTTGAGAAAAGTCTGCGTATCGCTCGCCCTTACTAAATCAATGAATCTAATCATGATGTTTTCAAAATATCGACGTATAACTTCAAAATGTTTAACAAGATCTGAGGACAACAAGAATAGTCTGATAAATAAATATCAAACATTGTTCTCTCACTTTTCTTAGCAACTACCACAACAGAAACGAAAAGAAAGAAATGAGAACATAAATATAAAAAAAAACAAGACAAAAACCTTTTCAATATTTCAATATTTACATCCCACCAATATATTTGTTTATAGTACAATCTTATATCATTGGTGTGATTGACATATAATTGATAATTGAAAATGCAATCGTTCTGACCCAATATTCTTACAATTCAACTGCGAAATGACTCAGCTAAAGTAAGATGGTATTGTCATTGCGACAGGCTTTATTGGACAATGATGTAGTTTACACAACGGGATGGACGCACTTACATAAACAGACAATCTAAATACACCAAGATCGACAGTTCTGTATGTTAACATATAGTAGTTGTAATAGATGAGAATTATACAGTGCCTGTCTGCCTGTAGGTATTGCGTGAAACTGTCGATCTAGTTTCATGTAGATTGATAGACATACTGCTATAGTGCTGTCCTAACTTGTTGTATAAGTTATTTTGCGTTTGCTGTCTAACAAAAATAAATGTACAAAGTTAAAGGGGCAGTAGCACGTTTTTTCGCCCAAATAAGTTGATGAATGTATTTGAAAAATAATGTCACAAAAACATCATTCTCTCTTCGAAAAATCAAGTTAAAAAATTAGTGTAAATGGTTCCGCAAAGCCATTGGAATAGTTTTTGTCATTCGAAATAATAAGATGTGTTCACAATAAAATGGTCGCCATGCATTTTTTGCTTTATACGCAACACCGTTATTTCTACTACAGATGATTGGTTTGTGTAATAGGATGTTTTACCCTTTAAAGTAAATTTAAATGTAGCACACACTATCGTCATAAATAGGACATTTGAACAAATAAATTTTGCATAAAACGTGCTACTGCCCCTTTAAATGTATTATTTGAAGAACTAGTATGGAGACATCTTAACGTACGACTCCTTCCTCGCTTCAACTTAAGTCAATCTAAATGTTGTCAATTGAAATGAAAGGCAAGAAGCTACTTTAGACATTGTGGGTTGCGATGAGAGCACGACGGTACCATGGTATACGTGAGTTAGATTGTTATCATATTTATACGACTAACTTCCTAAAAAAAAAACCAATGTATATCATAATTACATTTGGGATTCCACTACCTTCGATAGTACAAATTCTTGTACTTTTCCCGGACAAAGTCCCTTGTGGGATGCGAACCCACACCATCAGAGTAAGGCAACTGTCGCCAGCACTGACCGTTCACTATCTAAATGGCACGTATTTCGAAAAAAAAAACCCAATGATTTATCAAATACTACATTAAAAATTACTCTGTATTTGGTGTGCAAATTAATGTACGATCAGCGCTCAGTTTTTCAAAATCGGCCCTTTTCCGAGAAATAAAAAAGATGAAAAGTGTTGCACCTACCGGGACACTAACACTCCCTCTCTCGGTTTGCCCCCATGAGTCCAAAAAAATTCGAATTCAAGTAGATGCAATATTTTGCATCTTTTATTCCTCCGAACAAGGTCGATTTTAACCATACCTGTCTAAGCATCAATCCGCTACATCCTCGATAATCCAGCGCTATTGTTCCGATAAATCTACACACAAGCGAGGATGCAATCCGCTAATGGCTGCAATACTGCCGAAGCGGCGTTAAACACTCACTCACTCACTCACTCACTCACTCACTCACTCACTCACTCACTCACTCACTCACTCACTCACTCACTCACTCACTCACTCACTCACTCACTCACTCACTCACTCACTCACTCACTCACTCACTCACTCACTCACTCACTCACTCACTCACTCACTCACTCACTCACTCACTCACTCACTCACTCACTCACTCACTCACTCACTCACTCACTCACTCACTCACTCACTCACTCACTCACTCACTCACTCACTCACTCACTCACTCACTCACTCACTCACTCACTCACTCACTCACTCACTCACTCACTCACTCACTCACTCACTCACTCACTCACTCACTCACTCACTCACTCACTCACTCACTCACTCACTCACTCACTCACTCACTCACTCACTCACTCACTCACTCACTCACTCACTCACTCACTCACTCACTCACTCACTCACTCACTCACTCACTCACTCACTCACTCACTCACTCACTCACTCACTCACTCACTCACTCACTCACTCACTCACTCACTCACTCACTCACTCACTCACTCACTCACTCACTCACTCACTCACTCACTCACTCACTCACTCACTCACTCACTCACTCACTCACTCACTCACTCACTCACTCACTCACTCACTCACTCACTCACTCACTCACTCACTCACTCACTCACTCACTCACTCACTCACTCACTCACTCACTCACTCACTCACTCACTCACTCACTCACTCACTCACTCACTCACTCACTCACTCACTCACTCACTCACTCACTCACTCACTCACTCACTCACTCACTCACTCACTCACTCACTCACTCACTCACTCACTCACTCACTCACTCACTCACTCACTCACTCACTCACTCACTCACTCACTCACTCACTCACTCACTCACTCACTCACTCACTCACTCACTCACTCACTCACTCACTCACTCACTCACTCACTCACTCACTCACTCACTCACTCACTCACTCACTCACTCACTCACTCACTCACTCACTCACTCACTCACTCACTCACTCACTCACTCACTCACTCACTCACTCACTCACTCACTCACTCACTCACTCACTCACTCACTCACTCACTCACTCACTCACTCACTCACTCACTCACTCACTCACTCACTCACTCACTCACTCACTCACTCACTCACTCACTCACTCACTCACTCACTCACTCACTCACTCACTCACTCACTCACTCACTCACTCACTCACTCACTCACTCACTCACTCACTCACTCACTCACTCACTCACTCACTCACTCACTCACTCACTCACTCACTCACTCACTCACTCACTCACTCACTCACTCACTCACTCACTCACTCACTCACTCACTCACTCACTCACTCACTCACTCACTCACTCACTCACTCACTCACTCACTCACTCACTCACTCACTCACTCACTCACTCACTCACTCACTCACTCACTCACTCACTCACTCACTCACTCACTCACTCACTCACTCACTCACTCACTCACTCACTCACTCACTCACTCACTCTTTAAAAATGGAGCCAAGGCCCGATGGACCGAGGTCCATTATTTTTAAAGGTATCCATTGTGTTGTTTGGGGTCACACATTCCCAACGTTATAAATGGTGTTACTTCATCGAGTATTACCGACTGTTGCCGAAAGTACCATTTTGGTAAAAGTAGTGATTTCTGATCGAAAACCGGACACTTCATCGAGATTGGCGCGCGCCAATGAGTCAAACGTAATTTTGGAATAATATTTATGACAGAGAAAATGACAAATTTGATTTAATAATATTTTACAGGTCATATAACTACTGTGCATATGTAAATGGGGCGTGCAATTTCGTGTTTCTTCACATGTATAATGACGTTACCCGATTTTAATTGGAAACTAGTAATTATGGTGTATTTGGCGATTGGGAATGAATATGCAAGCTGAGTGAATTTATCTGTACTGTAAATAGCACATATGGTGAGTTGGAACGTACGAAGCAAAGGAAATTTTTTATGAAACACAATGTATGTATGGAGAGTTATAAGGACATTAACCTACTTACATTACACTAAAGGTATAGCTTATTTAACAAATTAACTTTGAAAAGTTAAAAAATGATATTTCCAGGTAAAAACTTGATGTAGTGTGCAACAGTCCATTACTGAAAAATAATGGAGCGAGAAAACAATAGGATGACGTCACAATTGTAATTTTAGAAACACTATAGCTAAAATGGATTGAATTATCAGTCTTCCTCCTTCGTCGGGCAGTAAATTGACGACCTCGGGCTTCTGCAAATGATAATGCCCCACAAAACAACGTTACCCCTATAACAACCCACGCCATAGGCAGACCGTTGGTCTCCTTCAATTTTCAGAAAGTTGCCTAAACGCGAAGACTCCCTAAAGCAACCCCTTATATGTGTAGAGAGTAATGTAACGTTTAAAAAAAACTCTGTTCTGATAGCTACATTGCAAGCAGAAGCAGTTGCTGTAATGAGGATGCTGTTGTCGTTGTTGTTTCAAAGTCTACAGCTGATGTCATTAAAATAAAGAGTGTCTTCAATTAGTCAGGAGATAAATAAAAGCATTTAGTTTCGGAGATGTCTCCAAATTTCTAAAACGCCCAATTAACATTAAAACAGCGTCAGTTTATACTACAGTGGTAAAACACAGTATACACATACTTTATCTATTTATAACGCACATGCACTCGTGCGCTCAGCGTTTACAAATAGCTGCATTATGTCAAGAAACAAAAACCTTTCTTCTGAAAAAGCAGGGCCTTTGGTGAAGGTTCACTTTCAAGCCACATTTTGACTAAAATCTCTCATTTTTAGTGGTATCACATCTTCGTAGTTTATAACTAATATTTGTTCAATGTTCTTAACTTTATTTTGTATCAACTCAGTGTTTTAACTAATATTTTGTATAGGACAATTGTTTCACATGTTAACTTAACGATTGTAAATTATAGGTTATAGAGCCGTTATATCACATGCAAGCTCAATGCTATTAACACATATTTTGAAGAACGTTTGTTGCAAATGTTAACTCAATGTCTTTAACTTATATTGTGAAGAACCTTTGTTGCCATGTAAGCTCAATGTTAAACTTATATTTTGTACGAGCATTGTTTAACATGTCAACTCAATGTTTTTCAACTTAAATTTTGTATAAACTTTGTATCACATAAATCAATGTTTTAAAATATCAATCATCGCTCAGTTAACCCCCAGCATACCATCAAGACACCAGTTCCTTGGAGAAATCTCATTGGCTGTGTGTGTCAAATTCTTTATTCTCTATACACCACCACTGGTGGTACAAGAGCATAGTAATATAAACAAAACAAACATATACAAAATTGTGAAGGTCAAACTTGTCAATTATTCCAAGTTGCAGGACGTGCGTCTAACGGACACTGAAGGGACGGGCACGGAGTGACCATTAGATACAGGTGGCTTGTGTCTCGAGGTCTGTCAATATTGGGTGTAGAGTCACGCTAACAGTTCACCAAGAAGTACTCACTACAGCTTTTGAAGAGAAGAATGCGAGTGTTTCATGTTGGTACTTTGTCTTTCAGATATACGGAAAGATTTAATTTCAACAAGTTCAATATTTTAAAAATAATTTTATTCGACAATCAGTTTGGCATTTTGGCCTCATTCATTATTCAGCAGAGTTTTTATCTGATATATTCTTTTATAGTACATATTACGTCATTAATGTTTTAACGATACATGAGAGGTTTTACATTACGAGAATGGCAAAAATCACGACGAAGATTTTTTATGTTCTGTTTCAACAAGTTTTATCCTGTTGAAAACAGTAATTGATAATAACAAAGCAAGACATTAGTTTTGAGTGGGTTTCATTTTATTTCTGTGAAATCCATTTGTCTAAAACAAAGATCTAAAAAATTAACATGACACGACAATTGAGTGCGTTTTAGTGAGTCAGCCAATTAACGCAGTTTACTGTATTCCAAATAGAACCATCAACCATTCTTCGTTCCCGGAGAAAACAGCTACAACTGCTTAACTCATAACGTCGCACATAAATAATAAATACACCTTTCATAACAAAGCAAATACAAATAAATACCCCATTACCGTGTGACTCTAACCTAGTGCGAACCGGCGAGTCGACGCAATCAAGACTAATTGCAGATCGGTAGATCGATGCGAGACGTGATTGATTCTGTATTGATCAGCGAACGCTATAAACGAGCACTGATCAGCCGTTGTGTCAAGAAACAAATAACGCACTGCATCTGGGAGACGGGAGTCTTTGTGTCGATTCTTGTAATAAATGTAAGGTTTAATATTTATTTCCAAAGAAAGAGATTGGTAAACATTCTAGCAGCCTTACTAATATCTCTCCCATACAAACATTTATTTATACAAATGTGTTAATTGATCATCACTGACATAAGCAATCCTTGAAGTTTAACATACTTTGTGATATTAAAACAATAATAAGTTAACTTGAAACGCGGTTTGTAAGGGTAAAATAGTCATGAACAGATTCTACAATGTTTATGTTGATATCGTCAGATAAGGATAATTTATAACTGAAACAGTTTGACACAATTGACGTAAACGCATGTTTTCAAGAAACCATTGATTGAATGTTTTCCATCTTTATAACAATGTTAAATGTCATCAAAATGAACAATTTATTCCATGTAGGTAATATATTTACATTCTATGGATATAGGAGTCTGCTTTAAACATTGTTGAAGATATACATTGCCGACATTTGCACGTCAACGTTTGCAAAACATGTGATAGTAAAGTCTCTTCGCCGCTTTACCTACCGCTAAATGAATTTGATTAATTGTCTGATTAATACAATTTTAATAATAATCTGACTGGTTTGATATTTTCATTTGCCGGTTTTTCTTTGGGGACGTCTTTGGTAATTCACTAATTGTAACAATACTCCTTGCATAGCTAATTTGGATTTTATATTAAGAACCACATGGGGCTATGCCTAAAAGTTAAGTTCATCTTCAGACTCAGATTTTTAAAAACGTTGTCAAATACTTTAAAAGGTCAATACACATCTCTATTAAGTAATATCCAGGTCACAGTAAGGTTAGCTTTGATCAGGCAGGAATACGACTGTTAACCCTTTCAGCACTAAGAAACCTGAACGCCAATACGTTTTCTGGCCTCTGTAGAGGTGAAAGGGCTAAGCCTAACGGACTGAAACTGTAGCTATATTTCACCTAATTTTGGTGAAGGTAATAAAATTAGGTGCAAAGTGGAACGTCACAAGATGTATAGGTAATGGATAACACCTGCATACGAGGGCGTTCCAGCAAAGAAATGTCTTTGCCCTAGGGACGACCGAGGGTCTTCCCGCAGGCAAAGGCCTCTTTTTGCTAGTCGAACGCCCGAGAATGAGGATATTATCTATTGTATATACCGAAAAAGAAAGACTAATGTGATTGCAGTTGTCTAAATACTGCAGGTGATCCAAGTGAAATAAAGCACATATAAAACATCATGGAAGTACTGCGACAGCAGAATACACCTCAACAATCAATCTTTCTCAATCACCAATCCTCCGTAGTCTAGTAGTCTTGGGCTACAAAGCAGAGGGTTGCGGTTCGAATCCTGTGTTGTCTATGAAAATTGGCAATTTTGTGGATTTTTTTTTACATTACTCAATTGGACTATTATTGGGTGCAAAGCATTGTACATGGAGGCCCTTAGTACTGGGTTTTACCCAATTGGAAGGTTATTACTCTATACAAGGCCCTCCCAGCGGGGTATTATCCCGTATAAGCGATTAAGGCCTTCTCAATATGAATTGTAAGGCCCAAGTTCCTTTCGTAGGGATGTTCACTCCATTTTTTGGAGTAGGGTAATCTTAGTCTCAGGACGCAGGACAATAATCCCATCTGGCTTGGGCTTAAAAAACAGACATTAGCTTTCGCACTGGCTCTGAAATCTTTACACATTTCAGCTTCCTACAGCCTTTCATACCCATAGGTCAGACCGGACCTCTTGATCCGAAGCCAAACGCGCTAAACCACTGTGCTATTCCACCCCTTCAGCTCTGTCACTGGTTCTGGAGAAGTTCAAAATAGAGCAATGGGCTCTGTAGCTCAGGTTTTCAGTGATTTATTATCTAAGGTTTGAAGATCTAAGCAATCTGAGTAATACATTGTTAACAAGCAAAATAGTGAACGTGGCTTCAAGCCAATCCGACCCTAGGCCTAATCCGCTAATTCATTAGATTGTTCAAAGTGCAATTTCAAACTAGTGAAAAGTAATCCCACAAGTTAGCAAAAATTTCACCTTAATAGACTTTTATGCTTGGAAATTTATCATTGATGGGCAGTCGGCGAGAGGCAATGTTACAGTAATATTTGGCCTATGCTAGATCACGAACATGTACATCTGCATTCGTAAAATTCTTGTTCTTTTCAGGACTAACTCTGACACTTATATAATATGACCAGCATTGCAAATCTCAACTTCCCTGACAAGGCATAACTTGCATCAGTTTATTACTGGCGAATACAACATTATCAGTTTATTACTGGCGAATACAACATTAGCAGCATTTCTTCACCTTTTTGTGTCTGTGTTGCACCTAGACTTGGTAGTGCAATAACTATAATCTCCGGCACAGAAATGCTGCAAGTTTTAAATTAGCCAGTGATAAAGGCTAGCAAAAGTTATGTTTAGCAAGGAAATTGGAAATCTCAACAGCATTTTTTAAATATTGTATAAACTTTAAATTGTTGATTCAAGCGATTCAATTTCTGATATATACATGACTAGAATTTCACAAGCAAGATTAACAAGCAGACAGAGTCGGCCATATCCCCCGCCTTTGGGAAAATTTATTGAAGAATAGTTGTTGAATAACAGTGACCTTTTCTCAACTAAACACAACACACAAAATTTCAGCTCCTTAGACAAAGTGGTTCTGGAAAAGAAGACAAAATGCGAAAAGTTGACGGCTGGACACCGTGCAATGCCATAAGCCCATCGGAACTTTCAGCACATCTACACATGATTGTTCCACACACCAAGTTTCGTTGAGATATGTCTTATAGTTTTCGAGTTCTGTTCCGGAAACGAAATTCTAAGTTACATTTCCATGGAAACGGTCAAAAAAAATAACTCGAAGAAGTTGAAAACCCTAAAAGGCACATCTACACATGATGATTGTTCCACACACCAAGTTTTGTTGAGATATGTCTTATAGTTTTCGAGTTCTGTTCCGGAAACGAAATTCTAAGTTACATTTCCATGGAAACGGTCAAAAAAAATAACTCTAAGAAGTTGAAAACCCCAAAAGGCACATCTACACATGATGATTGTTCCACACACCAAGTTTCGTTGAGATATGTCTTATAGTTTTAGAGTTCTGCTCCGGAAACAAAATCGGGAGACGGACGGAGCCCATTTCAATATCCCCCCCCAACTATGTTGGCGGGGGATAAAAACTAAACCAGCAGAGATATAATGATTACCAGTGCTACGGCAATTTCGTTAAGATTCCATGTGGAGGCCACCAATGGATCCGTTTTCATCAATGTCTACTAGAAAGAAAAAACACCTTTTGGTTTCCCCAGTTTTTATTATTTTTTTTACAACCAGTTATGCTGTGAGTACACAGGCTCCACCAACTTTCCTGATTTTTGCCTCCGCAGATTTGCTGAAGAACTTTGCCTTGACGATAACAGGCTGTTTGGGAAGAATTCCCTTCCCGAGGACTTTGAAGTAACCCTGTGGACAAAGATAAATAGAGAATTGTTAAAAATAAATAAGCGAAACATACCTAAAAACAAATCTACTTTTTATTGGATTATGTGTAATGATTTGAGAAACAACTTATTTAAAGGCACTGTAGCACGTTTTTGGCTTATTTTTCCCCCCCAATTTGGTATTTTAACAAATTTATTTATCCTTCCAATAGCATCGCAGAGGTAAGATCATACTATATTATCAACATCTTCCATCCTTTCATAATTTATCAATTAAAAATCAAAATGTCATTCGGTAAAATTAATTGATAAATCACAAGGTGTACCAATAGCTAAGTAAGCAATAGTGTCTCATCGACTGAAAATTGAATTGATATAGAAAATAGGATGTCTCAATAATTGATTTTTGAATTAATAGCACAACATTTTTCATGTTACAATAGTCCGATCAAACTAAATGGTCACTTTTAAATATGAATGTCTTCAATTTAGTTTCGTCACAAAAAGGTCAAAGTTTCAATTTGTGAACTTGCAAAGCGGGAACGACATTTTCATCATGCATAAATGTGAACCATGTATCATGAAGTGACATTTACATAAGCCAGATAGGCTTGTTAATTCGAAATGTGCCTCTGTTCACTCAGTATAAATGAGTACCTGGATTGGACGTGAAGGAAATGTGAGAGATAATCTTCAAGTGCCTTAATTGGTAGCTGGGTTGCATATTCCTAGGGTAATGTACAGGGTTATAATGTGTGCAGCGCTTTGAGCATGGCTCTTTGTGTTGTGGAATTAGCATCATATAAATATCCTCAAAATTATTATTTGCCAACCCATTTCTCCTTTTGTTGAACAAGAAAAAAGTGAGCATGGCTCACATACCCCCGTCATCCGGTATCCGTCCATTGAGAATTATAGATGTGAAGGTTACTATGTTTAAAAAAAAGCTTCAAGCATCATAATATTGTCCAAAATAATTTTAGGAACTGACTGTTATTACACAATTTAATTCACCCAGATGTAATATTTTTCAGGTAACTTAATTTTTCCCCATTAGGGCATCACACCGGTAATTTGTACCAAGTTCAATTACAGATTCAAGGGCTTTGAAATAATATTGCGGAACTGGACTGTGAACTCGATAAAGAGTATCATCTGGACTACCTACATGTAAAATTTCATTCACCTAGATGTAATAGTTTCCGAGAAAACTTGTCCCAATTGGAGCATCACAGCTCTTTTGGTACAAAGTTCAATTTCAGATTCAAGGGCCATAACTCCGAAAAAAATAATATTTCGGAACTGGTTTTCGAACTCGATGAAGAGTATCATCTGGACTACCTCCATATTAAATTTCATTCACCTAGATGTAATAGTTTCCGAGAAAACTTGTCCCCATTGGAGCATCACAGTTCTTTTGGTTTTAAGTTCAATTTCGGATTCAAGGGCCATAACTCTGTAAAAAATAATATTTCGGAACTGGTTTTCGAACTCAATGAAGAATATCATCTGGACTACCTCCATATTAAATTTCATTCACCTAGATGTAATACTTTCTGAGAAAACTTGTCCCCATTGGAGCATCACAATTCTTCTTGTACGAAGTTCAATTTCGGATTCAAGGGCCATAACTCCGTAAAAAATAATATTTCGGAACTGGTTTTCGAACTCGAAGAGTATCATCTGGACTACCTCCATATTAAATTTAATTCACCTAGATGTAATAGTTTCCGAGAAAACTTATCCCCATTGGAGCATCACAGTTCTTCTGGTACGAAGTTCAATTTCGGTTTCAAGGGCCATAACTCTGTAAAAAATAATACTGGTTTTCGAACTCGATAAAGAGTATGGTCATGAGTACTCACAACCAAAATTTCATTCACCTAGGTTGAACAGTATCCGAGAAAACTTGTCCCCATTGAACACAATAAAACTAAGTCCAAAAAGTGACGTTTCCATGGAAACGACAAAAAATATCAATCTCAGAAAATTGAAAATTGTCTGTGCGCGATCGGAAGAACATGGTTAACATCTGTACAAAGTTTGGTTGATGTAGCTTTGACGGTTTTTGAGAAAATTGACCGGACGGAAGGACAGACGGAATGACCGCTATATACCCCCGCTTACTTCGTAACGGGGGTATAATAAAATGTTTAAACCAATATCATGCTTGGCTAATTGGAGCGCGTCAATCACGGTGCATTGTCAGATTTTCGATCATAAATGACTACATTTACCTTCGTATCGTTAATTTACTGAGTCGACTATAAAAATGTTATTTTTCCATAACAGTCAGTATTTCTCAATAAAGTAACACCATTTATAATGTTTGGGATATGTGACCCCCAACAACACAATGCATAACATTACAGTGACTACATTTTCATTTTAGTTTCATATCCCAAATTGACAATTTTAATTTTTAAATTGCAAAGGAGCAACAAAACTTTCATAGACTGGATGATATGAATGGCTATGCTCGATTCATTGAGATAGTATACACAGAACTGCCTACCCTCCTTTCGTGTTAAAGTGTATATATTGCAATTTTGGAGTATTTTGTAATGTTTAGGTGTACAAAATTGATGAAGTTAGTATGATAATATATTTCAAGATATCATGCTCTGGTTTGACAATCTTTGTCTAACTTTGTTTACTCTTGAACTTGGTTACAATTTAACGTAAATAGAATGTCACAGTTCAGTACTCCTTTACTCCATACAGAAACGTATGAAAGAAAGAATTCCTATTTCCAGTGAAGCGGTGTACAATTTGCAACTTGGGTGTACAATCATATTTTAGGACAGTCATTAGGGCGGAGTATCATGGGAAATCTCACGATAAGATATGTATCAAGATACAGACAAGCGATACAGAATGTATCACGATACATTGTTTAAAGTATAACTTCATGCATATTTTGTGAAATTTTCAAGATGGTGGAAATTTTGTGTTATGAGATGATCGAAAATCGAAGATTAATTTTTTCTTCTTCTAAAAACAGTTATTTATGAATCAGATTGCCTCATGCTTACTGTAGTTACTGTTACCGCACAACACTAGCTGGTTTTATAGTGTTCACTTAGTTTTTATTTTTATTTTTAAGTAAGTGAAATTTATTTTTAGTGTATCACGATACAGGAAGCTCACGATACAAAAATAACAATTTCCCAAGCTATGATTGTATCGTAGGTATCGATGAATTGTTACAGCCCTAACAGTCATGTGTACAAAATACTCCAAAAGTGTACAAGTAGGCAGCACTGTATATATATCGACCATTTGGCAAGATATACAGCGCAACTTTTAAAAAGAGTTTCAATCAATACACAAGGTTCAATTTGTAGTACCGGTAAGATAAATTCATGTCACTGAGGCTGGACCAGCCATCTAACAAGGGAAGGGGGACAACTGGTACTCACAGCTCTGACACAATCGATGACTGGTGCAACATCTTTCTTCTTCTCGTAGCGCTCGCGGGTCTGCTGGGAGACAAGGGACCAGAGTTTGTCACAGTTGATGGAGGGGCAGTAGAACTTCTGGTTGGTCTTGTGGAAGTACCTCATACCAACCTTTCCAAAGTAACCAGGATGGCTGGGGACAAGAGCAACAACATCAATTTCTGAACTCCAGCAATAACATGGATGATTGAGATTAACAACTCTGTTAAATAGCTGCATGAGTAGTATCTTTCAATTAAAATTAAAATTGAACACATAAAATGAGAGCTTACAATTGATAGAGTATAACACCAAGTTATTGAAGTTATTGCTAAATATAACAGACTTAGCGTCACTAACGCTTACCCTTTCAAAATCATTGCACCAAGCCTTATGGTTTTCAATCAAAATTGTTGCTATTTTGAATATTTTCAGTCTATATTGAATTCACCATTTTGAATATTTTCAGTCTATATTGAATTCACCATTTTGAATATTTTCAGTCTATATTAAATCGTCGCTATTTGGAATATTTCAAGTCTATACTGAATCATCGCTATTTTCATGTTTTCAATCTATACAGAATTGTCGCTATTTTAAATATTTTTTATCTATACTTATTCAAATATAGAGTTCATAAGATTCTTGCTATCCCTGAAGGAGAGTAGTATCTGCACGTACTATTTGTCGAAGTTGATCCTGTGATGATGCTGTCCACCAGCGTTTCCACGACCACCAGGGTGCTTCCTGTGCTTGCCTGTCAATAAAACGTACATTCTAACTTCAGGAGAACTTGTTATAATAAATCTAAAGTGAATATGGGCCATCATTACAGGGGTAGACGCTTGCTTGAAATCTTACTAGCCCGAAGTGCTCTTAGGGCTTAATCTGTAGTGTTTCACAAAATTTCACTAGCCCTTCTGAATTTTCACTTTCCTCGGGCCAGCGGGTCAGTGCGACTCGACCAGTGCGAGTGTCGATCCCTGCATTAATTATTTCTGCGTTTCTTATTTTGGAATCATATTCTTTCTTTACCACCAGACTCGAGTTCATTTATTATTGAATACTCTGACATAACTTAACACCTGGTGTCTTACCTTTTTTGCTATTTGAAAAACTTTGATTGGAAATCCTATTTAGACGAATTTCAAATATTACAATGTCAAATTTGTTCACTTTCTGCAATAGTACAACTTCTTTGGCATAAAAGAATTATAATCCTGCAAGGGACGACAGTGGCAGACCCCATTTATGTCAAATAGATGGGGGGGGGGGGGGGAGAAGAGAAACGCGATACGTAGAAGAGAAACGCGATACGTTGGAATAATAACAACTATCAAGCAATTATATTATATGAACAAACTTTGATCCACTAGGTGCAAGTTGCCTCCCCACAATTATGACAATATTATATGAAATGTTTGCTCACCGATACGACCATGTCCGTGACTGACATGACCTCTCAGCTTCCTTGTCTTCTTTTTGCTAGTGGTCTGGATAAAAAAATAAGTTCAGATATGTTATTTGAATTAAGGCACGGAATGATTTATTGTAAACACCATGACGTTCAATCATACATGTCGTAAATGGATAAGCGATGATCTAAACATTTTTACAACGGTTGAAATAACTACAAAGTAAGTTTAATACATGTCAAGACGAGCACTCTTTCCATTTTAACGGCTGTATTGTGGACTAATTAATGGGTCCTTTCATTTTGAGAGGTGTGTCAATTTATAGAAATGTACCCAGCATGTAAATATTGGAATCATGCAGAAATATAGCAGTCATTCAATACCGTTGTACGCATGTAATACAAATTTTGTTGTCACAATTTTCACACTAATAGTATCTTCATTGATTTATTAAATAGAATATGTTTATTATACAAGCTTGAAATGATCGATGATACTGATTTTCAGCGATTTATCACAGCACAGGGTGCATATGAACATACCATGATGGTGGATACAGTGAAAGAGACCGGAAGCGGAAATGGTTTCTTGATATACTACTATCTGCACGAATAATGCGATTAACTTGCATTGCAAGAGGCGTCTGCCGGGCAAAAGACACATTCCCCGTTAGACACTAAATAACATCTATAATGAGTGAACTTCATGGATGTTTTAAAATTAAAATAAAAAAGGCATAGGATTCAGAATAATTACAAAAGAAATCAGTAATATTTTTAAAATAAAAAATGCACGTATTTACGTTATTTTTTTTATTTAAGGTTGTTAAATATTGTTGGGGAAGGGGTAAATTTGAGTTTGTTGCTCAGCACACTAAATTATAATATTAGATTGAATCCAAATATCGGTAGGGTATAAACTTAATTACAATCACAAACTTTGTTATTATTATCAATTTCAAATGATCGCGTAACATATCATGATAAAAACGTATTGACATATGTTAAATGTATTTTAATCATATGAAATCAGTGTTCTCGAAATGTAGCGGCATTGTTAAATTGATTAGGAAAGACAACTTCATCAGTGATACATTGTTATAATTATTTGGGATCACCCTATCTTCAATAGTACACATTATTGTACTTTTCTAGACTACCATGGGGCGTCGTGTGGTAAGCTGTTGGTACGGTCAGTGCTGGCGATAGTTGCCTTACAAAAAAGTACAAGAATTTGTGCTATTGAAGGTAGCGTTATCCCAAATGTAATAATGTTAGATCGGTTCACTTGTCTAAATGGCATGTATTTCAAATACCGGTACATACATATATCATTGCCAAAATTTGTATCAGGGGTTTGAAGATTCGTGCTTTTCGTAGTAAAATATTACCATAAATACAAATTGACATATGAATTAATAAAGGAACCGAGCGACGAAACGCGTTTATGCTTTTGCATTATGTATCGAACAATAAGAAGTCAGATGCATCAGTATTTCCTGTGTCACTGTGTTATGACACTTTCTTATTTCTCACCGAGTGACCAATAAAGCGCAAATAATTAACGAATATCCTATTGTTATTAGATTCGTCGATTGGAATTGAGCTATTTCAAACGCAGGCCACGGCGTCGTGTTGATTGCCTCAAGACCGTAATGTCACTGTTGAGGTAAGCCTCTTCTCAAGATTTACTCATATTGATTAAACTGTCGATGTAGTGATGAGGTCACCTTTCTATTGATTACTTAAATCTTTACTATGACATTTCCGTTTTGAAATTTTGAATTTTTAAAAATCGACCCTGTTCCGAGGAATAAAATCTGCAAAATAGTTCATTTCGTTCATTTCGGGGTACGGACAGGTTATGTAGATTCCTCTCCAGTCGCATTTTGGTGAGAAAACCTCCGAATCATACGAGTTCGTATCCCGGTAGTTGCACTATATTTAGCAACTTATATTTTTCGGAAAACGGTCGATTTTCATCAAAGTGCAACGATTTTTAAAAGTTCATATAGTAATGTATGAACATTTTTTAATATATCAGCTGTTATTAACAATTCCAAAAAATATGTATTTGTTCATTTTCATCAATTATCATATGAATATAATGAATGCGGAATGAGTTGTTGACGTATCATTTTAAACTGATGTTAATAAACGTGAATTATATGTCATCTTATAACGTCACACTTTGTCTTCATTTAAAACTTTACAAAAGCACAAATAAGTAAACTGTGTGTGTGAAAATTCTTTGACAATGATTATACAATCAAGTAACTCAGATGTTGAGTAGACATTCGTGACCAATATCGATTATTATGACTGGTTGTGAACACATACTACAATGGAACCGGAAGTATACGGAACACACCGCAATGGGCGCAGACATATTGGACCTTGACTGCTGGGAGGTTTTCAACCAATCACCGTTCGACAAATACCTGTTGGTTATTGCAAATTCATAAACTAAAAATGAAACGGAGTATTTGAATATTGTTATAATTTTCAGTCGAAAACTGAAGATAAAACACCCACCCAATATATCACTTAAAATATCATTAACACAAGAGCAGTTAAGAATTTAAAACATAAATCAAAGTAACTTCGTAAAATTGCAGATAAGTTATATATTTTTCCAATCCGACTTTTATAAGAATTAAAAATTATTGAATCACTTCCGGTAGAGGTACGATGGCGGAATGGTTGTCAAACTTTGCCGATGGTCAAGTTATCACCCACTACAAACACCTAAAGAAGATATATTCGTCAGGGATGATGACGAAAACTTTATTTCTACTTCTTTTTCTGTCGGGTGTAGGCGTGGCATATTTTGCCACATATATCCCAAAGATTATATCCCTGCTTGTTTTGGTGAGAAAACAGCTGTCAATTTCGCTGTCAAATGCACCGGAGTCGCCCACGTTAGCATATTTGCCTCATGAAACGTCGCTGTCAATACGGATCAAGCCGAAATTACCAATCAACCCAGGTATAGCATATTTTCATTTGTTGTAGCTAAATGTCATTTACCAATACTGTATATATTTTGTAATAGTCACTAAGTAATAGTAACTAGTTACTTCTTTGATTGGCTGTCTCTAGACGATGCCGTGACTGTCCCTCAAATATGGGAAAAATTTAGATTTTTTTCTAGGAAGATATGCTGACATACAAATCAGGTAAGTGCTTAAAACTATTTAGAAAGTTTGGAAATTGATAATGATGAAATTAGATAAGATAAGTCTTTATTGTCCGTTTATTGTCTGGGTGACCATAAATACAAAATTATACACATTCATTTATAATATAAATAAACACATGGAATATATACATGGTTATATATAGAATACTAAACCAACGACGTCCCGTTTGATAACATGTTTATGAAACGAGTGGATGGTTTGGTATTTTAACGAGTGAAAGCGAGTTTCATAAACATGTTATCAAACTAGACCGAATTTAGTATTTTATTTATTACTCAATGATGTAAATAGCACTGAATTGCAAGAAAATCGTTTTTGGTGACGCTTACTTGCAAATAGGTTGTGGTAATTGCTGAATTTACATATTCAGTTATTGGTACATCATGTATATGAATTTATTTCTTGTTGTAATGTATGTTTCATGTTATAATGTATAAATCCTGTCAACGTTACAGGGAGAGATATTTATATAGGGGTAACTCTGTTTATCAATCCCCCTTTCCATGTACCATCTTGAAAATAAATACCGTTTAAATCAAATAAAAACAACAATAGAAGTTAACAATGTAAACATTGTTTTCAATGTGTCATAACATATTATTGACAGTTCAAATACATGTTCTGCCATGATACACGTGCCTAAGAACACATTATGATGTTGGTCTGTAAATCCAAAACCTGATGGTGAATGAAATCAATTTGATTGGTATAAATTAATAATTTTGATGGAATATAGCTCTACTTCAGGGAAATAATATTCAAAGATAAAGAAAAGATAATGTTTATAACAGACAAAAAACTATCTCTTGAATCCAAATTAAAAAGTCTGTGAGTTCACTGTTTATTGTTAGAACAAGTTTGAATTTGTTTTATTTGTATTATTAGTTTTGTTTTATCGGGATATATTTTGTGGTAATGAAATTAGAGAGGATATTCCTGTTTACACATGTGTTATTAATTCATTCTTATGAAACATATTACTGAAGGTAATATTAATATTTATATGACTTCATATTTGACGATTTGATATAGACTAGTGCACATTCATAAAAAAAAATCAAGCCATTCATCAACGGTACAGGTGTGATAAACTTAGTAGCATAACAAAACACTGTTCATCAATTTCATTATTACTTATTTGTTTGTGGATATTCTATAAAAAAAACGTATGTTTTAGTTTTAAAAAGTTGTAAAAATAGAGTATTTTTCCCCATCAAGTTATTGAAAAAAACAAGATGGCGGTTACTCGATGATAGAACTCTAACTTTAATTATTGAGGGGGCAGGATAGCGCATTGGTTAGCGCGTTTGACTTTGAATCAAGAGGTCCGGGGTTCGAATCCCGCCAGGGGCACGGCAACTTTGTCTACTGTAGAGAACTGTACGACACGTAGTAAGGTTTGGGTGCAGTGCTACACTGAATTTCAGCGTAGTACCACCCATGGTTCGCTAGTTCCAGCCGATGCTTGCATGTTTCTCCGCAATGTATGACCACATGGCGTTGCAGGATTTCTTCCTGTCATAATACTAGCAGCCGCGATATAAGTGAAATACTCTTGAAAGCGGAGTTAAACCCCAACTCACCTTACCTTAATTATTCAATCGTTTCTTATACCATTGTCTGCGTCAACGACCAATTATGAAGAGAATAAAGAAATTCAATTGATAAGATTTGATAAATGTTACGTTGTCTAAGATAGTCACAAGATGATTGATTTGATATTGTTTATATAAACTGTCAAAAATGGCTTCCTTTTTGTAGAAACAACATTTGAGAAACTATTAAAGATTAAAATACATTTTATTAAAATATATCTGTTGTGTTCTCTTTTTATAACATCTTGATCTACAATATTCACTAATAAGATATACATGTAAGCATTCTTGAGAGAGAACATCTTATCGGCGTGTCTCATTCAGTTGTTGAAGTTTAGTGTTGATGATGTAAGGAGTTCTTATGTCATATTTGTTTAGTGTTGATGATGTAAGGAGTTCTAAGGTCATATTTGTATTATAAGGTATGATGTGCTACAGATATCAACATATGATAATGATCCAGATAAGTTGTGAGGAAATGCTTCACCTTTGATTGTGACTGTTCATACCAGAATCTGTAATTATACTAAATGTGGTCAGAAATTTTTTCATATCTTAAATTGTTTGTAAAGGAACTTCACATATTTGTAATTTCTTTCACATGTCAATTATATTGGTGATTCACATTTTAGTAATTGTTTCACAGTTTTCATCTATTAGTAATTGTTTCCAATATTTGTCATATTACTAATTCTTTTATGTTTTTCTAACCATCCCCAGATGTAGAGAAGGAAGCTGTAGCGGCGATGAACATCGCGGTCGACCTCCAGTCACAGGGAAAAGTGGAGAAGGCAGTAAAAGTGTTTCAACATGCTCTCGCACTTGACCCAGGTCATGCCGACATTCTGACAGCGTATGGAGAATTCATCGAGATCCACAAGGACGATGTCGTCATGGCCGACCATCTCTATAGGAAGGCTTTGTTCGTTCATCCAGAACATGAGAAAGCTTTAGAGAACCGACGACGAACCCAGCCAATCGTTGAAGGGATTGATCAGAAACAGTTTAACCGTATAGACGGGAAGCGTGATCGGCTGTATCAGGTCCCTCCAAATCATCCCGGACTCCGCAGAGCCAAGAAAGAATCCTATTTTTACCATATCTATCACTCTAATGCGATAGAGGGGAACACCCTCACCCTGGCTCAAACTCGATCCATTGTCGAGACCCGCATAGCGGTAGGCGGGAAGAGTCTTGCGGAGCAGAATGAAGTTCTTGGATTGGATGCCGCGCTGAGTTACATCAACAATACTCTTCTGGGACGTGTAGGATCTCTTAATCTCGATGATCTGCTTGAAATTCACCGCCGAGTTCTGGGTTACGTTGATCCAACAGAGGCGGGCAGGTTCAGAAAGACCCAGGTGTTTGTGGGCGACTTCCAGCCTCCGTCGCCCGTTGATGTGCCCTCCTTGATGGATCAGTTCATTGATTGGATGAATTCTGAGGAAGCTTTGGAACTTCATCCAATAGAATTTGCAGCTCTAGCTCATTACAAACTAGTGGTTATTCACCCGTTTTACGACGGGAATGGGAGGACGTCACGTCTCTTGATGAACCTGATTCTAATGCAGGCAGGCTTTCCTCCAGTCACTGTTAAAGTGGAGGACAGACTACAATACTACGAGACTATCGAGCTTGGGAACGAGGGTGACATCCATCCGTTTATACGCTTTATTGCAGAAAGTACAGAGAGGACGTTAGATGACTTTATCCTTGCTGCAGTGGAAAATCCAGGACTCAGTCCGGTGTCAAAACAACTGAATCGGACTCAGAAGGATAATGTGATTCAAATGGGTCACGATGGGGACCCTGACGTATGACGTGGACCCTGACGTATGGTGAGGATCCTGGCGTATGACATGGGCCCTGACGTATGATGGTGATCCCAGTGTGTGATTGTAAGGCTGTGATGATGTTGTTGGACTGTGTTCATATCTTCTGTGTAATGTATGTATTAAGTAAGAATGGGTCAAATTCTAGTGTGTGATGTGGGGTTCAAAATTTGAAAGAATCATTTCCTTCTGAAATTATTTTAATGCTGTTTTCACTTTTACTAATTATTTGAGCCAAAGAATCAATTGATTTAAACAAAAAAATTGATGTTGATGAAAGTTATGTTTAGGAAGAATATTTATATCAGACTAGAAACCATGAAAGTTTGATGGGCAAGTTTAAATAGCTACAAGCTGCCTGCCATGATAGGTAATGAACTGGATTCAGACGATCAAATACTTGACCCCTTGTTTGTGATGTTGAAAGGATGTTTGTTGTACGCCACTGTGAATCTGTGTAGATGTGTTCCAAGTGCCATCACCAAGTGCTTATTGTTGAGTAAGGTATCAAATACGCACAACCTTGAATGTAGTTATGAACGGGCCCAGATAATCCAAGATTTAGCCCTAAGATAGTATTAAAGCAAATTTAGTATATATGGAACATTTGACTAAGGGCTATGGAATCCAGGTTGTCTTATTGACAGGTCATCCAAATCCTTCCTTTGATGGTAGGCCTTCATAACCAGTTAGTTACAATTTCAATTATTCAGGAACAGTTTGGTTCTCTCCAATAGAACTTTCTCAAATCATTTCTTCCCACATAACCTCTGTCACATGGAACACTTTCTTGGCTGGAAATGGAGACTAATTATTGGTTGCAGTCAAAGTTATGCAGTCAGCAACTTAGCATTCAGTCTGTTCCTGTAATCGTTGAGTTCCTTTACATGTGTGATGCCTACAGAAACAAGTCTTAGATGTAAAAAATTTTTTTGATTGGATAGAAATAAGGATGTTGCAAATTTTCATTGCATGTGGATTTTGTGAGAAGCGAGAAATATGACCCCTGGAACAGAGCTAACATGGGAAGAAATGACTTAAGTAACCAATCTCTGTGGGGAGAGAATGTTTTTTTTTAAAATCATTCAAATGTTGTTGTCATCATTTAAAGAAATCCATTGATTCTTATAATCCTACTGAAGAGCTATAAAAATACTGTACATATACCTGTACAGTGAGTTATCCTTCTCCACAGTGTGTTCATATATATATGCAAATCCTTGAGAGTTCATCAGGTTTACTCTACATGTTCATATTGGATAATCAACATATGTACAATTTAGCTAAAAAGGTCCCAGATTTTCAATTTCTCCGAGTGTTGAGAAAGTTGTTACTCCCATACACAAACATTGGCTTACTTCTCAGTGTTAAGAGAGCTTCGCAGATCTGGACCCTAGTAATCCAAATGAATGTTATTGTACAGCTACAGTTCCGCTATTGTGATGCATGATTGTCCTCACACTGATCTATCTACTTATGCAATACATTTAAAAATGACAAAGTCGTACATTTCCCCTGATCAGTGTACATATATGAATATTTAATAATGACTTGTGCTTATGGGGCTACCCTCCCATGAAACAAAACTTTTACTTAAAACATTATTTCCTCTTCTTATTTGCCAATGTTTGAGGCCGGTTAATGATTTGATTTTAAATGTTCATCTTTTGATTAAGAGGTTTAATCCAGCCTTCAAGTAGAGCAATCTGTGTGTTAGAGAAAATATAGTAGTTTCTTTGATATATTTGGAAATCCTTGAACGGTTTGGACAGTTTGATTCAATCATGTTTCACAATTTGTTCTGTTAATGATTTATTGTTAAATTAATTGCTGTTTAATGTTTGTTAATATTGATATAATGAGTGTCCCATCCTGTTACATATATTGATGAATGAAAAGAAAATTATTCATATCAGACCAGATGTGAAATCTCTGCTGCCTATTGTGTAGAAACAAGGAAATTTATAAGAAGGAATGGGACTTGTTTTGATAACAACTTTTTGTCATTTTACTTTCTAATGGTATAATAGTACTAAGTAGAGTGACGATTCTCCCCCCCCGGAAGGGCATCAAAAAAGTTTTGATAAAAATACCACATACTAGTAATAAGATCTGAAGAAAAGGTAATGGAGTTCTGACATATTGAACCCTTGTTGTGTGATGATCAGATTGACTGGGTAAAGGGACAGTATCTCTCAAACATTTTTTCTTTATAGTATTAATCCTTGGAAAAATGACATCCTGATCAACGTGTTTCAAATGAACTGTCTTGCTAATGCATTAATAGCATATACATAAATACCTGTAGTATCTCTTTGAACTTGTCTCTACTGATTATCAGATATATATACCTGGTCATATAGAATCGCTGTGTTACATCTAGTCAAAGCACAACTTCCCTACGCAAGGAATGACTTGCCAGTCTCCATCACTGGGTGATTTATATCGTGATTAATGTGGCGATACAATATCGTGATATCAGTTTTACCTAGCTATACAATATATTAAAGGGGCAGTAGCACGTTTTTTGCAAAATTTATTTTTTTCAAATTTCCTATTCATAATGATAGTTTGTGTAATTTAAATTAACTTTAGAGAGTAAAGCATCTTACTACAGAAACCAATTTTCCGTAGGAGTAATAACGGTGTTGCGTATAAAGCAAAAATTGCATGACAGCCATTTTATTGTGAACAGATTTTATTATTTCTAATGACAAAAACGATTCTCATATCTTTACGGAACCATGTATACTCATTTTTTAATTGATTTTCCAAAGACAGAAGGGTGTTCAGGGATTCAGATTGTGGCAGGCCATAGGCCATTGTCGGATGTCCTATTACATTTTCAAATGACCTATTAACCTCTCTTGACTTAGGACATTGAGACTGATCAATAATTCTAATGTTATTTCTACATATTAGCTAAATGAATCATGAATATTTATCTTCACCTATCAAAGAGTAATTAATCTGTGAAAATTTAAAAGTTGACTAAACCTTTGATACAAGTTGCAGCATTGAAATAAAAATAACAAGCAGACAGAGTCGGCCATATCCCCCGCCATGTAGGAATTTTGAATATATTTATGCATTTTGAATATATAATGCATTTACTTTCTATATAGAAAAAGGCACTTCAAGACTACTTGGTTGATACCTGTACAAAGTTTCAGCAAAATATATTGAATAGTTTTCAAGTTTGAGGCAGGAATGGAAAAGCCCGGACAGACAGACGGACGGAGCTCATTTCTATATCACCCGCCAACTTCGTTGTGGCGGGGAATAATAATTTTAGAATAATTTTATTAGATTTAAGTATTTGAAGAGCTTCAGGCCAATGGCTTATTGCCAGACACCCACTCAGGACATTTGTCTTATTCACATTTCTAGGCTTCAAAATCACTGGTGTTTTACTATTGGTGACATTATTTTCAAATACATTTCATCGACTTATTTCAGTGAAAAAACATAAATGGGTAATGATAAGTAACATGCAAGACGATTATTATCATGATGCCTTTGAAAGAATAGATTTTTTACCCAAGTAAAATTTTCAAATAGAATTTATTATTAATAACGATAGTATGAAAATTGTATTGGGATATTTATTCATTGATGGTGATTCATCAATATATTACAAACCTGATACTTTTATCATGATGTATTGTCTTGTTTGCCGCTGATGACTCATCCTCTGTTACCCATGGTTTTATATATGCTCCGTTACTCTCAACTATATCACCCACGGGAATCCTTATCAGAAAAATCTGTACTCAAATTACACGCCCTTGGCCGGCGTGAGCCAATCAAACTGCTATGCAGCTTGGACCTGCGAGCCAATGACAATTCATATCACTTCGTTTCAAAGCAAGCGAGGTATTGTGTTAGCCATCCGTCACCGATTATCTCCCTTGACCATTTCCGCCTTATCCCATTGAGCATTTTCTTTGGTTACTGACTTCGTCACGCCGGCCAAGGGCGGGTAATTTGAGTACAGATTTTTCTGATAAGGTTTCCCATGGGTGATATAGTGGAGAGTAACGGAGCATATATAAAACCATGGGTAACCGAGGATGCTGATGACTGCGACACTGCCGAAGTGGCGTTAAACAAAAACTCACTCACTGTATTGTCTAGAATGTTTTTGTATCGATACTTAGTATTGCGATGGTTGCGGTGTCAATATCAAGATACCACGATGTATTGTTACACCTCTACTGATTTAACCTTGCAGTATTTCCCTCACTTTTCCATTCTAAGATAGTGAAACGCTCCACCTGAAATGCACAGTGGGCTCTGATTTCCTAGCATGGAAACCTTAAGGAAATACTGCAAGTCTGAAATCAGCCAGTGATGGAGACTGGCTAGAGTTATGCCTTGCATAGGGAAGTTGGTGATGTACCGTCTATATTTACTTACGGTAAGCTCACATTTTATTTTCAACAGGTCACATGTTACACAACTGTTTCCTTGTTCCCACTTTTGTGATTATCAGGGATAATTGTCAGTATGCTGGAAAAGTGTGTCAACATTATTATCTAAGGTCTAAAATGATGGTCAAACAAGTTAGATAAAAAAATTGTAAGGTGTCAATTTTTTAGGTAAATATACTTATAAATATAATGTTGATAAAGCTTTCATCGCTTATAATATTTCAATGAACTGATATTGCATGATCAATATTTGTACATTTTAGATTCAACAATGTTTCGATGTTGAGATAAGATATGAAACAAGATGCAAGTTATTTAAAACAGCATTTGTAAATTCGAGTAGCAAGAAAGCTTTAAATAGGTCATGCTCATATGTGTTTGTGTTACGGGTATGTGTGACTAATATATTTCAACAAGTAGTGCTAATTCTTTTCTTTTACTTCTTTATGGTGATATATTTGTGTGAAATTTAAATAAAAAGCATATCAGCTATCTTCTGATTCTATTCTATTCTAGTCTAAGCTTCAAGGTTGTTTTCATCAATTTGTAGTCGTTCTATGTTGCTCTGCCATTTGAAACTGTCTCCAACCAAAAACCTGGCAATTCTTTTTAATTCATCTTGCTCCATAAGATAATCAACTTCCCAATGCAAGGCATAACTCTTGCCAGTCTCAATTACTGGCTGGTTTAGGCCTTGCAGTATTTCCTTAAGAAATCTGTGTTTAGAAATCCAGGCCCGCTATGTATTTCTAGTGCAGCGATTCAATGCCTCGACACAAGAAAGCGAGGGAAATACCGCAAGGGTTAAATCAGCCAGTAATGCAGACTGGCAAGAGTTATGCCTTGCGTTTGGAAGTTGTAAGATAATATGGTTGATGTACTTCAACGTAGTGTTGGAGATTTGATATTTTATTTGTTTGAAGATTAACAAATTTTATGTTATATTGTTTATTCATTTTCAAAACAGTTTATTTCCGGCTTAATTGTTTGTGGATTTTAATGGTGTAAAACCTCATTTGTTCTGTATGCCTAAATACTCATTTTCAGAAAAGTGTTTGTATGAGATGAAATCCGTTCACTTACCGGTGTATCAAAATAAATCCCTCCTTTTCATAAGATCTTCCAATGTTGCCATCTAAACAACGTTGGTAATATTCATCTGTCATATTAATGTGGTGATTGGATTTCATTTATTATTTATATATCCAAAATGGAAAAGGGTTTCCTCTGAGCTATACAAAATTACCATGGGTAAGGGTGAGGGTGATGATCAGTTATGGAAAATCTTTTTGGACAACAATTACAATTGGGATCATAAGAATTCTAATAATAGTAATATTTTGGACAATGCCATGATGATATGTCAGCATTGATGTATAAACATATTCTTGTGTCCAGATGTAACTAATGTTTCCAATGATCCCAGCTATATTTTGTTAAGTTTTTTTCCTCTGCTTGAAGCTCTTGTAAAATCCCCTCATATTGTCCATATTATTAAAATTTTCTTCTCATGGCAGTAACAGAAACTACCACTGACCAGTAACACTCTCGCCCCAGGCCTCTGATTTCCTCCGCAACTTTGTTAACTGTTGAAAACTGTTCTACATGCAGTAAAGTTTGGGTGCAATGCTTCACTGAATTATAGCGCAGTACCATCCATGATTCGCTAGTTCCAGCCGATGCTCGCAGGGTTCACCGCAATACATAGCCACATGGCATTGCAGGCTTTCTCCTTGCCTTAATACTAGCAGCCGTGAGCATTTGAGTGGAATACTCTTGAAAGCAGCGTTAAACCTCACCTCCTTGGATTTGTTGTAGGCAGTGGGCATAAACACTTGGGCTAACAGTGATAGTTCATATAGCAGCAAATTATAGGACATTCAACAAAATATCAAGACTAGTAATTCCAAAATTTGTTTTTAATTTAAAATAACTTACCGGTAAAACTTTTTTATTTATTTTGAGTGTAACCATTTCTTTTGGAGTTAATGTTGAGGTTCATTCTACACTATAGTTATGATGCTTGTCTAGTGTATTGTATACATATGTGCAAAGAAGGCTGTGATGTTACACTGTTTCTCAACAGTTTGATCTGCAATAAAACTGTGATGGAAACATGAATTATTTATTTAATAAAAAATTGTACCAAAAACATGTTTTGTTCTTTAACTGTCCTTCCGTACTTGTGTGTGTGTGTGGAGCATGTCAGTTGAAGCTCTCGTAAAATCTGAACCTCCTTCTGTTCCACTGGAACAAGGCTCACGTTTGCAGGGTTGAAAGTGGGTTTTCGTTTCGGTGATTCGCATCACTGATATGTAAAGCATGTGTAAAGTTACCCACCCCCTCCCCCTTTTGATGCAGTTCCATCCATGGTTCACTATTGCCAGGATTCACCGAAATGGTGTTGTGGGTGTTCTCCCCCCAAATTACTAGACTAAGTGATGATGCATACTGTATTTCCTCTCATATGGGCCTTATTAACACGGAAAGGCTCTTACGCCCGGCACTGATTTTGAATTGGAGACCCGGCCCTTATTATATTTTAGGTTTGACCAAAACACCTGATAATTGACTAATTTCGTTTTTAGAATAACACAAACTCATGCCAATGCACGTAAAATGAATTTAGCATGGCAGTTTAATTTTCTTTGTGCCTGGGAACATATTGGAAACATATCTAGTCGGGAGTAATCATTGATGAGATATAACCTCAGGAAAGTTATAACCAACCAGGGAAAACAACCCTGACTTGGTCTTTGAGATGGAGTGGTGATGCACAGGAACTCGATATCGTAATTAAAACGTGGGTAAAATGTAGGTAAAAAAAACCTACACCCTATATTACCATTCTCTTCCCACAGAGGTTACTCCCTTCAGATTTCCGATCCTACCCTCTGTTGTTTTACGCTTGGAATCGGGGTGCAGAAAGGAAGTGTCCTGATTGGTTGCAATTGAATCTCGAAGTGCAATCAGCGATGCTGTTGTAAAAGTGACATTTGCCAATGACACGTCATAATGATAAAAATAAACGTAAGACCAACATTTTCTCGTTTAATGTGTTTTCCTCGAAATATGCTATTTGATTTTGTGAAAACTCTTGATTGAAACATGCTTATAAATAAAGAAGACTAAATCAGAGACAAATACCAAAAACAGTTTATTTGTGTTGTTTACATCAAACATATTCGAAGGACATATGCTAATGAGCAAGACCCTTTAGAGTCAAATACCTAGATCTTTGAAGTGACTCGGTCGACATGCCACTGAAAGATGAGTTTTCATTGGTTAAGAAGCAGGGATACAGTACGAGGTTCAGCTTTCCATCGTTAGGTCGCCGCTAATGGCTGCAATACTGCCGAAGCGGCGTTAAACAATAACTCACTCACTCACTCCATCGTTAGGGGAGTTGCTTCTGCTCTTGATTTCAAGCGAAAAAGAACAGAGGTTAGAATCGGAAATCTGAAGAGCGTAACCTCGGTGGGAAGAGAATGTTTATTACACACTATATGTAATATAGGGACACATGGGCCAGACCCCTTGATATATATCTATTTAAGTATACCTACCTATCTACATAATTCTGTGTATTTACTGCCTACATATCGCCAGATGTTAAAAACAGGAAAGACCGTCGTTAAAACCGTTAAAACATGGAACAAAGAATCTATTAAGACCTTACAAGGATGTTTTGAGAGTACAGATTGGGACATGTTCTATGATGCAGAACAAAGCCTTGACGGAGTGTGTGACGTGATCACTGATTACATAAATTTTTGTGTCGACAAAATAATACCCGAGAAAGAAATAAGAATATTCCCAAATAATAAGCCTTGGATTACCAAAGAGATGAAAGCCTTACTCAATGAAAAGAAACGTGCATTCATGATGAAAGATTTGGCCAAAGTTAAAAGTATACAGAAAGATATTCATTTGAAAGCTCGCGAGTGTAAACAGGCATACAAAGAGAAAGTTGAGATACAGTTTCAGCAAGGCAATCTGCAGCAAGCATGGCAAGGTGTGAAGACGATGATAGGTAAGAATACCCCACGTCACACAATCAACACTGATGACAATAAGACCTTTGCTGAAGAACTCAACAGTTTCTACAGCCGCTTTGATCATCAGGATTTTAGCATCAATAGGGACCAAGTCAAGAAAACCATTCCTGATAGCGATCTTCCTGTCCACATATCGGAAGAAGATGTCATCCAAAGCTTCTCCAGAATCAACATTCGGAAAGCGAAAGGCCCTGACAACCTTGACGGCATAGTGCTAAAGGAGTGTAGAGTTCAACTGTGTAAAGTGTTTTCAAGATTGTTCCAACTCTCAGTTGATACGCATGTCATTCCTTCCGTTTGGAAAACTTCAGAAATAATACCTGTTCCAAAGAAGGCGCAGCCTAAAGAATTAAATGACTACCGACCAGTTGCGCTAACATCTATTGCAATGAAGTCCATGGAACGCATCGTGCTGAGACATCTCCGACAGGCAGTTTCCGATATAATGGACCCACTTCAGTTCGCCTACAGATCTAGGAGAGGAGTTGTTGATGCTACATTGTCACTCCTCAATAATGTCTACAACCATCTTGAGACACCAAAGTCTTATATCAGGATCTTGTTTGTGGACTTTTCATCTGCGTTCAACACTATACAGCCTCACATCATGATTGACAAACTGTTGAACATGGGCGTGAATTATAATCTCATCAAATGGATTGGAAATTTTCTTGTGGACAGAAGGCAATTTGTCAAAGTTAACGGGGCAGTATCGAGCACAAGATCCATAAATACTGGAGCGCCGCAAGGTTGTGTCATCTCGCCTGTCCTGTTCACCCTCTACACTAACGATTGCGTTAGTTATAGCTCAACCTGCTCAACGATCAAGTTTGCGGATGACGCCGCAATTGTTGGGAAAATAAATAATGATATATCTGAACAACTGTATAAAGATGAAATTACAAAATTTACAACTTGGTGTGCAGACAATCATCTAATTTTAAATGTCAAAAAAACGAAGGAACTGGTTATTGACTTTCGAAGTAAACCATCACAAATGCTTCCAGTCATGATAAATGGTGAATGTGTTGAGACTGTGTCGGAATATAAATATTTGGGAACCTACATTGATTCTAAATTGAACTGGAATTCCAACATTGAAGCCCTGTATAACAAATGTCAGCAACGTCTTCATCTAATGCGAAAACTCAGATCTTTCGATGTTAACCCCTCCGTCATGTCAACCTTTTATACAGCTTTTATTCAAAGCATATTAACATTTTCATTCCATTGTTGGTACGGGTCTCTCTCAGTTCATCTTAAATGTAAAGTTAACAAAATTGTGAACGTTGCGAGTAAGATTGCCGGTGTCAAGTTCGAGTGTTTAACTGATATATATGAGCGGCAAATCGTAAATCAAGCTGTCAAAATCATATCTGACCCGACACATTACCTTCATTCAGAATATCACCTTCTCCCTTCAGGCCGCCGCTACAAAGTTCCAGTTTTGAAAACTAAGAGAGCCCGTACATCTTTTGTTCCAAACACAATATGTCTATTAAATAAATGTGAAAAGAATTAAATGCGTGTACATAAATATTGCATATGATTGTTCAAGCTCTGTGTTGATGTAAAACAAATTCCTGAAAAGGCAATAAAGTATTATTATTATTATTATTATTATTATTATTAACAAATACAGAAAGTATGACATGATGGATCCTGCTATAGGACCGGAAGTGGAAACTTGGATCAGTCTACGAACTTGACAAAGCGTATTTGAGCCAGAAAACCAGTTTAACCATTTCCGGTCCTATTGCAGGATTCGCTGTGTCATACCTTATGTACTTAGTAGGTATACTTATGCATGTATTTAGGGTCAAGCGCCTATGTAAAGGGTATAGGTTTTTAAATCGAGTTCCTGTGTGGTGATGTCACAATAATCATCGGTCATAGTCCGCAGAAGTTCAGCTGGACATGGACTGTGGAGCGGACAGTTGATGTTTCGGATCTTCCTCCAACTTGGCTACTGGAGGTTATGGTGACCTAAAGTATCATTCATTGCAGTATGTCGTCCTATAATCAGATACGAAATAAATACGCGCAAAAAGCCTCTAATATGCCTTATATTTGAAAAAATATTGTGACTTTCATGTTATGAACCTGCATTAATTGCTTCGGCGATCCAAACATTGCAGTGATTACAAAGAGAGAATTGAAACGATAAGTTAAAAAGTTAAAGGCTTAGACATCACGTTTTCACCGACTTCCAATTTATTTCAGAAGAGAATGGATTTTCAATTAAGGTAACTGTTGTTGTATAAACGATTAAAGAGAAGACTTTATTGGATGTCTGACTTCAATACACTTTGATCTTGGAGATGATGAATATGTAATTTTGATGAATTAGCATCAATCGATATTTGTTTGACTTTGTCTGATTACAATCCAGTTTTGATGGCGATGTTTTTCAAAAAAGGGGATTCAAACTGATATCGATAAGAGTGGAAGGTAGGTGTGGGAACAGCTCCATAGCGTATTGCCTTTTAGCTCATTAGGCCTGATGGGCTTATGGCATTTGTGTCCTGCGCCTGACCGTTCATCCGTCCGTCCGTTGTCCGTAAACATTTTGCTTTTAGCTCACTAGACTTGAAAGGCTAGATGGGCTTATGCTACAGGTTGGCGTCCAGCGTCCGTCCACATTTGACATCCAAGAGCTACTACATCCCAAAATCTTTGGTTGTGAGCTACCTTGCACCAAGAGGATCAAAGTTTGTACACTTGAAGGATCAAAGTTTGGCATGGCAGGCAGTATCCCATAGAACGTTAAACGACTTCTTCTCCGAAACCGGTTTACATAGGAAACTGTCATTTTCATATTAACTTATTTATTACATGGAGACTAAATTTTGTTCATTATGTCTTGACTCCCCCTCAAATATGGATGGGCGTGTTGAGGGGTCTGCTCTAAAATCATTAAACGACTTCTCCCCGAGAACCGGTAATGCTTGAAATCATTTTGGCTGGACACTGGCACATGTTATGCCTTGCACTGGGAAGTTGACGAGCACCCAATCATATCGATTATCGAACAATCTTTTTGTCTGTCCGTAGAAGATACTGCAGTGCAATAGTGCAGTATTAAAGGTTATTAAATAACACAGCTGCAAGTACCGCGAGAACGAGCCGTTACATGAGAATGTATACGTGTGTATCAACAGAGGTGATACAGGACTGTATCTGTGCAGAACTACTTGGCAACCTTCACTCCTTAAGAGAGTTGAGCAACTTAGTATGGGGTTTTGACAGCATGTGATATTTATAGAGGTGAAATGTAATGATTAGTTTGGGTTGTGATTTCATGTTTCCCTGACAAAGACAGAGCTACCGCTTCGCAAATGTATTTTCGAATTCTCTCGCTTCAACAGATTTTAATTCTAGTATTTTCTTTCAATTTGCATGCTGTAACGCCCTGTCGATTACATGTTCAATGCAAACATAGATTACCCACTCTGGTGTCAGAAAATCAATGTTCAATGACACGCAAGAAGAAATCATCTCTTTCCGTATTTGAAGGTTCCTGAATGTTAAACAAGAGCAAATCTACGTTTGTTGATTATTTAAAAGTATTTAGGCTTTTTGATTTTTAAAAATCCAAACACCACTCGCTGTGTACAAAATTGGAAATTGATTTCATGTTAGGAAAGACAATTTTTCTCGATTTTTACATGAACATACACGAACTTTCGGAGTATATGGTTGATTATTCAACAGATTGATTGCGAGTACGTCCTTGCTGTACTTCCAATATTGAATTATAGATCCTTAAATTGTAAGAGATACGTAAGTGAATATTGTGATCCATTGAATTGAAAAATACCGTAAATCCTAAAATAATCGCCCGGTGATTATTAATTTCAAACGCCGTCTTTACCCGGCAATTATTCGAGGCAAGCGGTTTTTCTTTTGAAGCCATTATATATCTGTGAAATTATAGCAAAATCATCATTGCAGTTTGTTTTAAATAATGAATTTAACACGGCCATTATTCAAGGCAGGCGATTATTTATTTTCCAGGAGGACTTAGACCCGGCGATTATTCAAGGCAGTAGATTATTCAAGGATTTACGGTATGTTGAAATATACGTACATCCTGCTCTATCGGAATATTTGTAGCTACAAGGCCCCTTCAGTCACCTGATGTCCACACAATTTTTTAATGGAATTGTGCTTTAATTAACCAGCCAATGAAATGACTTGAAATCGAGCAATCATGACGGTGCCCGGATGACAAGGCCGATGAGGGACTATCAACCTGCAAATCAAACATTCTATTGGCTGACAAATACAGTTACCAGTCTGTGACGTGACGAGGCAAAACATGAGTAGACAAGCAGGTATATTTTGCAATTCTTATCGGTCCCCTTCCGTAAAGTATGAACTTAAAACTTCAGTAAATTCATTTATAGTTGTAAAGGCAGATTTGTTCCTTACCTTGTTTATTTTAGTTATCATATCTCATGCATGCCATTTATTGACGTTTCGAAATATTGTACTCAAGAGGTAAGAATTTATCACGACTTGCATTATTGTTCGAGTTTTTGAATCTATTTTGTATATACAATTCACCATGGCTTGATTTTTGACATGCTAGAACGGTATTCAGATACGCTATTAACAATTTGTTTACCAATGAAAGTAGAGAGTTTCGAAATTGATTTCTTACAAGACAAAGATAACAGATTCTTCAATTTATATCTCATTAAACAGGAAAGTTTACCTATAAGTGTTTTCACCTGTCCATGTTTATCTTTAATGCGTTTGTACATAGAAATCGCATTATTTCATGAAATGTCAGTGCATTGTATATTTTGTACTATAGGCCTGAGGCCTTTTAAGTACTGAAATAAAGATTAAAGATTAAAGTGTTTTCACAAACTATTGCACTGCTCCAGCTGATTTATGAATGTAGGTATGACTGTGAAAATAATAAATTGAAAACGTGCTTATTTTTTGGTGACACAAATACCAATATTTTCGAAGCCCTCTTAGCGCTAAGATACAAATGTAGTCTTAAGTGTCATAATTAACATTGATTTACGACTAACATAGCACTAAGAAAGCTTCGAAAACATAGGCCCTGGACATCATTTATAACTAAAAATCGTATTTACTTGATTTACTTGAGGAGCACAATGGTGAAGTAGCGTGCTGGCCTTTCACGCCAATGGCCCGGGTTCAAATCCCGGTGGAGAAACCAAAAATGTGTGGCCTCACTGGCCTGGGTCTCACACTGTGTTGTGTCCTTGGACATAGCACTTCATCTATACATTGCACTCAGTCCACCCAGCTGTCTAAATGGGTATCTGAACAAAGCTAGTACATATATATACGGTCGCAGCGAAAATACAATTCCTTCAGAGTAATAATGTACCCAATGTACCGTCAGTGAGCAGCATTTTGCTAGAAACACAGGAATATTCTACCTGTTGGGTTGAACTTAGATTACATGCTTTTAAAAAAGCAACATTACAGAAATGTTCAATGGTGTTGTTTTTTTCGTTATCAGATGATCTATTTTTGGTTTCATATTTTTAAATTTGTTTTGTTCCTAGTTGCAGGAAAAGGTAAAGAAGACAATTACTAATACAATGCCATATCCAAGTTATATGTCAGTATGACATTCACAGGCTGTGTGGCTGCCAATTGTGATACAGTTATTACTACTGTACAAGATGATGTCTGAAAATTATAGGACGAAAATCTCATATCGGTTTTTACCAACGCAAAATACATATCATGGTTTTAGAGGTATCGTATATTGACTTGACATTGGTTGATGGAGTCGTCAAGATTTGTTTCATCAACAAAATCAGACAAATGGATCTAAAAGTACTTACATAACATAAAATCTGGAAATATGAGAATATATACGTTGGACGTAGAAATGATATCTGCTTAGGCTAATAAATGTTAAAAAACAACCATCACATTGTTAACTATCACAAAATAGATTTGATTTAACAACCAAAGAATACCAAAATGCCATGTATTTAAAGTGTATGTTTAAAGTGCAATCACCATGCATACCATGATCTATATATATTATTCTATATCATATTCTATTATTTACAGGAATGCACTAAATGTGGTGTGTACAGCACCGCATGCAACCCACTTTACGTTTACTTTCATCTTAATTAGAATGGAATGTTTATGTGTTTTGAAAATCAATGCGTTAATATACAATACGATGAGCTCATTTCGACCGGTGTATTGGTCTCTTCAAGTGTTTCTGTGACGCATATAAACTCACGGGCAAAAGAAACTATACCAACATTTATCAACGTCAATATGTATATCAGATAAAGGGATATACATTTAACAGACGATTCATTCGACCAAGTTTTGTTTGCAATTCCACAAAAGTACCACGTGCAGCATACCCAATGTTACGTAAACTGGGGGTAAATGTCAATTTGCAGAACAAACAGTTTTTTTTTAAAAATCAAAGCAGAAGACTTTCAAAATTGCATGTCTGAAAAACGTACAGTAACTCCTATTACATCCACTGTTCCGTCTAAACTCTTTTACAAGTCGATGAGAAAATAAAGCTATTATTCACATATGAAATCATCAGTCGTGCGAGTCGAGCTGTCAGTTGACGTTATTGAGGATGTCTCGAATGAGTGCTTGAATAACTGTTTTGTTGACTTGACGACAGAGGATGTTTTAAATGCCAATGCAGATGGTTCTACAAGTGCTCTACGGGTGATCAATCGGACAATCCTGCAAGATAATGACATTATTCGCAGAAAGGAAGTCTCTTGTGATCCTGGGTGTATGTGGGTTACATTGACCTGGTGTCATGTTGTTGAAGGGCTGGTAGCATTGAACATTGTGTTCCCAAACAGGCTTGGTACCTGTACTTCTGCTGCCCACACGATGTTAGGCCAAAGCTGCTGATGACGTCACATTGACGAAGTGTTAACGCAGGTGTAATGTATAGTACGGCGTTGTAACTTTTCTTTGGAGATGATGACCCTCGGCTTCCGATTCTTGGCCTATCATTGGTGGCCTGTTTGTACCCTTCGTTGCTGAAACCTAGCTTTTGTGGTTTGGGCGCAGGGAACATGAGGGGAGCGTATTAACACACTAGACAACAGGCAGTTTCCTAGCAGTTATGGATGGCAGGCCGGACAAACAGTCTCCGACAGAGTGGATGCTTAATTTGGAGGCGTTTGCTCTCGCCTGCAATCCTATCACCAACCTCTGGCGGACCTCTTCGTTACTCGATTCCCTGTCTACATATCTCCTCTCCCAGACTCAGCCATACTGGAAGCCTTTAAGGTAGAACACCAGAGAGTCTAGTTCCACCCACCTGGGACCTGAAGATAGTCCAACATCGATGGATCCTTGTTGTGCGCCATTGTCAACTAGGACCTTCCAACAAGACAGCGTTCTTTCTCTCCATAGCTACTTCTGCTAGGGTCAGAGACAATTTTGTTCTGGAGAAGAAGATGAAAATAGGTTTTTAGGTCATGGCCTGTGAGACCCTTCCTTAGAGCCGGAGGGTCACCAAATCTATAACTTAGAATATCATTTGACTAAAGAGTCTGTACATACAATTTCAGCTCTATAGAATCACTGGAAGAAGTTGAAAAGCGAAAAGTTTACGAATGGACGGACAGATGGACGGACGCCATGTCATAAACCTATCGGGCCTTTCAGGTAACATTGACAGAGTACGACTCATATTTGGACGATACTGAGTTGCACTTTAAATCTTTCAGCTCTTTCCCTAGGATTAATTAAGTAAAGACAAAATAAATATGTGATTCCGTAATATTTATTAGAAACCATTTTCGAAGAGCAATACAATATACTTTTCTTTCTACAAGAATAGATTTAATGAACTAGGTGAGAGGCAGGATATGTTACATGAATAATCAAGAGCTGTGAGTCTTACGTGAGTGTCGCTACAAAAGAAACACCTGATAGACAACCTTGGAGAAAACCATTCATTGTGACATTAACAGTACGGTTAATATAGAGAAGGAGCTGCTATTGTAATTCATCATTCATCTTGTATCCAAAATCCGGACAAAAACCTCCACTTATCAGTTCTTAATGAAAGTTAGACATTAAGATAATCAGTTTTCGCTGATTATTTCCAATGGAATTGCTCCAGAAAAACTGTAAATCTCACAATCCGTCCATTTCCTCCCATGATGTATTTCGTCCTCAAATGAGGGAAGTGAAGTCTTCTCTGGCTGACGGAGAGTAATCTTGACGGTTCCATTGATCAATGTCAAGTAAAAATACATTACCAGAGAAACCTTGATATCTGTTTTGCGTTGGTAAACTAGGCTTGACGATTTTATTCCTTCTATTTGCAGCCTTTTCTTGCGTTGCATAATCTTTATTGATATATCAATATCACGTTTGGCATCCACATAACCTGCAAATTGAACATAGCGCCATTTATGCACTCTACCTATTATCTGTTTAACTGATAGCACATGTATTCGCGTTCTCAAACCGTTTCTAACTGTCTTCGTCTGAGTAATCGTCTTCTTCATCTTTTTCTGCCAAAAAAAAAAAGAATCAATAAATTTTAAAATAAAAAAAACAGGACTTCACCACTGAACACAACTGTTGATTTCTAAAAATCATGTAACTCAATTTCAGCCTGACAAGTAGACTACCCACGTGTTGACAATCGCCGTTAACATGATGGAGTTTATCCTAAGTAAAGGTGTTTTCAACTACCTGCTGCATTGCAGGATAAACTGAGAATTTCAGGGATGGTAGAATTCATCAGGATCTTGATTTGTGTCTTTTCTAAATTTCTGTTTTTGAACTTTGTTAGTTGAGATGACCAAAAGAAGTTTTAATTATTTAACCTCAATATCTAAAAACAATATAGTATACAAATGCATCAAATGTGTTATAATGTAAGTTATAACATGTAGTGAAGATTGACATAGTGAATTATTTGATCCGCGATCTGTTTTATCAAACGATCCTTCATCTGTTTGGGACATCTACATATGCCAAAATACCATATGTGCTGATTTCAGTTCAAATAATTTTACTCAACTTGCATATTCATCTCCAATTGCCAAATATATCATAATTACTAGTTTTCATTGACAATACAGCAACATACGCAATAACACCACATATGCAACTATACATATATGTTGGCTCTTCAAGTGAGATATATTTGATACACCTCACAGCGTAAGGAGCAATTCCGAAACTATTTCATTCTGAAAATACTGGCTTTATTTGCCTTAGATTGACTATCAAAGAGTCAAAAAGGAAAGTTTAGCTTTCTTGTGCTTTCCGTTCTGGCAAAGAAGATAAAAACATGTGTTTACAAAATCTAGAATTTTGTAATCCCAATTGGCAAAGGTATTTGAAAACAAAATTCTAGCTCTGTAGAGCAAATGTTCTCTCAGAGGAAGATAGCAACACAAAATAGATCAGGACAGCTTTTTGCGGTAATTTCAGAAACAACTATAGAGAGTTTTAACATCTGTTTGACAAAACACATGCATATTTTACATTCGACAGAATTTGACCATCTTATTGTGCTATCGTATGGAAAAATAAGAGGACCAAAATCTCTCTGCTCTGTGTACTAACCAGCTTTGAACTCTTCTCAATGTTGTTGATGCAGTGAAGTTCTCCAGCATTTGTTTGCAGCGCTCGGCAAGATTGTGATGTGCGTTTCTTAAAGAAATATAGAGAAGAAGATGAACACAAAACAGATCAGAAACAGACGGACGGCTTTTTGTGATAATTCAAAATTTTTGTGCAGACAAGTGTAGATGTTTTACATGTCTGTTTTACAACAAACATACATGCTTTACATTCCACAGGATTTGACTCTCTTATTGTGCTAGGACGATCATGTCGAAAATAAACATGAAGACCAAACTCGTGTACTAACCAGCTTTGAACTCTTCTCGATGTTGTGGATGCAGTGAAGTTCTCCAGCATTTGTTTGTAGCGCTCGGCAAAATTGGGATGTGCATTTCTTAAAGAAATATAGTAATTAAGAAACATAAGGAAGTGTTAACTGTTATTAAATGTGTTGGCAAAAGCGTGGACAATCATAATTTGTAAATAGTAATATGTGCATGATTATGACATTACATTGTATCTGATCTGAAACAACAAAATGTAATTCCTGCCCAAATTTTTGCGGTTCATTCATATTGTTGGGTGCAGGATATATATGAGGTTAAGTCTTACCCTTGTGTTCCAGGTTGACGGCAAGGATGAGTTCAATTTGAAGACACAGGTCATCTGTCCTGAATCGTATGATGGGGTTGAACAGGAACAGTCTCTGCTACAGAGGAATGTACACAGTTGAATCCCCACTGGACCAGCTGGCACATGGGAGGCAGTGCAGATACAGAAGAAAATGCATAGTGCTTCACACAATTTGTACATATTTCTGAAACTATTTCTCAAAATGATTAATTTGTTTGGTCACTTAAATGTAGGAATATAAACCCTGGACGTAGCAAATATACTTATGCTGATAATTTTCATCAACAACTGTCAATGCATCCTAAAGTCAAATATCTCCAAATGATTAAAACAACCCAACGAATGAAAGAGTGCCAGGTATTTCAATCGATGATTTAATATCCAAGATCTAGCTACATTTTATTCTATAACTATACTGCTTTATCAGTTTGTTCCATGCGATGTACATGTGATACCAATGCAATTGAGGAATGCAATAGATGTGTTACATGCAACGTAATGTAATTCACTGTATCTTCATTGTCATCTTGACCAGGATGGAATGTTATATGATTAGTCAAATCAATGGGTCAGATAGAGATACTGAATTGTATCATGACTTCGGTGTATCCTTGAATCTAAATTTGTTGATTTCCCTATGTTGAACGACAATGAATAACCGCTAATTGGCAAGGGTGACTCACTGCAAACTGATACGTCATGTTTATTAGATTCGCCCGACTTAAGGGCCTCTATTTCTCTTAACATTCGTGCGTTAATCAAATTGACAAGTGTAATTGTTATTTTCTTTTTATACAAATTTGAGAGAATTAAAAAAAAAAAGTGTCACAGCGCCTTTAACATGGCAAACAGTGCAGATACACACATAAGTAACCCTTAAATACGAACATGTTAGCAATAGATATTTTAAAAACATCAAGATTGTTTAAAACATGGGATCATAAATTTTCTACGTAGAAATAATGCATGTTGAGATTGATACCATTTAAAAATAAACATCAATGCATATTTCATTACGATGAAAATTCTGATAACCCACTGAGTCCGAGAATGTCATTTATATTAACGGCCGTTAATGTGCAACCATCAAGCGACAACTAAGAGCATCTAGGTATTTTCTGATGCTGATATATCAGTAGTTTTCACACCGTGTAATTTAGTAATGTAACAAATGTGTTGAACACACCATAATGTAATACTGCTGTGATGATCGTTACTTTCATGTGATCAAATCTAGGAATGCTTAGTAAAATCAATAGGTTTATTTATCTAAGCATTCCTAGATTTTTGCATACCGAAAGTTTGTTCGCCACCTTGTGTATTGCAGTACAAAATATCATGTAATATGGCATGTCTTTGAAGCATCGTATCAACGCGAAATCTAGACCGATCACTTTGTAGTTTTTGCATTGTAAGAAGACAGTTCAATGTTCAACAACGTATTCTTAATTGGTACCTGATATCAACAGTTACAGTTTTGTTACCTTTTTGAAGTGACCAGGAGTAAATCTTTTGAAAATTAGATTAGATTAGATTTGTAGATTAATTGTAAATCTAATGATACGTATTTTATTGCATCGATAGGAAGGTTAAGTGGGCGCATTGGCACTCATATGACTTAGAATAGCAAATTCGATCTCGAAAAGTGTGCATTGGTGCTTTTAAGATACACAGGATTAAAATGTTAGGTTTGCATCTTTGGACTTGTCTTTTCAAGACTTGCATAGTTGGTGTCTTAATTTTTTGCACTTACCCTTTCCATAATAGGTACGGTATCAGATCTAAGGTTTAAACTTAACATTTCAAAATAAAATTTTCATTTCTGAAGTATTTTCTAGGGAAATTGGCTTTTTTTAGAAGTTTTTTTTTGGAATAATGAAATTCTATTACTGAATTCACTCCAGAGGCAAATTTTTAACTTATTAAATTAGGAAACGTAGACAGTGTGAATTACAGGTCTAAGTGTTATACTAGAGATTGTGTATTGAAGGTTATAGATAAAGTAATAGTGTTCGTTTGAAGTTAATATCGTCTTTCGTCACTACGAGTTCTTGTTCGATAAAATATTGTTTAAAGTTTGAAAATCGAAAATCAATAAACACTCAGAAGGTGCTTTTACTCGTAAAAAAGACGTCTCCCCTTCCCCCAATTCAATTTCAATTGTTATGTTAACCTTCCAAAAGACAAAGTTGTTGCCATGGAAACAAAACAAAATAACATTTTAAAAGTTCAAACCCCCTAAAAGCACTTCTACATGATATTAGGAGGCAGCATACTGAATTTGGTGAGGATTGGTGAAATAGTTTCAGAGATTGCCCCGGAAGCAAACCCAACCATTCAAATAGACTAAGTCCAAATTGTTACCATGGCAACAAAATTTAATAAAATTTGAAAAAATCTGAAACCCCCAAAAGGCACATCTACATATGATATGGTGAAGCTGTATACCAAATTTGGTGAAGATTGGTCAGGTGGTTTTAGAGATCTGCTCCGGAAACAATGGGAACGCCGACGAGAACTCAACCAAAAACAATATGTCTCCTGGCCCTTCGTGGGGGAGACACAATTTGACCAACATGTACACTGAACTATCTCTGAATCGAGGAAACATGAAATTCTCATACCCTGGCTTCAAATGAAAGTGAGTGAGACGTTGCTGAACTTTACATGGGATTAGTAGCCAACATAAGTCGTAAAAATAGTTATGAAAATTTACCACTAGCTACAAATGTATAATATCTTAAATAATTTCATAAATATATGTTCAATTAGTTTCACTTTAGAATCAAGACATTTAAGTTTTTAAGGGAAATTGTATGATCAAATTCAAAATATATTCTGAGACTTTTTCTCTAAATAGCATTCTTATGTCTTCATTCATGACATAAGTATGGATGGCTGGGTTGACAGCACTCAATCCAAGCCAGTGTTATAACTGTTATACCTCGTCTCAGGGGATTAACAAGTTGTGATTGGTCTATATCAACATTCATAATATGCGTGGAATAAAACGTTCTAATCTGTGAGTTTGAACAGTTCATGTCTATTTAGTGTTGAATGCCAATTCTAGCCCTAGTTTTAAAAGAATTTACAAACAAAACTTTGTTCCCTAAACATTGTGATTTATACATAGTAACATATTTACCGCGAAAATAGGTGACGATAACGGCATGCGGCATGTCATGAAATGACAGTTAAAAAGATGTTGCGGTAAATGCAAACGATTTCCATTAGTTTTTCGGTAAAACTAAGCTTATTCAATGTAATACATATATTTTGAAATTTTTATTTACAACTAGAAAACGCTATCGCAAAATGTTACTGTAAGTGAGTATTATTTGTTCGCCCCATCTCTCCTTAATATAGAGAAGGACCTGCTTTTGTAATTCATCATTCATCTTTTATACCCCACTTCCGGTTTCGTTGCTATGGTTTCTTGTGTTACAAGTATAGGTGTATTAGCCGATACACCCACAGGGGTTCGAATCTCTGTTTTGACAATATTTTTCAAAATTCAAAATCTCGATTTTTGCTTTCATATACTGTTTATATACGATACTGTGAGCTCATATTCCAAATTTGAGCGAAATCGGTTAAGAAATAAAGATTTGGGATAAATATACCCGCTATTGATATAAAGACACAAGTAGGCCATGGGCCGAAAGCCGTAGCTTGTCTCTAAAGTGACTTTAGGTCCAAGTTTTTGGTGAAGGCAGAAACAATATATCAATTTAATCCTGAGTGTTTACTGCTTCCAAAAATGCAATGTTTCACCTAGGATACTTGTTCATTATGAAATTAAGGCATGTTGAAGTGATGAATCAGCAGTTTCGCAAAAGGTCTTCTTAGCCACGGAAAAACTGATTTTTTGACAAAAGTTTTTAATATATTTCCACATATTACATATCTGTTGAAAGAGAATATTTTGTTCTATCTAAATATTGTGATCCAACTGGGTTTCCTATTAAAAAAATGGGAAATTTCTGCAAAAAATGTTCTGAAAAAAAATTATTTTTCTCAAACCGTCCCATTTCGTTTATGATTTTAAAAAGAAAATTAAATTTTAGCCCTAATTCAATTCATAGTGTAAGAAACCGATGTAATTACAACAATGAGAAGTTGGAATTTTTAAACTACATAAATTTCCAAGAGAGCTAAATGAATTTTTATAACAGGGGTGAGAGTTTTTTCTGAGCAAAGGGAGGTAACTCTTGCAAGAATTTCTAATTTTTTTTAACATTTCTCATAGAATTTGCCATCAAGTAACAACTGATTCTTATTACAAACGTACGAAAACACATTATGGAATGATATGTTACAAAAATGTAGAAGAATGTAAATATAAATTTTTGATTTTTCCCCCTTTTTTCCCAATGGCATAAATATGTAAAAAAAACAAAATGCAAACATCAACTACAATAATGCAGCGATACAAAATTGTACATAAGAAATTAAAATTTTATTAAAGGTGTGTTAAGTCTGTTCGCTAAAGATACCCATTTTCTGTAGAAGTAGTTAAAGGTTTGAGCTTTTTTTAAAAATAAAAATATGAATGAAGATATCTTTGATTTAAAAAAAGGTTATAAAACAATTATGTTTTCCCCTTTACTTACTTCTTTGAATCCTTTGAATTTGATTCAAAAGAACGTATGTGTTTGGTAGGCCAGATAAATAGAGGATTCTTCAGTGTTTTCAGTATGATATGTTGCAGTTTATCTCTCAGCGAGACTGCCAGTATTTATTAAGTGGCGCAGATACGAGTGAAAAATATATATAAGATGAGATAAGTGACATTATACTGTAAATACAAAATATTCTATATATTATATGCTGTTGTGTTTTTAAAAAATGTGGTGTTTTAAAGTTAAAAAGTTAAAAACTTAGGGCGTTCTTGTGATATCATACGCTGACGTTGTTGATATTATTGTGGACATGATGTCATTCCCTGTGTGATATTTTCACTGTGTTGAGAACTGAGATCAAACTGCAGTGGTACTGGTGAGAACGTTTTCTCAAACAGATAAATAGAGAAATTCTGTCTTTTCTTGACCATAAAAATATATATAAAAAAATTATTTGCTTTATCAATGAAAACATACTGGTTACAAACTACAATTCTTACTACCCACAAATATCAAACCAAATAGTGTTATACCATCTGTCATGATTATGGATTGAACTAATGATATCAAACTATTAATTGACAACATACTTTCATCTCTCTCTTTTGCATGAGCGGGTATTGACCCCCCACCCCCTAGCTCCAGACAGCGAGCAACCGCTCCGTGACGTCACTAATATACTCGCTGCCATCAGAAGGTATTCGGGCGAGAAAGCTCCAACACAGCGCGTGCAGCCGTTGATTGCTGTCACGCTCCAATCATAAACTTCTAACTCGTAGGATTCGCAATACAGCTCCGTACAGCGACACAAGAAACGAGGCCGTCAAGCTAATATTGTTGTAGTTGTATTACGTTTTCAATCGCGTTATTGAAACAATTAAAGTTTTCGTTCAGTTGCCGAGGTCGTTAAACATTATATTTTTAACAATAAACATCAACAATACTTATATTCATACGCCTAACGTATAAAACATACCCTCGAACCGATTGCTTGGTATGTTGACTAAGCCTTTGGTTCTTAGCTATACGTGACGTCATATTCAATTGTTGTCAACTGGGTTGACAACAATGCCCCCGTGAAAGATGGCAGGGCCACTACCGTAGAGCCAATCGGAGGGAGAGCGCCCTGACTTGGAGGTTGCCCCCACCCCCTCTCAAAATTCCGGGATCCGCCACTGCTGACAATGTTATGACCTCAAAGTTGATGATGTAATGTTATGTTATGATGCCATAGTGCTGATGACGTCACAATGCTATTCTACTTCACTGAGCTCACTGACAAAGAAGCTAAAAGGCAGTGTTGTGTTTGAGATATGTTCATTCATTAAGATAAGATATCCCGGAGGAAATTTGTTTCATTGGCATGCTGGGGATATTTGTAACTTTAATCAAGTCCTGTTGATATATTTGATATCAGAAGACACATGGGTAAGATTCTCAATTGATGAGCAAAGCATTTAGAACAATGTTAAATTCTAATATATACTACCGTATATTTGTACGGTTACTGCCCTTCTAGAAAAAAAACTATTGAGCTTCTCTGTAATCAGACCTCATACACTTTTGATCAAGGTTCCAATGGACACGGAGATCTCACTATCACCTTTTATCGTCCAATATTATGTTCCGTAGTATCTTCAACATTGCCGTAGGAACCAGGGGATTTAAAGTAACCAACCAAATACTGAAGAGTTGCTTTAAGATATTATCACTTTTTTCAATGATAACTTTGATTTTGACTCAAATGTGTTACCAAGACTGATAGGTTCATTTTCAAAGCATAGCTAAAAACCTGTTAATTTTATTTTTCTGAAACTCTTTAGGTGTATTATCCATATGCCTTTTTTATTTTAAGATTTTAAAATCATTGATTTAGTTTCTATGGAAATGGTTTGGATTTGGACACAGGGACAGGTTCGTTTCCATATAAGAAATTTATAAAAAAAAAAAGGTTTATCTTTTATCTTTTTTAACCTAATATGTGTTATCCACCTTGTGAATTAGATCATTTCCGGAGCAGAACTGTTTGTGTTATCTTTTTGAAACTTAATTGGTGGTAATCAGTATTAAAGGTTGTATCTTATGACATGTTAATTGTTTTTAATATATAAGTATTGTGTTTTCATGGAAACGAACTGGACTTTTATTGAGGGATAGGTTTCTTTCATTTCCCAACACAAAAGGTCAATATACCTTTTTAAAAATATGGGCCTTTTATGTTTCAAAACTTTCAAATTTGATTTGTTTCCATGAAAAGAAGTGAGACCTGGAGCCATTTTGTGAGGGACCCATACTTTTGTTTCTACTGCTTCCAATGTTTATCTGCACGTCAGTTTTATAGTCAGTAGATAGGTAGATATATGCATAGAGTCAATATGAACACCCAACAAAATTCAACTTAGTATTTGCATATAAAATATAATCATGTAATCGTAATACATTGTTTGCTCAGGATTGTTTGTCATTTTTGAAGATATTACAGATATTGCTAAAGGTAAAAGTTTTTTTCTGTGTGTTTTTTCAAAAGGTGTGAATACTTTTTTTCTTCTTTTTCTTTCTTTCTTTTTTTTCTCTATTTTTTAAAATTTTTATTCCATTTCATTTCAAATACATAGAATATACATACAAAACAAAAATATACATGTCATCAGTCTATTGTTGTCAAAGATAAATAATAATAGGTGTCAGTAAAAGTTACCAGATTGATGTTAATGGCCACAAAATTGACTACCAATAAAGTGTTTTACATGCCATCATCAAAAATGTTTTCTACTCAAATACCAAATTAACTGTTAGTTATAGCCATGAAGACAGTTTTAAAATTAAAATTAAAAACAAATTCTCACTTGTGTACCATTTAATTTGGGCAAATGATCCATTTTCTCAACAGGAACCCGATATTGTAAGTAAAACGAAGGTTAAATGAAGGTAAACAAAAACCCTACACCCTATATCAAATAAAAAGAATAAAGGAACAATGTCAGCCATACTGCCGATCTAAGGAAGCGGCCCATTCAACTTCAGGTCAAAATGTACGCTAAGAATCGGTGACATTCACAAATAAACGCACGTACCAATCAACTATACATTTCTCCACAAACCCAGTTGATTTCAAACATATGTCACCCTTCAGATAACTTTAGTAGCTCTTCTAACTCGAAAATTGACCAAAAAACCTCTCCCCTGAACATTATTCTGCAGTATCACAGTGTTAATTATCAAAATTATGATTATTTTTCTGTGTTCCATCCAGAAGTAGCCACTGTTTAATATACCCATATATATGGCCCCTGGAAACTTCTGATATTGCCACAATTTGATCAGTTGAAGACTCACAAACAGACAGACACACAATCTATAATGGGGGCGGCCATCTTTGTTGTACCGGGCAGGCTGACCTAGCTGCTCTCTGATTGGTTGAAAATAGCATATTTCTCAAGGGCCTTCTATTACTGTTTATTAATTAATGAACAAGTGTTTTTGGTGAAACATTGAATATTTTGTGAAAAATAACCATTTTCTACAATATAAAGTAAAGTTTTCCCCTTCACCAAAAACTTGGACCTCAAATGAACAAAAACAGTCCTCGGCCCATGGCCTAAAGGGAGGACACTTGCTCTACGAACTTCTGATCGAAAACTGGACTGCCAAACTATTCTAACGTGCGGTTCGATCAATCTTTGCTTTCCTCATGAAATGAGGCATTGAACATATAGACAAGTATTTTGGCTTTCTGTGAATCCCAACCAATGTCTCCAACTTCACGCCACATTTGACCACTGACCCTCGCAATGACCCAACCCTCCTTTTTGTACATATATGTGGACGACATCGGGAAAACATCGGTTTTTCCGGAAATCACACACGTCTCTTCGCAATCGCTCGGAAATAGAAAACGCCTCCCATTGGTCAATTATGACGTCAGTTAACCACGCCCCTTACTCAAGGGAGATAACTGTTACCAGTTTGGCCAAGGCGAGTTCCGAATGATTTGCTCAGTTATTGTCTGCGAAACGGAAATATCGAATGAAATAATGAAATAAATCATTAGGTTTTCTAATTATTACCGTATTCGCCGTAATAGAAGCCCTGGGCGTTTAAAAAATCGTAAAAAGGGAGCATTCATTAAAAAAAAATATCTGTGGATGTCCAAAAGAAAAAGAAACATCGATTTTATTTCAGATTTTTAATCAAAATAAGTGTATCAAATAAATGTAAAGAAGAGTTAAATGAATTGTGGGACATCTTCCAAGAGAGTTGAGCAAGACATTTTCCATGGCGGTCGCATATAATGTGTAGTGACTGATCGTTACAGACATTCGACAGTCGCCGGGGGACTGGAAATACCATGTACCTTACACTTTACTGGACATAAGAGTGAAACATCAGTAAGGTAAGTCGATACAAAAGGGGGGCGTTTATTTTCCGCGAGTCAAAAATGGCTTAGGGGGGCGTTTATTAGGAGAGGGCGTTTATTAGGATGAATACGGTAGTTCGATAAATGTTAAACACATTTGACAAGCAATTATTTTTGTTTCACCGTAAAACGAATGCGGAAATATTGCAAATGTGGAATGACGAACATACAATGACCATCCTGCCGATTGATAGGCAACGATCATAAATAAATGTATCCGATCCTAATTACAAACTATATAACCACGTACACTTCCCATGAAAATAATATTTTTTATAAACATTGTGTCCGTTCACTGTCACGTTATTTGATCTCACTCTCAGTTCAATGATATTATGCCAACATTCACTTCCATTTCCATTGCAATTCTACGTTTATTCAGTAAAGTTTCATTTAGGAAATGCAATGGCGGATCCAGGAATTTGGAAGGGGGGGTGGGGGGGGGGGGGGGGGGGGGGGGGGGGGGGGGGGGGGGTTGCAGATCCGCCACTGAAAGAATCCCCAAATTTTTGCGTGAAGTTTTGAATTACAAAATCGTGATATTGAAAAGAATTATCGTTAGTGGGATACCAATAAAATAGTTAAAAACACCAGTGTTGACAAACATCTGTTTGTTTTTTCAATAGTTGGAAATGGATCAACAAGCAATAATTAGAAGCAGGGTACAAAGTTTATTTCATATATTTTTTTTTAAACCTGCATTACACTTCAATTATAATTGACTTATGTTCTAATTAAAAATACGTGTTTAAAAACGATTATCCATTTCTAATTTAATTTATCAAGCAAAATATATAACAAGTAGTTGGGGCAGTCAAGGGTGAATTGTTATGGGACCATATTTTCCCATGATTTATGGCATTGGTAAAACGGTTATATTGATATGTTTCAAATAAATGTAATATATACAGTAAAACTTGCATTAAATGAACTTAAAAGTAGAACGTATTCTTAAGGAATATTTCTGAATTCAATACATTGAATTTAAATACAAGAAAATTCTAGATCAGTTTATTTACATTTTCACTTCAACAAATCCCAAAACATGAAAATACATATGAATAAAGGCTGAAAACTGATAAACACAATAGCACTGGTAATTTGAAAAGTATAGTTGGACTGTTGAATTTTATAATAGAATCGACTGTAACAGAATATGATGTTTCTCTAAATCATAAATATGTACTGTTTTGGATTAAAATGACCAGTCATTATTACATTGATTGGAACGAGCATTGTTTCAAAGAGATTGTAATTTCAAAACATGACGTGTCCCAACTGTATTTTCTGGTTCACATTTATTCATATATTTTCTTCAAAAGTCCTGTTCAAGAATAAAAATTAATGATAATGAACCAAACATGATAAAACTTGTAGAAAACGTACCGCTGAAGAATAATATAAGATGAACAAAAAATAAGTGTGATGGACCTATTTTCTGAGTACTTTGATGCTGGAAGTTGAATATTTATGAAAAGTATTGGCAAAGGGAGATAACTCCTTACTGGGTAAATTGAAATATCAGTACATAATTCTTTTATATAAGGTTGCAGAGCAGTTAAAAGATGTACCATAAAACATAAACTATTTCACACAATCATAATACCATTACCTTTCTTTATTAGTATCCAAAAGTAATTTGATTTTTAATGTTTCTCACAACACATGAACAGTATTGGCAAAGGGAGATAACTCTTTACTAGAATTTAATTATTTTTATGGCATACTTATTTATGTAAGGTTATAGAGCAGATGATATTTTACCATAAAACACAAAGTATTTCACACAACCATAATACCACTACCTTTCTTTATTAGTATCAAAAGGTAATTTGATTTTTAATGTTTCTCACAACACACTGTTGATGAAAAATGGACCTAAGCTATTAAGTTCTGAGAGAGTAAACCTGACACATCGGAGATATGCGTGGACAGTTGCTACGAACTTTAACAATGATTCTTCATATGCATGTCGAATAAATACCTTAAATAATATCACTCACAACGAAAGAATGTCTAACTCTTAACATATACGTATGTCCGATATAAACACATCAAACTGGCAAAACATCATTAATAATATCCTCACACGTCATAATTGACCAATGGGAGACGTTTTCTATTTCCGAGCGATTGCGAAGAGACGTGTATGATTTCCGGAAAAACCGATGTTTTCCCGATGTCGTCCACATATATGTACAAAAAGGAGGGTTGGGTCATTGCGAGGGTCAGTGGTCAAATGTGGCGTGAAGTTGGAGACATTGGTTGGGATTCACAGAAAGCCAAAATACTTGCCTATATGTTCAATGCCTCATTTCATGAGGAAAGCAAAGATTGATCGAACCGCACGTTAGAATAGTTTGGCAGTCCAGTTTTCGATCAGAAGTTCGTAGAGCAAGTGTCCTCCCTTGTGTCTTTATATCAATAGCGGGTATATTTATCCCAAATCTTTATTTCTTAACCGATTTCGCTCAAATTTGGAATATGAGCTCACAGTATCGTATATAAACAGTATATGAAAGCAAAAATCGAGATTTTGAATTTTGAAAAATATTGTCAAAACAGAGATTCGAACCCCTGTGGATACACCTATACTTTTTCTGATATACCTACACCTTTTCTGAAATACCTACACTTTTTTCTGATATACTTACAGTTTTCTTATAAACCTTCACTTTTTAACAACTGAGAAAATCAATGGAGTGAATTTTCTAAAGTTTCCAAATCTAAGTGATGATACTTTTCGAATTCTAGGTAAAAAAATTAAAATGTGTTTCGACTACGTTTTTTTTAGATTCATTTAGGTTTCAGATAAGCTATCTCATATGTTGTAATAAGTAATATGCTATGTTGTTCTGAATTTTAAAGAAAATACTAAAAAATGCTTAAATATAGACCCCTAGACAACGTTTCATGAAAGACTTCAAAAGAAACGTTATTGTTCTTGAAATTGTGCATGCGTAAATGCAAATAAATATGTGAATACTACAGTTAATTAAGCAGTTGTGATCCTTTGAAATTGGATGAAAATGACGATTTTTCACACGTAAACTATGACAGATACATGCTTGAACGATATTGCCCTAAATAAATGAGATCTCTACTTCAAAATGAGCTATTAAAACATAATGGTATCATCAGTGGTTTAGGATAAAAAATTCTCCGAAACCAATACCCCTCGAAAATTATCAAAATCACAAAAATTTACTTTCTTCGGAAAATGTCGAAATTGTGCCGTAACTATCAGCTTTTATATGATAATACTATTTTAATTAATAAGCTTGATATAAGGAAGTTTGCAATAAATAACTGTGACATTTGGTCATGCCCCTTTGAACATGAAGTCCATAAAAGCCCATTTAAAAAAATACGATTTTCCAGGTCCGATTACGAAAGTTCAAGGGCAAAATTCCAAATTCGGGCATAGAAACGTTTGTGATTTTCAAAGACGCGTACCCTCAAAACTGCAAAATAGCAAAAAATCTATTATTTCGGCCGAAAACAAATATTATTATTGCCCATATTTTGGTGAAGGTTTTGTGAAATTATCTTGCATAGTTTTCGAGCTATTGAGGTTTGAAAATTAGACTTCAAGGACAGATACCTCGAAAGAAAATAAAAAATCCGCGAACGTATAGGGCTAGGGTATGTGACAGGCTATAACCCCTGAACATTTCATGGAAATCGGCTCAGCCGTTACGTCACAGTGAGGCGCACCAAAACCATACAAATAATAAGAAAAAAGGCCATAGTAATAACAATATGTCTTCCAGACTTTCGTCTTGAAGACCTAATTAGGATTGACAACTGAAAACTGTAGAGAGTTTAAACATCTGTTTGACAAAACACATGCATATAAAAACATGTGTTTACAAAATCTAGAATTTGTAATCCCCATTGGCAAAGGTGTTTGAAAACAACATTCTAGCTCTGTAGAGCAAGTGTTCTCACAGAGGAAGATAGCAACACGAAATAGATCAGAGGCAGACGGACGGCTGTTTGCGGTAATTTCATACTTATGGCGGAAACAACTGTAGAGAGTTTTAACATCTATTTGACAAAACACATGCATATTTTACATTCCACAGAATTTGACCATCTTATTGTGCTATCGTATCGATCATATCGAAAATAAATATGAGGACTAAAATCTCTCTTCTCTGTGTACTAACCAGCTTTGAACTCTTCTCAATGTTGTTGATGTAGTGAAGTTCTCCAGCATTTGTTTGCAGCGCTCGGCAAGATTGGGATGTGCGTTTCTTAAAGAAATATATAAATAAATGAATAATTAATTAATTAAGAAGAATGATTTTTTTCAGACGTGAGTGATCGTTTTGCCGGGTCAGTTATAACTGTTATTAAATGTGTTGGCAATAGTGTGGACAATCATAATTTGTAAGTAGTTCTATACAGTCTGATCTAAATCGAACCTGTTCCGAAGAATGAAATCTGCAAAATAGTACATATCGGGATATGAACTTGTTCTATAGATTCCCCGCCACAAGTCTGAGGACAACATGTATATAGGCGCGTGTTCAATACCCGTTTAGCACAGACAAAGCCCAGTCAAATAGCTGATCAATCACATCATACTTTTCAATCGGTCGCCATTTTAAAATCATTCGGAACAGACGAAATGATAGCTGTTTGGAGTTATCTGCCCCTGGCTTCTCCCCCCGAAACGCTTTATTGGAGATATTGTTATTGGTTAACGGAATTGCGCCATAACAGTCATGCAATCATATGGGCTGTTATCAGACGGTTTTGCAAGGAAACCTCAGAACGACATGAGTTCGTATTCGATAAATGTACCATTTTGCATCTTTTATTCCTCAGAAAAGTGCTTATTTTAATCAGACTGCAGTAATATGTGTTTGATTATGACATTACATAACATCTGATCTAAAATAACAAAATGTAATTCAAATCCGTAAATCTTACACTTGTATTCCAGGTTGACGGTGAGGATGAGTTAAATTTTAAGAAACAGACCATCTTCTGTTCTGAATCGTTTGATGGGGTTGAACAGGAACAATCTCTGTTACAGAGGAATGTACACAGCCTGATTCCAAACGGACCAGCACTTGGCACTTGGTACGCAGTACAGATACATAGGAAGTCTTGAAATAAAAACATGCTTACTGGAAAGATATGGAATTTTTCTGAAACTATTTCTCAGAATGATTCTTTCGTATGGTCACAGATGTAGGAATGTAAACACTGGACGTTGTAAATCTACTTATGCTGATAATTCTAAACAACAACCGTCAATGCATCCTAAAACCAAATTTCTCAAAATAAATGAAAGAACACCACGAATCAAAGAGTGTCAGTTATTTCAATCGATGATTTAAATATGCAATCTTAATGTATACCAATATCTAGCTACATAATATTATATAACTTGTCTTGCTTCATCAATATTTTGCATGCCATGTGATACCAATGCAATTCAGGAATGCAATAAAATGCAAATTCACTGTATCTTACATGTTATCTTGATCAGAGTGGAATGTTAAATTCTCAGTCAAATCAATGGGTTATTTTAGATATCCTGAATTGTTACATGACGACGGTGTATCCTTGAATCTGATTGATTTCCCTATGTTGAATGACAATGAAAACCTGCATATTGGCTAGGACTGATACCCACTGCACCAGTCAAAAGCGCTGTACCAAGTCGTTCTTTCTGAAATAAAGTGCTATCACAAAAAAGATAAATAAGTGTTACCCATGGCTAAATAAAGAAATGCAGTACTACTGCCATGGTAAGTGAAGCTTATCCTATTCTGAAATATCTGGCGCCATTCCTTTATTTTCTTCATCCTGTTGTGTTTGGTGAGTGGTATGTATTGTGTACATGACTTAACGACACCAGACACCGTATAGTGATCTTGCTGTCTGATATACCCTGTGGTACGAATTTTCATTATTATCCATATACATTATTGTAGTTTTAGAAAATTTAGACTCATTTATGTTAATTGAATGTAATAATGATTTTCCAAGAGCCTGAAGTTGCAATGCCCTGTATGGTATCGTGAACGCTCATAGTTGGTTCAGAGGAAAGCGTTTGAGTTCTTTATTGGCTGTTTGACACTGAGAATGACGTGTAGTTATACCATTGGATGATGATGATGATGAGTTTGTTCGACTCTATCCTAAGCTGTCCTTGGCAAATGTTTTTTCTTGCATAATTACTCCAAGTATAATAAGATGCTTGACAGGAAATGTAATCTTTGTTGACATTTTTTGAGAACATCATCAGTATTAGCATTCCAGTTCAATTTACTATCTATAATTGTGCCAAGATACTTATAGTCATTTGCAATCTCCACATTGTCACCATGGATGTTTCAACCTTTCGAGTTCTTCTACATCTTAAACCATGACATAAATTATAGCAGACTCTTGACATATATTTATTATGCAATGTTATCTAGAAAGTGTATTACAAAAGCAAATAATGATGTGTAAAATATCTACATATGAATCTACTAGAGGTCTATGGCATTTTAAGTACTGAAATAAATATTGAATGATTGAAATACTCCCCCTTTTTGTTGGCTGTTTGGTCAAGAGGTATGTGCATTCACATGAATACTGTAATGTCTTTGTGTATAACTATCATACAGCTGTATTGAAACAAAGGGTAAATGTGGTAAACTCAACTTTTACACTGAACCACTCAGACAATATATCTCAACTGAATTCAATCAAATGTTTTTCTCAATCAAAAAAGGAGACTTAAATGGACAATTTTGGCAATTGTTAAAGTAGCTACTTGCATCGTGTAAATCTAAAAAGTGAACACATTAGTTCATCTTTGATGCAGCTATTACAGCGACTTGCGTGAGTGACACATCAGTACAGTATCAAAATCATGAATATGAAAAGAACAAAGTAACTCGAACCGCACCCTATTGATACTTAGTTTAAGCTATTGTTGGGTAAGGAAAAGTTCCATTGGTTGTCAACTTCTGTATTGCTATGGATGCATCGTTTCGGCGTACATACTAACACCGTTTTCAAGCAAATGATAAATTACTTATTCTGATGTGTACACTGAAAGTATTTGCAGGTATCTCATATATTAAAGAAGCACCCAGTATATATATAAAAAATATAAACAGTATTTTTCCAATTTTAGGATATTACATTGTAGTTCGAATTCACTATCACATATTAAGCTCTTCAGCGAAATGTTTTCAAAGAAATAAAATGTTGTCATATTTTGATTGATTCATATTCAAGGAATATATGAAACGAATTATTGATTCACATCAAAGGCGACATACATGTGTATGATAACCCCTTCATTAAACCAACAAATCGCATCCCTCTTTGCAATCAATGCTTTCCTTTAACCTCAAAGCTATAGAATTATTTCTCGCTGAGTAAATACCACAATTCCATCAATTGTACAAAATCCATTTCCTATTATATCTAATTCATTTTCCATTCCCAGATAATTGAGTTATTTGTTTCCTGATTCTTCAACGAATAAGTGTATTCTTCAGCAGTTCCCGACTGTGCTAAGATTTTAGGAATATGAGGAATTAAGAAACATAACAGTTTTGATTTTGGAAACCCAATATTAAAATCTGAAATAATAAGATGACATTACGCTACATTAGAAACAAAGCCAATATTTTTGAGTGACCAATACGTTATTGAAACATTGAACATAAAATAAAGACTAGACAAAACGACCTTTGACATTTTAATTTTGAGGAAATGTCCTCTCTTGAGTTTTAGTTTTGAGGATATTGCCGTTACTGACGTATATATATATAATGTAATTATTTTGTGGTTGTTAGATAGGATAATTTCAGAGTGCAGTTTCTTCTGTTCCATGCAATCTTATTTAGCGTTTCCAATTCGATGCTTTTAGTCTAAAAATGTTATTTCAGACGACCATGGGTTCAGACAAAACGTTCATAATGGTAAATATGTTTCTGAAATGATATGATATTGATTTATTTTTATATTTTTATCCATAACACACTTTTGTTATCCATAACACTGTTATGGAGAAAGAAATATTATGTTATGTATAAAGAATGACACGATGGAATTATCTTGAAGGGAAAGCACAAGGATAGCTAAGTAGGGGTCTTTTATGCAGTGGATCTTAATACTCGTTTGCGGAAAGACAACATTTGGCCTGGATGAATGCTATATACAATGCAGTATATTATTCAATTGGGCACACTTGTATTGGTGTAACACAACTAAATGATTAAGTTTATATCGAATCTGATGATAAATGAGACTTATGCCTAAATGTCTAGATATCAAGATAATATAGTGATGTGTATGGACACTTTGAAAAATACTTAGAACTGTTACTGGTCAAATGTTTGTGGGCGTCATTGTAATAAAAAGCGTAAAAGTAAATCATCTGTTAACTTGGTTCCTCCGTGGTCCTCCACACAACTCTTTAGATACATGACGTTCAAGATAGCATAGATTAAGCGTTGGCTATAATCATTCAAATTTACTTTACATCCATCAATATATACCAATGACCTATAACTAACACTGCATCATCAATATGTACCTATATGATCTATACATTATCAATACGAGCACATAGACCGTCACTTAATTTAATATAACGAAATAAACTGTTTCCAGTACATGATCGCCTTTATGTAACATTATCATGTTAAAGCTGTCAAAGCAACATTTGCCCTTTTCGTCATGTCTCATCTTTAGATTACTATTCACACATTGTATATTTCACGCTTCATTCAGGGAAACAAGTTTTCAATTTGTAATAATCATGTAGGCTACATTTCGTCGACTCTTACGATTTGTATAATTTCTAAAATGCCTTTAAGATACACAGGATTAAAATGTTAGGTTTGCATCTTTGGACTTGTCTTTCGAGACAAAATGTTTCAAGTCTATATGTTTTCATGTTGGGCACACATCCCCTTACATAATAGGTACGTTATCAGATCTAACATGTCTAAAATCTGAACTTATCTTGTCAAAATCAAGTTTTCATTTCTGAAGTATTGTCTCGGGAAATTCGGTTTTTAGAAAAAGTCTGTCTATTCTTTCGAATAGTGAAATTCTATTACTGAATTCATCCCAGAGGCAAAGTTTTGACATATCAATTAGGAAACACAGAGAGTGTGAAATTAAGGTCTATGCCTTATACAAGAGACAGTGTATTGGTGTAAGGTTATATAAAAAGTAATAGTGTTCGCTTGAAGTAAATGTAGTTTCTCGTCACTTCGAGTTCTTCTTCGATAAAATATTGTTTAAATTTTGAAAATCAATACACCATTTGACCAACACGTACACTGAACTATCTCTAAATCAACGAAAAATCAAATGCTCACATCCCTTCAAATGAAAATGGGTGAGCTATACATTGATAAGTAGCCTTGAATTAAATAAATATGAAATTGGTCGCCTTCCTGAAATGTATAATATCTTAAATAATTTCATAAATATATGTTCATTTACTTTCAATTGAGGATCAAGAAATTTAAGTTATTAATGGGAAATGTATGATCAAATTCAAAATATATTCTGAGACTTTTTCTCTGTATAGCAAACGGAATCCTTATGTACCTTCAATCATGGCATAAAGATGGATGGGTGGGTTGACAGCGCTCTACCCAAACTCCCTCATATACTTCGTCTCAGGATATAAAATTGGTAATGAGGTTGTTCACTATAAGCATCAAAACATGCGTGTACTAGCACATGGTGAATGTCATGCTGCATAAACGAGCTAATCCGTTAATCTGAACGGTTTATGTCTCAAATAGGGTAAAATAAACAACTTGATAGACTTCAAATGTCATCTACATTGACGCGTTTATAAGAGTGTAACTGAACTGGTGTTGATGCATTGTTATTGTAATGAATAACAGATGGAAGAATCATTTATCAATTTGTTCAAATAAACGATTTTCTTATGGTTTGTCTATTTTGTTTTTCATACAGAAATTTCTATCGGATACATTTGCTCGGATATGAAATATATATATACTTTTTTTATTTTCAAACATCTCCATGTTATAATGAGACGTTCGAAATTTTTCATTTGGTTCGATTCTAAGACTGATCAATTATGCTCCATCAATATCTAATAACAGATATCTATTGACTTCAAAGGAAGATGCAATAATTCATTTCCGAAACCCACAAATCCCATTTCATTTCGAAACTCAAAGCTTTCAATGAATTATTTCTCACCGAGTAAATACCACAGATCAATCCATGACACAAAATCCATTTTCCATCATATCTAATCTATTTTTCATTTCAGATAATTGAGTTATTTGTTCTCTGATTCCTTCATCTTCAATGGATCAAGTGTATTCCCCATCAGCTCCGGGCGATGAGATTGTATGAGAGAAGTATGAGGATTAAACATAAAGGATCGTTCTGATATCATATATGAAGTTTACGGCAAAACTGGAATTTTAATTAGGAATAATGAAGTTGGTAAAGTTTTGTTTAAAGGTAGAAAACGACCGGGCAAAAGAAAGTACTCACTTCTGTTGATTTTATCATATGTATGATTTCAATTGCAAATATCTCAAGTTTTCCAAGTCATAATCTAACCTGATTTTGCACACATTTACAACATGGTAGGGGCCATGTTGGTGTAAATTTCATTTCTTACCCCTGTCTTCATTAAACAAAGATATTAACTAAACTTTAACCAAAGTCACCAATTTATTCATTCAAACTACTGCAGATAAGTATATTATTGTATCGTGCCATTGTCAAATATATCTGATGTCTTTTAAATATTGAATATCTTTTGCCCAGTAGTTTATAAACATTTAAAATCTTATTTGAAAATTATCATAAAACGTTCCTGAATGGTTGCCGTCAATTATCATCTCAATTGTTTATATACGAGTTCCTCAACCCAGCTTTGGGCCAATCAGTCTGTAAGCTAACATCACTTATATCTAGCGAGGATGTCATCTCAATGATGTCAGAATGCACTAAATTAAACATTAACACATTTTATCGCCATGGACTTCGGGTAGCATTGTCCTTGAGATTTAAGTGTTTATTAAATGTTAGCTAGATTTAAAGGCGCTGTAGCACGTTCTGCTTACTGAAATAAAGTGCTCTCCCAAAAAGACAAATAAGTGTTACCAATGACTGAATACACTTCCTGAATCAATAAAACGAATGTACATGGTTCCGTAAAGCCAGGCCATGAGAATCTGTTTCTCATCGAGTGGCCATTTTTAATGTGTTCACATTAAAATGGTCGCTCGAAGGTTCAAATGATTTGACTGATGTAGCGATACCTAAACACTCAGAGTAGTGTTTTTGATATGGTACAATGATTCATCTTGTTGTTTGAACTCTCAACATCGCATATGACCAACAAATCTACTTTTCACACTAAAGAGTTCCAAAAAATGCCGCCTTATACGTCACTGCATGTTCTACCAATACCGATAACCGTTTTCTAGGGATACGTTATCGGGTCATATAATGAACTGTTTTACCCTCTGATGAAACAATACATTATAAACTCACGGGTAAAAGAAACTATACCAACATTGTTTTGTTGTTATCAACATTATCAGATATGTCACATAAATAATGTGATACTCGTTTTAAAGACAATTTAACTGACCATGTTTTGATCGAAATTTTGAAAAAGTTGCACGTACGGTTAATGCAGTAGAATACAATGAATGGCACTGGGGGTAAATGTCAATTTGCAATAATAAAGAAATCATTTTAGAGCCTACAGAGAACGGTTTTATTCAGAAAGGGAACACTAGAAAACTGTCAATATCTGGTATGGCCTCCGTTGCTTTGAATAAGGCCTGCACACGTCGACACACAGAATTTGCAAGGAGCCTGATGACGTCATTAGGGATGGCTTGCCATTCTTCCATAAGTGCCTGGGTACGTTTGCCGATTTGATGGAGGTGGATTTCTCTGCCTTATTTGCCTGTTGAAAGGATCACACAAGTGTTTAATCGGTGATAAATCTGATGATCACTCTTGCCATTGCAAAATGTTGACGTTGTTTAACGTTAGGAAGTCTCTAGGTACCCTGGCTATGTGGGGGTTAGCATTGTCTTGTTTGAGGGTTACTCTTGGACTTTTCAGGAGGTAAGGGAGGACTATAGGACGTAAAACGGTGTCGATGTAGCCTTTGGCATTCTTATAACGGTCAAAGACAACCAGTTCTGTTGTGTGGTCCCTTGACGCTACCGCCGCCGAATGGCACAGCGTCCTGGACACAACACGGGGCCATTCTCTCTCCTCTCCGACGATAAACACGCTCTCGGCCATTAGCTTTGTGTTGCTTGAACCTGCTTTCGTCTTTAAACAAAATTTGTTGCCAGTTTATGTTCTGCCACCGCTGTACCATTCTTGCCCATTGGTGACGGTAACGTCGGTCACCTCGGTCACCTCGACTTAGCATCATCCCGCGAAAGGGCCGTTACGCTCTAATGCCATGTCTGACCACTGTCTTTCTGCTGATAACACGGCGTAACGCTATTGCTGCTGATGACGTCACTGTGACGAAATGATTGCGTAGGTGAATCTCACGGATGTAGTGGTCATCGTTTGAGCTTGTGACCCTGGATCTTCCACTTCTTGGCCGGTCTTGGGTCCCACCTGTCTGTGCCATTCGTGTCGGCAGTCTACTTATCGTAGTGCGGGTGCAGTTGAAGATACGAGCAACATGGTCGTGACGTGCTCCCAACTGCAACACACCAATCGCTCTCTCTCGTCCCTCTGTGGTAAGTTTCGGATTGTCATTTGTTGTGTTCGTTACGACTGAGGTCCAAAGCATGCAGATTCGTGGTTTTTATACAGTTTGGTACCATATTAACGTGATGCACGTGCATACCATTTTGCTCGAAAAACGTGTGACAAAGTCCATATTTGGTTAGAAGTATGAATTTTTTCTCGGTAATTATGAAGTTGCGTTGTTGTGACATAGTTTGATAATAAAAACTCGATTTGAAAAACTAGTTTCAACTTTTGAAAACATAAAATATTTTGGTATAGTTTCTTTTGCCCCTGAGTTTATAAACTTTAATAATAAATGACAAACATGAGAAAATATAATATGCCACGGCGCCTTTACCGTCGATACAGTATCTTGGTAATGCTCTACCTATCAGTTCTGTGATATTCTCACGTGTTCAATGTTTGATAACGGATCTATACCGAAACGTCCCCATATGGAATAAAGAATTTGAACATCCAAAAACCATCCTTGTCTTTCCATTCTCATTGTCATGGCATATTTGTTGAAATGTTACATACAATGTTTTTTTTCAATGTGGAGTAGTTTCGTATTCCATACAGTGGTAAATATGGTTAGAAAGGTGATATATGTGATGTTACAATACTCAACACATTCATACCTGCTGGACGTCTTCGGGTTGTAAGCCATACTTATTATGAGTATTAGTAGTTTAATATTGCCGACATTAGACGTAAATGAATGCATATAACATTGTAGTAATTATAACATAAATAGAGATTATTACCCGAGGAAGTGTGTCGTATGACTTTTACGAAACGAGTGTGAATTTGTGTATTGCCCGAGCGAGAGCGAGGGTTATACATACATTTGCACGAGTTTCGTTAAAGTCATAGATACACTTTCGAGTGTAATAATTTCTTTATTACCCATTTTATTCCATTTGAATCGCGTAAATTTAGTCAGTAAACCACCCACTTCTCTTGCGACGTCACTGTAGTTTGATGACGTAACAGGCGAGAAGTCGCGGTGAAACAATGGTTGCTAGGCTAACGTGGTATGTGCAGATGTGCACATGTGCTCATATCACTAATATTAACTCGGTTATTTTCAACCATATGGGTAATAATACCAGTAACTGTACAATGTAAAAAACAAACAAAAATATACCTCGAATACATGTCATATGACCTCAATTACTAATCAAAGGTTCTGTTAAGTATTGCCGACATGGGTAACTGTTTTTAGAACAGTTGTAAATCTGATATTAACATGACATTGAAAACTCGTTGTTAAAATCCTTGGAATGTTGTTGATGCTGAAACTTTGTAAGTCCTTCAAACTTTATTCAAACAAACAGTTTTATAGTCAGCACAGAAGTATTTACGTTGGGACTGACAATATGTGTGTTTCACTTTTAAAGAATTTCCCCTCATTGAGCTTAATGTCAAATCCGATGTTTCAAGCTTCTGTTGACATGCTAAGAGTTTTGAGAAGAATTTAAACCTAAACATTAATTGAGGTTGTTCGATATTCTCTAGAAACTAAAATCATCTGGGCTGAGTTTTGTCGTTACTAAGACTCAATATCCTACTTGCATTACGCTCCTACTTGTTATAGTGCTTCTCTTTGTGTATAGATTTATGTAAACATGAAACAAATATAGCTCAAAGCTTAATTACCTGTTGAAATGAATCTTGTTTCTAGATGTCTTCTTAATTGGTCATTATCATCCATTTGATGAAGAAACTGATATTTGCATGACACTGATTTACAGGTAAATTCAACAAAATGAAGATGTGAATTGATTTTCTGAAAATCACATCATTCTGTGAAAAACGGTTCAAACACGATATAACATTTTATAACATTAAAACACGCTGGTCACAAAAGGAACCTGAACGTTATATGGAGTTTACATCCTTCAAGTTATTTAAGTAATGAAAGGAAACTTGATAGCCAGGAAGACCATAGATAAACAAATCTTATAGACACGTCCCCTCCTGCTTATACGTTTATTGTCAACTTGATATACTTGGCTGACAACTTCTGCATATCTGGATCACCAACTTCCAAACGCAAAGCAAAACTCTTGCCAGTCTCCATTACTGGCTGATTTAAGCCTTGCAGTATTTCCCTCGCTTTGCCGTACCAAGATAGTGGATCGCTGCACCTGAAATGCATTTTCGGAATGATTTCCCAGAGATTTTAAGGAAATACGGAAAGGCCTAAATCAGCCAGTAATGGAGACTGGCAAGAGTTGTGCCTTGCATTGGGAAGTTGCTGGATCGCTTGTAACTTTCGAGTGATAAAACCTGACATTATAATATAATTAAAGTGTCATTAACAGTTTTGTTTGATATGCCAATCAGTAAATGTATTAACTGTTGATGAACTTATCACTTGAATGCTAATAGTTACAACACGTAACAGGTGTTTTTGTAACAATTAAAACTGCGACATGTTCAGCAGTCAAACGTACTTTGGAAACTTATTCAAAGGGTGTGAAGTCTGGACAATGTAAATATAATTTCGGCATTTGCCCATAAGACCGATGCTCGAGTTTCCTTGACATTATTAATTGTCATGTATTTGGGATTTGGGGAAAATATCAAGCCGAGTGAGAAAGGTATTAATTAAATCACGTAGTAAAATTAAAAAGTACCATTTAAAAAGTAAATTGAAGTAGAATGTGATCATGAACAGATGTCACCTTGGTGTACATTTTTATGTATCATACTATTTATAAGAGAGGAAATCAATTTTATTTCTAGGATATAAGTACATTGATGGATACGAACCAGCACCTTCCGAAAAGGACACTTGCATCACTGTATCAAGGTTTCCACACAGTCACGAGATACATGCTTTGAGAAGAACACTTGCATTGGACGACGGTGCTGGGCCAATAATAAATGAGTTCTCCTGAGATTTGCTGGACGAGAATCGAATCATGCACTTTCCGTTTAATGGGTTTGGTCCTCCTGACCTTTAACCGAAGTAAAACAATTATCTTCCTGGTACTTCATCGCTTCGTCTCAGTTCCTTTCTTACATTGACAATTGATCCTGCCAAGTATATTAGCACATGGTTTTGGTTCATTACAGTTGGAAACACCAGGACAGTGGAAAGCATTACTTCATTGACTGTGGATGTGTGGATAGTGGGAAACTTTCCATTCTCCCCCTACAAATCTTACTCAATTCAATTTCTAGCAAAGTAACGTCTGTTGAACAGTTGTTGCAAATTGACCACATTCATGGCTGGAAATAGAGAATCCTGATTGGTAGCATTCAAAGATTATAAATCAGCGTCGCCGCTTTAAACCAGATGACCTTTGCCAATGACAAGACATAAGTATGTTTCAGAGTAGTACCTCGCACCTTAATGCTTATAAAACAATTCTACTCTTCAAATATTGTTGTCCCGAGCCGTTTTGGCGTCACTGCCTTATCCAATCGTTTAAAAGAATTATTACATGGAATAAGTAATTTCTTTCCATCAACAGCAGACTCATTTGGCGTCAGAACAACCACACATACTCGAGTGTCTTCTTATTATGCAGGAATACAGCCTTGCGCCTTTTGCGACTGGAATGTGTTTTTTAATATTACAAAGGATGACTGACATATAAATGTTCAATTAAAAATGTGACTAGAACACTACTTTATAAGAGTGAAATACGGCAATTACGAGTGTACATATGTATGTCACAGAGTGAAGTAACGTGTTGTTCCAGTTATACTCGCAGAAATAACGTTTTAAATCATATGTCATCAGGATGATGATAATCGTGACTACGACTGGTTCTCTATTATGAAATTAATGGTGTTAAAGAACACGTTCAGTGTTTGGGATATATGATAACAAAAATATGTGACGTTTTCTGTCAACTGATTGTCGTTTATCCCGTGGAAGTGGAAATCGTATAATTATTATATGTAAACTCTTGGCAGCGTGAATATGTAAATTTCTTCTTCACTCGACTAGACATATATGGTATTCGAATAGGAATGCCAAATATTCTCAATTTCTGTTCTAATTGAAATTTATCTTAAAGGATACATAGCCCTGTTTTCATTTCTTCATCAATTACAATTACAAAAACAACAGATTTGATTTACCACAGTATACTTCTTATGTCGGCCATACAACATTTTAGAAGACATTTTGCCAAAAGGTATACAGCAAAAGCATGTTATTGCGATCTTTGCTGTTATTACATTTGCCAGAATCTGAGGTGAGGTGAGGTGATTTTTGGTTTAACGCCGCTTTCAAGAGTATTTCACTTACTTCGCGGGTGCTAGTATTATGGCAGGGAGAAAGCCCGTAACGCCATGTGGCTATGCATTGCGGTGGGTACTACGCTGAAATCTGAAACATGCAAGGACATCGTTATCAATAAAAGGCAACTGAATGTATTGATGTAGATAGGCTGTTGATAGACAAGGCGTCAGACTTGTACCACGCTCCAATGGATTGGGGTTCTAATATAGCACTGGGTGCCTTGGACATTATCATATACATGGAAAACGTGATTGGAACATGTTTTCTTTTATACAGAATTGAAAATGGTTTTAAAAACTGGTAACTCTATTTCCTCTCCAGGGCACTCGAGCTTGTTCTAAATTGTCTAGGGATATGGTCTGTATTACCGTTGTCACGTTGTTCTACAATGCCTTCCTTTCCCGGACTTTCTTTGATTAATAATCATGCCATGTCATCTTCATTTTTGATGCGTGAAAATTGGTTATTCTTTCAATATTTTCTCGCCTTTTGTCATTTATGATATCCATGCTGTATATCATTCTCTTCAGATGAAGGATCGGAAATCTGAAGGGAGTAACCTCTGTGGGTAGAGAATGGTTGTATATATGCTGTACCTACTATTCGATCTAGACAGACTGGACAGAGACCAACCGAACATATTATTCATACAAGAGTATGTTTGTAACTTCTCGCAGTTGACGCCACTTGCAAATCGTGACCGTAATTGTTGCCACGAAGCTAATCTGACCTGTCTAAATAAGTAAAGAGCTTTATTATATTTAGATAGATGGGACTATACGTGTCGGCCCAATAACTGTTCAAGTTCACACTTGTAACAGACTGCCTCGACCCAAACCACTTTGAAATCAAATAAAAACACACTGGTACCCCAGACCAATTATTCGAAGACAATAGTGTACGGGTCGTACACTGGGGGAAGAAACCTAAAAACAGTATCCATTTAGTACACATATAGCCATCACGTTTGTATTTTCCAAGCGAGAGGAAAGAATGCATATATTGTTTATTCATACATGAGTGGTGTAGACATACTATAGAAAATGGACACGAACATAATATTCTATTTTAAGTCGTATTGATAAAATTGAGGGAAAATTCGAAAAACATCAGCTTCCAAGAAAAGACTCGCTACCACCGGCGTCTCATTCGAACAATACCTCTTGTACGAAACGAGGTGAAGTGATTATTCAAGATTATTTCACTTATATCATGGCTGCTAGTATTATGGCAGGGAGAAAGCCCGCAACGCTATTGTGGCTATGCATTGCGGTGAAACCGACTACAACTAGTGAACCATGGGTGGTACTGCGCTGAAATTGAGTGTAGCATTGCACTCAAACCTTACTGCATGTATAAATGTTCTCTACAGCAGACAAAATTGCCGAGTCTGGCGGGATTCGAACCCTTGACTTCTTGGTCCGAAGCCGAACGCGCTAGCCTCTGCGCTAGAAGAAACGAAGCGCATAGCAGTGGTAATGACGTCACGCCACAGTGACGAAGTAATATTGTGTCCTATGCAAAAGAATGAACATATATAAAACCTCGATACGATTGCCCTCGTTATTAATACATTGTGTAAGTATCCGAAAAAGTGGTAACATATCACTGAGCATTAAAGGATACGATATGCAAAATTCAATTCTCCTTGCTTATGAAATTTGAAATGAAATACACTTCTTATCTTAGGGGTGCAGAATCGCACAGTTGCGTGAAAATTTAAGTAGAAAGTTCCCTCATTAGCAAAACGTTAATTTGTATATTTCAAAATTACTCCTGTAACTGCAATGTGTTATCCAATTACCAGTGAAGTGTTACTAAACTTGGAATTCCAGAAAACGTGAAGTACCTTATGCAGGTTACATTTATTCAGAGACAAACAAACAAAACATCAACATATAAATAGAAAAGTACAAAAATATACATGTGTACATTTAATATCACAGTCACTCATTGCAGATCTCTATTTATACTTACAGTCAACACACAGACGAATATAGGGTTCCTAGTACATTGCGGTGCTTGATATTCACATGAACAGTTGTACACACATGCATATACATGTACACACGTGTAAATACAATGTACATACATGCACATCCATCGATACACTTATACCATTGCTAACATTCAGTTGCATAGAATATTTTTACAAGAACAATAAAGAGCTGTTTTCATACCACTTCTATATGTATATTTGGTAAACTTCTTTTCACAACTATAGATATTAATGATAATAAACACGGCATTGAGTATGTAATCATCAAAGCATTTTTTGGCCTAGCTAACACTTCTTCTGTTTAAAGCTTCTATGTATATTTCAACTCTCTGATAAATATTTGAGCAAATATCCAGAAAAGAGTTATAGATGACTCACTCTCTGACTCACCAGAATGTCTATGTCAGCAAATTTGAAGTTGAATATTCCGAGTTACTGCTCTTTAAATCCTGGATGCGGTAATCATTGCAAGAAAGTCTATTATCTCTCTGAGTATGAATGATTACGTTACGAGATTATTAATCTTGAGAATAACCAACTGTAAGTCTATGTTTCTCGTTGCAGGCTTCTCTCAAATTATGTAAATATTTAGCTCCATTGTTATCTTGAGTGAGGGTAACACTCGCTGTACCTCGTCTTTCTCTCTGATCACTGTGTATTAATGATTTCCATCAATATAACTAAGCACGTGGAAATGTTTCCTGAATATAACATTTAGATCTGTCTTCTATCTAAGCACTGAATGTGGACGATGCACCAATGAGTCAAATGCACGTGTATACACGTGTTTTCTTCAGACAATTTGTCCATTTCACGTGTATACACGTGTTATTCTTTAGACAATGTGTCCATTCAGCCTGTATATACGTGTTATTCTTCAGACAACGTGTCCAATGCACGTGTATACACGTGTTATTCTCCAGATTGTCCATCCCGGGTATATATACGTGTTATTTTCCAAACAATGTGTCCAATGCAAGTGTATACATGTGTTATTCTTCAGTCTGTCTATTCCGGGTGTATACACATGTTATCCTTCAGACAATGTGTCCATTTCACGTGTATGCACGTGTTATTCTCCAGACAATGTGTCCATTTCACGTGTATACACGTGTTATTCTTCAGACAATGTCTCCATTTCACGTGTATACACGTGTTATTCTTCAGACAATGTGTCCATTACATGTGTATACACGTGTTATTATTCAGACAATGTGTCCATTTCACGTGTATACACGTGTTATTCTTCAGACAATGTGTCCATTCCATGTGTATACACGTGTTATTATTCAGACAATGTGTCCAATGCACGTGTATATGCGTGTTATTCTTCAGAGAATGAGTCCATTCCATGTGTATACACGTGCCATGCTTCAGACAATGTGTCCAATGCACGTGTATATGCGTGTTATTCTTCAGAGAATGAGTCCATTCCATGTGTATACACGTGCCATGCTTCAGACAATGTGTCCAATGCACGTGTATATGTGTTTTTCTTCAAAGAATGAGTCCATTCCATGTATATACACGTGCTATTCTTCAGACAAGATACCCAATGCACGTGTTATTCCTCCGACTGTGGAGGACGCGTGTCAGCACCTGGCGGCAGATCCCCGAGGGGTTGACCTCGCTGAAACATATTTAAACTTTTTATTTTCTGGTATGAAGAGTTTTATACGATTGTCAAGGAATGTTCGTCAATATATTTGATATCAGAAGACGATGACGCATATTCTATAATCCAAAATCCTTGATCATGAGATGAAGCATGAACAATGTTAATTCTTAAAGACAATGCAGTAATCAGAGTTCAAGTGACGTATAAAGCCTGACGCACACTTTAGATTATAAATGTTATCTTAATTAATAAGATCATTAACATGTGAAATAACAACACGCACACATTATGATATGTGAATGATCCGAGGCGGTGAGGACATTGACGACAGTGACTTGATACACAGTTATAACATGAGTTTCAATAGGCTTTAACACAAATACTGACCTGCCCATACGCATCCAGAGTCCGGGCGTCAAAGAGCATGGCCTGCATCTCTGGTGTTCCCTGGAGACTCTTGTAGTCGGCGGGAGATCGTCCAATCTGCAGCATCAGGAGTGGGGTATTGGAATAAAACAGGTAGGATTTATTGTACTTATGGATCATTTGGTATGATGTAGTGCTCCAGTATGTAACTTGATAGTTTGGTGCAATGTTGCATCGAAAAGCTACTGGATGTCTGTCTACTCATTGATGTACCGTTTGTAATTCCTTAAACTGTCTGTCAGTATCACCTTAAACTGCTGGTCAGTATCATGTAGAGAGTAAAATCAAACCACATGAAATACACAATCTTCATGACGGCAATGCTGTTTACGATAAATACTAGCTCAACATATATTAACAGTTTCATGATGTTTACCATATCCATTAATACCATAGGCAACAAGCGAATAATTCATTTCAGCAATATATACTTTGAATAAATGTGGAAGATGTACTCAAGTACTAAATATATACAGACACTTATTAACTCTATTGAACATCTATGACTGACCCAGTCGACCCTGGACTCGATCACTTCCGGTTCTCTCTCTAGCAGTATCTTAGTGATAGTCTTCATCTGGTCGTCTGGCAGTGCGCATGCGTAGTGATAAGGATAGCGATTGCACTGAAAAATGGGAATATATATTATACAGACATGCTAAGGATGTTCGCTCCTAAAATTTATAGTATTAAACTTTTTTTCTAACTTATATTTTTTAAAAGATCAAAGTATATGATTGGAAAATCAGCATTAAAAAATAGGGGGTAGTGTGTTTTTTTTTTCGAGATATGACGCCTGTAAGATAGTGGGGTGAAGTACAATTTTAACATGGGAGTCTATGGGAAAATGAGAAAAAAACTGCTAAAAACTTTAAAATACTACATTTCTAGTATTAAACTTTTTTTTCCTTTTTTGATATGTATCAAAGTTCATTTTACCCTACCGAAATCGATGAAAAAATATATATGGTAGTGTGGGTTTTTTTAAGCTTTGACACAAAATGTACCTGGAAAACCCCTTTTTTAGTCAAATTTAGGCCATTTATGCTGTTTAGCACTTTTTAGAGGTTCTAAAGTCACATTTTCTTTATTTCATATGTTTTTTAAAAGTATGTAGATGATGTAGAATATCATGAAGTAAATAAAGATGAGACAAAATCTTTACTTAATCATATTTCATTTTTGAAGTTCAACCGGAAGGAGCGGACATCCTTAAAGCATATCAGTAAGATTCGCTATTCCTTTGTTTATACCGCCATCATCATAATCATCAGCACCATCGATATTTTATCAGTGTGGTACATACATGTATGTAAGTCCAGCAAAAGGATATATAATCACTGAAATTTTGGTTACAATAATCATCATTCATTTTGAGGAAATTCCAATCAATTTCCTCATCATTATCATACTATTAAAGGTACATCCATTCTGTTGTTGGGGGTCACATATTGCAAACGTTATAAATGGTGTTACTTTATCGAGAAGTACCGTCTGTTACCGAAAACTACCATTTTGATGATAGTAGACTTAGTATTTTGACGATATGAAGGTAAAAGTAGTGATTTCTGATCGAAAACCGGACAAGTCACAGCGTGTGGCGCGCGTCAATGAGTCAAACGTATTTATGGAATCTTATTTATAACAGACAAGAAGACAAATTTGAGTTGATAATGTTTAATAGGTCACATTACTACTGTGCATGTAAATTGAACGTGCAGTTTCGGTTTCTGCACATGCATAATGATGTTACTCAATTTAAATTGGAAACTTGTAACTATGATATATTTGGCGATTGGGGATAAAAATGCAAGCTGAGTGAATTTATTTGTATTGTAGACAACACATGTGGTGACTTGGAACGTATTAAAGCCAGATAAAATGTTATGAAACACAATGGATGCACCTTTAAGTTTAACGCCCACGTGTGAATCAAAAGTGTATTATAAAGTATTGCGGTAACATGTATCAATAATTATAAAACAATAATAAAAATACCATGAAATATGAATAATGTTTGATTTATATGCTCTGTATGAAATAAGGTGACAAGGACTGGAAATAAACGTACATTATCCGGAGAGATTTTCAGTTCCGGTCTTGAGGTACAAAGGTATTTGACAACTTCCGGTTGGTAGAACACAACAGCACGGGTCAGCGCAGTGAACCCATTCTGCAAATTTAACCAAATGAAACATACAGATAAGTTTCAATGTGTATTTTTCATAAGCAAAAGCGTTATAATTTATAATTTACAATACTGGAATCGGTGGCAAAGTGTTAAAACAACCGTCGAAATTGCAGATTTTATGGTTCGAATAGTTTCATCCATACTTTAGCGTCTTAGAGAGTGATCATTGTTCCACATATAAGCGGACGATGTACCAAGAATCATAGAAGATCGCACAAAGTGAAATTTGACATGTCACCACATTATCTTCACGGCCGTTACCAAACCCACACACCTTGTCCTTATATGATGATTTATTGCGGGCTTCCACCTCGGCCAGGTGACCCCGAGCTGCTGCCTCGAAGATAAGAACACCTTCATTCTGGAAGTTTATTTATATGAGTTTTAATAGATAAATGTTACAAAGAGTTCTTAAATAGCAAATATCAACATGTACATGTATAAGATGAAATGAAATGACAGGAAGTGTTCATACTGGGACATGTTAGTTATTTCTGATAGATGTCTCTGAAAGATTTCATAAGGCTCTGTTTGCTATATAAAACAATAAGCGTACACCATGATTAAATATTCCTATACAAGGAAGTTATCAGCTTATTTCTCGGCATGAATATCCATTGACATAACAATATGAGATGTCATAATCTGTAACGATAAAGGACATGTTTGAAATTCACATTATGAAACAACTTTCGTATTAACATTAACATTGAGATAACTTTTTGAGTAATTAATCTAAATCACTCCTAATCCTAATTCATGTAAGGAGCAAACTATTTACCTCATAACGTATGTATTGATCGTCGCTGTCCCCATTACTTTGACCCTGAAAGACATATACTGACATTTGTTAAAAGGCATTATTTGAATTAATCTTTGAATGAATAGTACAGCATTCATATCAAGTTTGCAGAAGTAATATAAACATACTCTGAGAAGCAATAATTGGCCAGTCGCATACCAGAGAAACTATCTAAAGAAATGGGATTTGTGGATGGAAATATTTAAAATAGTCTACAGGAGCGTGATCAGCTCAGGTTGCCATGGGTATACATGTATTGTCATTGTTATTACATGTATTACAACCCATCCCTTCAACGGCAATGTTATGTAGTAACGCCTGTGGTCACCTACCCCCTCACTCCTACTCCATATATCGTTTTATCCCTTGTAGCCTGATAAAATTGTTACTGAACAGATGGCACCAGTTACAGCGTAGCATTCTCATCCCTTCTAACTGGAGATATACCTACACTTAAAACAATATCACAAGCAAACGGACACAGATAGTAAGACCCCAATGAAACTGTCTACCCATGTTCAACAAGACCCTATATATGAGCACGCACCTGTTGGTTAGGGAGGTTGATGTTGTGTAGCCCGTAGAAGTGGACGGGAAGATACACGTGGTAGAAACTCCTGCCCCTCTTACTCACGTACTGCAATATAATAACCATACATGGATTAATAGATTTGGGTTTTAAGTAGATTATTTAATTGCAAGTGCATTAACTATGGTTAACTGCAGGGTTACTCAATGTAAATGTATAAGAGAATCACATTTGAATCAAACAGAATATATGCCAAATATCACGAAATTAATCAAGAATAATCGTATAATATAAAATCATGTTCAATGAGCACTGATCAGATTATGACAGAAACGATGCATTGAGGGTAAACTGAATACGGTCCCACCTTGTCTATGATATTGATGACATCCACTCGAGACTTCTGTGCAGCAACTTCACGTGGAATAAATCCATCCTGGAACATAGAAGAATTGATACGTATAGAAAGCTTTCTACAGTTTCTGTGAACAACAATATTCTGATTTTAATAGCACTTCATTGATATTGTGTATTAAAAGACGTTTTACATAAATTGAAAGGACGACATCCGTTTTGGAAAGTATACCTCTCTAAATTGGGATGGTTTTGGAAAGAAAGTTAATTATTTCTGAGTGTTAGACAGACCTTGTTCCTCTCAATGAGACACCGACCATGATCAGCTTTAATCAACCAGCTTATGACGTCTTGAGATAGACCCTTCTCTATAGCCCGCAGTAGCATCGTGTTCCCATTCTGTACCAAGGAAATAAGTTTTATAGAGGATATCATATGTGCGTCACTGTCAAATGACAATAACGTTTCGTTAATATCATAAAAAATCACAGGGGGTAGGTCGCCCATGCTCAACCGGAAGTTGGCAGTCGTCAGAGGTAAAACAATTTGACATTAATGACATAATACTAACAGTAAGTGAAATACTCTTGAATCTCCAAAGCACCCGTCCTCGACTCAAAATTAGATGATTAGTGAAAATGCGTAGATGACAACCACAAACCCACCTGGTCCTTCTCGGTCCTCTCGGTTCCGTCCTGCAGGGAGTAGATGAAGGCGATCATCTCCAGACTGACTCCCTGCTTGAGCGCCTTGTGACACATGGGAACTGTAGCACGCACCTGCAATAAAACCATCACATGAAATAGACTCGAAGACTGGTGTTCAGCTATCGATGCTATTGTACTATTAGATCAACTGGCAAAATGATATATATACATACTATCTCTATGAATGTATTAATACATTGTATAACTCAAGTTGTGGATAGGACCGATGAACCACTCTATCAATTTGAATAGATTAACGATTTAACAAAATATACGATTCGGCAACTGGGCAATGTAAAACGAATACGTATACGTAAGTCACACGAAGAAAAATGCATCACCAATACTCTGTGATTGTGCAGCCATGCAGTGTCGAGGTACTACTGCTTATGATTCACACCTTTCGATCCAGTTTCCTGATTTTATTATTCATAATCAGACATATTGAATAGGATTAATCAAGTATTTGAGTCAGGAGTTCTCACTTTCATTCATCAATTTTAAATGGATCAGAATTCAAAGCTGCCTTAACTTAATATAGAAAGTAATATGCACATAAACACATAACTTTATTAATGTTGAGCCTCCAGACTCTCTAATGACCTCTGACTTTCTTCCATTATTCAAAGTCCATCTGGAGACCTATATACATAATCTTACTCCAGACTATCCCCCAAAGCGCTTTGAGCGTGTTAAATGTGTGAAAAGGTGCTATACAATTGGAAATATTGTTATTGACATATGTAAAAACTTACCATGTCGTGTTCTCGTAACCTGATTCTGTTCAGCCTGCAGTTGGCGTCAACCAGAACTTCCGCTATAGCGAGGTTGTTACTCTCTATAGCGTGAGACAGCAAAGTCGTGCCAAACTTGTCCTTGAAAATATATAATAAAGACTTTATCACCACTCTTATTCTAATCTTTGTTTTCGAATGTTTATAAACTATAACAAACGATATAAGTTTAGAAAATGTGAAATAGCTTTTTCGAATTTCCTCTTTTGTACATTGTGTAAAGTTCTAAGACGTTCTTGATGATCTTTTTTTTTTATATGAGATGTGGTTTAAAACAGAGAGGATACATAATCAGATGGTACGCTCAGTGGCAACACGAGTTGACTGAGTTATATGCAAGTACCTATCAAAAGTAAGAAGACAATTTCCTTCATTGCAACTCATGAGCATGTGTGATTATATTCATTAAAGTATTTATTATTCAAATCAAAATTTCAATATCTCATATCAATGTGACACTGATACATCTGATAATAAATAAAATACATCTGATACGAAAGTGAAGTTGTTACCCTGAACCTGACGTTGACGAAGTAGCCTTTCGTGGTGCTGAGTAGACTCTTGAGTTGGTCCAGATCTTCACTCAGCACGGCGTGGATGATATCCTGGGTACAGACAAGGGTCATGTTCAAGAGAGGTTTAAAAGTAATCGCTCAGTGAGCGATTACATTTAAACCTCTCTTGAACGCAATTGCTCAATGTAGCGCTACGTAGAAAAGCGAACAAACCTCGAGGAATCGCACCGTGTCGTTCAGGAGAGAATGCGCTACATTGAGCGATCAATGAGCGATTATAAGCGCTCGCTGTTATGGAACGGAGCCATGGTATATGCTTGAGCATTTGGACCAATCAGAGAGCAGCTAGCATTCTTTTACTGTTACTGGAGAGTACACGCATATGATGTGAATTCTTCTGAATGGACGTACATAGTTGAGAGTGTTGTATCCAAAGTAAGGATTTATCCAATCTTAAGAAAGTCAAAGTAATTTTTTATAATACTTTTCAAAGTCAATTGTCATCAAAGTCTTTTTGTCATCAAAGTCAAATTTTCATTAAGGTCAAATTTTCATCAATGTCAATCTGTTCATAAATGTCAATTTCTTTTCATTAAACTCATTTTCTTTAACAAACACCTTTTTTCATCAGTTAATTTTTTCGTCAGTCAGTTTTTTTCATTAAAGTCAATTTTTTCATCAAAGTCATTATTTTCATCAAAGTCATTATTTTCATCAAAGTCAGTTTTTTCATCAAAGTCATTATTTTCATCAAAGTCGTTATTTTCATCAGTTATATATTTAAAGTCAGTTTCTATCAAAATCACTTTTTCCATTAAAATAAGTTTTTTCAACAAATTCATTTTGTTCATCAAACTCATTTTGTTCATCAAGCTAATTTTCTTCATCAAACTCATTTTCTTCTTTAAAGGCATTTTTTCATCAAAGTCATTTTTCACCAGTCAGATTTTTCATCAAACTCATTTTTTCATCAAACTCATTTTTATTTATCGAACTATTTTTTCTAAAAATGTCTACTATCCCTATAAGATGGGATATCCCTGCTTAAGATAGTGATTTATCCATGAGAGCTTCTCCATCTTAAATGAGATAGATCCGTTCTTGGGATACAACACAAAAAACTAAGACCAAGGTAATGGTGCGTGTGAGCCTTTTGAGCATGTTCCTTTGTCGTATTGAGTTGAGCCTTACCCTTTGTATTACACACTTATTTATTACTCACAAGTGGATATCTTGTAAGTATCCATATGGCGTTGATACATGACCTGTACGTTTTACGGGTTTATGATTACAGTGGTGTCGTCACCGTTTAATACTCTTTTGATTTACATTGAAGCTCATAAAAGCGAGGGTTCTATCGGAGGATTGTGATGAAAATGAAATCCGACGGGATAATCATGTTTAAACACACATGCTATTAACACATGAATACAAAATCCAGCTAAAACATGTTACTGAGGGTAATATGTTGATGACTTAATATTTGACAAAGACTAAATCATACTCATTACAAAATAAAAACACCCATAGAAGTGAATACATTCATCGGCGCTACGAGCGTGGAAAGGTTTTCTACAGCATAAAAGGAGGTTGTTGATCAATTATTGTTAACCTGTTTGTCACTTGACATTATATCAATACATCTATTTTTCATAAAAACATCGTAAAATGAGTTAAAATACGTCTTTCTTATTTCATTCAATGCGCTAACACAAAATGGTGGATAATGCAACAGCACCCTGTCTTTAAGTATATTGTACTCTGTGGTCCTGACTATATCTGCTTTGCTTAAGATATTGCTAGTATGGTTTCATCAAGATGTAAACACAAGAGAAGACATACACTGGTGTTCCTGTAGTCGTGCAGGATACGACAGCAGTGTTGTATGTCCGGGTGCTGGTCGGACCGAGACAGGGATAGCTGCATCAGCGTCTTGCCTTCCTGGAACATCATCAACATCAATGTCAACAACATCAACATTGACCGAATCAGCAGCGCAAGCAGAATCGATACAGATTCAACAGTATTAATCAACAGCAATGTCAATAAAATAAACATTGACAGAAAACAATATTAAAAGCATCACCAATATCAAGAACATCATGGTATTGCATCAACACCAATATTTAAACTGCGATATATTTACAAATTGTGTTAAAATGTGGGAAAGCGGTCAACTTCTCTCTCAAGTTTTAAGGGAGAAATTGAAGTGTTGTTGTTGCTCTTTGTAGTGCTAATGTAGTCTGGTTAATGAGATTAAGGTGTCACCGTCATTGACTTGTTTAAATCAAAAGTAAAAGCTCACCTATTTCCAAGCTATTTTTCATGAAATTTAAATCAAGATGGTTTTTCAAAAAAAATTCCTATAGATTCACATGGACAATGATGTTATGGTATGTAATTATTCATATGGTTGTATTTCGTATCATTACTCTTATTCATGAATTTGTATGCATTTTAGCATGCAGACCACATGGATATAACAAATACCCATTATTATCATCATAATATATTTATTGACTTAATGTTTGTAAGTCCAAACTCAATTCTGATGATGATTGAAAACTCTGAAACGTTTTAGAAGTTCAAATAATTGCAACTTTGATCCGAAAAAAAGATTTTTTTTATGAATTCTGTAAAAACATAATGATATTATTATCGGTTTTAAAACCATTTAGGGTATAGGAGGATTAAACGAGGAATCAGAAGCGTGGATAGCTGCTCTTTGGTCCTAGCAGCAGTTAATGGATTGTGATTGAAAGGAATGCTTTGATAATTGATTTATAATTCAACATCCCGCGAGATGCTCGGTGGAACCCTCCAATGCATTGATTTACCATAAAACTTACATTACGTCAATACTTCATGCTCTTGTGATGCATCAGTCGCTCCTAACTTTCGCATCTATAGCTTCAGAAAACTCGATTCATTTATACAAATTACGAAATATTGATAGTTCATGTTCTTGAAATGTATCGGTCGACTCTAATGGTTGCTTCCTTTAAAGCTTTCCAGTAAAACTATTCATTATGATTTGTTCATAATCCTTGCATTACATAAATACTTCACGTTCTTTAATGCATCTGTCAGCACCTCACGTGAACCTTTCCAAAAAAACGCCATTTAGCTGTGTTTATTAAGCTTGCCTCGATATTTCACATTCGCATCCTGTGAAAGTTATCAGGAAACTTGTTCAACACATTTCCAACCTCGGTTGCTTGTAATTTATCTGAGCACTAACCTTTGCATGATGTAAATGTTTACTGTTTAATCATCCTGGTGTACACAATAAGGATTGTATTATCCAGGACCATGCTATTTATATGTGTTCATTTTCAAAATGCGCTTCATAGATTTATTTTGCAATTTAATAATCGGCAAAATAAAGACGAGTATCGTAACCAATATGGGGAAGTAATAACCATTTTACGAGATATCTGAGTTGAGATTTTCACGTTAAATATAACAGAAATGTTATTTTCTGATCTGTCTGCTGAAGGTATCTAATGGAACCAATGCATAATGATGTTTTCTATTTCAGAGGGGACAATATGATCAATATCAATATCTTTTGTGCTCGGATATGAGAAATTTGACATTTGCAAAACATGTGATGTGACGTTTATGCATCTAAATATATTTTGAACGTCTGAATGCATTTATTCAGCATGCCATTTACAAGAAGAAATTGACATTTTAAATTTACTATCAACATACAATAAGGTCATTGTATTGAATACTGATTATATCGATTATACAGATACATCACAACATCATTTATTAAATTAAGACAATAGCTTCTTGGGTGACAACCATTAGGAAACAGCAGAGCTAAACCACAAGGAGTTCAGAACAAAAGCTCATTCATGCCATCTAATGTATGTTAAGCTGTAAACACATTGAGAGAGTAATGAAACTCTTCCAAGAAAAGTTTGTAATCAGAGACTGATGAGGCGGAAGTAAAGTAAAGAAGGAATCAAGCGGTCTCGGTCTTCCAATCACTTCATTTCAAGAACAGCTCAAGCATATGTTCTTTATACTAGATTTTCCATTTGAGTGGACACAGTGGTATGCGATCACGATCGAGATGAATTTCGTAGGAGAGTGCAGTTGATTCGAAATAGTTCTAAGGGAAAAGGCAATTCCCGTGACTATGTTTTATAATGAAATATATCATACAGTTATAACGGACTTTCAGTTACATCACAACAATTAGCTTTGTATGTTTCAAGGTATGTGCATTGGTAAAAAAAAAGTATGCAAAATGAATGAAAAACTGTTTATTGGGTATTCTAGAAAATGGCAAACATGTCCTTCCTAAACGGTGGTACCCAACATTCACGAAATATCAAATACAAACAAAATCGGACGCAAACAACACTATGTGCATTGGTAAAAAGGTATGCAAAATGAATGAAAAACTGTTTATTGGGTATTCTAGAAAATGGCAAACATGTCCTTCCAAAACGGTGGTACCCAACATTCACGAAATATCAAATACAATTAAAATCTGACGCAAACTACATTGTGAAAACTAGAATACAAAACGTTGGTTGAGATCTGTACATGAAGTGTAGCCAAAATACTCAGATGTTTTTTTTATCTAGTTTATTACCAGTATATATTAATATTTATATACGTGTTATCAAATTGAAACAATACACAGCTGTGAGACTGTCATATCTTGGTCTTACCTTGACGATGGTATCGACACTGCACCAGGTGTGTTTGAGGAAGGCCTGCAACATCCTGTACCGTCCTTGCAGTACTATCTTCATCACACCTGGCTGGTGACAGGGGAGTATGATTAGATGTGGTACTTACATAGAAATACCTTACAAGTCTCATATTTTTCGTGTGCACACTTATCATCTTTGCCTAGAAACACGTTTCTCTGCTCGAGTTGCTATAGTCGAGCGTCTCTAACGTCCTTAACAGTTGAATGTGATTGAGCAGAGCCGTCAAATTTGATGACAAATCGAATACAGAATATAATAGGTGATAACGAAATTATCAACCCCGAAATTCTGCCATACGACTATTTTACGAAAATGTATTATTCTAACATTTGAATCATATAAAATTACGAATATTTTTGAAAATATACATTCCGAATTCCAGCACAGAAGCAGAATACATGACATATAAAAAAGTATCCAAAAATACATTTCGACTATCTTAATATTTCACACACTTTTATCATAACCTGAAACTGAATAAGAAATGGCGGTACATTAATTACCTTGTACCTATTGAGGAGATCCCTGATTGGTCCTTCTGCGATATCACATGGCGTCTGTCCAAGCTGCAACCAATCAACGTCGAATGTAGGTGAGATTTAAGTTATGATGTACATATTGGTATAAATATCAATTAATTTTATTTCTCATCTATCATTTTATCCGTGTAACAAAGCCTGACATTATCATTAACTCAGTTCGTTTCTAATGTATTTGATTGTGCTCTTGCCGAGTGAACTTGTTTAACTTTGACAACGTATAATGTATTTGCCTATCAACAATTTCAAATTTTTTAAATACACATTCTTAGTAAGTAAAACTCTAATTGAGTGGACTTATTTTTTATGTTTTTCGAAAATGTTGAGACTTTGATTTTTCTGCTGAATGGTATATCTTTATTGTTATCTTTTTATCTATTAACCTTTGTACGACATGCAGTATGATAATGATTTTATGATGTTTCATTCTCTGTTCAAAGTTGCCTACCTTGTTTTTGCTATCGATGTCTGCGCTGCATTGCAACAAGGCGAGAGTCACATCGTAGTTACCTGCCCTTACCGCTAGATGGAGCGCTGTGTCACCATCCTAAACACAGGTTTGTAAATAGTACTTCATTTGTTATTTATTATAGATTATATCATCTTTTATAGATGATATGTAATAGATGATAGACGATACTATTTATATGTTATGTTATGTTATAGATTATATATTATAGATGATATGTTATTAATGATATGTTAAATATGATATGATTAAGACGACATGACATTTGTGATATATATTAGAAGATATGTTACAGATGAGATATGACATGGAGCATACATAATTTGTAAAACTAAATTTACCTTTATATACCATTATCCAATTACCGAATCAATCATCCCTTTAATCAAATTAATATAACTGTTAAATTAGGGATCTGGTTGCATTAAATATATAAATGAAAAATATAAGACTTGTTTGTTTTCACTTGCTGGTTTCCTCTGGACACTTTATCTTGTAATTTACTAATCGCACCATCGACATGGGTATAATGTAAGTTTCTATAGATGCACTACTATATTAGGGATAACAATAGTAGTAAGTTCTATCAATATAAGGCTAATGATGAATGTGTAACTTACGAAGTTCTGTATGTTGACAGGTACCCGACTGTGAGCCAACACATACACGTAGGCGGGGGGTTTCCCCACACACTGGTGGAGCAGGGTTGCGCCTGTCTGGAAAGGAATGAGATTGGAGGTGAGTGGCATCTTTACATACAGTGTATAGACAACCTTCTACATAACACCTACATAAAGTAACACTACAATGTCACGAAGGAAGTAAATCTTGATAGTCCTACCCGACCTTTTGAAAACTTCATAACATATTAAATTGAGGACATTCCGGATGCACAAATGGCGATCTTTAATTGATGAAATAGATCTGTATGGAATATCGGAATTTGTAAACCGCCTTAAAAGAAAACTGATTAAGGCATGAATCAAATATGTTCTAGAATAATTTCCTTGCTGTAGGACGGACCGAGCATTTAAAGATGGACTTCGTAATCCGTAGTGATGATGCATTGTTTGTGAAGGAACATTTATCCAAAATCAAAATTAAAAATAGTGTATTCCTGAAGTCATCAATTGAAAAGTTAAGTTTTTAAAAACATAGGAACTCAAAATTTCCTTTTAAATTTGAGGACTGGCTCAAATCGATGTAAATCACAAACCTTAAAGAAGAACTTGGCTCCCCGTTTATCGAGAATCCGCCTGGCCTGGTCAGCAGCTCCACCTGAACTGTTGTTGTTGTCACTCCCATCAAGCTGCATGATAGTGGCATAGTGAGAAGTTTGATAAAAAAGGAGAAAGTGGATAAAGTGATTTAAAAGGAGGGTTCTATCGGGGTATTTTTTGTGGAAACGAAATTCGGGAGGATATTCCTGTTTACACATATATGTTATTAATACATGATTAAAACACAGTGAAGTTGAAAGATACTAATGAAGGTAACATTTTGATGACCTTATATTTCACAACTTGATAAACCCGCACATTTGTTGACAAATAAAACAATGAGAACTGAAGCCATTCACCGGCGTTGCGAGTCGGGAAAACTTCACTACAGTATAACAGCAAATTGTTTATTAGTTTTATTACATGTTTTGTGTTACTATGTGAATATTCTATCGGTGTATGTCTTTAGTTATCAAAAAGTTGCAAAAGTGGGTACAATATAGCGTGTTTTCATTTCACGTAATGCAAAATATCCAAGATGGCGACATAACCCTACCTTTAAGACGAGAAAGAAAAGAGGAGGAGAGTCAACTGAATAGAGAATCAGAAGAATGAAGTGAAGGATGAGACATATGACTGCAGGCGAAATATAAGGATCTTAGGAGGCAGACTAATAGAAGGTGGAGAGGCGATGAGGAGAACGAAGAGGAGGATAATACACGGGATATGAAAGACGGGAGAGAAAAGCGATAAGAAGAGGATATTATCTAAATATGGAAATATGGCCTGACGACGAAACATAATAAGTCGATCGTTGGTAGGCTGAAGTGACTGTGCACATGTGCACGTTTAAAGCATATAGCACCGTTTCTGTTTCATCATACTGGTAATAAATATAAAGTTTACATGTCCAGTCCACGCACCTGTTTGTTTTGAGGGATGTCTGGGTCCTCCTGGCACGCCCTCGCAGCAACCTTGTTCAGCATCATCTTCACGTCGTCCTCCATAGTGTTTAGTGTCCCTCTAATCTGTGCAGATTGGTCTACACATGTACGTCTCTTCTCGCCACCTGGACATCAAAGGCGTGTATGGGTTTACTACACTTTACTAAGAAATGATATTCATCCAAAATATTATCACACATATCCTTCTGAAGTATAACTAACCCAATTGTTTTCCTCACAAAATACTTTTGTTATAAAAAAAGATCTGGCAAAATATCTATTTTAGCCAAACAAATTTCTTGTATCCACAGAAACATCACATTGTGATTTTCATGATTTTGTACAGTGCTCTATGTATGTATATGTACTATCATCTGATGTATAATGGGCCTGTGGCCCCTTTACTGAATGAATTCTCTCATAACAGTTAGTCCTCTGTCCCTGTTAAGTGTGTGTCTTCTGTCACTAGTGTGTCATGAGACCATAGTGTGTGTCCTCTGCTAAGTGTGTGTCCTTTGCTAAGTGTATGTCCTCTGCTAAGTGTGTGTCATCTGTTAAGTGTGTGTCCTCTGCTAAGTGTGTGTCCTCTGCTAAGTGTGTGTCCTCTGTTAAGTGTGTGTCCTTTGCTAAGTGTGTCCTCTGTTAAGGTTCTGCCTTCTGCTAAGTGTGTGTCCTCTGCCAAGTGTGTGTCCTCTGCTAAGTGTTTGTCCTCTGTTAAGTGTGTGTCCTCTACTAAGTGTGTGTCCTCTGTTAACTGTGTATCCTCTGTTAAGTGTGTGTCCTCTGCGAAGTGTTTGTCCTCTGTTAACTGTGTGTCCTTTGCTGAGTGTGTGTCCTCTGCTAAGTGTGTGTCCTCTGTTAACTGTGTGTCCTTTGCTTAGTGTGTGTCCTATGTTACGTGTGTGTCCTCTGCTAAGTATGTGTCCATTGTTAAGTGGGTGTCATTTACTATGTGTGTCCCCTGCTAAGTGTGTGTCCTCTGTTAAGTTTGTGCCTTCTGCTAGGTGTGTCCTCTGTTGAGTGTGTGTCCTTTGCTAAGTGTTTGTCCTCTGCTAAGCGTGTGTCCCATGCTTAGTGTGTGTCATCTGCTAAGTCTGTATCCTCTGCTAAGTATGTGTCCTCTTCTTAGTGTGTGTCCTCTGTTAAGAGTGTGTCCTCTGCTTAGTGTGTGTCCTATGTTAACTGTGTGTCCTTTGCTGAGTGTGTGTCCTCTGCTAAGTGTTTGTCCTCTGCTAAGCGTGTGTCCCATGCTTAGTGTGTGTCCTCTGCCAAGTGTGTGTCCCATGTTAAGTGTGTGTCCTCTGCTAAGTGTGTGTCCTTTGCTAAGAGTGTGTCCTCTGGTATGTGTGTGTCCTCTGTAAACTGTGTGTCATTTGCTAAGTGTGTGTCCTCTGTTAAGTGAGTGTCCTCTGCTTAGTGTGTGTCCTCTGTTAAGTGTGTGTCCTCTGTTAAGTGTGTGTCCCCTGCTAAGTGTGTGTCCTCTGCTAAGTGTGTGTCCTCTGTTAGTTGTGTGTCCTTTGCTAAGTGTTTGTCCTATGTCACTTATCACTTACAGAACACGTGATTGAGTTCTAACCTCTATCTACTAACAGGCAGATACAAGACAACACTCTGTCACTTTGAAGTTGGACCAAATAAAACATTTTCGTGTTTTTCATCATTTAAATTTTAAAATTGATCAGCATTTTTGCAACATTTTACTAACCTACTTGAAACTTAAATTTCAAAATTCATTATTATGTTCATTTTGAGAGCTTTTGTTAATATTTTATATTTGAATAATTACAAGTATTCAGATGATTATTAAGTTTATAAGAAACGAGTCGAATGTTAGGGTCAGGCGAACATAAATTTACGAAAAAAAATATGCGACCTTTTTTAAGAGAGTCGAACACATACCAAACTAAACCAGGTAGATTTATGGTCACTTACCATAAGTGCCTACATTAACCTTATTATGATTTATCACGCATACCGCAAGGTCGGGTGCAATTTACCATACATGTGTAAAAAGGTAATAAAACCGAGGCTTATATTTACACAATGCATTCTCCGACATTGTAACAGCTATTATATGTACTATTCCGTTAATATATCCTACATATTTCAAAGATTTCATATCTTGACTACATCAAACAATTTTAAATGATTTTGCACTTGAAAACGTTACTTAAAGATCAAATCGATATAATTTTACAAAGAAAAAGACTCCCCGTATTGCATAAACCGAACGTGTGTTAGGTGAATAGTTGGATGGGGCAAAATAGGGGTAACGCAATTCACTTCACAAACATCACCAATCTGTTATATATAGCAGAGGGAAAGACCGTAGCACCATCATGATGATGTTCTGCGATAGCACTGCTCTATTACAGATTTGTCATTGAGTCGTCATAAAGTCCATAGATTTCTTTCGACACTGAGCAGGGTCGTACTCTCCTTTGAGTTAGTTGATGGCTTTATCCTAAACAGATCGTATCTAGATCGTGTGTAGTCTCGGATTAATCTCGCATTAGATACATCACTAGCTGAAACACAGAAGTAAGATACCTCACTATGCCGGTACCTCACTATGCCGGTACCTCACCATGTCGATACCTCACTATGTCGATACCTCACTATGCCGGTACCTCACTATACCGGTACCTCACTATGCCGGTACCTCACTATGTCGATACCTCACTATGTCGATACCTCACTATGCCGATACCTCACTATGTCGATACATCACTATGTCGATACCTCACTATGCCGATACCTCACTATGCCGGTACCTCACTATGTCGATACCTCACTATGTCGATACCTCACTATGTCGATACCTCACTATGTCGATACCTCACTATGTCGATACCTCATTATGTCGATACCTCACTATGTCGATACCTCACTATGTCGATACCTCATTATGTCGATACCTCACTATGCCGGTACCTCACTATGCCGGTACCTCACTATGTCGATACCTCACTATGCCGATACCTCACTATGCCGATACCTCACTATGCCGGTACCTCACTATGCCGGTACCTCACTATGTCGATACCTCACTATGTCGATACCTCACTATGCCGATACCTCACTATGTCGATACATCACTATGTCGATACCTCACTATGCCGATACCTCACTATGCCGGTACCTCACTATGTCGATACCTCCATATGTCGATACCTCACTATGTCGATACCTCACTATGTCGATACCTCACTATGTCGATACCTCACTATGTCGATACCTCACTATGTCGATACCTCATTATGTCGATACCTCACTATGTCGATACCTCACTATGTCGATACCTCATTATGTCGATACCTCACTATGCCGGTACCTCACTATGCCGGTACCTCACTATGTCGATACCTCACTATGCCGATACCTCACTATGCCGATACCTCACTATGCCGGTACCTCACTATGTCGATACCTCACTATGCCGATACCTCACTATGCCGGTACCTCACTATGTCGATACCTCACTATTTGGGTTCTTCAATGATACACGTATATGTTGTCGTTTTTTCAAAATCAAATAAGAATATCAACAAAAGTCCTGATACATTTATTTCTGATTTTGAAAATGACAGAAGCGCAAGCTGTTTACTATTTAAGCATGACAGAAGCTATTCTATGCTCAAAAAGTATGTATTATTGGTCAAAGCGAAAGAGGCCATAGGAGGTTTCACGCCACATTAAAACATCACATATCAGTGAAGTTTGTAAATGTTTGTGGTATCGATTGTTAAACCAGGTGAGAATCCAGTCCTGACGAACGCTGATTGCACAGGCGTTCTCAGGTAATCTAATGTTTCAGACATTATATTTTATTCAAATCATCATGAAATTATCTTGCTGCCGTTTCTGTTCGTATTCTGTGTGTGTTCGGATCCTATGTGACTCACTTCTTATTATGTAAACTTTTCTTTGTGGAGAAACAACTCAATTTCCATTACATATTGATATATCTTCAAAGGCTCGCAAATACAATGTTTATTCCTAATGCAGGATTTGACCATCCCAAAACATAGTCTCATGATAACTTCTATACTATCTTCAAACACATGTACAATCAAATTACTTAGAAACTATAGTGTTGAGCTCGATGTGATATTCCGCTGCATGATGTAAATAACACACCAACTCGTAAACTAGAATGGAAAGCCAAGCATTCTTTACTTGCCACACTGCATGGCTTTGTGGTGTTTCACCCTTGATTACAGTAGAGTTTGACACGATATTTCCTCATTTATCTGTAGAAAGCTTCTGTCAATGAAAGCATCCTAACCGGATTTATGTTCAGAGTAAATTCGCTTATGGACACGAATTAATCCCTTGTCACTGATTCAGAGATAGAAGTAATACAAGTGTATGACAGGGAGATAATTTCTCTTTCATGAAACGCCTATAGGAAACGACCGCAGAAAATTTGATATGGGAAACACCAAGAAGAAACAACTTTAGGAAACAGCTATAGGAATCATCTATGGAAACGACTATAGGAAACAGTCATAGAAAAGGCTATAGGAAACAGCTAAAGGAAATACATCTAGAAAGGGCTGTAGGAAATCGCTATAGAAACAACTCTAGGAACGGCTATAGAAAAGCGCTATAAGAAACCACTATTGAAACCGCTCAAGGAAACACATATAGGAACGGCTATAGGAAACCGATATAGGAAGCAGTTATTAAAACGGCGATATGAAAATAACTATAGAAACGGCCATAGGAAACAACTATAGGAATGACTGTAGCGAAAAGCTACAGGAATGGCTATAGGAAACAGCTATCGGAAAAAAGCTGTAGGACACAGCCATATATGATAAAGCTATAGCAACGGCTATAGGACACAGCCATACATAGGATACGGTTAAAGGACACGACTGTAAGAAACCTATTTTGAAAATGGCTATAGCTTACAGCAATAGAAAACACCGGAAGGGGGTTTGTACAATAATGAAGTTATCTCACTGTTATCAGCTCGTAATACAAATAAGGTAAAGTAAAATAATTATATCTGCATATACCATATTTACTTTTACTATGCATATACGGATTTCGTTTTACCAATTTTCTTACCGTGCTGAAGAACACGTACACGTATATACAATGTTAAGTCAATTATGTGATACCATCGATACAAACTATAAATTGAAAGTATTGATAGCAGATCATCACAGACTGAACGGGATTTTGCAGACATTGTTTTCGCAATTTACCGACAGCATTCTGCTGAGAAATTACCAGAATAGGCTATATCAATACTTGGTTTTAACTAAATTTGAAATGGCTCTTTGTTGTCAAGTTTTCATTTGTGATAGTTTCGAGTGTTAAGCAAGGGAATCAACGCCTTTTTTTATTAACGTAGTTTGGTATAATGTGATTTGGACTCGAACCGGAACTTCCTGAGACAGCGCTGATGCTTTACTGTGCAGCTATAGAGTGGGATGTATCGATTAATCGTACATACAAATGCGGAGTAATTGAGGGACTGTTGGAGGATGTCAGCAGATTCCCCAGATAGAAGTAGACTCTCCCCAGTAGGAGCAATCTGTACATTTAGAAACAAACTGGTAACATCAACGTTCTGAGCAATATCAGAGAAAACCAATGCTATCTTATCGGCGGATTTATTTTCAACTGATTAGATTTTGAACTGTTTGATTGACATCCGAGATAGAAGTTTAAGGTGTAGTAAAGAACTTTATGCACATTCAGCTTCTTTGTTCACCGACTGCGATCTTTACCGAACGTTGCAGTCAGTGGATATAGCAGTTATAGATACAGCATCGTTCTTTACTTATTAGATTTGTGTAATTCATAAGTGTAGCAAAGTAGCGATTACTTAGAAGAAAAACAATAACTTTTACATGTTAAGGTTTATTCATATAATTTGGGATTCGAACTTTGACTGTCAGTGTATAGAGTGGACTTTTTACAATGGAGTCAACAATGGTATACGTTTACGTGACGGCTTGTAGAGATCACTAAACACTGCTTTACATATAACTACTATCAGTCTGTTTACATAGAGAAATAGGGATACATCACACAGAATTACCATTACATAATATGATCCTTATCATTTGGTTGATTATATTTACAAATAATCTGATATATGTGCTCTACGATGTATTATTACACGCGTCATGAAACTGTAGCTGATGATATATTTATCTCTCGTAGGATATACAAGTTCGTTAGTCTACATCTGTACATACAGAAAATTCGTGTAAGCTTTAAAGCTTTAATTTGAAATTATCATTACAACAAGGAGAAATCAATTGACTGATGTTGATATATCATTAATCATTGATGTCATTATATTTGTGTGTAGTGAACACCTCCAATATTTCAGCCAACACCTTTAACCTTTCAACGTCTTTGGGTTTGTGTTCATGCAGACTGAATTCACACCAGGATCACAGAGACATTGGACAAGCCACTGACCGAGTTATTCCTGTTTAACAGTTGCAACGTGATTGAAGTTCGTGATATAAAGCGTCTGGTAAAAGTCCTTTCCATTAGATGTTTTGTGTTGCTGACTTAAGCACCCAGACTCTCTGAAGTTATCAAACGGTCTACACTAAGTTGGAAAGGCTAAGTAATTGAACCAAGGGTAGAAAGCATAGGATACAATTTGTAATGTTATATGTAATATCAGTCTACTGCTACTGGACTACCAGGAAGTGTATGGTCCCGTTGTACATTATTAGACAATAGTCGATGCTGTTTGAAAATCATATTCAACTACTACTACCGGGTTGTCAGGGCATGTTAACGTCTACACGATCACCTGTTACAACTGCTACCAAGCAAATTATATCCGGGGGCCCATAGTCACCAAATCTATAATTTATAATCCGCATTGGCCATAGAGTTTGTACATTTCAACGTTTACAAGCCTTGATTTACGAAAGGAAGTTTGTTTACAGCCCCTGTGGCACGCATTAGGGGATACAAAATCACGACACCAACAATTGATAATCCCATTTGGTCAAGGGACATCTACACAAGATTTCAGGTTCCTATCCTTTCAACTTTTGAACTACACATTTTTGGCTTTCTAAGGCTTTTCGTTCTTGAGGATATGATGAAAATGAGTGTTAATATCATGTCCCTGTGGCATTTACATTGAGGCCACGTGGTAACCACTTTTCGCCTCATGTCAAGAGAGATGTTCATGGATAAATATCACAGCCATTAAGGCCCAACAAATAAAAAAAAATGTTTCTGTTTTTTACAGGCTGACAAAAATGATGCGATGACACGATTTTTTTAACGAAACTTTTTTTCGAATGAAGAGATAAATTCCATTTTATAAAAAATTCTCACCAGTTATATTACAAATTTAGGAAATAATGTATATAAATAAAGCAAAAACCCTCTTATATGTGTTACTATTCGAAATTGTCAATATCTCCATCTCCAAACACTCCATTTTCAATATCCAAAGTTTTCTGAGGCTAAAGAATTTGAGTTATCTGCCCCTTTCTTTGTTAAAACCTAGAAAAAAAAGACCTGAGGCGTGGGTTTGAAACTGATGCGGGAGGAAACCAGAAACAATTGTTTTGGGGCCTAATACAAATATGATTTTGCTTTCATTTTCCTGACAGCTGTGTTTGTAAGAGTCAACAATCCGCCATAAGTTGCAGTTCTTCCTGCAATTTTGGCTATAAAGGAATAAAGTTCCTTTTCAAATCCTTTGCTTTTCTGGCAATTATTTACAAGAACGATTAATCGATTCCCTGGTTTCTGACTCTTGATCGCCTTCACTCAGATGGAAACTCTGGTATAAGGAACATATGCATGAGTTGATCTTGAAATGAATCGATTCAGAAAACCAAAGAATCTTGATGGAGGACTTCGTCCTTCAGCCATTTACCTTCTTGTTATCGATCTGTGAGATGAACAAAGTGTATCGCTTTCTGAAATTGGAAGCTGAGGAGACTTTTGTTGGCTTCTGAATTTCATGAATTAGCATTTAACTTCATTGAGTCGATAAGAAGTAATGGATGAAGAGTGTCTGTACACGTCAGTTAAGAGTAAGTGTCGTTTAATAAGCCGGACGTTCTGTCCTAACTGAGTATTCAATCTGTATAAATACTTCATCGAGAAATATTTAACATGGTTTTTAATTCAAGAATTCGTATATGTACTCGTTCATCCGGATATGTACTAAAGTTTACTTTTGTGTTGGCCAAATGTCACCTCAGTACAGAATCAAAACCATGATGGCGCACAATTCAGTTCAATTCAATGTGTTATCAGCAACCGTAGTATTCTTTCTCAGAGAATTCATTCAATTGGTGAGTAATCATTTGAATAACAAAATAGCACGTCATTGTTGGTGTTCTCTATTTTCATAAAAGAAAATATGCATATACACATTTATATATAGCCGAATCTTAACACTTTTTTTAAATAGATAAAGATAAAGCGAATACTTGGTGTGACTTGTATGTATAGGATAAAACATGCCAAAGGGTGTTTATGAGATTTAAAACCCTAACCCTCGGGACAAACACTCGGGGCTAACTCGGGATAAACCGAGGGTAAGGGTTTTAAATCTAATAAACACCCTTTGGCATGTTTTATCAAGCTTACAAACCGACTCCGTGGTTAAATTCTATGTTTAATCTATTCTAATTGATAGTGCGAAAAAGTAAAGGAGTCGTCCTAAAATATCCCTTTTTGGTGAAAGGCAGTAGGGTATAAAGGGAACTTAGGAAACAACCTGTAGCACAGGGGTATAATCGCTGCGCTTGGTGAGGTTTCGAGTTCGAGACGGGTTATTACAAAAAACATTTGGAGATTTATGTTTGAATTAACAGTTGTTTTCCTAAAAAGTTACACATAACATACACAAACTTTAATCTTAAACTTAACATCTCAATATTAAATACAGAGATTTGAAGATTGGCATTATTAAGATAATAAGGGTGAAATTACGTTAGAATCCCGGGGATTATGTGATAATCCCCGGGATAATACATCCACATAGGAATTATTGAGTAAAATGTTATAGGCAGTATAATGTTGTGACGTCACTGGAGGATTGTAAGACAACACCTAAAACGGTGTGAAATATCCAACTTTAACCTCTATGTAATGTGAAACACATATCCAATGAAATTTCAAGTTGATATCAGAACATGAGGTACTGCTGAATGGTGACCAACATGTACATGCACCACACTTACTTGACCACCATATCTAGATACATACAACAAACACGAAAAGCAAATTATCAGCGCCTGGATCATGTAAAGTTGACTTCTCAGAATTAATTCAGGTTGAGGTCAAATTAAACAGTTTAAATTGATTAAGAGACAGGTATGTCAGAAAGGTCAATCTAATTTGCTGATCGCTGACTACTGATTAAGAACAAACGTCTGGATCGAAGAAAATCTTTGAAGACCAACGGAATATCCAATATTGAGAGAGGTGAGCAGAGACAGAGCCAGAATAGCGTATGTCATTCGGAGTGGCAGCTTATTAGTTACACCAAGCCGCGGTTATAATTCAACTTGACAAGTCCTATTTACTGATAACGAAACGTGTCAAGAAACGTCATTTGAAGGATAAAGTGAGATATACCGGAGTGTATCTGTAAAGTGGAAATCGTGCACATCAAACAATGATATCACTTATGAATAAACTTGAGAAAGAGGATTGGGGAGAGGGCATTGATGTCAAATCAACCAAAAACACATCATTCCATGATCCATTTCAGACTGTGGATGGCAGATATTAAACCATTTGTCTTTAGATTGATCTTCAGATGTATCTGTGTCGACCAAAAATAAAACTACAGTACTTCACTTATATATACGTATAAAACATGTGATATATTCAAACATTACAACCTCAGAAACCAAAGTCACTTCAGATTGGCCAATGTTATATATTACATGTATCATCACTGTGAACGCATATGGACCAACATTCAATAAATCAATGGTCAGTGAAAGAGGGACCCTTCCTATGAATTGCTGAATGGTCAATCACTGTTCAGGTCATCGACTGGACATCATTTCACGGTAAAAATAGGACATGCGTGACACATTTAGCTGCAGAAAGAAAAGACTCTATACAGTGCGTGTCTTCCGGTTGACCATTGTCAGAGTCAATTATCATTGATGTCAGGGTCAAAACCAGATTTACATTCTCAAATCAATGGTCCCTGAAAGGAAGGCCCTCTCACGTGAATGACCACACAGTCAACCATTGTCCCGAACTTTTTGATATATATCTATACCGGTCAACGTCTGACATTATTGACGGGTACATGCCGGTCCCACACAGAGTTATGTGTCTATCTATGACATTAACTCATTGAAAAGGTGGAGGCAAATACATGTCCTTGAGTGGTGGTTTTTATATTAACAAATGACAATATTTGTACTAGACTATGAAATGATTGAATTATGCTATTTTGTAGCACATGCACAAGGACTAGACATTGACAAAATGACATAAAGTTGTTGTATAACAAAGGTACTACCAATCTCAATAGCTGAAAATTCAAAGGGGTGGTAGATTACTTTCAAGCAAAGTTTTAAATCAATTGCCATAGCCGGGCCTGGGATAAAAGGCTTCCTAAGACATTTTAAATAAGATAACGCTTTGCCATTACTGTATTTATTTAGTTCAACTTTATCCCTGAACTAAGAATTGAAATGTATAAGGACATCATAATGATCACGAGGAACATTGATAACTCCAGATGTTGGTGCGACGCATATTTTCATAAATCAGTATGTTTGTAATTAAGAAATTTCAAAACAATTGACAAAAAATGCCCTTCAACTCGGGGTTTATATCGAGATCGTTCACATACACTGCTCACAAGAACTAGTCAGACCTTGTTATTACCAACTAATGACAACATGAACTAGGCTGTTCAGTATTCAAAAGCAAAACGGACATGTACAGACAAAGAAATCAGTTCTTAGTTTACCTGCATATTGTTTAAAATCTAGAAATTATTAAACAAAATATCGTGCTTAAAATCACATTAGCGGAATTATACAACAAATATACAATAAATATATCGTGAATGTTTTTTTAACGACTATGCTGGTGAGAAATTCTGGAACCGAGGACGAGCAGTGGTTGGAAATAGCGAACCACGAATAGGACTGCGCTGAAATTCAGTGTAGTATTGCACCCAAACCTTATTACAAGTGGACCAGCTCTCTACAGCAGACGAAGTTGGCGAAATTTGCAATTGAACACAATGAATAAGAAATGCTGGACGATGCAGGTGTGCAGCGATCTATCTTGACCAAAATACTTCTGATGATGCTCGTCGTATTGATTACAGAACAACAGAAAGAAGGCATGGGGGTACTGGGTTTGCTAAATGCAGTAAGAATACAATAAAATGAAATGGTCCATATCATGATAGGAATGAGCTCAAGAACAAGCCTTGTAGTTAACAGGAGGCCTCAAAGGAAGCACCATAATAGTGTGTTTCCTGTGTGTTTCTTGTGTGTTTTCTGTGTCACCACAGATCAGTAACAGTAGCACTGCCCATGTCAATGTTAAATCTCAGTCTGATAATATCAGCCTGGTATTCTTGTCTACGCTAATTCAGTCAACGGGTGATTAACCGTCGCATTCCTCCACTACAGTGAGCCAAACCACATTTATGTTCGTCGAATGCATACATAAATACCTAGTATATCAGACCAGACACAGACAATGCCAGTGTACTAGCCAGTGTGATGGTATCAGCGTGGTAACAATAGTGGCATTCTCTTCTCGATTAATTCAGGCAACGGATGATTTACCGCCCAATTCTGCGTCCCCAGTAAAGAACATTGTCACACTGCATATCACATAACACGTCACCCAAGGAGAATTGAGCAGTATAGGATATACGTGCATTTTAACAAGCTTTATAGGTTTCCTAATGCTTTAAAGGGAAAAAACAGATACTTGTTCAGACTGAGACGAAGGCGGTGTCATAACACCGCCAGGGGTGCTTAGATACGTCAACTCTTATTGGTCTATTCGTCTGGACAATGACGCAATAATCGATGTGTAATTTATCAGAGGGGAAGCGAAGTTACCAAATATTCACATTCGATATTTGTGACAGATATTGCCAATCAATATGATTATGTTCGAATGTAGAAGGAACATAAAGTAAGAACATGTAAATAATAATATAAACAATATGATTTCAAAGAGATGTATCTAAGATACTAACACTCAATGCCTCAAGAGTACCACCTGCTATTGAAAGGTAACTATTGATACTGATAACCTTATAGGCAGTTAGTCAAAACATACATATCTGTTTTTACAACACTTCCAATGAAAGAAATCATGGTAAACACAGCCCATACTTTGTATTTTCTATGCAGTTGGATTACTGGTGTAGATCGCATCACAACTATGAAATACATGTATATCCCTGAGACATTGATTAATAGAGATGTGTATTCCTATCTACAGAGATAATATTGAGTGCATAGTTCTTTTGGGAAGTTAATTAAACGTCAAATCTTCATGATATACCCAGGTTAAGTTACTAATCTATCAGTGACACCAGGATAAGATCCAATATATACTCGACAGTTTATGATATACAGCCAGACTTACAATAGAAACTGACTGCAGAATCAATATAGTTTGTTGATGTTATCAAACTATCACTAACTTGGCATTTCACCCTTTGTATAGAACTTGGTCATGTTTATAAATTTGTTTTAATTCATTAAATCGTTAAAATTTAATATTTATCAAGGATTAATGGATTGTATTTATGTTCTCCGTTTTGGAAGATTCATATGATAGATATTACATTTTACAAATTACAAAATATGAAATCAGTCAACATGATTTAATATATCTTGTTTAGATATGAACATCTATCATATAGGTTATTTCTCTAGCCGTCAACTTGTCCCACTTGCAATGTGAAAACTCAATGCTCAAATTTCGAATAACTCATCATCATCATTATTATTGTAATGAACACAACCGTTTAATAAATCATTTGTAAATTTTAAAAAATCCTGTTAAATCGAATGTGAAGGTAGATAAATGTTAGACTATGTTTCATTTAAACTGCTTGTCTCAATCTGTATTCTGGTATTCAAAAGTTTCAGCCCTACAGTACATTGCATTTATGACTACATAATCATTCATGAAACAATACTGTTTATGTGTACACCTGCATATAGAGTATACATAGAAAGGTTTCAATTGTTTTTGTATTTGAACTGTTTAACAATATACAAAAATAAGCTTATTTTGATATGTATTTATATAGTAAGTTACTGTGGTAGGACAAGGCATCTCCATTACATGTTTTACTTGCCCTCGAGCTCTATCTATATTTACATATCTACCTATCTTAGCTAAAGTTTCATGAGATGAACATTGAAATCGTGTTAAACCTGTTCTTTAACCTGATGAAAGAGTAACCATTTACTCCGAAACGCCGTGTAACTGTACAATAAATAAGTTGTTATCCAGAAAATTGTTTTCTTAAGATAGAAATCGATATTTTAAACATTAGATACGTTTGCTTGAGAAAGATGTGTTTCCTGCTTATCTCATCTTGGCAAGCATGTTCTAGGGATGGCAATGAAATTCTATTATAGCAACTACTTATTATCAACGCCATAAATATAAGCATTTAAATATATACCAAAGCGATTTTCCAATGGGCATACCGTATTCCAACAGAAAAACAGCGAGAATTGCATTTGATAGTACCAACGAAATCGAATGAGCCTTTCTACCAAAAGAGATTTCAATAAAAAGAAAATGACAAAATATTTCAATTCAAGTTTGTTTATACTCCAATATTTTAAGATAAAATTATTCAGAATTTAGAATGAATTAACTGATACATACTACATGACCGAGGACTTACATATATCACTTTTGAAAACATAAATTACATAGTCTATTCTAATCTTATAAATTTAAACATAACCCTGCAGCTAGGTTTGAAAGCAAAATCAATTCAGACAATCAATTGAGATAAACTCAAAATCACAACAACCTATCAATGTATTGTTTGAAGTTTATGTTGACTGAGTACCACGATAAGCAGTGAAGAATGTTGTAGAGACTATAAGCAATATGTAACTCTCTCGAACCTGCTAAAAGACAGATTTAAAAATCTTAAAAAAACTTGCTTACCCGATATCATTACAAGGATACATTGAAATGTGTCTTATAAAACCCACTCCCTAAATGGAAAGATCCCTTTCAAACAATGAGCATGAACTATACCGGATTAAAATGCACCGTATAAATCTGATACGGATTTTACATTTGCAATTAGCTGCTAACAGTGTTCGCGAAAACCAATCATGAAATGTCCATTTAATCATGATACAGGCTAGGAACTTACAGAATAGCTAAGATTTAAGAACACCGATCGTTATCCATTAAGTTTATTTTGAAATTCCTGTAATTCAGTTAACAATATAATTCAATCAATTCAAAATCCTCTGCAGACCATGAGATCGATGCTCGATCGTTATTGTATCAAATTACATAATTCCCAATAAATCTCGCTTTGCTTTGTTTGAACGGCTTTCTAGGAGCTTGAACTGGTATCAGTGTGCACGAAATTTAAACTCATGTTCAGAAATTCTCAAACAACGATCCATTTGTGTGTCGTAATTCCTTAACCATTAAAACCATAACAGATTCTTGTGGGACAATAAGAAGATGGTGTATTAAAAAAATGGACAGATATGAAGGATGGCAACGTTCCAGTTTTACACAGGTCACAACGACGTTACTGAGCCATTCTTGTTCCGTCGTCAGTTGAACTGTGAAGCAATGGCTCTGAAATGTCGTGACATAAAATATAGAGAAGAAGTTGTCATTAATATTATGTCTACTAAACAGAGAATTTGTCATATTAGTACACGTAGGTATTGCACTGTCGATGGATTGTTGGTGGACTGTCAAAGTCAAAGATGTTTATTGGACATCCGAAGAATGACACGTTTACATTATGTTACATTTGTACATACATTTCATACAAAAACGTTCTGATAAAAGAATGCTTCATAGGTGATCTCAAGTTTTACAAATAGCGTTAAATTGCATATGACATTATCATATTTGGAAGGCAAAGTTGAAACGATGGCAGTTGGCGATTGTTTTAAATGGTAATGATTGTTAAGTCAGCATAATGTGGTAATACAAAGGCAAAATGAATTTCATCTTTATACCAGATTTACATAATGGACATACTCTCAAATTTCTTTCTATGGAAAATCATCTACCTTACCTATTATTGGCAAGTCTAGAAAGTCTAATCGAAAATTGACAAATGTTCGTCTGATATTGTGAGAGGTCAATACGGAACGATTCTGGTTGAATTAAGGTCTTGTATCATCTACAGTTGGTATATTGTACTGTTGTCTAGACAGAAATGTCAATCTTGATAATTCATATTAACAGATTATTCTTTAAATTGTTTAAGGCTGTTGGTGGACTGTTACATCACGAAACGCGTATAAGGTAACAATGCACTCTCATTTCATTTAAAATGAACAATGATTCTGATCGAAACACAACACAAACCGTGTACTGTTAATGCATTGTGGATGTACAGACATATCAGACGTTCAGTGTGTCACGCGGTAAGTATCAAATGACCATTAAAGCATTTGACTTGAAGTGATTGCATTTTGATATACAATGTAATTTGATCCTTATGCATACACACATGGATCAACAGAGCTTAAAAAGGTTGAGGTTTGGCAAGTCGGACTTAAAACATGATAACGTCAATAAAAGAATCATATACTAGCGTTATTTTAATATGGGCTGTTATCGCATTTTGATTGATATAGTCAAACAAACTTCACGTCGTTTCATGTTATATATTATAATATCAAACTCGAAACTCTTCATAGTCGATGACTGTACAAATACTCGAGTCGTGTATTGCGTATAAGAAGCAAACAATTAACTTTTATACTAATCCATTGTGTACGTATTCAATATAAAACCACAAGATTGTGAAGATGTGTTTAAACAATAACATGATACTCGTGCTATATACCGCTTACCGGAACAAACGCTGTGTAAGTGGAGAGTTTAATTCCTGCTATGCAGCAGTTAGAAATTAAATAAAGTATGATACACCGAGTTCTTTTCATGTTAATATTGGGGTTGGTGGTAATCTGTTCATACGCCCCTTCTGTTGTCACTTAAAGGACAGTTCGAGTGACGCTCTGTATTCACATTTATGTTTTGATTCAATTTCAAAAGTTTCTTGTTTTCAAGGTCCTTGACCCACAATTCGATTCATTTACAATATTCATGAAAAATAAACACATGCGTATCAATTGATTTCTCCTTGTATACGAAACGTTTCCTGACATGAAATTTACTCTTTTGAATTCATTAAATATTTCAAACCTTTAATAGTTCTGCTGTTATTGAACATTAACATTGACTGGGAGAAGCCTTCGATATGTTTTTTTATTTTTTTTATTAATATGCCTGCAAAGAGTCGATCCTTATTTATCTCGGAAGCGTGGACGAGCTCACGGAACTTACGAGAATATCTGATTACTCTCGTCTATGTCCGGTGAGTTAACTCAGAAAGTCAGTCATTCGGAAGATACTTAGTCAATCTTGTTGATCTGATTGATCCTGTTACTTCTCAAGTTAGAGGTGTTTCTACAAGAGCTTTACATGACTGCTACGTTACGGTGAATACATTTTCTGAACCGACCGTATCGGGGCCATTGCACAGGATACAAATACACTCCTGGTAAACACATATAAATCTAAGAATGTAAACATGAATGAAAAGTGTATATCTGAAATCAATAATATTCAGTTAATGTTAATTCAGTTAAAATAATCTTCAGTTAAGATGACGACATCACAAAAACTAAAACCAAACATTTGTCATAGCATACATGTAAACTTTCAAGTTTTCATAATGATGTCACATAAACGTATGGGTTTGATATAATGATATTATCAATTATATGTTTATGTGAATGTAAGCAAGGTGCGCCTAGCAGGCGACCTGATTGAATACTCCTCCACTTGGAGGTTTAAGTATTCCGTTGTCCGGGGAAATATAGCAAAGTTGGACGGTTATATGTGTACCGAAAAGGCTCTATATAATACACGTTTACATATAAATAAACATTATAATAAACATTTCCGGTAATCGCCATTAATAGTTACATCCTGAAAAACATTAACTCTTAAGTAACTTTGATCATGTAAGTTTTAATGATTCTATTGTCATAACACCTTAGGTGTCATGTTACTATAGGAGAAGTAAATGGAATCAGAAGCAGACATGAAGCACTGACCTGTAGACGTATGTCCGGGAATGTTGCCGACCACACAGACAATGACGAGAGAAGGACATTTGGCACTTGTCTGTATTTGTAGTAGTCATTGAGACTTAAGATAGACAGACGAAGGAGGACAGTTAGTGTACTATGTGTATTTATGGAACAAGACAACGTCTGTGTCTGTCTCACTCATGACTGAATGACCTCTACTTAGATTCTTTCATTTACCAATGAATCTACAAAATCAATGATATGTTGAACGATAGTCATCATCTTTTGGGGTACATCTGAAAAACATAATTTCTTTTTAAAAAGGCGTTGTTTACACATACATAATAACATATTACTAAGTTAGGGTTACATGTTAATCTGGGTTGTATATGACTCGTTAACATGAGACGAAGTACTGAGTGAAACATAGTTCAACCACTGCATTTGACCTCGTTGCAGGCAAGCCTCTGGGTCTCGGTAGTTCAACTGTAAAGATAGTCACGGCCTGACTCTGAGGATGTCTGTTCAATCTCTCAATATATTTGTCTCTAAATTTACAATGTTGCTTCAATCCCCCTACCAAACTGAGCACATACATTAAGTTTACATATAAAATACGTATAATTACTACACGTCAGTTCAGTATTTAGTTTATCTAAATATGCAGGATATTGGCTAAGAATAAAGAAAGAATAGGCTCTTCGATAAGCTGTAATCACATAAATCATGCGACCTATAAATCGACAATTGTGTGAATCTCTTCAGTATAAGAGGTAGATTTGTAGGTCTCATGTGATGTTTGAAGTTCAAACAGCACGATGGTTGACCATTCCATTATTGCACCATATTTAAAACTTTACTCGGAGTGTTGAGGTATCACTACGTCAGTCAGATTACTTCAACTACCTTTGCGCTTCCATTTTAATGTGAACACCTTAAATTAGCCTCTCTATGGGAAATGAACTCGCATGGTTTAACCGGATCATGTATATTCGTTTTAGAACTGTTTTGATTGATTCAGGAGTATTATTTAGCCATTGGTAACATTTATTAACATCTTTTGTTTCCGTAAGAATGGCGTACTACAGCGCCTGTAACAGTAACATTTAATGTTAAACGTTATTGCTTTAAATTACATTATATTTAGAATACATTTCAACCCTTTTGACCTTCAGCATAAATCCAGTGAATCGACACATAACAACGTACCAAGGTGAATATATGCACTAAAGATCTAGTTTCAATTCGCTGCAGGGTTTTCAATTTCCCATATACCGCTATGTCCCCCACTTACTCTATTAGTCCGTTATGGTATGCAATAACCCTTGACATCAGCACGTTCTCAAGTTTTTTTTACGAACGCAATTAACTTGATTCCTTTAGCATGCTCTTTTCCTCTATTTAAGTTGTATAACATGTTTTTATTGAATCCAATAGTGTGATCCCTCCCACCACAGATCTGCGTGTGCTCCAGTTTCAACAGTTGTCAGTTTGCTCTAGTTTCAATTCGCCGCATGTTATCAATACCCTATAAACCTCTATTATCCTCCAGATAGCTGCTGAGAGCGTCCCTCAACTGTCAGATTTGTTTGTTTGCCTACAAGTGATAAGTTGCCCACAATCAAACCAATACACGCTCACGGTGAATGAGCACAGTGACAAATAACGGTAGCACTGTTCAGAGCTCTGAAACGTTGTTGAACCGTGCTTTATGGTGACGACGTAACGTATATGAATTAGTCTACTCAACGTTATGAATAAGCCTAATGTTTAATACTCGAAAGACGAGATTTGACTCGAAGATCAGCCACGGGTGCATGTCCGTCTCATGGAATACTTTTTGTCTAGGATTTGTAGAATACTGAAACTACTTTGTTTTGTGTGTGTGTGTGTTGGGGGTCGCAATTTCATGTTGTATAGAATAAAGTCTAGACTAGCTTAGTTAGGAACTAGACTGTAATAAAATATTTTCGTCTGTCTCTTTGACACGAAAAAGACATAAACGGCCTGTGTCGAAATTGACAAAAAATGGAAACATGAATTTGTAAATGTTCAAATTCGCAAAGAATCGTAAGAAATCGGACCAGATAGACGGACAGACAGTTTTTTTTAATTATTATTAAAGTCTCACCTCGTACATAGACATATATACAGTACATATCCGAGCCATCCATTAAGGGTTATTCGTATACGCACCTTAAGCATTCATTTGGTCATCGACGGAGTTATTTTCTGTTCGGCATATAGGTCTCCGAAAAAGTCAATTTGGGACTTTTTACTTCTTGTATTTATAATGCTGGTTTGCCTCAAATACCCGAGATTCCTCAGTGTAATCCTGTAAATCGTATTTCAAACGTTAAGGTATGCGTCAGGACAGAAGGTAACCTACAAGACCGTGTCAAATTGTCTCTGAGCAATATGTTGTGAATCATAATGAAAACCATGGTGGATCCTTCTATTGCAAGTTTTCGGATAACACATGCGAGGGGTTAAGTTTGCATGCTTTGCCAAAATATTTGAAATGGGTCTCTCGTTTACCAATGGTAGGTATCACAGCTTTCAGACAGATCTTAGTAAATTATTCATCCGCTGCTATAGAGATAAGACCGTCATTATCAATTTAACATATTGGCCCACGTGTATTAGGAGATCTGTTTGTGGATGTCAAGCATACCTATATAACTAGTGGTGGTATAGAGTTTTTCATTTAGTGATTAGATGTAGTCTCAAACATTTGTTTTAGGTTTTTAGGGATGTGTAATGTTTGTGGTAGTAGTTAAGCTGAAGGAAAACTATTGAACCGATTTGTCAAAATGAGAGTCTAAACTTACTGGATAATGATACCGATACCATACAACCTACAAGATATTTCAATCCACGAGGGATACACACGACTGATACGCCATATTTTCCGAAGACAACCCAACTTAAATTTGAAATTTAAAGACATTATTTGTTCCTGAGAAAAACATAGTTAAAGGATTCGTCGTTTGAGAATATCATATACTGGACGAGATACGAGAGTCAAGGGGTTTTTTGGTTTGTTTTATGACGTCCTTCAGTAATAATGAGTTAACAAATTTAAGTCCAAGAAGGCAAATTATGACATCTTATACTAACATAATTTCCATATTTCATAAAAAAAAAATATCTTAAATACTAAATATTATGTCCAGAAAACTACTTTGAATTGGTGATTTCACCTCGTGTACGTTTAAACAGATATAAAATATTAAATATCATACTCTCATGAATGAAAGTTTTGTCCTATTGTCACATCATATTTTCTTCTATTACGTCACGTTTCTTTTGTGACGTTACCTTTAGCCAATGTCATTGTTTCCAAATGAAGGAAACTTGCATAGGAGGTCGAAAATGTTGAATATTTAATATTGTTACTGTTAGAAGAAATACTTACCAAAAACGTGTCGTGTAATATAGTATGAGGAGATTATGTCATTCTGGGAATTTCGTAACGTAATCTACAGAGATATACATGTTTATATAGAAAGATGCGTATATTTACAAAATATTTCGAAACGACACAGTAGATTATAAAAACAAAGAATTATTCTATTTGATAATAAGCAGTTTATATCCTATTGATCAAATCTTCCGGTGAGAGGATATGCAATGTGTATGTCATTTTAAATGTGCATGTTGTCATTGTAAGAATGATTTACATTGCCATTTAACAACAAGTCTAAATTTAACTTACCATTGAGTGACTCTCGGAGACTAAAGGTTTATGAACTTTCGGAACTAATATAAAGTTAGCAAGTCTCTCAATCACCAAGCTACAGTGAAAGGCTACTGGTGATCAACATGTTATATAGCCTGTACACTAATATACACTGACATAAAAAGAGGTTTATATACTTTCGCAACTTAAATAAAAGTGAATCACAAAAACGATCACAAATCCTCTATCGGTTATCGGCAAGCCACACACACGGGGCGATAAGTCACATAGATTACCGTGATTATTAACCTGAAGACTGTAGGCATGTTTAACACCTTGACATGATATATTGACTTCACAGTATATGTTCACGATCTCGTCTTATTCAAGATCTCGTTTATGTTATTAAGTCTCTTAACAAGATCTCGTCTCTTTTGTCTGTAATGTCTTGACATGCCTGATCTATGGATATACTTAAAAGTGAAGTTCTTACCTAGTTAACACAGGTAGGTACTCCAGACAGGTAATACACGTGCAGCGTCTCCTGGCCCCTGTTCACAGGTGAGGTACACAGATCCAGGTAACTATCCCCCTGACAATGCTCTCAGGTAAAACGCACAGGTAACTGTCAGGTATTGTCAGTGCTCTGTGTGGCCACGACGTATTGCCATAGCGCGGTGTAAACAAACCACCCCCCTCGCTATAACGCGGCGCTCGGGAGAGGGGTTGTATTGGTAATAATTATCTACGCTGTGATTCTATTATCAGAGAACAAGACGACGCATATATATTTACACTTAACGCTCTGCCCGGGGGTTCTGTACCATACCTACCTGATATTCTCGAGTGGCACAGTAGTTATCGGATTTCTCTAATGTTGTTATGCTCGCTGGTAGTAACACTTCACTGTAGTGGACAAGCTTCTACCTGTGATGTGTAAATCTTCCATTGCTCGTGTTGTACTCCGATAGCTTATGTGCGTATACAGAATGTCTATTTAATTTGGTGTTAACGCGTCAATACAGATCAAGTTATTCACCAACAAGAAATTATGTTATTTCTTGTATATGTTCATCCATGCTTTTTCATACACAAAATGTTACTTCATAGTCAAATACATGTTGCGTCTTCATGTGCTTTTTTTTGCTAGAAACATAAAATTATTATGGTATGCTAAACTTTTGTTGAGTAAAACTAACAACAGACAATAAGAAATACGTCCCCCAAAATTCGGTAATATCACAGCTTATTTAGTTTATTTGAATGTCTTAACTCCATCTCAGCTTATGAGTGTTTTTCATAGATTTTTTCGACTCTTACTTTGAATAAACAAAAGATTTCACGTTTGACATTTGACATTTTACATTACAACTATGAATTATTCATTAATGTATTTCACACTCAGTGAACAACCACTTCCATTAATGCATTCAGAAAATTAGCATTTCTCTCGTCGATAGATTGGGTATCAAATACTGGCATACCTCATGAGAATGGGAAAATCGGATCAACTTAAACTGAATTTAAAGGCGCTTTAGCACGTTTTTCTACTGAAATAAAGGGCTCTCACAAAAAATATAAACAACTGTTACCAATGGCTTAATAATACTCATGAAACTATTTGATGTTAAAATTCTTCCAATTTTTCCTTTACGATAGTGAAGTATGGGGCTTTCACGCATCACCAAATGTAACTAATATCCAGTATAAATCCTGTAAACAGGTTTTGAATCTCCCAAGAAATACCACAAATATTTTTGCCCGTGTTGAATTGGGTAGATATTCACTAAACGTAAATATGTATTGTAGAATTATAAAATATTGGATAAGATTAACCTCGCAAGCAGATAATATTAATCCGAAGAAGGCCTATGATCATCAATATAACCTTGCAGAGAAAGGACGCCAATGTTGGGCATTGAATGTGAAGGGTCTCCTGAGCCGCTATTGTTTTGGAAATGTTTGGTTTTACCAAAATGTTGGAAATATCAAGGTTTTCGTGTCTTTAATTAAGCAAAGATGTATTGAGAACGACAACCAGTCTTCGAAGTAATATATTCATCTTTTTATTCATAATATCAAAGATCAATCATGTCTCTTATGAATTCTACATCAGCCATATTGAGTGTAAAGTATATGTTGATGATTGAATGTGGTAGACGACTTGGTCTTGAACAAAGGGATCTTCTCCGTCCTTTTTGAATAATTCCTACTATTGAAAATGAATATAATCTTTGTCTTGAATGTCCATCTTATTTAGAACTTAGAACAACTATAATCCCATCTTATTATTAAAATTTTCATTCATATGAGAAGTTATATCAATTGTTCTTGTCAAAGAACTTATTCACCATAAATAGTCTTGGAAAATATGTCTACCTAGCAAGAAAGAAACGTTATACTTTCTTGTGTCTGTAACACCCCAATATCCCGATGCATATCTTGATATCTAACATATGTGTCTATGATTTTATTGGCGCTTGATAATGTGCACATTGTATGCTTTGTATACTGGGCCAGTGACAACTTTACTGAAATAAACCTCTCTCTCACTTTAAAAATAGTTCTAAAACGCATGTAGATGGTTCGGTTTTTTATGCGAGTCCATTTCCAATCGAGCGGACATGTTTATGTGTTCACATTAAAATGGCCGCTCTAAGTCAGTTCAAGTGATCTGATGTAGCGATACCTAACTACTCAAAGTAGAGTTTTAGATATGGTACAATGATGGAATGGTCGACCATCTTGCATTTGAACTCTCAAATTCTCATGAGACCTTCAAATATACCTCTCACGCCGAAGAGTTCCACACCACTGTCGTTTTATACGTCGCACCATTTTCTTTGAATATGGATAACCGTTTTCTATCAATATGGCTTATCGGGTCGTATAATGAGTTGTTCAACCCCTAACGTACCAATATGGTGGATAAACTTTCAATGGCAAATTGGAGAAAACATAATTTGAAAAAAAGTGCCATGGTGCCTAGGTAGTTCAGATAAAAAATGGATGTGTCATGAATATTGAGGTCCAACGATCGAATATATTATTTGCATTAATCATTTGCATTTTCAGTTATAATGCCGACATTTTTATTAAAAAATGGGCAAAGCGACAAGCCGCCTGATCCAGAGGGAGTTAAGATTGACAAAGAAGAATGCCACCAATGATCGAGGGAAAATTTAACTCATGTGAGCAAGAGAGCTGCAGTATATGCAGACACAATATAATAGTATTCTAAACAGATCCTGTAGCCGTGTGTAATCCATCTTCGGTCATCTCCTGTATTAACATTTAGGAAATGTGTCATACAGCCACTAAACCTAGACTAAGCGGGATGATTTGCTAGAAATTATATACCATGTCCTTATAATTATCTGTGCTCATGAAGTTCAGTTTCTGAACGACAATATATTTGATATCATCATATGATGTCAAACATGCACTTTAAAAAGAAGAGATTGGTGTAATCGACGATTGTTCTGTTTTCCCCTCGGACTCTTAAAGGAGCAATCCGATTTGGATAAATTTCTGGAGACGAAATAAAACGAGTTGGTGAAGTTTATACTCGTTATAAATTATGTGTCAATCGTTTTATTTATATAGTATCTTCTGCCATGATCATATGAACTCGGCCAATATCAAGATATGTATAGCATAACTTCCCAAACGAGAGTATCCCCCTGGATCTCGTCTCCAAAACAGTAGTCCTATCTCTTTAAGGATGAAGCACAGACTAATTGTGTATCCCAAATCTCTGGCAAGAACAGGAAGACATGGACAAATTTAATCAACTCGTCTGATGCGACTGGTCCAACCAGATGTGTGGTACATAGAGCTTACCTCAACACTATAGTCTATATAATCCAGCCACTGCTCGGTAGTTCCACTGTCTTCTTCTGCCCCCTTATACATTTAAGAAGATACAGAGTAGAGAAAAACATAGTTCTTTGGATAGCTAGTTTCTTTTAACAATGTAGTAGAGGATAACACCGTTTTCAAGGAAGTCCTTGTCTGATGTAAGTGGTCAGTCGGAGTGGATTTGACCATCGACCAAGGAAGAGTGTATGTTGCCTTAGTACAGTTAACTTAAAGAGGCTGGGTATTCTGTAAAATAACGCAACACGAGCGGTATTCCCAATGTTCATTTGATTTATTCACCAACAAATATAATCGATTTGCTTCAAATGAACTTTATTGTGATCATGAATTCATAGCAGAAATGCAAGAACTGGATTTGTATCCCCTGGAATGTTTATTTCCAAAAAATGCACCGACGATCGAGTGCTGTAGCATGTTTGAGCAGTTTTAATACGTTCCTGCTTCTGTTTGAATAAAGTACGTATTTTATGTCAGAGTTAAAATACGTGTTTGGTGACAAATTCCCAAACATTAGTCATAAGATATTGTCTGGTGTCCTGCTAGAACTGACCAAGCAGAACCACGTGTGCAAGGCATTTGACCACAGACGTGTGCCGAGTGTCTGGGACCCTTAAGCTACACTGCCGATAATATGGTTCTGTATTGATTATAATATATAAAGGATATCAAACGACCTTTCATTAAATAGCACTTTTATTAAACTATTGCTATTCAACCAACGAATGCGAGGTTCATACCAAATCCTTTAATACAACAACATAGCACGTGTCAGCACGACCTCCGTATGATAACGTGGCACGGATATCACGTACGTGTAAGCACGGTGTAAGCACGGTGTAAGCACGTACAACTCACTTACCACGTGCGCAACGGCCCCCCAAAAACGTACGGTCAATACCCAAGCACAGTTGGCTGCGAACTGGGCTTTAGCAAGACAAACGTGTAGTTCAATTGTTCTATCATAATATTATGTCAATGTCTCAAACATACACCTTATGTGTCCATTTCTTTGCTCTAGGATTTCCAGCGGGACGCAATCCAAACATACCATTCAAGGGTAAGCAATGGTTTTAGTTTGTGATGAACTATTTCTAGCTTTGTGTGTCATCCATTCGACTGCTACGCCGTTTTTTGTATTACGTGCAACAAATGTGATTATTATATGAATGGATTATTTCCGTCTTTCTGATTGGTCTACTTGGTCACATGACAGCACTGACGCCAAGCGATGTCAACCTGTGTGACGCGCGAGAGGTTGATATAACAATCCGGACACCTACGGTGGCTATAAATAGCTTTGGGAGATCCCGGTCTTGAACTCCGTACTTCGCGTGTTGTACTGTAAATCCAGCGATAGGCATCGCTTCGTCTCTGTGACCGTGCTGAATAAGAGTAACGTCCCTTTCGTATCAACAATATCGAAGTCGACGGTAAAACGGTACGTAGGCCTATATCGTAGCCATGACAAGGAAATTAAATGACTTATTTTAAATATTTTCGACAGTGATATTTTGAAATTGTTGAAATATTATTAACTGTACAAATTGATTCTAACATTAAACAATTGAATTTAAGCTCGATTTGTTTTCATTGAATATTGATGTATCATGATGAAATCGTTCACCTCACACCTGTTATATTTCACAGCAGAATAGCAAGTTAAGACATTGTTCATATAATAAAACAATTATAGACTTCAGACTCGGTTGATCCAATGATTTATCGACCTTGGACACGTGATATTCACCTCGGCTTCGCCTCGGTGAATATCACGTGTCCAAGGTCGATAAATCATTGGATCAACCTCACTTGAAGTCAATAATTGTTTATCATCGCATACTATGGAAATAGGCCGTTCTAAAAGAGCATGTGCATATAACTGTACGATCTTGAGAAACGTTTATGTATTGAAATAGTTTGTATTGAAGGCCAGTATATGTAGTCAGTGCAACGTACAGTATCCTGGATAACGGACCGCAGATAGCGAACAGGTCACAGTAGTGTCAAGTGACGAGCTATCACATGTACGATAATCTCCGTATGATGATATAGGATATATCTACTAACAGTCAGGTGTGTTGACATTTACATCGATATCGGACCATTTCTTGTTTTAACTGGGTGTCTATCCATACAATAAACGTTACATTAAGATAAGTCCTTACTCATTTGTCAACATTACAGCAATTAGTTGGAAACACGACCACCGGATGGCAATATGAAGTTGTTGTTTTTCTGTGTCTGTGTGTCCCTCCTGTCCGAGTGCTTGGGCAGTGGCCCTGACGTGGGCGAAGAGGCCTGGACAGCGTGGAAGTCGAAGTATACGAAGTCGTACCCGACGATTGAGGAGGACGAGGCGAGAAGGAGAGCTTGGGAGGAGAATGCAGACTTCGTCTCCTCACACAACGCACGTGATGACGTCACATACACCCTGGAGCTCAACCGGTTCGCAGACGAGGTGAGCTGCTCACATGGTGTGTATCACATGTAACATAGCATGGGCAGGAATAGTAATTGGTAATGGTCGTAACCTATTTGTCGATTGAGACCGCCGAGATGAACAGTCGTACATCACTGTTGTAACCTGCTCTCCAGTAGTGTACACATCGACAACTCTCAACTCTGTATTTACAACTCTCCGGTTAGCAGGCCTGGTCCTGAATACTAAGAGAGATGTGTACACATGCGACGCTGACGATGTTCGAAGCTTATTTGAATCAGACAAATCGCGTACATATCTGAGACAACCCAGTAAAACATGTTTAACTCAGTATAACTATAAATGTACATGTAAATCGAATTCGACGTTTCATAGAACAAACTGAAACGGGTGCAAGTTGGATATCATCGATTTACACTGGCATCTTCGTGTCACGTTATCTGAATATATAGCAGTATACTTATATGTAGTATATGGTTATTTGTCTGCAGCTGATCGAGTATCCCGAGCATGACCCCGCCAGCTTGACCCACAACGCGCAGGTGGGAGGGGTGAACGTTGAGGGGGTCCCCCCACAGTTCGACTGGAGGGACAAGGGCGTGGTCACTCCAGTCAGGAACACCGGACCGCTGGGTGCCGTCGAGGCATACGTGGCTGCAGGTACCAATTTTATAGAGGGTTTTGTCGAACCTTACGAATTTTATAGATGAGTTTTATCGCGTCATACCTGAGACAGGTATTAACTATATATTGGATGTACATGTATTCGGCAAGATGTGACGTGCTGTAAGAATGAATACTCATCCTTGGTGTGCCTTGCGTGGTAAGCTGATGTGAATTGGGATATCCTATTATCATCAGTTGTGACATATTTAATGTAACATTCTAGACTATTATGGTTAAAAGTTTTTAATCTAATCACTCAAATTGCGGTCCAGCAGCAAAGGTAGAAAAGAAAGCCAGTTGGTTCGGATTTTAAGTCATTGATACAACGTGCAACATGTAGACTAGCCATGGAAAATTGCAAATGCTAGAAAATATCATTTTGTCATAAAATCTCAAAGAAATATCCCACAAGCGTTAAAGAATAGTAAATTTAAACGTAAACGCCAATCCCCAAATATAAGTGGGTATTATTTAATTCAGTGGTTAGTGGGTTTGAGGTCAATTATTTTTAAAGAAAAACGAATCTAATTGATATGACTATTCCATTTAATTGCCAGAGTGTGTGGAGAGTTTCCACGCAATCAAGACAGGCAAGTTGTACGAGTTGAGTATCCAGGAAGTATGGAGCTGTTGCCAGGGAGTAGATCTCTCACTTCCGGTTGTTGCTGACGTGTTCGGATGCATCCACAACATCGGCGGACTGTGTGAGAACGGGACCTTTCACATCACGGGCAGGTGCGACAACTCCTCCTGTACCGCCGTTGCCCAGGTGGGTGTAGTTGATAATATGGCAAACACTTAATACCAATATTGATCTCGTATGACTATTGGACCGATTGTCGGGGGGCAAAGGTATCCGAGTTTCCGACAGGGTGATAACTCCTCCTGTACTGCGTCGCCCAGGTAGGACAATCTGCCAGGTGGGTACGTAAGACCATATTACATCTCTGGCTAATTTAAACCTTGCTGCACAACATTAACTTTTTAGTAATAGTGCAGCAATCACTAAGAACATCAGTATAGAAAAGTAAACGAAATGCAGCCAGGCTTAACTGAACCAGTGATGGAGACTGGAGCGAGTAAGATTTATCGTGAAAGTTTAAGTCTGTCCTTCAATGCAGTTGTTATCATCCAGGTTTCAGGCACCAAGTGGGTTCCACCAAACGACGAGGACGCGCTCCTCCGGTCTGTCCTCGAGGTACCGGTGTTCGCTACCGTCAATGCAGGCGTCCCGTCCTTCCAGCTCTACCAATCTGGCGTCTACAATGACCCCGCGTGTACCGGGAGGGAATTAGATCACGTGCTGCAGGTCGTAGGGTACGGAACAGACGACAAGGGGACGCCATATTGGATCTGCCGGAATACCTGGGGTAGGTCGAGATGCTTTTTCACGTAGAATTGCATCCCGGAAAACAGGCCACCTTATTTAGCTGGTTGGAACAGACACACGCCACGATGTCATTATGGTATTACCTTGCTTCCATAAGCCGAACAACACAGGCGATGAGTCTTGGAATGTGATGGATCCCTATGGTTTGAAGTCCTGTGGTTCGTGTGTTGTAGTGCAATAACATGTATCAATGGGGTGTTTGAAAAGCAGTATAGGCCTTCTTGAAAATGTCTGACGATAAAATAAAATGAGATACACTAATGTTTTGAAAAGTGTGTACTAAACTTAATTATAAGCTATTATTTTCATTTGTCACGTTTTATATAAGGTCTACTCCTTAAGTCCATGTAATAAAGCATTCCAGTATTTCAGGTCCATGTAATGTCGTAATCCTGTATTTCAGGTCCATGTAATAACGTATTCCCGTATTTCAGGTCCATGTACTAACGTATTTTTGTATTTCAGGTCCATGTAATAACGTTCTCCGTATTTCAGGTCCATGTAATAACGTATTCTCGTAATTCAGGTCCATGTAATAACGTATGCCCGTAATTCAGGTCAATGTAATAACGTATTCCTGTATTTCAGGTCCATGTAACAGCGTATTACCGTATTTCAGGTCCATGAAATAACGTATTCCTGTATTTCAGGTCCAAGTCATAACGTATTCCCGTAGTTCAGGTCCATGTAAGACGCATTCCTGTATTTCAAGTCCATGTAATAACGTATTCCTGTATTTCAGATCAATGTAATAACGTACTTTTGTATTTCAGGTCCATGTAATAACGCATTCCTGTATTTCAAGTCCATGTAATAACGTATTCATGTTTTTCAGGTCCATGTAATAACGTATTTTTGTATTTCAGGTGCTGAATGGGGTATGAAGGGATACATCTTACTACAGCGTGGAGTCAACCGATGTGGAATAGCAGCCACAGCCAAATATCCATTTTGATAAATACCACTTTTCCATATGCTGAGTTGTGTATGTTTTAAACTAACGACGACATAAACAAATGAAACAAATATCGTCATTACGTTTGTGCGTGTTTGACAAAAAATACTGTACATGTATGTTAAATATAGAACCGTTTTTACAAGCGTTAAAATCTACAACCTTGTTAAATAAACATATTTCCATGTATAATTCATTCCCTGGTCTCAGAAGTATAACGAGACGGCATATAGGCTCAACACACCACAAGAAAATGCTCGAAACGTTACATTCAACTCCATTAAACTCCTCAAGAAATCATTCAAATCTCTCTGAGGAAAGCTGTCTTGTTATTGCCAGGAGTCGCATGGACTACAATCACCGTCTGAGACACCGCAACTCACTGAGTTGTGACTAGAACCGGCAAGCTTACCATGGTTTAAGGAAATAAGGGTTTCCATGCCAACTTGAACAAGGGAATTTATATGTCATTAGTTTTTATTTCGGGAAACAATCAAACTCGCTTCAAGTCTCTCCGTTATGATTCTCTGTATTCCGTTGACTGCTTCAGGAATAACAACATTAAAACAATCCTACTCCTTTGAGTTTTTATATTTCAAACTATTTAGGAGAATGTGGGATAATATTGTTTTTATCTTAACTGTTCTAGTGTAACAGTAGATAAAATAAAAACGGTGTAACATTTTTTGGTAGATTTCTCAATAAATAGCCCTGGGCTCTGTTGATCAAAGTTAAACTCTACTTCGTGGTGAGATGAAGTGAGACGATTTTAAGTTTATCGATGCTCTCAATAGTATAACACTTACATCAACAACAAGTATTATTGCAGGGAGAAAGCCTGCACACCATCGTGACTAAGCATTGCGGTGAAACCGGCGAGCATCGACTTGAACTAGCGAACCATGGGTGATACTTTGCTGAATTTCGGTGCAACATTGCACCTAAACCTTACTGGATGTATATCAGTTCTCTACAGCAGACAGCGGGGTTCGAACTTAAAACGGACCCGCTAACCACAAAGAAGAAGGTTAAAAGTACTAACAAGTATTATGGTCTCTCCAATGTGGTAACTTAAGCTGTAACGCTTACCGTTTTCAGTCAATTAAGTATTACAGTAAATAAAAAAAGTAAATTACACTTTAATTGTTAGTAATTTTTATAAAATTGAATACAAACTATTATATTTTAACCGTCAGAAAGAGGGGAATCCAGGAAAGGCACTTTTTAAAACTGATTAAAATTATTCAATAAGTGTAAAGACTTGATGTACACATGATTTCAGCTTTCAGAGACGTTTATGCAATTAATGCCAACATAGACGAGAAGTTTCCAAGTTGGTGGCTCCCTTATTGTCCCTATTTGGCTCATTATCACCAAATATGGACCACAAAGGCCTCAACCTAAAACCCATATTTATCGTCTTAACGCCATAGAAAGCTGGAATATTTTGTACAACTTGGCCGAATGGGATTATAAAATTTAGGTCCAGATGTGGTCGCTTATATTCCATTTACAAATACTTCTGGAAAATGTAACCTTATAAATGTTTTATTTAAATTCGGTTGAGCTACAGAGCCAATGAGTCTATTTTGAATAACACCAAAAAGAAGGACGTGGCAGGGCATTTTAACAAACCCGCAAAACTTAATTTGTGTTATGTTACTAAGAATGTTTTCATTTGTGACTGTGCCAATTGTAACAACATAATTACAGTTTGGTTACAGCTTGCTACCGTTCGGACACTGCGAGATTCGGATTATCGGTGGCCGGACTATCGCGAGTTGACTGTACCCCATACGGCTCAATGAGCTGCAAAACTAATTTGCAAAAGCAATGATAAAAGTGAACAATTTGTGAGGTTGAAGATGTAATTATAATGAAGAACAGTTTTTATGAATATTCTATCTATCATTCCAATCACTACTGGTACCACCTTTTTCTATGGATCCTTGCGCTGTTTTCAAAAGTGGCGGGGTATAACTGTACCTCATCGCTTCTGATTTAGTAGAATAAATGACTGTATATAATTGAGATACTTGTTGAACTCATTCTGGTTGATCAAGTTTATATGAAGACCTACCTGGCTAAAACTAATCACTACATCATACTTTAAAGAGATGGTTCTATCAGGGTATTTTTCTGGAAACGAAATTCGAGCGGACAATCCTTTTTACTCATACATGTATATTTTATAAATACATGATCATAACACAATCCAGTTGAAACATATTGACGGTAATATTTTGATTATTTTACATTTGATAATTTGAATAAGACAAATTCATTAAAAATAAAAACAATGAGAGGTGAAGCCATGCGTCGTAGTGTGAACAATTTCATAACATGACATTACTTTGTTGATATTCTTTGAAAGTATTATGTTTTATTATTTACTATTAAAAGTTAATTTAAAATAAGTAAAAATACAGCTTTCACGTCAAAATAAGTTGGCATATACTGCCGATAAAAACATTTCTTTAAATGATATGTTTTTCAGGTGGCCATATTAAATTAAAACCATTTTAGAAATTAAAAACAGTATTTCTTATGTACTTTATATGTAAATTATATACAACTTCTGCTCTTGTTTTGTCTTAAGATAACAAAGTGACTATATGGGCCTTTTTGAAAACTGTCCTTTTCTTGGGAGCCATCATGGACATCATAAAACTGTATGTCTCCAGTAATCGTTTTGAAATATTTTATCAAGTAAAATGTTTTCTATCTTTATTATAAACTCTCTCTCTGCAAAATTATATTAGTTAAATATTAGGTTTTAAAGGGGCAGTAGCACGTTTTTTTCGCTCAAATGTATTTGAAAATTAATATCACCAATTGTAATACACCCTTCTCTCTTCGGAAAATCAAGTTGAAAATGAGTGTATATGGCTCAGTAAAGACATAGGAATTGTTTTTGTCATTCCAAATAATAAAATGTGTTCACAATAAAATGGCCGCCATGCAATTTTTGCTTTATACGCATCATCGTTTTTACTGCTACGGATAATTGGTTTGTGTAATAAGATGTTTTACCCTTTTTAAGTAAATTTAAATGGCACAAACTATCCTTAGAAATAGGAAATTTGAAAAAATAAATTTTGCAAAAAAACGTGCTACTGCTCCTTAAAGATGTGCAAAAACAACCATTTTTTCTCGCGGCCATCCTTGATTTTTCATCATTTTGAGATATAAAACTTAAAATTGGTTTGTTAAATATTTTATTATATTGACATGGTAGATGCAATATGAGTCTTTTTTTATGATGTTTTACCCTGTTCTACCCTGATCTTGGGTTTAACGTTAAGTTCAACTCGATGTAAAACTTGATGAACATATAAAGTTGTCCAGTTGCTTTATTTCATTAATTAGATTTAAAGGAAAGGGTTTCGAATGTTTTAATAATTGATGTCCAACCACTAAACCAAAGTATGTATCCAAATGTGATTGATTGGCAAAATTATGCGTTTGTTCAAAATTCCGTCGTGTAATCAAAATTATGAATATTTTCTGATGATAACTATTGATGCCAAACATCTTAAAACAAGTTCGTTCATTGTAGCCCATTTAATATAAGAACAAGCAGACATAGTCGGCCACATCCCCCACCATGTAGGAATTTTGAATATATTTATGCATTTTGAATATATAATACATTTACTTTCTTGAAAATTGTTATAACTCATAACTCATAAGTGATAAAATTTCTATATAGCAAAAGGCACATCTAGACTACATGGTTGATACCTGTACAAAGTTTCAGCAAAATATATTGAATAGTTTTGAAGTTTGAGGCCGGAATATAGTTTTCCCTCTTCTTGGTTCTAAGTCCAGACTGTTTGCATTCGTAAAAAAAATTATATATATATATTCTCAAATTTCTATATAGCAAAATGCACATCTAGACTACTTGGTTGATACCTGTAAAAAGTTCCAGCAAAATATATTGGATAGTTTTGAAGTTTGAGGCCGGAACGGAAAAGCCCGGACGCACAGACGGACAGACAGACGGACGGACGGACAGACGGACAGAGCTCACGAAGTTGGCGGGGGGTAAAAACGTAATGCATTTACATTTGGCCCATACCACGATGCAACAAGATATTCGATAATTTCCCTAGATACAATGTCGATAGTCTTGAAGCTTAGCCCCCTGATTCATCTAAATTAGATTGGTTTTCACTGAACAAGTTACTAAACATCCATACCATATCGGTCTGGGCAACGAGCTAATTCAAAGTACCCTTTATCGTTTCTTAGAGACGAAACTGTCTCAAACTATAATGTCAGGCTTCAGTTTTCAAAATATGATGCATTTACAAAATAACAAACTTAAGTGAGTTCGGCAGCTGCACATATAAACAGTATGGTTCATTATCCCTTCTCACTGAACAAATCACTGAACCACCAGACCAGCCTCGATCTGCGAATCAAGCTAACTGCGTATCAAAGCTCTATTGGATCCTTGACAACGGGATCGTCTCAGACTCACAGTGTCAGTCTCATGTCATGCGCTAGACTGGGTTCTGTCCACAGTATTCACAGTGGATAGATAACTGTAGATCTATACATTGTACATAAATTTATTCCCTACAATAGCATTGAAGAAGACAAATATTTTATGGATGATCAACTTCTTTATTAACAATAGCGACGTTTCGGTATAGATCCTTATACCATTATCAAGCATATAATGGTATAAGGATCTATACCGAAACGTCGCTATTGTTAATAAAGAAGTTGATCATCCATAAAATATTTGTCTTCTTCATCACACCAACTTCTAGAATGCCTCTCAAACAGTTTATACAATAGCATTGTTTTCCTGAATATATACTCTTAAAAGTGACATTGTGTAAAAATAATGTTTAGTAAATATAGTGAGTTGATTATTGTGTACCATCTACATATATGTAAATGATTTGTTTGTCAATTCGGGAAAATACATAATCTAAATTGTTTTATTATTTGTAACATTATTCTTTCTTTATGAGACGCATTTATCTTTTGATCCTCTTCCCGTTGTATTTATCCTAATCCAGTGTGTGCTACATATTTTTCTGGATATAAAATACTGTTGAAATCGTATTGCTCTTTGTAGATATTATAAATAATAAATATACTGAACTTTTAATTTTGTCTTTTGATCATCATAAATTATAACCGTACTCTTAATAAGAACACGGTTTATGTTCTCAAAGTGAGGAAAATTCTTTTCATCAATAATGATTGGATTATGTTATATCAGAGTTCGGCTTGATGTTGCTTTCTATTTTCAAAACTCTTTTATAACTTATACTCCTCTAACACCTGACACACAGGTCCCAGTTGTAAGCCTTCATCAAGTGATAGTCCTTGGTTCTTGCTTATCGAGTTTACGGAATTTGACACATTAATACTACTTAATGCAACACCGATCTTCAGAGATAAAGGCTCTCAAAGCAAAATCTCAGGTCACAGTCAGAAAGAGTGTTCCGCGATGTCCATTTAATTTGAAGTGAGAGCCTGCAGAAATTGTAATGTTTTTTATTACTACGAATAAATTTGATTTCAATTACTATCAATTCCTGTGTTTAGACATACATGTATGTCAACGGACCCTGTAGGTCATCCACACGTTATTGGAAGCAGCTGGAATAGGAATCGTTTGTATTTCTAAATTGAAGAAATGAAAATTACATTGAAAGATCTGACAAAGGAAAATACCTTTCACCTCAACATGCTAATAGGGTGTTATCTTTTTTACAATCGACTGCAGAGCTTGAATGTGACTTTTTAATGAGAAGTGCAGGTCTACATGACAACATATCATATCATTGTTTGTTGAGTTGTTTGATCTGGGTTAAACTTCCTGAGAGAAACAGGAACCAGAGAAAATTGCATCCATTACGTTCATCTAATGTCGCAGCAGGAAACACTAGCAGAGTGGTGTTATGTATTATCACAAACGTGCGACCATTGTGTTATCATGGCGTCGACAGCATGCCCTCGTGCAATGTCTATAAAATGTGAAACAGGAAATCCCCATTTAAGAATGTCACCTAGAACAAAGATAACACATACACTTCATATAAAGCGTTTGTTGTTATGCCACCATTAATAATTCCTTCATCATCATTGTCGGAGTCCTGTGAAATCCAACGTCTGCATGGCTTGAGTCGTGAGATCTGAAGGATAGAATTAACCCAAGGACAAGTGACCATTCATACATCACACCATCTACAGGAGTTAATTATACTCGGCTTTGTTATCAAAAGATACATCTTCAATGTCTACATCGTCTGGGACATTCAATGTTTGTGGCAGTGAAGTGAGATGTTTGCAGGAAAGACATAAGAACAAGTTGACATATAAAACATCTCACGAACTTGAGTGGAATCTACTCGCCTGTGATATCACAGAAATTATAGTCATTCTGTCAACATTGTCTGAAGGCCATGAATTATAACGTCTCTGTGTTGTGAGGTAGAATATATGTTGGCATTACATATCGTGACAAGAATGGAAAGGCGAACTTACCAGACATCAAACTATGATTGTGGATTATGGACTAGAGGTCTGCTTATATCACTGTAATGAAATGAATCTGAAGAAGACATTAAAGTCAACAAACTCGATTGAAGGATATGAAAACTGTTATGAATGGATTTGTTATAATTTGCCATCACATCGGAAAAAGCATTATCTATGTATTATATATATTCGAGAGATTGATGAATATGATAAGACTTTTACACGTTTCCATCGATACGTACACCAACACTCAATCTTGAATATACATCGACATGATTTTAATTGACAGCGATGTTGAGTTATGTTTTTCAAACCTTAAGATATCCAGAAAGTTTCCAAAGTGTTTTCAAATCTAAGAATCTCAAAATGTTTAAATGCGTGTTGAAGGAATCCAATTGAGTCACTTCAATACATCATCCAATCGCAGGTCAATCAATGCCTCTAGTAGGATTGCTCGGAAGAGTACTGTCCAATGTGTCTCCCTTGTGTATCATTATGGAATTCATGTAGTCTTGAAGACCTATTGGTCTGAAAGACAGATTTTTCTTTTCCGAGTTCGTTCTTGTTATTTGTACCGATTTCTGGCATGCGGCAAGAACTACTTGCTGGACCGATATGAATTCCTTAAAACTCTATTTTATCGGAGAAATATCAACGAATATGTTTTTTATAGGAAGGCTGATATACATGATATATGAATGATATACTTGTACAATGAGGCGGTAGGTTTAACGCCGCTTTCAAGAATATTTCACTTATATCGCGGTTGCTACATTGTAGTATTACGGCAGGGAGAAAGCCCACCATGCCATGTGGATATGCATCATGTACAATGTCTGTGAAAAATAAAACGAGGGTATCTCTATTTAGAAATAAACCTATTTAACGAAGCGAGATTAGATTAGAAGCGACCAGTAGTTTTAGCTTCACATGAAATAACGAATAGAATCTCAGGTTACACATTTCGACAGAACAGTAATCATTCGGTCAACACGGTCTTTCAAAGTACAACGTCTATGGTCTCTGAAACAGAACATCACCCAGCTATTTATCCAAACGAGAATGAAAATTCACATATGCGTCCTTGGGTATCCGATACAGAAGTTGGCTAACTTTCAGAGAAAACACTTGGGAGTGAAGCCAGTGATATTAGAGATAATCAAGAGAGCAAAGAAAGTGCTGCCGCTACCAAGCGCAAACACAAGAGAGAATATGGTATCCGAGATTTCCTCTTTTGCCCAAGTGAACTAATTAAGTTACTGGTCCTTTGGTCGTTGATTACTGTAAATCCGTTTAAACACTCCATGAATTAGCTCTCCAATTTAAATCCAGCATGGGTACTGTATCTATTCATCGCGTTGACTTAGTGTTACGGCGAAGTGTCGCTTGTTTTTTTCTGTAAGTAAATTGAAAACATACATGATTCAAAGACACGAAGGAAAATTTCAAATTAGATTATAATGATGACTTGATGCAAATGTTTCCCTTCTAACAACATCAGGCGATCATTACATTTTACTTGTTGTAGAAAATGAAAAAATAATCAAAATAAGACAATGAATGCCAGTACCGACAACAGTACGAGTTCATAAGGACATCGGTTAGAAATTGCATTCTTAAAGGTGACTGTTTCACATCTTTGAAAACAATTAAACTTATCTGAAATGTACATGTAAATCTTTTCCCAAAGAAATCATCACGTATGAATTATCACTGATGTAGAATTTAAGATTTTGAACCTCAACTTATCTAGTAAAGCCGCTCTGAATGACGAATATACTCCAGTTTTGCACCATTAAGATACTCGATCATGTCCGTCTCGAACGATCCTTGAGCCATGTGCTTAGTAATATGTGATGCACGTGCATTTAAAAACACGACTTGTTATGAAAGAACACTACAATAAGTTCATGAAGCTCGTGCATCTAAAAATGAAACGAACAACGCACGTGGTTTAAACATATTTTTATTCAATAAGAATGTGGTTTGGCAAACAAGCACGTGCAGTTCCACTTTGCACGCCAAAGAAAGTTACATTGTAATTGACATGTGAAAGATTAACGGCACTGTGATGTATTTTAAATGTAACATCGTATCTTAAATAAAATGTATTTTTTCAAAATAACTTCATGTATATATAATATTTATTCATTGACAATGATGACGTACGGAGGAAAAACAACTCGAAAGAGTTGATTCCGAGCTTAACATTTACTCGACCCTTCGGTCTCGTTACTTCTAAGCCCGGAATCAACTATTTCTCGTTGTTTCTCCACTATGGAATTCTGAGTAAAATCAGTCTTGATTGGCCTGTGTTTATTTTTGTATCTTGAATGTTATTATTCAGACTGAGAGTTTCCATTAATACAGACGGATACAAGATAACAACAGCTTTTTTCAGTTTGTATAGTGAAATCGTCAACAAAATAAAAATAATCATCTATGCAAACTAAAGACATGAAGTGGTGAAATATATGTGTGAACGATTCACTGTCTCTACATCATATTTGCGATATTGTAAACATGTCATAACCTACCAATAGCATTCTGCCAAGCAAGAAAGCATGAACGATCAACCTGTTAAAGTACATTTTTGTAGCAAACCCAGACAATACCTCTTTTCTCAACATAATATAAGTTGTAAACTTCTCACGATCTTTGTACCAGTGTCGCCCGAGTCTTCAGGCGAGGGGTGATACTGGTACAAATATGGTACATGAGACCGTATTACCCGAGGGAGAAGTATACAACGTATTTATCTCTCCGTCATGTCAATAAAGTTAGTATTATTATAGATATTGCCTTTTGAGTGCGAGTGACTGATCAGCTGATATCGCTTGAATGACATTGACCGTAAACGTAAACAAAATGGCGTCAACCGTCTCGACTGAAATGTTAAAAGTCGTATAACGTATTACTACAAGCTTTTACATGCCTTCAAACGAGTTAATATTAGTTTAATTGAGTGTGAAAGCAATGCGAAATAAGATTTGTTTCCAACCCAAGCAGCAAATAAGGCGAAAATGAATTTGTAATTAATAGACTAGTAAACAACCGATCGAACTGTTCAAAACTCCGTACACCGCGTGCGTCATTTTATAACGTCATCTGACCATGATGCGACACCGCCTCTTAGCTAGGACCTGTTACAATGACAGCGGGGTACATACAATTTGTACACCGTGAGACTGACGGGGTACATAAGAAAAAACGTAACGACCGTTAGCCAATCAAAAACGATTATTTCACGGTAAGGAAAGATAAAATCTATTAGCGAGATAATTTTGTTCACCACATGTCATGTCATGTTTGGAGACGATTTAAATAATACTGTTAAATAATCAACAAATGTGGCTTCATTCTTGTTTCGCTATCTGGAGCCTACCAATACGGAAAAGATGATTTCTTCTTCCACATTGATTTTACGTTCCGTTGAACATGTACTTGATAGGGGTTATAGCTTGTAAATTGAAAGAAAATATCGGAATTAAAAACTGTTGAAACCAGAGAATTCACAAATAAATATGAATAACGATAGCTCTGTCAAGGAAATTTTAAATCACAAATGAATGAATACATGTCACCTCTACAGTCTAAATATGTTAAGGTTTCAGTAATGGTTTCAGATATCTGATACACATTTTTAATTATACCCCGCCTTACAGCGTAAGCGGGGGTATATAGCGTTCATTCCGTCCGTCCGTCCGTCTGTCTGTCTGTCTGTCTGTCTGTCCGTCCGTCACAAAACTTTGTGAAGAGCATATTTCTCAAACTATACATGCTATCTTCACCAAACTTGTTACACATGTTAGCCATGCTCTCTAGATGTGCCTTTTGAGGGTAAGATCAATTTCTGAATGTTATCTTTTTCGGTTTCCATTGAAACATGACCGAACAGTGACTCTGTAAGGAAGTCATTTTGTGCGGAGCATATTTCTCACACTATACATGCTAGCTTCACCAAACTTGCTACACATGTAAACCATGATCTCTAGTTGTGCCTTTTGAGGGTTATATCGATTTTTTAATGTTATTTTCTTGCTGTTTCCATGGAAACATGACCTCACAGTGACTCAATAAGGAACTCATTTTGTGATTTCCTAAACTATACATTCTAGCTACACCAAACTTCATACACATGTCAAACATGATGCCCAGATGTGCCTTTTGAGGATTATACCTATTTCTGAATTTTATTTTTGGCGGTTTCCATGGACATGCGGTTTAACAGTTATCTCTGGAATTGTACATTCGCCATTCTTTCAACTTAAGTCATTCCCATAGTTGTGCCTTTCCTATTTTCAGTTATGTCAAACTATGTTTGGAAGCGGGGTATGTGAGCTGAGCTCGCTTCTACACTTGTTATATCTGTGACGTCTTCATAGCTTTATCTCGCTCCATTGTTTTTCAATAATTGGGGATACAAGTCTAGTCATATTTCAGACAGACAGACAGACAGACATTTTATTCAGTATAAAAGCCAAAGGCCCAAAATACAATTACATTACAAATTTGAAACAAGCGCACATAAACGATAACATGTTTATGAATTTAAAATTGCAGCTCTAGTTTTACATATACATTTAAGAAATTTTAAAGTTAACAACATTCATGATAATACCTTTATCTTTACTGCTAGGATCATTGATTAAATTCTGTGTGTTTGATGTATTGTACAACAATGGAGCAATAAACTTATTTCTAGCATGTTCATACAATTTACAATAAACAAGAATGTGGATTTCATCTTCAATACAGTTAATATTGTCTACTTTACAGTATATACAGACTATGTCAGTCATTGGTACATTGTTGTATCTTCCTGTTTCTATACCTAACCCAAAATTAATGCACCTGAATTTTGCTAAAAGGGATTTTAAATAGGGAGGTATAGATAATGATAGATAGCTTTCTACATGTAATAATGATCTTAATTGCTTGTAGGCAAATGAATCTGAAAGATTATGAATATTTGCAGACCATGATTGTTTTAGAAAATCAGAGAGCCTAAGTTTAAATTGTTGCATAAAAACTTTGCCATCACCAACATCTTGGGAAAGCCATACAAATCCCAAACCAAATTCAAATAAGATATTCTGAATATATGTAGCCCAAGTAAGCGCCCACCCGAATCATCAAGAGATTTCAACATATCATAACCCAAAAATGGAAGTCTATGTGAATCTAGTTGAATTAGCCTACACCAATACTTAACCAATCTAGGCAAGTAATTTAACTACAATGGAAGCCTACCACATTCCATGATGCTACTAACATTTCTACCAACTCTAAGAAGCTGTCAACAAACTTTAATCTGGAGACCTTCAATAATTTTACAATAAGATGTTCCTCAGACTTCAGAACCATAACACAAAATAGGCAGAATAATAGAGTCAAACAATTTAAAAAGATCCTGGGGTGACAAAGTTCCAAATGTCTTAGAAAAGAATAAATAGAGATATGTGATTTATTACCTTGGGAAAGGAGATAGTGTTGAGCCTTAGTCCATGAAAGTCTTAGGGGTGAAAACTATACCAAGATACATGTAAGATGATACAACCTCAATTTGTTTACCTTCGAAGAACCACTTTTCATAATGTCTCATATATCCTGAATTGCGAAACACCATAATTGTTGTTTTTTCCAAATTAACTTCATACCAGTATGCCTACTAACTAACTCTAGTGCATTTAACCTCTTCTGCAACTTAAGTGCAGTATCTCAAACCCCTGACACATCATCAGCAAACATCAATGCATAAAGATTAACTACACTAGCACTTATATTAACACCTTTTCCTCCAAACGTTTCTAAGACTGAAAAAAGCCTGTTGATAAAAATTACGAATATTTGGGGACTTAAAATACAGTATTGACGGGTACCTTGATTACATCTGAAATTATCAGTGAGGCCATTTGGAGTCCTAATACAAGCTACCAGCTTGTCATATTTCATGTTCCTCTGAAAATAAATTTTACAACTGATTTACCTTTGAAACAGATAATCCTATCTTAATATGTCATACTGGTCAAACTATTATAGTTGGTCAAACTAGACAATTGAAATAGGTTTTAATGTTTGCCATTTTAAAGGTAAACCACCACTGCAAGCTCGCTATAAGTTATACCGAAATGTTCACTTAATCTACAATGAGAGCTTGGGGCAGTATATTAAATTTGTTCAACATGAAATTGCAGGAACTTTCCAATTCAATTAACTTCTTTTCCAATTTCAAGAACTCATTTTACTTAATGCAACAGTAACACATTTTCATATAAAATATTATATAATCCATATTTTCTAAAAATAATAAATTTACATGACATTTTGTTTGACGTAAGTCATTTACCTGATTGATTGATTTAGCGCTGTTAGACCGTTTTGTGTGGACATCAAACTTTGAATCAATCCGTCTACATTGTCTAAATGCTGTGATATAAAGCGCCTGTGAAATGTGAAAGAGGGTGTCTCTAGGTTAGAAATAAACACATTGGACGAAGCTCACTTTATGATTGTTATAGGACGTTTAAAACGTTACTGCAACCAGAGAAATATTTATCAACACTCAGATGCACAGATTTAAGGTAGCTCATAAGATTTGAATTGGGAGCACTGAATATAATGGTAAATGAGGGGGAAAACTTGTCCTTTGAAAGAACTCAAAGAACATGTCCATTATGTAAAGAAGCAGTTGAAAATGAGATTAATTTTATCTTTACCTGTAAAACATATGATGGAATTAGAAGGAAGTACATACCCATTTATTACTTGTCGAAACATCATGCTTTAGCTTTTAATTTTCTATTATGTTCTTCTAATGGACAAAATATCAATAATTTGTCTTTATTCATAAAATATGCTAGTAAATTAAAAGAAGAAATTTTGCAGTAATGTTCATATGAACTTGTATATGTATGTATAACTCTGAAACTGTATATGGACCGGAGGAATACAATAAACTTCTTGTCTTGTCTTGTCTTGACAACAATTTGAATTGAGACTTATATCACTTCCATGACAACATTGTGAGGTAGCAGAATATAAGTCATTAAAGTGAACTAGAATGATGGAAAAATTAAGCGAAACGTTTATGAATTTTTTTTACACAAAGGATTCGAGCTCCTTAAATCATATACCTTTTCTTATTCATCATAGTTATGTCTTGATATCTGCTTTTGAAATTCTTTGTATCAGTATTTCACTATGCATCATTACTATTAAGAATGTTATAGAGCTGTCCTCATGACTTGAAGGATAAAACCTGATGCTACAGGTGTTGCTGTTTGTGTGATCGTGATCGTATCAGTTTTATTTACGAATTGAGCCTTGATAAGGAGCTGAGGAAAAGACAACAGCATGAGAAGAGCATTTCGAATGTCAAACACGTAGTAAAAACAAAATGTCTGGATAACAATTTGTGTTGTTGTTGTCAATAGAAATATTTCTGGACAAGAGTTAGTTATTGTCAATAAAACAATTCTGGAAAATAAGTTCTTCTCTGTGAATGAAAATATATTTGGAGAACTTTTGAATAAACATATTTTTAGAAAACAAGTATCTGAATAACAAGTTCTTTATTGTGAATGAAATTATTCAGTTTAATGTTTAAACGTCCCGTTTATCACAATAAAGGAATAAGTTACTACCCAGAAATCTTTATCTTCTTGACACGTTGAATTGTTCAAAACTTCAAGATTTGAGGGTTATTTGAAAAAGCAACAGAAACGTCAAAGTCGATGCCCCACAGCAACGATTCATCATTTCAGCTTGGATAAACATTGATAAAGTTTAAATTTACAAAGAAGTATTCCTAATCAACAAAAAGTTTAAATGCGTTTTGAAGACGGGGTTCAAATGAGGCTCTTCAATAAATCGTCCGAATCTTAATTCCATCAATGCCTCTGGCGGGATTACCTCAAAGAGGACACAACCAATCAGGATTTTCTTTTCCTTTGTGTTTTTAAATGAATTCAGAGGAAAATCAATTTTAATTTTTGTTGTTGCAACCTAAAAGTTATTTACTTTATTTGGGGCGCAGACTTTTCTTTTAATTAATACAAAGGATAAAACAAACATAAAAAACATAATCATATTTAACCATCTTAATATATAGAGGATGGTATATGAGTGTCTATGTATTATAATTGGTCATGGAGTCATGTCATCGTCAAAAAGTAATATTTTGCCCTAAAGCTTTGTATGAAACACATCGACCCTGATATGTTAAGGTCTGCTTAAAAATAAAATAAATAAATGGTGGTTTTATAGTTCAAATTCATCATGTAGTGGTTTCAACTGTGTATATAGCCAACTGAATGCATCATTTTAACTATACTTATGACGTCATTACATTGAAATCTTGCTCAAGAATATTTCTATAATTGAGAATGTAAGTCTAACCATCTCATCTTGTCCAATATCACTGTGGCCCAAGCTGACAAAAAGGGGTAATGGCTTACTTTCTACCATATATACCGTGAACTTAGTGACTCATAGTTTTAGAGTCAGGGAAGAACATAAAGTTTCGAAAACGTCACCATCAAATGGGAGGAGTAATTCGAGGAGTAAGAACGCTGGTAAACTCTTTGAATGTAAGCAGTTGTTATTATGTTTTATATTTACATGTTCAATGTTTATCTTATTGTATGATTTTACAGATGTAACTTCTTGGTAAATATACATACAATGTATACTGCACATATAGTCAAAAATAACATCTTGTTTAAATTCATTCAAATACATTTCATTTTAATGATGATAGCTAACGATTTCTTATATTTACCTTTCCAAGAGGAAATCAACAATATTCACACACTTATAATTCCATCCTGTCATCGGTAATTGTCAATAATCAACATTTTAATGTGTAAGCATGCATCGTGTCGAAACATTTTTCAATAAATATTTTCCCATGTATAATTCCCCCTCGTTCTCACAGTATCTCAGTATCACAAGAAGGCTTATAATCTCAAAACATCACCAGCAAATGCACAAAACCTTCCATTCAGCTCAACTAAATTCCTGCTGAAAAGAATTTTCCCTCTTCATATAAAAATGCATGATACATTTCCTAGAAAGATTACCGTGTTATTTCCACTTGTCTCACGACAGCTGATTACCCTCTTAGGCATTTAAAGAACTTAATTCATTGCACTGTTTTATTAAACTGAATTTTATGTTCAAATACGTCCCCATTTCCCCATAGAATCGAAGTACAATGAATCATCATCACGAATATACACGTCAACGATTCTGTAAGCGTACTTTGAGATATAAGCATTTTATACTGTGTAAAGAGCAGTGGGATGTAAAACTGTATGTTCATTTAACTGATTGACATTTTTTGTATGGTAATGGTTTCGAATGTTTTAGTAAACCCTCTACTTTTTTTTTATCTGTTTGATAAACCTGCTAACAAAGCTGTAATTGAACATAGAGAATACTAAACGATGTCCTGTTTAATAACATATTTATGAAACGAATGAGTGGTTTGATATTTTACGAGCGAAAGCGAGTTAAATACCAATACCATCTCACGAGTTTCATAAATATGTTATTAAACAGGACAGAGTTTAGTATTTTATTTATTAATCACCCAACATTAACAAAATAATGCGCAAACGAAAGGCCGTTTCGAGTGCATTATGCCAGCATAACTAGGTCAGGCGTATGAATACATTGTAATGAGGCTGCTGTCATTCCGTTTTACGTTAACACTGAACAACGATCTAAAACAATTAAAGATCAACACGATTTTACGAACCAAACATCATATTTAATGAAAAAACAACAACTTGACATAACTTTTTGAATCACAAATTTCAATTCTCGGGATTATTTTTTAAGTGCGTGGTATCATAGCTTTCAAGTTGTGCACCGCCTCAAAGAAGCGTGGCTGTTCGTGTGGCACGAACGTTTGAAACAGTTTGAAAAGTTTTAAGAAGTATGAAAGTTAACATGGATCACTGAGTTGTTTATTGGTCCTGCAAAGATAGGACCAAGGGATTGCATTTGAGAACGGCTAACATTTAGAGTGTTTGTGTTTGTACTTTGCTGCACATTTGAAACACTTGCTCGATTTGGACCAATGTCAACAACAGTGCACTCCCGTGAACCCGCATCAGCTGGACGGTTGATCAAGTCGCTGATTTGACGATGTTGATTGTCAGAGATGTGAGAATAATTGTTTATACTCTGCAAGTTCTTGTGACCACTAATTTGTATAATTATTTATTATTTAGATATCAATGCTGCGATAGTCATTTAAAAGGATATTGTTAAAGTAAAAATGTCTGAAATATAATGCTACTACGAGATGTTGTGATTGACAGCTGACATTGTTTTGGTCAAGTTACTTTGGTCATTTGACCAAGTGCAAGTAGTTCCGGCAGCACGCGATATGTTATTACACTAAGTGTAATAACACGGTAGATTTATTACACTGCGATATCTTCAACGGGTGATTAATAAATCGTTTTATAACATTTATGGTTTATCTTGAATTTCAGATTGACAAACTAACATAAAGAGACAGATTTTGTGTAAAGTACAAACCATTGTTCGATTGACTTATTGAATGACATTAATTAACTTTTAAGGTAATGGTTTTAGAAAATGATGACCAGTCGCCCATAACCCACATACAATGGGTTATGGCTTCTCTATTGCCACTTCGCAACCATTCTACCCAAAAGTTTAAAATAAAGTATTGGTCAAAATGAGACTGATTGTCCGAAATATGCGTTAATTCAAAATCCTTAGTGCACAAAAAAGTTCTCTTTTTATCATCATAAATTACACTTAATAAGAAAACGGTTTATATTCTTAAGTTGAGTGGACTTTTTTTTCAACATCAATGTTTGGATTATGTCATATCAGATCTAGAGTTCAGCTTGATGTTGCTTTCTATTTTCTAAAATCTTATATAAACTATACTCCTCTATAACACCTGACACACAGGTCCCAGTGGTAAACCTTCAGTATCTGATAGTCCTTGGTTCTCGCCCATCAGGTTAACGGAATTTGACAAATTAATACTACTTAATTCAACATGCGATCTTCAGGGATTAAGGCTTTCAGAGCAAAAACTGAGGTCACACTCAGAAAGAGTGTTCTGCGATGTCCATTTAATTTGAAGTGAGAGCCTGCAGAAATTATAACTTTTTTTTACAACGAATAAATTCGATTTCAATTACTCTCACTTTCTGTTTCTAGACACTTTCTGCCTTCTGAGCCTGTGGATGCATCATGGAATTGAGTTCGTCCACATGGTATTTGAAAGCAGCTGAAATAGGAATCGTTTTTAATTTTAAATTGAAGAAATGAAAATAACATTGAAAGATCTGACAAATGTAAATACTTTTCACCTCAACATGCTATTAGGCTGTTATTTCTTTTCATAATCGATTACAGAGCTTCAATGTGAATTTTCAATGAAAAATGTAGAGGGATACATGACTGTTGTTTTATAACAAGGCTGTTATTTTTTTTAAAGAGCCATGAAGGATGTTAGTCTTTCAAATAAAGAAAATGTTTTGGAAAATAAACTTAAAACGTCAATCGCCAGAGAAATCTTTTATCAACATGACATGTGATAAATAATGTTCATATCACGACAAGGTAATTTGGTTTCAAAGAGAAGTAAATAGAATATAATAGAATAGATATAAATAGAATCCCCTTTATTGTGTAAAACGTACTACACAACAGCAAATGCGTCCGAAGCGTGAAGGCTCTAGCGCAAATCGCCGTAACAACCCATTTGCTGCACGTGCTTCTCTTGCAAATTACCCGTGTCACACATTACTGAATGTGACGATTGCTTTATAAACAAAGCTAAATGTCCTGAGAATATACAAATTATGGCCTGTTTAATGTACTTCTTATTGAGATAAGACCAGCAAATTATGACAAATTTTTACTCTCATTAATTATAAAATTAAAGCAAAATACCTAGTTGGGTAAAACAATTATTCCAATTTCTGTAGCAAATACATATTAAATTAAATGAAATGGTAAATAAATAACCGCCAAAATTACAATACCAATGTATTTCAATTTCTTTCATTGCTCATAAACTAAGTTATTATTTTGTGTCTTTGTATACAGTGTATGAGTTAGACCACAATGCTTTGCGCTTGAAAATAATGAACTTGATCTATATTTAGACCGGAAAACACCATTACTAATTAGTTCAATTTCTCGGCTTATTTTGGGTTGAACAAATTTGGGAAAAATTAAGTGTATATATTTCACAGAGATAGATTTTTGGCAATTTTCCTATATGTTCATCAACATCCTTGATGGCTCTTTAATCGATTGCAGGGCTTTAAAGGTGCTGTAGCACATTTTGTTTACTGAAATAAAGTGATCTCACTTAGATGTAAACAAAAGTGTTAGCAATAGCTACATAATATCCTTGAATCAATAAAGAGATATCTAAAACGAAATGGAAACAAATTGGCAAAAAACGTGCTACAGCGTCTGTAATGTGAATGTTCAAGAAAAAGATGTAGAGGTATACATGGCAAACATATAATACCATGAGAGTTACTTAGTCTGAGAGAAGATTGCATCCATTTCGTCCATCTAATTCTGAAGAAACAATAGCAGGTGGTATTATCACAGAATATATCATCATCCAACATTAACTCTATCCCGCAAGTAATACAGCATGTATGAAATGGATATCTCCAGGATAGAAATATATAGACGTATAGAACAAAGATAATACAAGTATTCACTTCACATCAAGTGTGTTTGGTTGATGCTACAGATTATCTAGTATTTAACAGATAGTCGTTTCTTCATGACCGTCGTCTGGGCTCTGTCTGCAGGGCTTGAATAGGGAGATCGGTAGAATAGAAATGAACACAGGGACAAGTGACCCTTTACACACAATCTCCCGGAAATGTATCTGTTCGGCTGTGTTATCATTGAATGTCTTCATTTGTTTACATCGTCTGGGAATTCAATGTCTGTGGTACTGAAGGGAGAAGTCAGCAGGATAGACATTAACACAAGAACAGTTGACACATAAAACATCACACGAACTGGCGAGTCGTGACATCTGAAATATAGAATTAACCCAATGACAAGTGAACTTTTCAACTGATGTGGAATCTACTCGACTGTGATATCACAGAACATGTTATCATTCTGTCAACATTGTCTGAATGCCATGAATTATAACATATCTGTGCTATGAAATAAAATATATGTTGGCATTACATAGCTGAAAGGAAAAGGAAGGCGAAGTTACCAGACATCAAACTATGATTGTCGACGTGAGGTCCGAGATACTGGTTATATCACTGTAATGGAATGAGAAGGAACAAGACTTTATAGCAATTGTAGGCAAAAAACTTGATTGAAGATAAAAAGTTCATTTTTGTTATTTTGCCATCGCATCGGGAAATCATTTTATCATCCAACACAGTAGATATCGCTTGTGTGAGATCAATCGATATCTACAAGCGATATCTACATTGTAGATATTGCTACAATCAAATCGTCATATTCCTATTACATCATCAGTTATGACATCACAAAGCTTTGACATCACTGAGAACACTGCTGACAATGCTATGACGTCACAATGTTGATGACGTTACAATGCTATGATGTCATAATGCGTATGACGAAACAATGATATGACCTCACTGAGATCACTGCTGAAGAAGCAAAATGGCAGTTTTGTGTTTCAGATATTTTATTCTTCGGCTTATAATTGTTGAAAAATGATTTTGAATGATAAATAAAATCTCACCCTCGTGTCTTCTGATATCAAATATATCAACACTTGTTGATTAAAGTAAAAAAAATCCTCGGCAAGCCTCGGATATTTGTAACTTTAATTAACTCGTGTTGATATATTTGATACCAGAAGACACTTGGGTGAGATTCTATATATCTATGTACATATTATTGAGAGATTGATTCATTATCGAGAGAACATGATAAAACCCATTACATGTTTCCATCGCTACGTACAACAACACTCAGGCTTGAATAAACATCGACATCATTTTAATTGACAGCGATGTTTAGATAAGTTTTTCAACCCTTGTGTGTCTCCGAATCTCAAAATCTAAAAGAGTTTTTAATGTGTGTTGAGGGCGTCCAATTGAGTTACTTCAATACATCATCCAATCACATGTCAATCAATGTCTCTGGTAGGATTGCTTGGTAAAGTGCTGTCTAATAACTCTGTCTTCAGGTCTCCCTTGTGTATCATTATGGAATTCTGATTAAAATCAGTCTTAATGGCTTTTTAGGTCTTCAAGACCAATTGTTCTTTCCGATTTTTTTAGGTCTTCAAGACGTATGTTTGGAAGACATATTTTTCCTATCCAAGTTTCTTGTTATTGGTACCGAAGTACCTGCTGGACCGATTTGAAAACTCTATTTTATCTGCGAAATATCAACGAATATGTTTCTTAAATGAATGCTGATATACATGATATATAAATGATATACATGTACAATGTCTGTTAAAAATTAACGAGGGTATCTCTAGGTTAGAAATATACACACTGAACGAAGCGAACACCAGTATAAGTAACGAGAAGAATCACAAGTTACACATTTCCACATCAACAATGTCTGAATCCTTTGAATTACGACCCCTGCGGTTCCTAAAACAAAAGAGAATAAAAACCAGCAAATAATGAACATTAAGCTCTGATTATGATCATATGAACTGAGATATGGCTTATATCGCTACCATGACAACAGTTTGAAGCAGAGGCAATAGCCATTTCAGTCAATAGAAAATAATGAACGTTAGAATTGAGCTAATTCTTCATGGATTTTATCCGCCAATCATTTGAATTCCTTGACATTCAATTTTGTCTAAGAATTTTGCCAAAGAAAACTGTTCCTATTTATCATATTTATTTATTTATATTTCGTTTTTTTATTATCTGTAGTTGGTTTCACTATGCATCATTACTTTTGTAGAATGTAACGCAATTGTCCTAATGACTTGAAGGTTAAAACTTGATCCTTTAGGTGGTGTTTGTATGGCAATGATCGTATCATGTTTCATGAGTGTTTATAACGAGCCGAGGATATAATTGAATTATTCTAAAGTTCTTTCTACTTGCAATAGGATTTGTGGAGTATTTGAAAAAGTCACTATCGATTCCCAACAGCAATGATGCGAGATTTCAACTTGGATAAACATCGATAGCATATTAATTTTACAAGGCAGTTTTGATGCCTTTTCCAACTCACCAAAAACAAAGTTTAAATGCGTTGTGGAGATGGAGTTCAATTTAGACTCTTCAATAAAACATCCGAATCTTAATTATGTCCATGTCACTGGTGGAATTACCTAAACAAGAAATAACTTATCATGGTATCTTCTACTCTCTTGTGTTTCATTACGGGATTCAGAGTCAAATCAGTCTTAATTTATTTTTGTAACTTGAATGTTATTGACTTTTGTGCAAACGTCCTTGGCAGGGTGCTACTATTAGCTTATGACAATATCGCAAATGTAATGTAGAGACAGTGAATCATTCACCCATATATTAGGAATGCACTAACTATCAACCTGTTAAAGTAACAGACATTTACTCCAAAATATTGCATATGTTCACAATAAATTCCAGAAACTCTTTCTTTTCTCAACATCAAACAAATTAGCATGGTAATTTTTACACCACATGTGTTGTTTAGAAGCGATGTTCTCTAAAACCCTAATTACTTTTAATTATTCAACAACGTGGATCTACTCTTGTTTTACTTTCAGGAACCTACAAATTTCTTCTTGCTTGTCATTGCACATTGATTTTCTGACATGTAATCGACAGGGCATGGTTTTACAAATTGAAAGAAAATATCACAATTAATCTGTTGAAGCACGAGTATTCGCAAATGTATTTGGATAAATTTGGATAAATTTGAATAAATTTATAGACTCTATCTTTGTCAAGGAAATCTTGAATCACAACCCAAAGGAATATATACATGTTACCTCTACAGTATAAAGTTCTAATGGTTTAAAATGTCTGATACATATTTTTAATTATATCTGTGACGTCATCATAGCCTTATCTCGCTCCATTGTTATTTGGGATACACGTATAGTCATATATCATCTTCCTCTGAAAATAAAACTGATTAACCTTTGAAACCGATAATCCTATCTAAATATGTCAAATTATTATAGTTGGTCAAACTAGACAAATGAACATGTTATTAATGTTTACTAGATTCAAGGTAAACCACAACTGCAAGCTCACTGAATAACCTTCTCTTCCAAAATTTACCTTCAAGCTCTGAGGAGTCATCTGTGACCTCTATATTCTGTTAAGAAGCAGCTGTGTCAGGAACACTTCCTTTCTAAATTGAATAAATTGTAACAACGACATTACGTGTTAAGTGAATTAAAGTTAAAGTTATGATAGCTTTTGAACTATTTTTCAAACTGAAATTGCATTCCGGTTTTAACTGGAAAAGATACACTGTCAAAAGTTTCTTTATAATGTAAACAACCGGCTGTCATTATTATGAGTTTATAATGCTTATCATAAGGTATTCTCTCTTGAATATCTGTCCAATTTTAAAACTGTACTAATATAAAATTACTCAAGTTCAATGTACAGATGTTGATGGATTCATTGGCAATTTCTTCAAAAGCACCTCCAGGATTTAATTTGGAATAACTAAATCTGATATTTAAGCGAAGTACCGTTTAATACAGTTTAAACTATCATGTATGTATTTAAATGATTAAATAGTGTACTACTTTATAAAAATGGCTTTACTTGACCATAGACATAGTCCCACAAGCATTGAAGAGAAGAAATTCATTTAATGTAAGTAGCTCAATAACAATAATACACTTCTGTTATTTGGAAAAGCATCAGAAAAGATAAAGTCGATGTCCCACAGCAACGATGCAACATTTCAGTGAGTTGTTGTGAATAAGACCATTTCTGGATAAAGAAATCTTTATTGTGTGTAGAATATGTCTGAATTACAAGTTCTTTATTGTGAATAAAAACATGTCTCAAATAGTACTTCTTAATTATGTCCCCCGAAAATTTTTTCGGGAGACATAATGTTTTCGCCTCCGTCCGTCATTCCGTTATTCCGTTATTCCGTTATTCCGAAATGCTTTCTTTTCCGGGCCATATCTCAAAAACCGTTCAATATTTTTTCACGAAACTTGGTATGTGGTTAGACCTAGTGGTGGAGTGGTGCCTTTTGCTATTTTGGTTATTCTGAATTTTTTAATTTTTTTCTTGTTTCCATGGAAACAATTTGAACTTAGTGCAAATTGGGGGTAGGGACCTTTTCCGGCCTCTATTTCAAAATCTATTTAGTATTTCTTTACGAAACTTGGTATGTGGTTAGACCTAGTGGTGGAGTGGTGCCTTTTGCTATTTTGGTTATTCTGAATTTTTTTATTTTTTCTGGTTTCCATGGAAACAATTTGAACCTAGTGCAAATTGGGGGTAGGGACCTTTTCCGGCCTCTATTTCAAAAACTATTTAGTATTTCTTTACGAAACTTGGTATGTGGTTAGACCTAGTGGTGGAGTGGTGCCTTTTGCTATTTTGGTTATTCTGAAATTGTTTTCTGGTTTCCATGGAAACAATTTGAACCTAGTGCATATTGGGGGTAGAGACCTTTTCCGGCCTCTATCTCCAAAACCATTCAATATTTTTTCACCAAACTTGGTATTTGCTTAGACCTAGTGATAGAGTGGTGCCTTTTGCTACTTTGGCTATTCTGATTTTTTAAATTTTTACTGGTTTCCATGGCAACAATTTCAACTTAGTGAAATTGGGGATAGGGACCTTTTCCGGCCTTTATGTCAAAATCTATCAAGTATTTCTTTACGAAACTTGGTATGTGGTTAGACCTAGAGGTGGAGTGGTGCCTTTTGCTATTTTGGTTATTCTGAATTTTTTTTCTGGTTTCCATGGAAACAATTTGAACTTAGTGCATATTGGGGGTAGGGACCTTTTCCGGCCTCTATCTCCAAAACCGTTCAATATTTGTTCAGCAAACTTTGTATTTGCTTAGACCTAGTGATAGAGTGGTGCCTTTTGCTACTTTGGCTATTCTGAATTTTTTATTTTCTCGTTATTAATGCAGTATTGAACTTAGTTCTTAGCATAAGTGAAAAATAAGGGTAATATGACTAGGTTGGATTGAAAGTTGGAGCGGGGGACATCACAGTGCATCACATGCACATATTTCTAGTTGTGGAATGAGTTGCTTTCCATAAATATTGCTGTTCCTAATACTTTGAATTGTTCTAAATTTCTCCGAAATGCTACAGGAGTATTTTAGGAGTATTTGAAAAAGCACAAGAAAAGTCAAAGTCGGTTTCAGCTATATATAGCTATCTGGATGCATCTTTTTAAATATAAAATCATTGCATCTTGCTCAATAATATTTCTATTGTCACTTATAATACCATTTAAATGTTCAATCATGTATCCTGCCTCTACATTTTTAAATAAATATTTTCCCATGTATAATTCCTCATCGTACTCATACTACCATAAGAAGGCTTATAATGTCAACACATCAACCGGCAAATGCACAAAACGTATATTTAGCTCCATTAAATTCATGCTGAAATCACTATCCCTTTGCATATCAAACTGCATGATACATTTCTCAGAAAGACTGCCATGTTATTGTCACTAGTCTCAGGGAATACACCCACCCTCTTAGGCATTGAAAGAACTTAATCTATTCCATTCTTTGACAAAACTGGACCCCGTTATTGTGAAACTGGATCCTGGTTTTTATTTTCAAATACGTCCCCATTTACCCTATTGAATCTAAGTACAATCATTATCACGAATATCCATGTCAACGATTCTTTAAGTATTCATTGAAATATAACTGAAATTCTTTTTACTGTGTAAAGTGCAGTTCGATGTTAAACGATATGGACATATGTTCATTTAACTGATTGACATTTTTTATGGTAACGGTTTCGAATGTTTCAGTAAACCCTCTGACAAAACATTATAATTCTTAAAATCTGTTTGATATACCTGCCATTGAGCTATAATTGAACATTTATGGTTTGACTTGTATTTCAGATTGACAAACTCACGCGACAGATATTTTGTTAGTACAAACCAATGTAAGATTTTATGAAATCATATCAATGTTCGATAAACTTATTGAATGTTATTATTTAACTTTTAAGGTAATGGTTTTCAAAGTGTTAGTAAATGATGACCAGTCGCCCAATACTCACATACAATTGGATACGACGTCTTATTTGTTTGGTGAAACTGTCACTTCACAACCATTTTACCAAAAAGATTAAAATAAAGCATGGGTCAAAATGTGAATGATTGGCCGAAATATGCATTAATTCAATATTCCTTTGTGCCAAAAAAGTTGATTGATATTTTCTAATGATCTCTTTTGATGGCAAATTTCTCAAAGCAAAGTATTTCTTTGTGTATGTTTTATTATGAACTGCTTTAACATAATAAAGCATTTGCAGCTTCTTATTATAAAAAATAATGCTTATTTCCAAGTTTCCAAACATAATGAATTTACCCTTACCACAGTGCAACGGGATGTCGATAATTTTCCTAGATATAATGTCGATAGTCTATGAGCTTAGATCACTGATTCATCTAAATAAGATTGGTTTTCACTGTACTAATTATTGAACATCCATTTCAGTCTCGGTCTAATACAAAGCGCCCTTTAGCAGTTCATAGACATCAGACTGTCTCAAACCTCAAACTTTAATGGCAGCTTTCAGTTTTTAAAATATGATGTATTTCATACGTAGGAACAAACTAGCTGCACAGATAAACAGAACTTTCTCGCTGATTGAATCGTTCAGTATCCCTTCTGACTGAACAAATAACGGAACCACCAGACCAGCCTCGATCTGAGAAGCAAGCTAATTACGTCTCAAAGCTCTATTGGATCACTGACAGCGGGATCGTCTCAGACTCAAAGTGCCAGTATCCTGTCATGCGCTAGACTGGGTTCTGTCCACAGTAATCACCATGTATAAATGAACTTATTCCCTACAATGGCATTGCTTTGTTGAAAAGATATTCTTAAAAGTGAAATTATGTAAGAATATTATTTTGTAATTATAGTGAGGTAGTTATCGTGCACTACTTATGTAAAGGATTTGTTCGAGAGGTCGGGAAAAATAAAATATCTTAATTGCTTTATTATATTTTTGAATTATTCTTTCATTTATAGTAACGTCCTTCTGTTGATATTATTCCGTTCTATTTATCCTAATCCATTGTGTGTTACATGTCGTTCTGGATATAAAATAATGTTTAAATCGTATTGCTCTTTGTAGATATTCTAAAAAATAACAAATATATTGAACTATAAATGTTTTCTTGTTATAATCATAAATAATTATCTTACACCTAATAAGAACTCCTCTAACACATGACACGTTAGTTGCAGTGGTAAGTCTTAAACAAGTGATAATCCTTAGTTCTTGTCCATCAGGTTTATAGAAATTGACACATTAATACTATTTAATCCATGGTCATGACGTCACTCTATTGTGTTATAAGTTGATTATTATTTAGGAATCTACTTATCATTGACTGTCCCAGTCAGGAGGAGTGTTAAGTTTAGACATTTTCAGTAGTGGCTAATCGAGTACACTTTTCGAGAGTGATGTATTTTGTCTTGGTATATCTGAATAGGATCTTAAAATATCTCTCAACTAGACAAATTAATTTTTGTGATGCATGAATCTGGATTCGAACATGCAACCCTTCGCTTGGCAGTCAGCGCTCCTAACCATTAGGCCACAAGACGCTGTTAGAAACCTTAAGATTATTTGTCAGTATGAATCCCGCGTTCTATTCAAGTCTTGTAACGCACGCGGAAGGCATGGAAAGGCAGAGTTTTAGCTGTCAATCACTTCGCCTCGCGTGAAGTTTTGCGCTGCACGTGCGTGGAAGAATCCATTTCATGAGGGTCGCAGCTACTTGTACCATATCCGATAAATGAGCACCGAAACTTGCAAAATAATTGATTTTGGTGTCCCAGAATTGAAATTTGTTGTTTCAAATGTAAAATAATTACATATGCATGTTTCGTGACGTCATATATGGATTAAGATGGAGAATGCATTCGGAGCTCGTTGATTATTTTAACGAATCCACAGCTCCTCATGCATTCTCCATTACATAATACACCAGGCAATCTACGGGGATAAATGGAAAGCAAAAACTCAGGTTACACCGAGGAAAAGTGTTCCGTGATGTCAATTTAATTTGTAGTGAGAGCCTGCAGAAATTATTAATTTCTTTTACAATGAAAAAGTTTGATTTGAATAACTATCAATTCCTGTTTCTAGATATGCGGCTTTTGAGCCTGTAGATACAATCAAGAAAATGAGTCCACATTGTAAACTCACGGGCAAAAGAAACGTCCCCATACAAAATACAAGATATTTCAATCATCGGGCGATAAATGCGACTGAAACAGCGTTACACCATGTCTTCAGAACCCAACAATACTAAATATGAATTTTCAAAACATTATCTATTCATAACTCTGAGAAACACAAGTTTTAAGAAATGGTCGTTTTGGAATCTCCTTAATTTGACGAGATAGAAGCCTCAAAAAGCCAGTTTTCGCTTGTTTTGAGACGTCCTACAGTAAAGACGCGTCAACAAATTTAAATCAAAGAAGGTTATTTATGTCGAGGATATCTTAAGTTAATTAAATTACTACTTTTTCAATGTTTTAAACTTAAATACTAAATATTGTGGGCCAAAAACATCTTTAAAAAACGATTTTAGCACCCCATGTCAATTTGAACAGATGTAAAAATAAAAATTGCATACTCTGATGTATGAAATTGTGAATATTTCTTAAGAAAACATGTGGCTACCAAATACATACAAAATCTATTTTCTCCGACATCAATATTTCATTTTATACTGTTTTCAAAAAGTGGTGACGTTTCTTTTGGGAGTCGTTTGCGTTTCTAAATTGAAGAAATTACATTGAAAGATATGAAAATAAAGATACCGTTGACTTCAACTTCAAATGCTATTAGGATGTTATTTGTTTTACAATCAATTGCAGAGCTTTAAAGGAGCTGTAGCACGTTCTGCTTACTGAATTAATAACTCACGTAAATGTAAAACGGGTTACCAATGGCTAGATACTACTCCCCAATCTATAAAGAGATATCTAAAACGGAAAGTTTGAGAAAACAAAATTTGCAAAAACGTGCTACAACGTCTTTAATGTGAGTTTTTCAATAAAAGGTGTAGAGGTATATATGACAAAAATATATATAATGTTATGAGCTGCTTGATCTGGGTTAAACTTCATGAGTGAAAATTCAGCTTTTACGTTCATCTTATGTTGCTGGAAACACAAGCAAGGTTTAGTAACTTGTCATAGAACTTGTCATCATTGTGTCATCATGGTGTCGACTGCATGCCAAAGTGGAATACGGTGTCTATGAAATCTGAAGCAAGACTTCTCCAGGATGGAAATCTATAGACACATAGAACACAAATAATACAAGCATTCACTTCACAGAACATGTCATCATTGCTCCAACATGAACTGGCCTCCGTGCACCCATGTAAATCGACGTGTATGAACTATAGACACATAGAACAAAGTATACACTTCACATCAAGTGTTTGGTTGATGCCAAGGTTAATCTCGTATTGACAGATAATCGTTTCTTCATCATCATCGTCTGAGCCCTGTAACATACAACGTCTGCATAGCTTGTGTCGTGAGACATGAAAGATAGATAGAATTAACCCAAGCACAATCGACCCTTTACAAACCATTTACCGGAAATATATCTACTCGGATGTATTATCATCGAATGTCTTCATTGTCTCCATCGTCTGAACATTCAATGTTTGTGAGATGTCTGCAGGATAGAAAATAACAGTTGACATATTAAGAACGTGTAATCATTATGTTAACATCGTCTGAAGGCGATAAATTATAACGTATCTATGCTATTAATTAGAATATATGTTTGAATTAAAGTGTGACAAAAATAGGAAGGCAAAGTTACCGGACAGCAAACTATGATTATGGATGTGAGGTCCGAGATACTGGTTATATCACTGTAATGAAATAAATCTAAAGTAGACATTGAAGTCAACAAACTCGATTGAAGCTTTAAGGTTAAAAGTTCATTTGTTATTTTCTGCCATTGCATCGGAAAAGCACTATCTATGTACACAATCGAAAGATTGATTGATTTTCGAGAGATTGATGATAAAACCCATTACACGTTTCCATCGATACACACAACACTCAAGCTTGAATAAACTTTGATGTGATTTTGGTTAACAGCGATGTTTAGATAACCTCAACATCTCAAAGAATTTTTTAATGGGTGTTTTCAAATCTCAAAATCTGAAAAAAGTTTAAATGCGTGTTGAAGGCTTTCAATTGAGTTCGTACTTCAATTCATCATCCAATCGCATGTCAATCAATGTCTCTAGTAGGATTACTTGGCAGAGTGCTGTCCAATAACCCTGTCTCCCTTGTGTATCCTTATGGAATTCAAATCAAAATCAGTCTTAATGGCTTTTTAGGTCTTCAAGCTGGCAGTCGTGAAGAGCTATTGTTCTTAGCAGAGTGTTTTTAGGTCTTCAAGACGTATGTCTGGAAAACATATTTTCCTTATTTGAGTATATCTGGTTAATTGTATCGATTTTCTGGCATGCGGTCAGACGTACCAGCTGGGCTGATTTTAATACCTTAAAACTCTATTGTATCTGAGAAATGTCAACGAATATGTTTTTTCTAAATTTATTTTTGTAACTTGAATGTTATTAACTTAAAGTTGAGACGTAGAGTTTCCATTGATAGAGAAGGATACAGGGGACTGATTTTAATTCCTTAAAACTCTATTGTAAACGAAATGTCAACGAATATGTTTTAAGCTCATCAGGCCTGAAAGGCCCGATGGGCTTATGGCATGGCATGGTTTCCGGCGTCCGTCCATCCGTCCATCCGTAAACTTTTTGCTTTTTCGACTTCTTCTCCAGAACCAATGACTCCACAGAGCTGAAATTTTATGTGCAGACTCCTTGGTCAATGGGGATCCTAAATTGTAGATTTCGTGACCCCATGACCCCAAATGGGGTCACAGGGGTCACATCCTTAAAAACCTATTTTCATCTTCTTCTCCAGTTCCAAAAGGTCTAGAGGCTGAAAAGTTGTGTGCAGATTCCTTGGCCCATGAGGATTCTAAATTGTAGATTTCGTGACCTCACAGGGATCACATCCTTAAAAACCTATTTTCATCTTCTTATCCAGTTCCAAAAGGTCTAGAGAGCTGAAAAGTTGTATGCAGACTCCTTGGCCCATGGGGATTCTAAATTGTAGATTTCGTGACCCCGTGACCGTAAATGGGGTCACAGGGGTCACATCTTTAAAAACCTATTTTCATCTTCTTCTTCAGTTCCAAAAGGTCTAGAGAGCTGAAAAGTTGTGTGCAGACTCCTTGGCCCATGGGGATTCTATATTGTAGATTTCGTGACCCCGTGGCCGTAAATGGGGTCACAGGGGTCACATCTTTAAAAACCTATTTTCATCTTCTTCTCCAGTTCCAAAAGGTCTAGAGAGCTGAAAAGTTGTGTGCAGACTCCTTGTCCAATGGTGATTCTATATTGTAGATTTTGTGACCCCAATCTAGGTCACGGGTCATGACCCAAAAACCTATTTTCATCTTTATCTCAAGTATGTATCTTTATCTCAAGCTCTAGAAAGGTGAAATGTTGTGTAGAGACTCTTTGGTCAAAGGTGATTCTTAATTGTAGGATTGGTGACCCTGTGACTCCAAATACGGGTCACAGGGATCATGATCTAAAAACCTATTTTTTGCTTGTTAACAATGTATTACTTGAGATAACTTATATATTCAACCTTAGATAATAAATCAATGAAATCCTGATGAGCTACAGAGCCCATGGCTATATTTTTTCTAAAAATATTTTTGTAACTTAAATGTTATTAACTTAAAGTTGAGACGTAGAGTTTCCATTGATAGAGAAGGATACAGGGTAACAGCATTTTAATCATTTTGTATATTAAATCCGTCAACAAAATAAGAATAACCTATTAAACGAAAGACAGGAAAAGGTAAATAAACGCATGTATGATTCACTGTATCTACAACATTTTTGTGATATTGTAAACATGTCCTGAGGTACTGGTAGCACACTGCCATTTACAAACGTTAAACAACTAAAGCTACATTAATGAACACAATATATTTTTATTTACGAGTGACAGATACACAGAAACATGCTTACACCATGTCGCTAGAAGCCAACTTTACTCGTTGTCTGTTAAAGTTTCTAAAAACACGCCTTTAAGAATCATTGGAAAAGTCATCAATTCTTTTAAACATGAATTGAAGGGGACTTTATGCCTGTTAAATACACTATATCACAAATATATCTACTCTACAAAATATCATATTTAACATGTCATCATTCAAGTACTTTTTACAAATTTGTGTTTACGACGGCGACACAGCGCTCCAACTAGTGGTAAGGGCAGGTAACTACGATGTGACTCTCGCCTTGTTGCAATGCAATGCAGACATCAATAACAGAAACAAGGTAGGCACGTTTTAACCGAGAATGAAGCGTCATAAAATCCTACTCATACTACAAAATATGATACTTGTTATATATTACCATACCTTTAACACATCTAATCATTACTCCCCTATCATCAGCCAGGTGTGATGAAGATAGTACTGCAAGGACGGTACAGGATGTTGCAGACCTTCCTCAAACACACCTGGTGCAGTGTCGATACCATCGTCAAGGTAAGACATAGAAACAATATTTTGTATTTTGTTCAATCTGACAGTTCGTATATTGTTGCCATCTTATATACATATACATTGACTTATATTAAACTTGATCGTCAAGTATCTGTATATTGTAGTTAAAATACAGATCTCAAACAACTTCGTTGGTGCATTCAATCTTTCACCATTTTTGTTGTGTTCTGGATCCAAAGCACACCTGTTAAGAATGACCACTAATATAATGGAAAGGTGAACACATTTTGATGATTTAACACTTTACAATGTTTGAGTCAAGAAAAAGAGGACAATGGCAACTTATTTTTCAATATTTTGTACTGGATATTTTATGTATTTTCACATTAAATAAGTTGTTATATAGGAAATCTTCCTGTTCTTTGAGATTTTGTGAATGTAGTGTGGCCATAAATGAACAAGTGATTCATTCATTTTCACACTTCACATCACTTGAAATCACTTGTTGTGATGGACATTGTTAAGCATAAATAGATATGTGTAAGTGCCACCTGAATAATAGCTTAACTACACAGGTTTTTTTTTTACATAACTTTGCTAATGGTCTGCTTTAATGTTTAATGGTCTTCATTATCAAACACAGTGATGGGGAAGTGCTCTCCCTTTGAAATATTATAAATCAACTGCACTCTCCAACTCTCCTACGAAATTCATCTGGTTCGTGAATCGTCATTGCATACCACTTGATAGCGTCCACTGAGGTGGAAAATCTAGTATGAAGAACATATGCTTGAGCTTTTCTTGATATGAAGTGATCGGAAGACCGAGACTGGTTGATTCCTTCTTTCCCGTACTTCCGTCTCATCAGTCTCTTATTACAAGCTTTTCTTGGAAGAGTTTAATTACTTTCTGAATGTGTTTACAGCTGAACATAGATTAGATAGCAACAGAAAGTAAGAATGAGATGTCCTTACTTGTGTTCTGAATGCTGTGTGTTTTATGTCTGCGGATGAAGAAAGGTCGACATTCTTGCCGAAAGAGCATATTGTGTTAGTTTGGCAAATGTTTATGTGATAAATCTGTATATTATCTGTATATATTTGATACAATGAAATCGCATGCTGATAGTAAATTAAAATTGTTAATTTCCTATTTCCTACGGTATGCTGAATAACACCGCATATAAGTAGAATTACATCTCATATCCGATAATCTGAAATGGAATACAACATTCTACATTGGTTGCATTAGAGTCATTGGTGTGAGGAGACAAAGAATGTCTATATTATATTTTACGTGAATATCTGAAATTGCAAATTGTGAAATGATTATTTCTTCCACGTACTGATAATGTACTTGTCCTTATTTTGTCGAAATAATTGATTGTAAACTTAATCTTTGAAGTGCATTTAGAAGTGGAACAAATATGAACAGCAATAATTCTGGATGACATAATCAATACAGTGAAGATCACCATGTGTGTACAGTAAGCATATATACCGGGTATACAATGAAAGGTTAGAACCCAAATGAATCACACCTGCAACAGTACATGTGTTTAATTAAACTGAAAAGTTTTCTGGAAATATTTTCAGGAAGTTAACATGAAATATCGACTGATGCATTCAAAGAACTTGAAGTATTTATGTAATGCAAGGTTTAGGAACATAGGTAAACGAATAGCTTTAATTTCTGGAAAGGTTCACAAGAAGAACACGTGAAATATTTCCGATCAATGCATTAAAGAACGTGAAGTATTTATGTAATGCAAGGTTTATGAACACAGCTAAATGAATAGTTTTCTGAAAGGTTCATAGGAAGAAAACGTGAATTTCCGATCAATGCATTAAAGAACGTGAAGTATTTATGTAATGCAAAATTTATGAACACAGCTAAATGAAAAGTGTTCTGGAAAGTTTTGAAAGGAACAACCATTAGAGTGACAAATACATTTAAAAAAAGATGAATTTCAATGTAGTAATTGCATAAACGAAGCGATTTGAAAGATTTTCTGAATCTGGCATTCAGAAGGAAAGGTTAGGGAGACTGATGTATCACTAGAGCATGAACTATTGACATAGTAAGTTTTATGGTAAATCAATGTTCTGGAGGGTTCCACACAGCATCACGCAGGATGTTGAATTATAAATCAATTGTCAAAGCATTCCTTGTATCAGAATCCATTAATTGCTACTTTTGGCCACATAACAGTAATCAACGCTATTGCTTCCTCGTTACATCCTCCTATACCCATAATGGTTTTACAACCGATAAGAATATAATTATTTTTGTTACAAAATTAATTATATCTTTCTTCTTTCGGTTACGACTATTTTAAATTTTGTGGACAAATATATCTAATATGTATGATAATAATTAAGGGTATATTTTAGCCCTGTCACCATACACATGGTGCATGCTCAAAGCATCTTATTTAGAATCGGAGGTCATGATATGAAATAACGTTATGAAATTAAAACTGTGAATAATCATGAATCATATGACTAATTACATACTATAAATCACTGAATTAAGGCTAAAATAAAAGAGAGTAGAACATTTCATGAAATAAAATAACTTGAAAATAGGTGAACTTATATGTTTGATTTATTTTTTGATGATGACAATTTAATCCCATCAACCAGTACCACAGAGAGCAACATGGACACTTCAATTTCTCACTGAACACTTGTCAGAGATTTTCTTCAACTTGATATATAGAGATTACATAACGAGAGAGTTTTGGATATCGAAAATATTCCAACGAGATATTTTTAAATGTTGTGATTTATTCATGAACGAAAGCGAGTGAATAAATCACAACATTTAAAAATATTGAGTTGGAATATTTTCGATTTTCAACACTCACCAGTTATGTAATCTATTTATTACATACCAAACTTGATATTCATTTGAGACATGCATCATATTATGCGCGACATTACCACATAATAATACTAAATATACTGGGTAATTAATCTGGGTGGAGTCAAGCCGGAAAACAGTTAAAAATGTAGTCCTGTTTTCCGTTATGCTCTCGCTCGCATCAACATAAAATATTATATTTACACAATCATTTTCCCAATGTTTCTCGTCATCAATGTCCTAAATCAAGATATCAAGAAGTGCTTTAACAGCAAACATTGACGCTGTTGATGTCGACGGAGGTCGTCATTCCTTGACCGGCTGTTTTCATACAACCGTCCTTGTTGAACGTTTCTACATGTAAGCTTCTTATTTGAACTTCATGTATATCAGGTGTATATCTGGACATTGATCACATCAAAAACTGACGATGCATGCCAATTCTAAACGCAATCAATTATAAACTATATCATTTTACTCCTAAAACATGGAATTCGTGTTGACAAAAACACGGCCGTTGTAAACAAGAGGGAGATAACTCTTCCTAGACTAAATTTAAGTTAAATAGTATTGTTATCTAATCATAAAATATTCGAGATCGGAACCCGAATTCGCAATTTTTAATTTTGCACATCTCTCTTTGTTATGATGCATGTTTATTAATGGCCAAAATACGTACAGGAAAAAGATATGATAGACTGAAAAACTTAAGTGGCGAGTGGGTTCGGCTGTACTCGAAAGTAGTACGGCATTTTGACGTCACTATCATTGAATAACTTGTTTTTGTTACACAACACTCTTTGAATATTTTTCAACTGGTTACACATGTGTTTTAAATGACCAAAATCATCTGATAAAGATATTCAGAACAATACAATGCTGTACATACATAACAGTTAACATATTTTGTATTTTCATATTGTTGATGATTTTGATATTGGTTGTATTGTTGCTGATATTGTTGATAACAGTATATATGTTGCTGAACGTATTGATCTTTTTAGATGTTCTAAAAATGATAAATATTTTAAACTTTGAATGTTGTCTTTTTATTATCATAAATGCCTATATTACACTTAATAAAACGGTCTAAATTCTCAATGAACGAACCTTTTTTTCTTTCAACATCAAAGTTTACATTATGTCATAATTATAATTAGAGAGTTTCCATGTCTAAAATCGTTTATTCTTTATACTCCTCTAACACTTGACACACAGGGAGCAGTTATAAGCCGTCATCAAATGATAGTCCTTTGTTCTTGCCCATCAAATTTACAAAATTTGACTAATTAATACTACATAATGCACCACGTGACTTTCAGAGACACCGCGTCGAGGATAAAAAAAATATTATGCGTATCTACCTATGCTAATTAACATGTCTTCTAACAAGTCACAGACACCCAATTTCAGACAATTGACGTAATTGGTAATAAAGACGTCTGCATGTAGACAGTGAAGTGGAGCATAACTCGTTAGCAGACACTCTAATCAGCTTAGTTAGATAAAGATGAGACCCATTTTTATCCTCGACGCAGGCTTTCAAAGCAAATCTTCAAGTCATACTAAAAAAACAATGTTCCGTGATATCAATTCAATATGAAGTGAGAGCCTGCAGAAATTAAAACTTTTTTACCATTAAAAATTTGATTACAATTACTAGCAATAGCCTGTTTCGAGACATGCTCCTTCTGAGCATGTAGATGCAATCAGGAAAAATGAGTTCGTCCATATGTTATTGGAAGCAGCTGAAATAGACATCGTTTCTAAATTAAAGAAATAAAAATAACATTGAACATCTGACAAATGATAATACCCTTCACCTTAGACCTGCTATTTTGGGTGTTATTTGTTTTACAATCGATTGCAGAGCTTTAATGTGATTTTTTAATGAAAGGTGAAGAGGTATATAGGGGGAACATATTATGAGTTGCTTGATCTGGTTAAACTTCAAAAGTGGAAATTTTATGTTGCAGGAAACACTAGCAAGGTTTAGTATTATCAATGAACTTGTCATTATTGTGTCATCATGGTGTAAACTTCAAGCCCAAGTGCAATACAGCGTCTATGAAATCTGAAGCAAGATTTCTCAAGGATAGAAATCTATAGACACATAGGGCACAAACAAGAAAAGCCTTTAAAAGGCATGGTTGGAGGCATCTTGTTAAGGCTAAAATATATTATAAAAAGGATATGTATGTCATATGTACATTTAGCAAAATGAAGCCTGCATTATGGTCATTTTGGGGGATAAAAGCTTTGATTACTAATCACACAATTAGTTATTCAATTCAAAAGTCGCAAATAAAAGAATTTTACCTCGATCATTTAAGTTGTGTATATGCTTTTCAATTTACATACATTATTTATTCATAAATAAAATAAAATCATATATAATATATCATTTGAAAATGAAAGTGAACATTCAACTTCGCCGATTTATTTTAAAGCACAACTCCCGGGTGCTTTTGCTCCAATTTTGAAGTAGGCCTATATTATGAATTTGATCAAAACGTTGTTGAGAGTTGTGTCATTGTTAGATTCCAGCAATAAGAATGTGTAGGCCTATTTTCCCTGAAACACGCAGTCAACCATTTGTTAAACATTTGCAAATTTAAAGTATACCAATTCGATTGATTATGAAGCATATTCTGTTTATCTGTGGAAGGAAGGCATATGGACCTTTTTTTAATTCAAGGATAATGACCCGGTATCCTCATGCTTGGTGCTATCAGTTTGGACATAAATATGGTTCTATCCAATATGTGCTTGTACATGTACAAGCTTCACTATCATTAATTCAATAACAGTACATTGAGTAGGCCTACCATTATGCAAGTCTGATTGGCATTGAAAATATTGATAACTGAGTGGAAGGTTGGTGTGTTGATTGACAACCACTATTATCGTTTAGTATATGCTTGCTCCGTGCGTATAACATTAGCTTGTAAAGTTTCTTGGATTTTCCGAAACTGCAGTGCGAAATTATGCACTTGAATTGGTACATGTCTGCTCATGGAGGTGTAAAATGGCTTTGAATTGAAAAATCTTATGTTTACTAACATTCAGACTCAGAATAACACAACGGTCGTTTCTATTTTAGATGTTTAGACAAAATCTCTTTTCGCAGTAAAAGGGGATAATTATTTCGGATAACCCACATGGTCACGTGGTTACAAATTTGTAACAGCCGTGTTCGTTGGTCATATGCTTTTTCCAAAGTATGAAGAGGCCAAGCATGATTGGTCGAAAGTTTATTTTGAATATTCCAACAGTAATATAGCGTGAAATCCAACTGCGTATCAAGTTGGAGGCGGTTTGCGCCTCCAACCAATAATACAAGCATTCACTTCACAGAACATGTCATCATTGTTCCAACATTGATTGCATGCCCAAGTACAAAACAGCATCTATGAAATCTGAAGCATGCCTTCTCCAGGATCTAGGTCGGGTGAGTAATAAAAATAATACTCAAGTTCCTTCGCTCGTTTTATACAAAATCATTAACTCGTTTAATAAGAATGGTATTAAATAGAAGGTCATTTAGTATCCTCTGTGCATTGACCAGATATTATTTTCTTCATTATCATCGTCTGAGCTCTGTAAAATACAAAGTCTGCATGGCTGGAGTCGTAAGATCTGAAGGATAGAATTAATCCAATGACAAGTGACCCTTTATACATCACACCATGTACAGGAATCAATTATATTATTATTATATACATCTTCATTGTCTACATCGTCTCGGACATTCAATGTTTGTGGCAGTGAAGCGAGATGTCTGCAGGATAAAGTTAAACACAAGAACAGTTGACGTGAATTCTATTCATCAGTGATATCACAGAACTTGTCAACTTGTCATTCTGTCAACATTGTCTGAAGGCCATGAATTATAACGTTTCTCTGCTATGAAGTAGATTATATGTTGGCATTAAAACGTGATAAGAATAGGAAGGCGCAGTTACCGGACATCAAACTAAGATTATGGACGTGAGGTCCGAGATACTGATTATATCATTGTTATGAAATGAGCCTGAGCAATACTTTATAGCAACTGAAGGTAACAAACTCGATTGAAGTTTAAAAGTTTAGTTGTTATATTTTGCATTGGAAAAACATCATCTATGTACATTTTATCTAGAGATTGATTGATTATCAAGAGACTGATGAATATCATAAAACCCTTTACACGTTTCCATCGATACGTACAACAACACTCAAGTGTGTATAAACATCCACGTGATTTTAATTGACAGCGATGTTTAGATAAGTTTTTGAAACCTCAAAATCTCAAAGAAGTTTTAATGCATGTTTTCAAATCTCAAAAAGTTTAAATGCGTTTTGAAGGCGTCCAATTGTGTCACTTCAATACACCATCCAAATAAAAGTCAATCAATGTATATAGTGGGATTGCTTAGAAGAGTGCTGTCTAATAACTCTGTCTTCAGGTCTCCATTATGTATCATTATGGAATTCAGATTAAAATCAGTCTTAATGGTTTCTGGGGTCTTCAAGGCAACAGTTGTGAAGACCTATTGATCTTATCCGAGTTTTTTCAAGACATTTGTCTGGAAGAGATATTTTCTTCTCCAAGTTTTTCTTGTTATTTATATCGATTGTATGGCATGCTGTCAGAAGTACTGGCTGGATTGATTTGAATTCCTTAAAATTCCTTAAAATTCCTTAAAATTCCTTTTATCTGAGAAATGTCAAAAATGTTTCGGATATGAATGCTGAGAAACATGATATGAATGATACAATGTCTGTAAAAAATGAAGGAGGGTAACTCTAGGTAAGAAATGAACACATTAGGCGAAACGACCACTATTTGTAGGTCTTCTGGATGATAATCGTGAAGACCTGTTGATACGTGTGTAAATGTAACATATGGGGTTGGGATTAAGAGAGCACAGCCCTGTGTTTCAATGGGTGTCGAGTTACATTGAACTTTGATGATACAAAATTATTTTGATTTGAGTCGAGAGAAAGACATTGCCAACCTTTGCTCACTTCGTTACCACATAGGGAAAACTGGTCGTTCAACTCTGTTGCGCAACATATTTGCGCTAAACTTCACCTGTGTTCCAATACGTGAGAAAAACAAGAAAATAACAAGTTCTTTATTGTGCATAAAACGATTTCTGGATAACAAGTTCTTTATTGTGAACAAAATATGTCTGGATGAAAATTCTAAATAAAAAAATTCCTGGATAACAAATTCTTTATTGTGAACAAAAGGATTATTGAGTAACTGGTCATCTATTATGAATAACATTTCTTTTTAAAATGTTAATATAAAGATTTCTGGATAACAAGATTTTATTGTGAATAAAATGAGTAATGGATAACTAGTTCTTTATTGTGAATTAACAGATTTCTCTATAACAATTGTTCTTGTCGTGAATGAATTTCTACCTACTCCAGTTTTTTTGTTTAAACATCACGTTTTTCACACTGGCCTCTGAGGAAAGACATCTTGCTCTTCTTAATACCTAGGCTTGTTTTAATTAACTCCTACAAGCACATTTAATGCGTTTTCCTCATCACCTAATCCAATCAAATCTCTTCAATAAATCATCTGAATCTTTATTCTATCCATGTCTCTGGTGAAATTACTTCAAAGAAGGAAACCTAATCACGGTTTCTTCTATTCTCCCTTGTGTTTAATTAAGGAATTCAAAGTAAAATCAGTCAAAATTTATGTTTGTAACCTGAATGTTATTGACTTAAAGTTGATACGTAGAGTTTCCATTGATAGAAGGAAACAGGGTAACATCATTTTTATCATTTTGTATATTCAACAAAATTAAAAACACAGGAAAAGGTAAATAAACGTATGTATGATTCACTGTCGCTACATCATGTTTGTGATATTGTATTGTCCTCAGCTATCGGAAGCACACTACCATTTACAAACTTTAAACAACTACAGCTACATTAATTAACACCATATATTATATATTTACGAGTGACACACACATAGAAAACATACTTACACCATGTCGCTAGAAGACAACTATACTAGAATTGGAAGTTGTATGTAACTGTTAACGTTTCTGAAAAACACTCCTTGGAGAACAAAATTCTTTTAAACATGAATTGAAGGGGACGTTATTAATATCAAATATGCCATATCACAAATATATCTAATCTACAATATATTATATTTAACATACCAACATTCAAATACTATTTACAAACCTGTGTTTAGCAGGGTGACACATTACTCCATCTAGCAGCAAGGGCAGGTAACTATGATGTGACTCTCGCCTTGATGCAATGTAGTGTAGACATCAATAGCAGCTGCAGACGATTTCTTGTATTTACCTTATCAAGAAGAAATCAACCATATTCACACACTTATAATTTCATCCCGTCATGTGTAATTGTCACCTTATGCCATTTAAATCATGCATCCTGTCGCTACATTTTTCAATAAATAATTTCCCATGTATAAAACCTCCTCCTTCTCATAAATATCATAAATAGGCTGATAATGTCAATGTACCACCAGTGTTAAGGCCTGGTCACACAGCTCAAAAGTCGCATAAACGCACGAATCACTCACAAAGTTTGGTTGTGTGTGGCTGTCCGTCGAGAATTTGACCATTTTCACTGATTTACGCGATTAAAAATCACTATAAGAACTACGGAAAGAGCATGCACAAATCACTAACAAACCAGCTTCAGCGCATAGACACGCAAACAGGGTGAATACGTGGTTGTGAGCGACGAAACGTCCGCTGAAAAAACACACAAAATCTGCGCACTTGCACTAATGCACTGATGATTCACGTATGAACTGCGCACACCGGGCACATATGTAATAGTTAGAACCTATGAAGAGAAATCTTCGTGATTAAGAAGGGGCGGAGCGAGCGTAGCGAGCGAGCCCCTTCTTAATCACGAAGATTTCTCTTCATAGGTTCTAACTGACTTAGAACTCCACCTACTTTTGATTGACAGGTTCAATGACGTCACTGTTTCCATGAGTTCCTACGTAATCGTTTCATATGACGTGATGTCGCCAAGCTGTATGGAGGTGTTTTTATGAACTCTCACTTTTCAAAAAACGTATTTGATCATAACATTTGTTGTGGTAAAACTAGAAATAATCTTCCGTCTGTCTTTGAGGTGAGCTCATTTTCCTTTGTTCATTGTATTCGGAAATAGGTTATTTTTAACCATGTAGAGACCGTTGTCTAAATCAAATTGTGGAATGTGCGAGTCATTAAAATTAACATTGTTGTTTCATAATTTAATACAGATGGAAGTAAATATCTATTTAGTTATTAGTGCTTTGAGTTTAGATTACAGAGGGGAAAAAAACAAAATATAATTAATTCATAATTTCATAATAAAATTAAAGTCGGCTTTTTTGGCTTAAGTTCGTTAAAAGACTGAACGTTTTTGTTTGTAAAATGACTTTAACAACAACTCTACAAAACAAATGCATGCTGCATGCAAAATATTTCGAAATTCATTTGCCAGTATCTCTTTATACCGCCTGTGTAGCGTAGTGTCGAGGCCGTGTTTACTTCGATTCACGTGGGGCACATGTCAATAAAAAGTTGTAAAACATTGTTATCATTTGTTTTTGACCAATCAGGCACAGAGAGGGCGTGTCATGAAGAGCGTTTTAGCGTTGAGTTCTTTATCATTAAGAGTCCATTTCGTCAGGAAAATACGACCGTCTGATTGGCTGAGAAAGTAGGTTGAGTTCTAAATACTGATAGGACCACGATGCCATGGCATTCCCGTTTCAACAGTCGCATGGTGTACATCATTGCGGAGTTCCACCATCAACCGATCATACAAGCCCTGCTGTGGTCTTCTAGATATCCAGTTCCTCACCCACACGTTTCGGACCTGTCTACTCTCTCTCCTCCTCCTTCTCCTAACCAACATGAACATGCAGCAGCAGGTCATTATGTTTCTGGAGCAGAGACAGAAGAACATCTCTCCTCTGTGGGACTGAGAAACTTGGGTAGAGGATGAACTTGTGGAACACGGGTACTATGTGCACTCTTTGGCAGCAGGAATTTGTCTGATGGAAGATTATACAATGGCCGCTTTTACATAGCCTCAATCATATGTCAGTTGTTAGTGTGCTGATTTACGTGTTATGTTAGAGATACATACGTCAATAAAAAACAGAAGTTATTTTTATTGATACATAGGTGTGACATGTGCGAACCATGCGTCGTATGTCTGCTAATCATCAGTGGAAAGACGTTGATAAACGGATAGCGGCAACACATTCGCGAACGAACACTGACATTCCAGCATATTTCGCGCACTGTCCACTTTAAAACTACGCACACTAGGCAAAACTTACGTAAACACCGCAGTACTGCTTAAACTTTTACGCAAAGACGAATTTTGAGCTGCTCAAAACTCGGAATCGCGTAAAGCGCCGATCCGGCGAACATCGACGGAAAACTACAGAGGTTCCACGTCAGACAAACTGATGAAATGCGCAAATCACGCATGTATCACATAAGACTCGAATCGTGTGTTTACGCGACTTTTGGGCTGTGTGACCAGGCCTTTAAAATTTTGGATACGTAACTAACATAAACTACTAACCGGAAGTGTTAGCTCTGCATACATGCCTGGTATTGAAGGCACTTGACATGTGGCGTGCGAGAAGAATGTTTGCCTCCCATTTGAGTGAATAAAAGAGACATGAAGTGACAGAAGCATCAATTTTTTCAATTAGTAAATGCACAAAACATTTAAGATGATATGGGCCAAGCGATATCAAGACTGCGCCAATGTCTTAAGGCAGGTGACGAGGTCACGTGACGCAAACTGGGTACAGGCGAGCAACCGGCTGGCAAATTTGTATCCTAAGTGAACTTGTCCCAAAAAGCTCAAAGCGGAGCTCGTACTAAAAAATACCTGGTAGGTATTATTTCACATTCACAGAACGATGGGTTGTTCAAACAAGCGAGAGAACATTTCAGATTTAGATGCATGTATTATCCTTACCTTTGCAGATAATAGGTACAATAAAACAAAGGTTTTGGTACATGTTGCATTAGCAAAATAACATATGAAATAGATAAAATCGTGTGTTTGACTAATCAGCAAAGATGTAAAGATAAGCAAATAGGGTATTCGCGTTTAGGCGACTTTCTGACAATTGAAAGAGACCAGTGGTCTGCCTTTGATGTGGGGTGTTGTTTCAGGAGGGGATTAAAATGCTGGTTATTGTGAAAAGCTGAATAGTTGGGAATACCAAAATCGAAAATGAGCCACAAAAAATATTTAACTATCTGTTCTATTTTTCTACGCAATAGTGTCTTCTCTGGAAAGATATCGTAGGAAATATACTCTAACGGAAAATGAACCATGAATAGGTTTTAACTTTATAAATGCATCTGCAAATGCCAGTGAAGAGAAACAAGATAAGTCAGCGACAAAGTACATTTACAAGCAAAACATCTCACCACATACCAATATGTACACCATGTCCTTATTCACGCTTCAGATGACGTATTTGAAGAGTAAGGTTTCATACATTTTATTAATATTAATATTATTATTTCTGATAATTGAACATCATGAGACAAGATTAATATAACTTTTTTCAGCTTGCAAATACTTGACAGGTTGTTGATGCAATCTTTCGGACTGTTTACTTCTACATTCAAACTTCATCTGCAACTATGGGATTAAATGTAAATGTAAGTACTTGTATTTATTTTTCAAGATGTTACATGGAAAGGGGGATTACAAGTACATATATAAGTAATTTATTATTACTATACTTCATTCGTGTTCGCCCATGGTTGTGATTTTAACAAATTTGTCATAATATTTCATAAGGAAAGTCGTAGTTTCCCAAGGAACTAAATATCAATAATAAAATGTGGATGGTTGCATGGAAAGTTTAAGAGAGGTAATATTGTGACATCGATTTCCTTGGTGAAAATATCATGGGTAACTCACATTTCATTTAATGGTTCTTATTTGTTGCTGTCATGATTGATATCAGTGACAAAGTATATCCATAAGTGTAAGTAACATTGTGTATTGAATATAAAAGGTTACTATATACTTCAAGTTTGTCCATCAAGATATTTTATATATGATTTAATGTAATGCAAACCATTTTCACTTGCTATATGATTTTAAATACATGAACTGGATTGGTCAACAGCTCAATGAATTTTGATGCTCCATTGTACACGCACACATATAAACATTATGATTATACACATTCATAGACAAAGAACGAATGAAAGAATTATGTTACCAACATACATGTCTCTCAGTTTAACGTACCATATAGATGTTTTCTTCCAGATCAAAGGAGAGAGAAGTGTTGTTACAACAAATTAGTTTACGCAATTACGCTGAAAGTTAAATAAGCTGAGTAAGTTTGAAGAAAGAAGGAGGGCCCAGTGTAATTATATGTTTACAAGTTTACGCGACCGGTTCAATCATATAACAAACGGCAAGTCGGTGCCTGGCATGTCAATTGTCACGTTAATTGTCAAAAATCCAGTCTTGGGGACACAAAACCTTTCATGAAATAACATTAATCCGACTGTCAGTCTAAATATTGTCAGCCAATGAAAGGTAGGAACATGTATTCCAGCAATGGAATTTAGGAATAGGATGATCTTTGTATTCTGTGTTCTTTGGCGAAAAATCTCCAATAAGAAGAAGTTTGGCCGATGGCACTCAGTTGAAGAAAAACGTATTGTTGTAAGATTACTTAGGATATACGATGATGTACATGCTCGTGATAAAAACAGGTTCGTTATTCTTATCTTTGGACGCATTATAGATTTCTATTCACATGCAAAATACTGGCAAACTCATCACAATTGTACTTTTGTTATTTAAAAAATGATATATAGATACAAGTTTCTTTAAGAGCGATATATACATGTAAGTCCTTTAGCTGTTTTGCCGATTTCCAGTGTTTTATTCAAGAGCCCAGTATTCCTTTAATCTGGTCTTTGAAGGGCATTTAGAAGTGGTATACATAAGAACATGAAGATTTTCTGGATAACAACTTCTTTAATGTGAAAATACACGACGTTTCGGAGTACATACTCACTCCTTCATCAGGTGGAATGAAAGGGAATAACAACATATGGTACATTTATATAGCAAACAAAACAATGGTGAGGAAACTCAATCAGGGGGGATTAACATGCATGAGAATGGTATACAATGGGGATTTGTAATACAAACATGATGGAGATGAAGTATGAGAATGATGAGGATTTGCAATACAAACATTAATTAGATAAACAAACAATGGCCTGTAGGCTTTATTGAGGATATACATAAACACACGTGATGAAACGAGGGAGGCCAATTGGCTTTATTGAAATTTTTAAACAAATAATAATTATAGTTGATTGGAAGAGAGGCCAATTGTTGATGTGGATGGCTTTGAAGTTGTTGCATGGTGATTGGAGCTGATAGGTGTTGATTGGTAGGGGGCTCCTCGGATAATTTGCTCCGACAGGAGTGGATGGAAAGTAGGGATACTTGGATTTGGTTTGTTCTCCTCGGATAGTTCTTCGACAGGAGATAGAAGTTCTAGATGAGTAAATCCCACACACATGGTAGGAAGATGCCTTGATCGCGGTTTATTGCAGGTTGTTCCTTTCGACTGTCTACCGCAAGCCAACACACACCGACCAGTATATCCACTACAATTCCTGCCATCACCCTCAAATCAAACAAGCCATTATAGCCACACTTACAAGACGTGCCAAATCCATTTGTCACCCCGATGCCCAGTATCAGTATCATTTTCTATTGGACATAAAAACATCGAAGTGGTCAGCTGCTATAATTATCTGGGCCTACTACTCACAGAGCATCTCGACTACAAACGTATGGGACAAGCAGTAGCGAACTCAGCCAATAGAGCTCTAGGCCTCCTAATCTCCAAATACAAGTCTCTCGGAGGAATGCAGTACGCCACCTACACGAAGCTTTACGACTCTATGGTATGGTCCACGATTCAATATGGTTCGGCAATATGGGGACAGTACGACCTGACATGCATCAATACTGTCCAGAACAAGGCTATGAGATTCTTTATGGGACTACGTAAATTCACCCCAAATGACGCTGTTTCCGGAGATATGGGTTGGATACCTCCGAAAGTTCGACAGTGGGAGACAATAGCCAAGTTCTATAAGCGTGTTAGTTCCCTACAAAGTCACAGACTTACAAGAAAAGTTTTTATATGGGCCAATAAGCATGCTTTTAAAAATAATAAAAACTGGAACCACAGAGTACATGTACAATATAAAGCCATGGGACTTGATGCATTTATTTCTCCAGACAACTCCTATAACCACAAATATATTGCTGCAGAGGTAAAAGAACATGTTTTTAAGAAGTTTAAAGAACAGTGGGACTGTGCAATAAACCAAGAAAAGAGCAAGAGTGGCAAGGGAGGTAATAAACTTCGTCTCTACAATAAGTTCAAGAATGACTACAACGCAGAACCATACAATATATTACCGATGTCCAGAGCAAACAGAAGATCTTTAGCTGTATTCAGATGTGGAGTGGCACCGATAAGGCTTGAAACCGGGCGCTTTTCTAACCTCCCCGTCCAAGAGAGAGTGTGTTTTAATTGTACTAATTGTGTGGAGGATGAGATGCATGTTTTACTTAAATGTCCAGTTTATCATGATGTACGTAAGGTTTTATTGAGTAAATGCACAGAAGTGTGGACTGATTTTAATCAACAAAATGATCTTGTCAAATTATGTTTTATCCTGGCCAGTCCTGATGTTGTACATTTTAGTGCCAAAACCTGCAAAAATATTTTAAATCTACGCAAGGATATTTTATATAATGTTTAGCAATATTTTATAATTTATATGAGTGTTCTTAATGTTCAGTTTTATAATGTACTGCTTATTGCAATATTGTTTTAACATCGTCTCTCATAACTCCAAAACGGAGTGGCTCATATTTTATGGTTGTATATATTCCATGTAATTTATATTTTATGAGGTGAGACGTTAATAAAATATCTGTCTGTCTGTCTGTCTGCCCTCAACCAAGAGCTACAACATCTGAAGAACACATTCACCTCACTCAATGGATATCCTGCAGACTTGGTCACCAAGACCATCAACAAAACCCTCACCATCAGAGACACCATCCACAAGCCTGAACCATCGCCTATCCGGGTCACAATTCCCTACATCGGCCCCCCTCAGCCACAAGATCGCTCGCCTCATCAAGAACAAAGCCAGCATAGATGTAACATTCACAAGCGGCAAGACCCTCAAGCAACTACTCAAAGCCAAAGGCAGAGGAACCAGCATGCAAGCCCCAACCCAAGAGGATGCATCTACCAGATTCCACGTCATTGTGGCCAAGAGTACATCGGGGAAACGCTACGACCTATCAGCACAAGGATCAAGGAACACCAAGCGTCCGTCAACAAACTTGACAAAAAATCCGCCCTATCTGAGCATACCCTGAAAAACAAGGATCACATCATCGATTGGGAAGCTACCAAAGTCAACCAACAACAAGAACTGGCGCCAAAGAAAACTCCAAGAAGCGATTGACATTCGAAGGGAACAACCTGCAATAAACCGCGATCAAGGCATATTCCTACCATGTGCGTGGGATTTACTCATCTAGAACTTCTATCTCCTGTCGGAGGAAATATTCGAGGAGAACAAACCAAATCCAAGTATCCCTACCTTCCATCCACTCCTGTCGGAGCAAAATTATCCGAGGAGACCCCTACCAATCAACACCTATCGGCTCCAATCACCATGCAACAACTTCAAAGCCATCCACATCAACAATTGGCCTCTCTTCCAATCAACTATAATTATTATTTGTTTAAAAATTTCAATAAAGCCAATTGGCCTTCCTCGTTTCATCATGTGTGTTTATGTATATCCTCAATAAAGCCTACAGGCCATTGTTTGTTTATCTAATTAATGTTTGTATTGCAAATCCTCATCATTCTCATACTTCATCTCCATCATGTTTGTATTACAAATCCCCATTGTATACCATTCTCATGCATGTTAATCCCCCCTGATTGAGTTTCCTCACCATTGTTTTGTTTGCTATATAAATGTACCATATTTTGTTATTCCCTTACATTCCACCTGATGAAGGAGTGAGTATGTACTCCGAAACGTCGTGTATTTTCACATTAAAGAAGTTGTTATCCGGAAAATCTTCATGTTCCTTTAATCTGTTTAATAAACTTCCCATTAAGCTATTATTTAACATCGTCTTGTAACATTCATTGTTTATTTTGTATTTCAGTTTGACAAACTCACGCAAAGAGACAGATTTTGTGTAAGATGTTATGAAATCATATCATTGTTCGATTAACTTATTGAAAGTCATCAACCCATTTGCTGCTAATGACGCCATACAGCTACTTTACGCATGATCTGTTGCTTGGTGCAGTCTTTTTGTGTGTTGTCTTAACGAGAGACGTCAATGGGCGCACTGACTGACCCATCATTATGGCCTTGATATAACGGGAGACTCTGTTTGGCGTCAACACACTGTGCTGATAGAGAGTTTGTTTTGATTGGTAAGTTATTCACAGCGGTATTACATCTTCACACGCCATATCATGTATTTACAAACGTTAACAATTCATTCACTTATGCGCATCGGGATCTTTCACCTCTTGAACAAACAAACTTACATAATAGTGTTATCTGAAACTCTAAAATTACCGTCTGCAAACAATCTAACATTATTGATTATTGATACCAAACATGTACATGTCAAATCAAAGAATTGTAAAGAAAATCAATATGGCGGCTTAACCACGAGAGCTACAACTCTGTCATTAGTTACTTTTTTGCTCGTATTGTTATAACGCATCTTTTGAAAAATCTTTCAAGTCTCTATGTGGTTTTTGAAAATTTTTGAATTTTTAAAAATTATTATTATGAACGGAAATGACTGTTCGCGATCGATTTTATTGTTGATTCATAAAGACAATAGCCCTATCTTACTCTCCTGAAAAATTCATAAAATTCGATGGGTAGGTATTTGACTAATGTCCCTTTGAAGTTTGCATTTTTTTAAAATTGCCAGATTTCGACTGCACTCTGTGAAAAAAGTATTAGTTATTGGCGGCTGCAATGAGCAAATTATAATATACAATGCTTCAGCTACATTATGTGTAAATATTAGCTGTAGCTTAGAAGATTGTCAAAGGTGCATGGGGTCATTTGCATTTGCTGAATCCTTAATTATTATAACATTAATCAAATCCAGATTGAACATTTACTATTTTGATGACTTCATAGTGGACAATGTGTCAAATGAAATTCATTAAATAATGGAAAGAGAAGTGAAGCCATTATCGAAATGATACGATATAACAGGACATTGTGATCTTTCTAATTATGACAAATTATTGTTTTACTTTGTGAATATTCTATCAATTTATATGAAAGTTCTTGACACCTTCTTAAGTATTAATTGTATTCCATTTGAGTCAAGAAAATGCTCGTATTCAATGATTTCTAGGTTGAAGATGATATTCTCTCATACAGACCCCTCACCACAGGACAAAAAGTGTTGGAATCCACCTGCTGAATACTTCCGGATTCTTCAAGATCCACCAATATTTGTGAGAATCCGAAAGGATGCGGCAAATGGATTTCACCACTTTTTGTCCTGTGCACGTTTTATATCATTGATAACTGAAAACAACTTATGATAATGAATTGTATGGGTCAGAAGTCAAGTGAGTAATGAAACGATTGTAATTTTGTCCTAAAAAGTTGACAGTAAAAGTTGCAGAATTCCAATGAGGTCTTTAAGTACCAGCAAATAATGAAAAAGTCTTATTCTGAACATTAAAGAGTTCTCCGATGACTTAAAATCAGATGTTAAAACGGTCGGTTAAAGCTTGACGGATATTTAACATGGCAGTGTATCATCATTTAGGGTTTCGTGCATGAGATAACTGATATATATAATGAAACCGTTTGTGAAGAAATTAATGCAAGAGGCAAAACAATACATAAATGGAGCGTTCTTGTAGTTTAACGTCAAATTACACGGATCTTGAAATGCTCTGTCTGTTATGTTAATGCTGATATAGTACATGTATGTGTTTGACAAAATGAGAATGGTCCTTGTACAACGTTTTCGCCCTAATAATACCCTGTTTGCTTGCTACAAACGTGAATAAGTGTATATTTACTTTCTGTGTCATCAATACCATTTAAACGTTTTCATATGATTGAGAGGATAGCAAAATGTCATTTATTCTACAAAAGAATATATCAGGTAATGGAAGCAGACATTACAGATTTGAGAGAAGAATTCAATTATAATAAACAAGTTTTTATCGATGCTTGAGGTAAAGGGCAGTTAGATAAGTATCATGATGATAGTGACATTTGGCTAGATAGGCAGTTGCATTCTAAACAAGTATCGTATAGTGCATCAGACTCTGGTGAGAAAGAAACTTATACAGAGTAAAGCAATAAGGTCTTGTCAGTTTTTAATAAGGGTAAACAAGCAAAAGGGTGCCATAACTGGTCCCCGAGATATCGAAAGTTATCCTCTCAGTCGTGGGCATCTACACCAACAAGTGTATGCGCGGAGTCTGTTAAATAATGACACACCAGAGTTTATTATCAATTGACTGATTTGATGTTAACATATCTTGAGCTCATATTCAAGTAAGTAATATTTTTTTTAAAAATTGATGAAGTGGACGACGGATCAATTGATATAACGAGTGAATCACTGGCAGGCTTAGACAGGCATTTCAATACAATTGATAATACTTTGTGTGGTAAAAATATATCTTAATTTTACGCTTTATTAGCTATTGTTTTGCTAAAGGTCTTTCTCCTGTCCACAGGAAAAGATCATGGGAGAGTAATACAATGAACAAAATATGAAGCCTCGTCTACGAGATTGTGATACATCTGTTAGGAACAAAAGTGAAATATCAGAATCAGTTGATGTACATATCTGAGGTTAGATAAAACTGTTTCCTTTTTTATTTCCCTTCTATATCAATGAATTAACAATGCAAATTGAACACATTTGCAGCAATTGAATCCAATAACATCTGGATGTGTACGGTCAAACATAATTTCCCATATGTAATATGACATCATTTCCCAAATGTAATATGGCGTCCTAAAACTTTTTACGACCTTATGCTTCGGCTATGGCGTTTGGATATAAATGTAACACAGCGGGCATCAATAGTAAACCTATGCTTCAAAGTAGATGTTCTTTCGTGTATGTCTTTAGTAATAAATATAATACTATATTCGTGATTATCTCATACTCAACACTCGTACATCATCTGTGTATATCTCCCTCTCGCTCGGAAAAAAACCCAACACTTTTGTGGTAAACATAGTATGCCACAGACACTCATAATCATATTATGTGTATACAGACGTCTCGAGGAAATTATCAGAGTCTGAAATCAAACTATCAATACCTTCACTTATTCATTAAATGAATCATTTATGTTCTACAAATATTTGAATCCTAATTAAGAAGCATTCCATGGACTATTTGAGAACTAGGGAAATTCCCATTGTGTATGTGTGTATGCAACATATGCTTTATATGCTATATTATTTGTGTTTGAAGAATATATAAATAAATAGTCGGATTATTTATATTCATGTTATGAAGATTAAATAAGTTTTGTGTGAACAATAATATTCTATCAGTGAGAATATCCAGTCCATTGTAAACAGCTATTAAACTGCGTCATGCAATATTTGAAGAACTTACAGTTAACAGCTACATATTTATGACGGTGTGGTGAAATCTGCTTATAAGAGTGAAGAATTGTGAACAAACAAGTTGAATGACACAGACAAGTACATGATATAAGAGATGCAGGATTTTCAATGACATTTCCATTGTATGGTATTTTTTTTATTTGGTTAATGACCATTTGATATCATACATCTGGTCAAATGTGTTTGCTTCGTATCGGATGTACTCACAAGAGACACGTAGTACGAGCATGTTTGAGAAGGCATCGGGTAAGGCTGACTGTCTTTTATCTTTGTGTTTTTATGACATGGCACCTTGGTTTCTTCAACACAAACACGGAGGGCGTAACATCCGGGGGTGATACATTAACACATAATGATGCAATAGCCATTAAGGTTACATCACCCACAAAGGATAGGCTTCCAAATGATTCCTCAATCCAGGAGATTACACTCAAAATGGATACATCACCCACGGAGGAAACATCCACAATCAATACACCATCAGCTAATTATTCACAAACCAGGAATAATACACCACACAAAAAGGATACACAATACCAGAAGGAAACATCACCCCAGAACGTATGCACCACAAGGGATAGACTCAGGTATTCAGACCAGAACGTTGTATGTTGCTTCCCCTCAGGTCGGTTTGGAAACCAGATGTTCATTTACGCCTCGGCCTATGGTATAGCCTCAGCACGCAACCTGAGGCTCGTGTTCCCAGCAGACAACTAATATCCAAATGCCTCCATCTGGAGGTGGACATGATCCACAAGTACAGGTGTACCTTCAAGAACACTTTGAGGATTACTGAAAGACTTGCTTCTGGATATGACCAGAATATGATGAACATACCCAGAATTACCTGCGTTGGTCATTTCCTCCAGTCATACAAGTACTTGGAGCATGTTGAACGTGATATTAATAGACAGTTTAGACTGAAAAAGCCAATACAAGATGTTGCAGATATAGTTGTTGAGGAGTATGAACTACGCACAGGATACGTGAGGACACGCTTTGTCTTTGTTGGAGTTCATGTCAGACGAGGAGATCGAATCAATTTCTTCTTCGGGGTAACAGCTGCATCAATCCAGTATATGCATAACTCGACCAACTACTTCAGAAAGAAGTACAAATACCTGTTGTTCCTCGTGTGTTCCGTCTCTATGGACTGGGTGAAAGATAACGTGGTGGGTGACGATGTGGTGTACATAGAAGGGAATCACTTCAGTGTTGATTTTGGAGTGCTCTTAAAGGGGCAGTAGCACGTTTTTTCAAACTTACCATTTATAATGATAGTTTATATCATTCATATTTACTTTAGAGGGTAAAACATCTTATTACACAAACCAGTTATCCGTAGTGGTAATAACGATTTTGTGTATAAAGCAAAAATTGCATGGCGGCCATTTTATTGTGAACACAATTTATTATTTCTAATGACAAAAAACGTTTGTTATGGCTTTACAGAACCATATACTCTCATATTTTAGCTTGATTTTCTGAAGAGGGAAGGGTGTTTTACTGTTGGTGACATTATTTTTCAATTACATTTCGTCGACTTATTTCACCAGAAAAACGTGCTTCTGCCCCTTTAAGGTGTGATCATATCATCTCTACTGTTGGGTCGTTCAGCTGGATACCTGGTGGGAGGGCAGACTCTATACTACAGGTGGCCGGCGCGGGAGGGTTTTCTCCTGACTTTGCAGATTTCTACCCTTCAACTTGGATAGGAATGGAATAGAGTATGAGAAATACATGTATGATTCAATGAGTGTTTAAGCCGATTTCATTTATAATTTCATTTATTGATAGAATATCGGCGAATGTTCTGAAAGTTATGTTCGAGTCCATTTACCATTTAGCGGCCATTTTAAGGTGTTCACTTTAAAAGGGCCGCTCGAAGGTAGTTCAAGTGATCTGACTGATGAAGCGAGTTTTAAATATGGTGCATTGATGGACTTGTCAACCATATTGCTGTCTGAACTCTAAAAATAACATGACACCTACAAGACTGAAAAATAAATTTGTCATTGTTTCAGGACTCATTTTGATTTATTATCCAAATTATTTATATGTTGCCATTTTAATCACAACAATTGCTCATTTAAAACCACATTCCTGCTTGTAATCAATAATTATCGCATCCGCTATCGTTGCTTGGCAATAAGTCTATTCTTGCGCAAATGACAAATTAAACAGAGAACTGTATAACCAATTATGACAGGACAAAAAGTGATGGAATCCGCTTGCTGGATTCTTCCGGATTCTTCTGGATTCTCCAGGATCTGCCAATTTTTGGGAGAATCCGGAAGGATCCTGCAAGCAGATTCCACCACTTGTTGTCCTGTGTACACTCAACCACAACAAATTCACCATACAAAATACAAGATAATTCAATCCGTACGTAATAAAGGTTACTGAAACATAGATACATCATGTCTCCAGAAGCAAACTAAACTAGATCTAAAAATTTCAAATCATTATCTGTTCATATTTCTGTGAAACACACGTTTTTAAGAAATCATCGTTTTGAATCTCCATAGCTGGGCGAGGTAAGGGAGTCAAACGGCTTTTTTGGCTTGTTTTATGACGTCCTACAGTAAAGATGCCTCAACAAATTTAAGTCAAATAAGGTTATCTTTTATTAATTCACTTTCTACATTTTATGAATTTAGGAGTTAAATGCCAAACATTCTGGCCAAAATAGCATTTTCAAAAAGCGATTTCAACATCCCAAGTGTATTTGAACAGACTTGAACATAAAATTATTACCCTTACGTTGTGGGTACCTCTTTACAAATAATGTTCCTATGAAAATCATTAAAAATCGTCTTTCTCCAGCAGCAGTATTTCGTTTTTCACAACGTTGAAAATGTGGTGACGTTTCTTTTGCGGTTGAGTGTATATACCTTCTCAGATTTTGCACAGTAGCCAAGCAGATACAACTTATGTTATGGTAGAATCTGTCAATACTTATGTTGTTGATACTTATTTGTATAAGTGATCTCCAAGGGTTAGTGCGCTTAGCTTCAGATCAAATTCCGCCTTGGAATTTACAAAAATAAAACGCTGATTAGTTAAATGATAAACTATTTGTTACTTTGTGAATATTCGATTAATACATTTGTAAACTGTGAGCTGTTACTGTATGCTCAATATTGGTAGCTGTGATTAACGGAGGACAGAGTTCAGACCTGCAGGTTTATTATCTGGTTATTATGCTTATATGGATGTTTGGGGTTACTGGTCACTACATTGTTACCAGCTAGTTATTTCGCCATTTTATTTTTAGTAAGTAATCTAGTAGTAAATTTAGTAAGTAGTAGAGAGTAATCTAGGTCAATAATTGACACCAAATGGCACCAACATTCCCCAGGTATATAGCGGTAACAAATGTTATTTTGCTATTACAAAAAAACCCAGATCTTTTTTATAACTTTCACGGTTTTGAGAATACGCGTCGTCAAAAAAATCTTCTTATAATCACGGAAATACATATAGCTATGTGTGATAGCTCACCTGAAAGCTAAATGAATTTAAAATTTAAACAGAATTTTGAATTTTGACCTCCATCTTGAGCAATCTGCCTTTGAATACGGTGGACCATTTTTAAAAGGGCGTTTTGTTCACTATGTAATAAATTGACTGACATCAAAGGTATTGGCACCAATCTATTTCTAATAACTAGTTCATAGTTGATAGTTTCAGAACAAATTAGACATATTTCCAAAAAAGACTTTTCTAGGGGTATTTTCTTTGGAGAATGTTTTATCGTAAACCAGTTAGGATGAATTTAAGTTTAATAGCTCATTTAGAAGTAGAGATATCATTTTATTCAGGACAATTACTTTCAAGCATGTATCTGACACAGTTTATGAGTGATTTGGCATAGAACATTGTCAGTTTTCGAAAATCGCCATTTTCATCACACTTTAAAGGATCACAGCTGACGAACTGATTATGCACTTTATTGACACCGACGTGTACACACTTTCAAGGACAACAACTTTTATGTTGCAGCCTTTCATCAAAAAGTTAATAGTGAAGATTCGAAAATCGCAAATATTGTATAGGGGTCCAAACATAAGCAATTTTGAGTAGTTTCTAGAATATTCAGAAGAACATAGCACATTACTTTTTTTTATTGCAGCCCTGCTTTATCTGATGATGTTGAAGACTCTTTTACCTATATACGTTTCTATCGAATTTGTAAATTCAACAAAGTACTTCTGTTTTAGTTTGATGTTCTACATTGGGGCTTAATGAAAGCCTTGTATTTCAGATGTGTATGTTTCTGTGCATTATTGGTCAGTATATTCCTTTGGTATATTCAATAAAGGAGTTGGTTCTTTATTGCTATTTAACACGATTTAAACCTCTGTTGTAACACTATCAAGGGCAATCCACAAAAATGGCATCTAGCATCAAAGTCAATGCTGTTGGAGGAATTGTATTTTGAGTGTCCCCACTAAATGCTGCACATACTGGTTCCTACTTCCTATATCCAGGTACCCATTTAAACAGCTGGGTGGTCTGAGTGAAATAGTGATTAAGTGCCTTGCCTGGGGATGCAACACAGAATGAGACCCTGGTAAAAAAAATTGTCTCCACCAGGCATCAGAGCATAGCACAATAACCTTTACAACGCTCTGAACACATTAAAATGACCGCTTGAATTGGAATTGACTAAAAGGACCTAACCGAACCATGTACATTCGTTTTGGAACTTTTTGTTATTGATCTGGAGATTGATTTAGTCATTGGCAACACTTATATGCCTTTTTGTGAGAGTACTTTGTTTCAGATAGCAAAACGGTGCCTCTAAAGTCCTCTTTGTTCTAAAGAGCCTGGTATAATTTTTAAACTTTTCATAGTTATATTTATTTATGTTTTGGTGACCAAACATAATGGCAAGAACATACATGTATTAACGTTACTTCATGGGCCAAAAGGGTACTGCTGTTACACAAAAGAAACATATACATTAGGACCACATCGTTATTACATACCATTATTCTAATTATTTCCTTATATCATTTTTTTTATTGCAACCATGTGTGTGCACTTTACGGAATCAGCCATGTTGAAACTTGACGTGACAAATAAGTAAAGATAATGCTCTATTAAGCCTTGTGTAAAGTAACAGCAGTGTTTCTACTTGAATGAAAGCATCCCTTTGAGAACATCCCTTTGAACATCTGTCTATGTATGACAGAGTCATTGGATGTCTCAAGTAGATTATGGACACACTTACGTTGGTTTCAGTTTATTCAGCGATGAAAACAATCTTCCTTATGAAAACAACATTCACAGGAATAGAACAATATTGAACGATTTTGTGATTTCACCAAAGTCAGGCATTCTTGTATGTGACTGGTTGGTATCGTTTCCCATGGTCCATGGTGACCCTCTGACTAAATCATTAGCAAGTACGATAAGACACATGCATCACATCATATCAACTTTGAATATATGACAAGCACAGAAGAAATATAGCATTGTTACATTTGGTAGAAAACACCTTCTATATTACAAACTCTTGTACTTTGGAACGAGTCTCTTTCTGGGATTCGGACACACTCCCTCAGGCGCAGGCAACTATCACCAGCATTGACCCTACCAACAGCTTACCACACTACCACCGGGCTTTGACAGAAATCGAGGTCCACAAATCGAAAGTCCAGCTATTTTGACATTCAGTTCCACTCTGATAGATGTTAAATTGGCACAGCTCCCAATGCTGAATGCATTAGAAAAACATGCCACTTAGAAAGTGAACAAATCTAATATTGTTACATTTGGGATAATACTAACTTCAATACTACAAATTATTGCTTTATTTCGGGCCAATTCCCTTGCAGAATTCGAACCTTCACACACCCCCAGAGTCGGGCAACTATCGCCAGCACTGACCGTATCAAATAATAATAGTAATATAAAAGATTGAAATGTCAGGAACAACGAGAAACAATGCACACAATTGATTTGTTGATAATGTATGGTGATATATTCATTTCTTTCATAAATTTCAAATTGACAAAAAAGGATAATTCATTTGTCTGAAGTGCATGAAAATTAAATCTGTAGTATACAATTCTCTCTGTTAACCCAGAAATTGGTTTTACAATGGGTAAACTTTGATAATCAATATCAATATCAACTTCGAATAAATGACAAGTAACGTTGTTACATTTGGGAGAAAACACCTTCTATAGTACAAACTCTTGTACTTTGGAACGAGTCCCTTGTGGGATTCGGACACACTCCCTCAGGTTTAGACAACTATCACCAGCATTGACACTACCAACAGCTTACGATACTACCACCGGGCCTTGACAGAAATCGAGGTCCACAAATCGAAAGTCCAGCTATTTTGACATTCAGTTCCACTCTGATAGATGTTAAATTGGCACAGCTGAATGCTGAATGCATTAGAAAAACATGCCATTTAGAAAGTGAACAAATCTAATGTTGTTACATTTGTCTGAAGTGCATGAAAATTAAATCTGTAGTATACAATTCTCCCTGTTGACCCAGAAATTGGTTTTACAATAGGTAAACTTTGATAAGTAATCTACCATATAACAATCCCAAATTGATTCACACAACCAGAGATAAGTGTGTGATTGCAAGATAACGTTGTTTTGTGGGGTTATGATCGAAGACCTTAACAGTTTGATAGACATGTTTAGGAGTTGATGGCAAAGATATGACAAGTCGATATTGAGATTCGTATTCTTTATTAGCAGGAGTAACATTTTGGTACAGATCCTTAAATGCAACTTTTACTTCTAACGGTGAAATGGTTAATTAAGGAAATACACATCTTCTTTTAGTTTTATTGTGAAATGTGGTTACAAAAGTATGGTTTTACAAAAGTCGTCAATAAATGCAAACTTAAAATATGTATGTAGGTGAATGTTTTGTTTTAGTTGTGTACAAACGTTCGATATCTCTTGCTTGAATAGCGAAAACAACAGCAAAAATGTTAGAGGTTTAAATCTTGTCAGATGCTTTGCAAATTTCTTTCCTGTAGAAAAGCGTTCTACTGCCAAATAGTTCGTATACAATGCTTTCCTGTATTCGAATGCAAGTCATTACATGGTTTCCCTATTTCAGCTAATGATCATAGGTTTCATAGTAATACATAGCCTCAATCGTCCGACATTTACTAATACCAGGAAGAGGCTACTTGTATTGAAATGACCAATTTTAGTAAACTGAATCAAATCTAATATAAATGTGGTAAAATAGCAGAACCGTGTTTTAAATGTAAATGTTCGTACACAGCTTTTTCCTTCAAAACAATTCTTAAGCCTTGTAACCCATTTTGACAATTTGACATTTTTCCTTATATGTTATTTCGAAATGATAGCTTGTCTAAATGAAACATTAAGCCATGGCGTAACTTATCATGAACACTTCTTAAGTTTGTTTCCTATCTGTCACTTACCTGTCTTCAAAAACAAGTTTCTGTTTGCGACCTGACTCTTATTCAAAATTGGAGAAAAATCCTTTTGATTAAGGCAAATCATTTAAAACACAAGTGTAGAAATATTATAACATACATGTCATAGATGTTAATTTGCTAATAGTTAATATCGCCTTCAAATGTTAAAACTATACAACTTGGTATAAACTATAAAAGTTTACTTGATAAGTGATCACTTCTATCTTTATCATAAAACCACACACAATTTAGTCATATATAGACATTGATTTTCAATCCCGGCAGTGAAATCTTAAGGGGTTTATGTCAGGAACAGGCCATCGGCTCGTCCCCAAAATGGATACTCCTCCTCTGAAATCAACTCCTCCAAATGTTTTTTATCAATCTACCTTAATTGTCCTCTTTCGAACTACGCTTCACTACGCTCACGTTCTCCAAGGTCGCAACGTTTGGACCAAACAGTCCGTGAGGAAATGGCCAGCGGAAACGTGTTAGAACTTGATTAACGGCGTTGCCATAAGACACCGTGAAAAAATTGCAAACAGATTGGCTACGTTCGCCGCGTTTCATAACCGAAACATGACAGTGCATAAAAGCACTGGAGGAACGTATGTATATATACTAATGAATATGAATGTCTATCCTAATATATTTTAATTTACATTCCTTCAAAAAAATTAAATGAAATGCTAATATCTTTTAATTCTTTAGTTCTTAGTCGATCATTGTATTCATAGTAATATGAAGTAGCAATTACAATTCAATTTAGAAATCGCCCTATAAAGTGGTATTGTGTGCTTAATCCTGTCTGACATAACCACAAATGTGCTCCAAACCTGCGGCAAAGTCAATGTCCCCCTACGTTTATCCATAATAAGCCATAATAAGCCATAATAAACCTTATTAGGACTTAATGAACTTAGGGTAACTGGAGTACATGTACGTATTGCATATCAAGGTTATTTTGATGTTCTTCCATTCTTGCCATCATTCTTATTAACATGTCAGTATCTGCAAAACAAAATTGTTTTTTAAATAGTGTTTCTACCTTATGTAACAAAAACCTGAACTTTGTAAAATATTATAATTGATGAACATAATGTGTATGTGTACTCTCATGATGTATATATGTGAGTTATTTTGTTATTAGTAGATGTACACATATATGATGGGAGAATTATAAGGTACAAATGGATTCCTCTTCAATATGTTCAGTAATGTTTATACAAGTTTTGGTCATTTTAAATATTCAGAAGGACTGGATATGTGTATTATTATAAAAATTAAATACACTCTTTCAACTTTTGTCAGATTTATAATTCAAAATGAATGAATAGGTGAACACTTACACAGGACGAAAAGGAACAGAATCTGCTTGCAGATTCCTTGCGGATTTTTCAGGATCCTCCCCAAATTGGGCATCTGGAAAATTGATTCCACCCGTTTTTGTCCTGTGATATTGCCTGTCATTCTATCTCAACGTTTGACAATGTATCATCTTGTGCTGGCATATTCATAAATCTACAGAAAACATCGTTATCTTGACAGGTGTCTTCATTTTAAATCGTGGGAACATATTGATTGGTCCAAAACTTTAACATCAAGAAAAATGTTTCTCTATATTCACACATACTTCAAAGGAGTTTTACCAGGTAAATGTGGATTTGTTTTAGAGAACATATACGTATTGCATATCAATGTTATTTTAATTTTCTTCCATTCATGTCATTATTCTTATTGACATGTTTAGTATTTGATGTTGAATATGTACTGCTTTGCTGATATACGTTTGGTACTGTTAAGAAATTCATGAAGATGGTGATTCATCTAAACCTCATCATCAGCACTTTCTTGACAGCTGCTAACATTTGAAAGCGTGGGAAAGTATTGATTGGTCGATCACTTTCTGAAATAGAAGAAAGTTTCCTATATTCACACATACATCACGTTTTACCAGCTAAATTGAATAATTTTAGAGAACAAACATATGAACATCAACTCATTGCATATCAAGGTTATTGTTGTCTTCTTCCATTCTTGCCATCATTCTTATTGACATGTTGAGTTTTTGACGGATGTTATTAGAGTCCACCAGAAACAAACGTAAAATATATACTGCTTTGCGGATATACGTTTGGTACTGTTTAGAAATTCATGAAGATGATGCTTCATCTTAACCTCACCATCTTGACGGCAGCCTACATTACTTGCTCTTTTGGAAATACTACACCGCTGTTTGATGACACGAGACAACCATTTGGACGAACACTGTGTCATAAGCTCTGTAGTATGATGGGAGGTTGCAGTGATATCACATACGACGATTCCGTCTTGAGATGTGAATTACTGATATCAAACAAACCTGGAAATGGCAATGCTAACAAGGTATGGCTATAGATTTTACTTTTAATTTGTGTAAAGTTAATTCCAAACTTACATTGCTCCAATGAAGAATGAAATGTTGTCAAAATGAAACTGTAAGCCAAATACTGTCTTTTAACTTGTTAAATTATTGTTTGTAAAAAATGAGTTTTAATTTCTGAACTGAGTAATGTCATTAAAGAGAGGAAAAGGATCATGCATGAACCACTGGAGGAGGATTATATCTCGGAGAAAATTAATGGTGTGTGTTAAAGGTAAGTTATTATAATCACGTCTGCACTGCCAAATTCCGTATTTACGTTTACAAAACAATATACCGTATTGATACATACTTATTTACTATGAAACCTATTATAAGTTACTGATATAACTGTTAAGTTAAAACAAATTATACAGGCTTGAGTAGTTCAATACAATTGAAATGTACTTGAACATGATATAAGACACTAATCACCTCATAGCCACCTTTTTATGGAAATGGGTGCAATGTTTTGACGATCGTTACCTACCTTTAGCCAACAGCACACCATTGTACCTTAATAAGTTGTACTCATACGATGTTCGTTTAACGTTGATACACAATACTGATGTATACATCACACATCCATTTTAGTGGCAGTGAAGATGGCGCCCAATGATGCTGATGCATCAGAGAAGGCTAAACTTACTCAACCAACGTTTGGAAACAGAAAACTTCTGGTGGTTCCAAATGAAGGAAAACTTACATACATAACTCAGATAGACCTTACTGACTACAGTGTAAGCTGCCTCCCTTACTTTGATTCGTCCTGGAGATCGGTTGTATATATTGAATTGTCAAGGAGGTTTATACTTTCAAAACACAATATGGTGATTTCATTCGAACCTGGCCACAACATAACAACTACACTATTCACACACACGCCCATTCGGTTGATGTTTAATAATGAGAGTAGAGAGTTGGTGTTTTATGTTACATGGACTGGACATAGGTTAGGCAGTTTCTCAGCAAATGGATCAGGTAAAAAGATTCTTAGAAAGCTACCAGGTCATATTTGTTCAGCGGTTGTACATGACGACAAAAAGGAAATTTACATGAGTGTTATAATGAAGCAAAAAATCATGTCTCTCAATTATGAGAGCATGGTTTTGGACACGTTGAGAGAGTCGGTGGGAGCACATTTCTTATTCTATGATACCATCACGCACTTGCTGTACTTCAACCACGGATTCAACGTTTTTACCCTTGACATGGTTAACTTGAAGGATTCAGCAGTACTTAGGTCAGACCTCAAAATAAAGAGTGGTTTAGTATTTGATTACAAACTCTACCTTTCTTCTTCTACTGTCAAGGAGGTTCATGTGGTTGATCTGCAGACACAAATTTTGACAATTATTAATCTGAAATATAAGGAGGTTAATTTTCCTAATTTGTTATTATTCTGATCATGCTGTCTGTCACACCATATCAATCGTTTGCTCAGAAGTTGGTCACATAAAGACGACCAAAAAGCTTGTTTGAACATTTTGTAATCACATACTTCCTAACCTTATACTGCAGAAGGCTGGTTAAAGTCTAATACATGCTGACAAAATTAATTGTGATTTCAATAAGATATATGTTGTATCTACCTGTATTTATGCTATTAACATTTTATAATAATGTTTGTATGTTATATTGTAACCATAATAGCCACAATATCTTGACATCAAGATCAAGATCAAGATCAATATGTTTTGGCTATTGTGGTTACGATCAAATACTTAAACAGTTTGACAGACATTCTAGGACTTGTTGGCACAGATATCAAGTCGTTGTTGACATAAATCTTCTTCATTAGCAGTATCGAGATTTCAGTCAATCAAACAGAGTTCAGGGTGGTGTAACTCGATCCACCTCGAGTAATAGGATGAAGTAACTGCTTTGTACCACGCCCACATTGCATGTTGTCAAAATCTGCACGAGATCTGAGCCAATGAGATAGCTATGGTCAAACGTTACTTCAGACCATGGTGTAACTATTAGATACACCACGGCCCACATCAAAGGGACCGACGCGTGGGCATGGTACAATGATGAAATACACATCTTTTTAAATATTATTGTGAAATAGGTGAGAAAGTATCCTTTGACAAAGGCCTTCAATACAACCATTTAATTCTTAAAAAACATGTATATTGGTGTCTTTAGTTGTATTTTAAGCAAATAAATATTCAGAAAATGCATTGAATTATTATTTTATTTTCCAAAAAGTTTTGTTAATATGTTTCTGGCGTGGGGGTGAGATAACTATTGGCACATTGTTTAATTGACGATCAATATATTCCAAGTTTCAATCTTCTGCCAGTTTGCCTCTTATTAAACCCGTCCAAAAAGGTCTAAAACCACTGGTCTGATCCAATGCTTTCATAGTAATGCAGAGCCACAATCTCACGACATACAGCAGAGATCGTACTTAAATGAAATGATTTGTTCTCATTTTTTATTTGATATTAGTGCTATTTTTGTTATAAGAATTATCCTTTTTTTATTGAGAAGACAATGGCGGGATGAGCGTACCAATTAGATGTGGGAGGGAAGCCAGTGTGAGTATATTGGATTAATCATTTGTGGATTAATGGTTGTAAGCTGATGGGATGAAATAACCTTGATCCCTATTCATTGAGGGATTGTTTCTAAAAACATGCACGGCTTCAGCTAAACGGCGGTGAGTGTAGTCATGTTTGGTTTTTTTGAGTGTTTTGACAGTGTCCCAAATGATGTTGTGTTGTGGAACTTTGGTGATGTGTTCCGAAATGGCTGTTTTCTGGTCTCCCTTGGAAACATCAGTCAACATATGCACCAATGAATACAAAACATCAACAGCCATTGTGAAATAAAGAAGTTGATCATCCATAAAGCATCCTTGTCTTTCTTTCTTATATATGTTAAATATATATTCCTAAATGACCTTGCTCCTATTCAAAATTGGCAAAATTCGCTTTCATAAAGGCAAAGAATATAAACACCAGTATATAAATATTCTAATATACATGTCATAGATGTTAATTTTCTTTTAGTTAAAGACTCCTTCAAATGTTAAAACCATGCATGAAGGTAAAACTTATATGAAGTTTGCTTCAAAACTTCTACTTTTGAAATAAATCCTTACACAATTCAGTCATACTTAATCTTTAAGTTTTAATCCCTAATGTGAATCCTAAAGGTGCTGATGACAGAAAAAATATTTCCGTCCATCCGTAAAAGGGGTAAATACGTCTTAAATCAAGTACTCCAAAAGTTTGTATTAATGTGTCTTTGGATAAACGCCACTGATGTGCCAATTCGAGTTTGATAGAGGCATGTCTCTCGACTTTCTGTACTTGACTGTCCTTTTCTGTTTTAAGGAGAGATGGGACAAAGAAATACAATATTCAAGAATTCGTTTATTTTTTTTAAAATATAATGTTTATTATGACTTTTTTCCAAGAAAACTTTGGGGTCAAGGAATGACGTTATTCACATATAAGTGACACATGCATTTTTTGGCAGTTGCACATACAAACGAATTAGTAAAAAACATAATCCGCGGTCACCAAACGTTTTTTATCATTTTAAGTTAAACTTTTAATCTAACTTCTTAAATGTACAAACGTCAGGACAGTTTTAACCAATTCATGAGTATTTTTGATGGTCTATTGTGTTATTCTACCATAACTTTGCGAAATAATCTTTTCTCATTGGCTATTGTGAAAAATCAGAGACGGTATAATTTGTGCAAGAATACGTTTGTTTCCAGGCAACAATAGTGAATGCATTATTTCTCAGAATACTTGCAGTTCGAAAAATCGGTCATTCAACAACTTTGCGTTGCAGAAACGTTCTTGAATAAACTCAATACGGATGACAAAAGGGTTAAAACCGAACAGTATATCACCCGAAAACTGTGGGAATGTAGAATAAACTTAACTAAAACTTTATTTACAAAATTGATGATGTACTACCTATGTCAATTTTGAAAATACTGCAGAAATTATCTCGAACGTTGACGCCAGTTGCAAAACGCTATCTTCTACAGAATAGAGTGACCTCCCTTTAATGCATTCGGAAACTTTCTCTGGTAGAATGGAGATAAACGAACTATGTTTGACAATCAGTGGCATATAACGGAATTATTATAGCTCTATATTATCAATTTAAAGCCTCACACTACGCATTCGACTTTAACTTTTTTTATAGCTATAATAATTCTGTTATATGCTGCTGATATTCAAACACAGTTTTTTTATCTCCTATTTATTACGTATAAATGTAACAGTGCGCAGTGAAAGAACAACTACTGGTTTGTTATACCAGGCACTAGTTTGAGATATGTATATGAATAACAAACATGGTCACGTTTTACCACAAATATATGTATCATAATACAGCTATAATATACCGTAATATATCGAATTTACCTCAGTGATTTGCCAATATAAGCTTTTCCCTTGTTGCTAAATGCTTGAAATTCGTTTTTCAGACTAACCATTATAATCTTGTGAAATCAAATCGTTCCTGGAGTTTATCATCATTCATTCTTAATATCCATAAACAAGAATAGTATGAGCAAACGAATATTCAAATTCTTTCAGGCGACATATATAAAGTTAAAACACTGAGTTTCGTTGGACATTTAGGCTCTCTTTCATTTTACAAATATAAAAAAAACAAAAAAAATAAATATCTAACTTACTGTATACTCAACATACGTTTCAATTTTTTGTTCTCTATTATGATTCTTGTGAACAAAAAATGGTTTAAAACTTACAAGTCAGATTTATCATTTCTAATGTGTAAATATGAACGCTTGAAAATAACTCTGATGTAAGCATATAAGTAAATCTAGGGATAACATCGATATTGTGACAGGTTCTACACACGATCAAATATTGATTGGTGAACAATTTTCTCAGAAAAGAAGACAGTTTGTCTCAATTCACACAGATGTGATTAACACAGTGACTAGACATGGCAAGGTGAAATTTCAGATTAATTTTGTTCAATCAATCATATTGACATACTGAGTAATTAGACCGATGACACTAGTGCCTACTCGAATTACAACTTTAATATGTAACGATAACATTTTATAATTTTAAAAAATTCACGAAGATGATGTTTTGATCAGAAGTAAAGTTCTTAACCTTTTAGTACAGTTATGATAAAAGTGTAATTATATTAATAAAAAACACTCTTTCAACTTTCGTAACATTATAAAACCAATAAATAACAAAACAAAACAAACAAAAATCGTTTGTCATTATATAAAATTGATAGAAACATACCAAAGTATGCTGGCATCATAATAAATCTAAGGAGAATAGCACTATCTTGACAGGTGCTAACATTTGAAAGCGTTGGAAAGTATTGATTGGTCGATCGCTTTCTGAAATAGAAGAAAGTTTCCTATATTCACACATACATAACGTTTTACCAGCTAAATTTGGATAATTTTAGAGAACAAACATATGAACATAAACGCATTGCATATCAAGGTTATTGTTGTCTTCTTCCATTCTTGCCATCATTCTTATTGACATGTTTTGTTTTTGACGGATGTTACCGGAGTCTACCAGAAATAATCGTAAATATATACTGCTTTGCTGATATACGTTTGGTACTGTTTAGAAATTCATGAAGATGATGCTTCATCTTAACCTCACCATCTTGACGGCAGCCTACATTACTTGCTCTTTTGGAAATACTACATCACCGTTTGATGACACGAGACAGCCATATGGACGAACACTGTGTCATAAGCTGTGTAGTATGATGGGAGGTTGCAGTGATATCACATACGACGATTCCGTCTTGAGATGCAAATTACTGATATCAACAAACACTGGACATGACTATGGTAGCAATGGTAACAAGGTATGGCTATTTATCATACAATGGAAGGTGTTCTCGGCAGGATAAAGGCAACGGATATTTTCGGTATCCGTTGGGGTCATATACGGATAAAGATGCAAATTACAGAGGTCAAGTGACGGAACTTCTTTTGAAAATGACGTCACAAGCATTAACATTTCGAACGCCTGTAATAACCGTAACAGTTGTAATAGCGTAATAGCTTCATGTAAACAGACATACTTCAGTCTTCATTTCATATAGTTCTACATTAATTTGAGAAATGACAAAACAAACATAGATTAGTGCAATGCATATTACGGAAACAATTATTATGATCAAGCAGTGCCAAAACATGTTCATCGCGAGTTGAAAACTACAAGTAAACACTTTATAAATACTCACAGGTAACAAAGACAGTTTGAGTTACATATGCATTTATCGAACGTCAATCTTCATATCACTGTTCTATAATATGACTTTTGTAAAGGAGATTTTAGAATTCGCTGCCAACATTCAGTTTAGCTCTCCGTGTGATGTGTGCGTCGCCATTTGCAACCGGGCGGAAGGGAAGCAACTCTCGCCCCTTCAAGATGAACTCCCCTACACTCATGATTACACGAAAGGACGCGAGTTCGAATTCGCTGTCCTCACCTTAATTATTTTTCATTTGAAAAACGTATTTTAAAACGTATTAAAACATTGAAAATTAAGATCATGCCAAAAATAACAATTACTTTCACTGAAAGCATAATTTAGGAGGCGTTATTTTGTGTCATTTTACTGTGAGAATAGCACGCAGTTCATTTGCATATATCAATACGCGTATTTACAGTAAAGTTCAACTTTGAAATTAATGTTGTCATGCTGTTTTGCACAAAATGAATGAAGAATGACATTGTATGATAAAGAAGTTATCATGCTCGTGTGTTTTGGGATGGTAAATATCCTGCATTAGGAATAAACACAATGTATTTAGCTCGCCAAGGCTCGCAAAATACAATGTTTATTCCTAATGTAGGATATTGACCATCCCAAAACACACTCTCATGATAACCTCTATATATTTATTTTAATTTGTGAAAAGTTAATTCAAAACATATGATATTCCAATGAAGAATCAAATGCTGATCAGCATGAACAATATATCCGAATAATGTCTTAAACTGAATGACAGTATTCATGATTTCTTTAAGTCTGGTTTAACTTCTGAACTAAGTTAATGCATTACAGCTAGAGGACGGATCGTGTATGAACCATTGGAGAGTGATTGAATCACGGAGAAAATCAATGGTGTGTGTTAAAGGTAAGTAATTATAACCACTTCTGCACTGTTAAATTCTGGGTTCAGTTTTACAAAACAATTTAACATGACTGAAACCTAAATTTTTATTTTGATCTGTTATTATTATTTACTTCACAACTGATAGGTGTAATGCAAATGATTCCGAACAAGGTATTAACCACTTGATAGCTTACCTCACCACAATGGATGCAGCATTTTATAATCTGTACATACAGCACGCCAAATAGACGTTCATGTATCAATCAATCTTTATTTCAGTACTTAAAAGGGCTGAGGCCTATAGTATAAAATATACAGTGCACTGACATTTCATGAAATAATGCGATTTCTATGTACAAACGTTCATGTATCATGGTTTGACATGTTTATTTTTACACTTTAGAATTGTTATACACAACACTGATGTAAATAAACCTCATCCATTTTAGCAGCAGTGAAGATGGTTTCAAAGGACCCTAATCCATCAGCGAAGGCAAAGATAACCAAACCATCGTTTGGAAACAGAACACTTCTCGTTGTTCCAAATCAAGGCAACCCTGAATACATAACTCAGATGGACCTTACTGACTATTGTATGAGCTGGTTCCCATACTTTGATTCATTCGTGAAATCCGTTTTGTATCTTGCATCATCAAAGAAGTTCATACTTTCAAAATACAATATGGTGTTTTTATTTGAACTGCTTAACAACACAACGACTAAACTGTTTAAACACATGTCCATTCTGTTCATGTTTAATGATGAGAGTAGAAATTTGGTGTTTTATGTTTCAAGGACTGGACATAAGTTCGGCAGTTTCTCAGCAAATGGATCCGGTAAAAAGATTATCCAAAAGCTACCAGGTCATATATGTTCAGCATCCGTCAATGAAAAGAAACAAGAAGTGTACATGAGTTTTGTACTGAAGAAAACAATAATGTCTCTCAATTATGAGGGAAGAGTTTTAAACACGTTGAGACAGTCAGTACGTGCACATTTCTTATTCTATGATACCATAACACACATGCTGTACTTCAATCATATATTCAAGGTATTTACCATTGACACGGTTAACGTGAAAGAGTCATTAGTAGTTAAATCAGACCTGGTTATTAAGAGTGGTTTAGTATTTGATAACAAACTCTACCTGTCTTCTTCTACTGTCAAGGAGGTTCATGTGGTTGATCTGCAGACAAACAAGTTGACAATCATTAATCTGAAATATAAGAAAGTTAATTTCGCTGATTTGATATTATTTTGATCATGCTATCTTTCATACCATTTCAAAATTGCTCAGGACTTTATAACAGAAAATAAAACGAAATTTATGATCCAAAACTGGTTCCCACAGTAGATGTTGCTGATATTGTGGGATCAAATGGTATCTACAAGTGATCTCTACAATGTAGATGTCGCTATAATCAAATCATTTTAATTCTATTTATCATCAGTTAATGACACCACGAAGCTTTGGCATCAATGGGAACACTGCTGACATTGCTTTGACGTCACAAGGTTTATGAAGTAACAGCTGCTATGGTGTCATAATGTTAGTGACGTAACAATGCTCTGGACTATTTTACATTTAAAATATGCAAACTTGTGATAAGCTTGAATAAATTTAGCATTTAAATGAAACATGACCAGTGTGATCATATCGATAGATAGACTATAACATTGATTTTTAAAAAAATACATAAATAAATAAATGATGTAACTACCAGACAGCCAGATTATATTGATCTGTTATTCAACACTCATGTAAAGAACTTACGAATAGAACTTAAAATTGTTATACTGTTATATACATGTCCACCGTCAGTGTAATATTGCCTTCCACTGGCGTTTATTGTAATCGAATTGTTAGCTTCGCCTGATTTATGTAATAGATTCTATTTTACATCCTGTCACAATCAAACATTTTAAAATGATGCAAGAATCTTTATTGAAACGTTGTGCTCTCAGAAATAGAAGTGGTTCATCCATAAATGATTGTACCTGACTGCGTTGTTGTTGTGGTTAATCTCCTTTACGGCAAAGAGTGGGCAACGGTAGCTCCGAAGTTGAGGTGTGAGAGGTACGAAGTACATTCGTTGATATAAAATTGACAAATCAACTGTACTTCGACGAATATATAATCTGAAGAGGACCCGGTTCTCTCATAAAGTATATCACACATTTTAGAACAATATGGCTGATGTATAATCTGTGCATATGCTTGCAGGATATGTCCTGAGAGAACAATGTTGAGGAGCCAAATAAGAAATATAGTCGCAAGCGCGAAAAGTCGGATTCAGCGTTTCAATTGTTTTAATAAAGACATCTGTCCTATGTTGATGTGTAATTTTTTTAAAACAAGATTCAAGTCTCTTGCATATCTCTAGGAGTATTGAGACCGAAAGTTTACATGTTAAAATCGATCAATTGTATGACTATATAGAATTGTGTGAGCGTGTACTTACGTAAATGAATGAACCGGAAGTGATTGTTTCAGACCTATTTTCAAAAGGGAGTAATTGGCGTACTGGTTAGTTATAATATGATTTGATAATAATGTTTGAATAAAAGGAATAGAGAACGAATAGAATTGAAATAGTTTAGAAATGCAAGAACAATGAAGATGTAGAATAGGGCTTTATAAAGTGTTAGAAACGGCAGAATAAATGTTTGTGGATACGAGACAATGATGTCTCAAATCCGTTACCCTTGACTGGTTTTAGAATACGCATTCAATAATTACAATAGGTATACTGTGTGAAAGACTTGCTTAAAACGAGCATAGTTTCATTAATGAGTTTGTTTATCAATTGCCACATGCGTAATGTATGAATGATGGAAGCGAGACTCTTTTGGCGCAGGAAAAAAGCATGTTGCCTAATATGGAAGTAGCTTACTATGACAATAGTAAAATCTTGTTTATGAATGAATGAAGTGTTAATTCGTTGACTCGTGCTACGTTCCTTAATAATTCTCTATTATGTAAAGATAACAAATTGCATACCAATGTTTGTGTGCATTACACTCAATGTGAATCATATAAAATATTTGAAGAACCGAAACTACAATCCGATTTACATGCACAGATCTTTCAAGCATAATCAACCTAGATTTGTCTTTTTCTTTGGCTGATAGATGTGCGTTAATCGTGATGCTGTGTCCGGTTTTCAACCAGAACTACTTTTACATATGTTTCGTCATTATACTAAGTCGACTGTCTTCAAATTGGTCATTTTCGGCAACATTCAGTACTTCTCGATACAATAGCACCATATATAACAGGCCTGACCACCAACAACACAATGTAAGCAAAAACGAAAGCGTGAATTTCCTGTTCACACATCAAAATGAAAGTCAAATTTGATGAACTTATATTTAAAACTCATTAGTCATATAAATTATCCTGCTAATGGCCCTTTTTCCAGTTTGGCGGTGATTTTGCGTTTCTCTGATGAGGTAGTGTTGTCAGTTTGCCTGCTCACAGCATCGTAGGGTGGTCCAGGGGAAGCAACTCTTGTACATGACGCTTCAATAAAATCTTCATCATATCAAACTTGTTCACATGTTCAACGTCACCATACCTTGAAAGGTACTTGTGAACAGGACATTAGGAGTTATTTAATGTTACTTGTTATTCCCCAATGCTTCAGCTGCATATCAATCTTAGTTGTATCGCTTAGATGCAAATATCTTCAAAGTGGTGTAACGATATGTTCAAGTATAGGCCTATTAGCGAAATAATTATGATTCTCCCATTGAGAGTGAACCTAGGCCGGGAGTACAACAGCTACCCGTATGGAATGTACCATTCACTCAACCAGTACAGACAAATCAATTTGGCTTACGAAGTCTGACTTGGAAGACATAGACCAACGTGTACATGGAGACACTACATCCTCATCCCACCTGCTATCGGGAACCACCACCTTTGACAATGTGTAGGCTACACAAAAAAGCTGTTGTTGTTGGATAGAATTAACCATTGGTGATTTCGCCGACGGGGAGTTATACTTACTTCAACTTCCAAACGCAAGGCATAACTCTTGCCAGTCTGCATTACTGGCTGATTTAACCCTTGCGGTATTTCCCTCACTTTGTTGTGTCAAGACAGTGAATAGCTGCACCAGAAATGCATATCGGGCCTGGATTTCTAAACATAGATTTCTTAAGGAAATACTGCAAGGCCTAAATCAGCCAGTAATGGAGACTGACAAGAGTTATGCTTTGCATTGGGAAGTTGTACTTACTTAAGCTGAAAGCTATAAAACATAAAAACAGATAATTTCAAAGTGTTAGTACACCTCCATAAAACATATATAAAAAAGACAGCAAGAACTTTTGAATATTAAATGATAGTAAAGATAAGAAGTGAAGCGACTTGGCTTGGGGGGTCGGGGTGGGGACTGGGGGGTCGGGGTGGGGACTGGGGGGTGGGGGTATATCCCAAACAGAAGGCCCCCGGCTTCAACTGAAACATGGAAAAAAACCTAAAAAACGGATCCAAAACCACCAATTTCACTTAAGGAAAACTTTGATGTTTCGAGCCGTATTACTGACGTCACAGTTTAGCTTAACTGAAAAGGTGGGATTTGGAGCCGGTTTCTGAGCTTGACTTGTGACTTGGTGCATCTAAATCGACTACAGTGTAAATATTGTATGAGTTTTTTCCAGGATGTATCTCTCAGTTCGCGCAGAATAGGTTTTCACTCGAACTGGTATGATTTAGTACATAGTAGCATGTATATCTGTGGAGAAATTAGAATTTTAAAGGTTTCTGGGAGGCCACGATGAACCGGACATTGTTGATACTGTTGTCCGGTTATTCGAGTTTAAGTATGAATCTTTTCACTTAAAAATCATCTAATTCAACTAGTGTGTAAATATCATATGAATTTCTTCCAGTATGTATATCTCAGTTCGCGTGGAATACATTTCCACTCGAACTGGCATGACTTAAAGCTTAATAATAGCGTGTGTATCTTTGGAGAAATAAGAATTTTAAAGAATTCCAGTAAGGCCACGATGAACCAGACAGTGTTGAGACTGTTGTCCGGTTATTCGTGTCTTAGCATGATTCTTTACACTTGCAAAATCTTCTAAATTGTCTATTGTATAAATATCATATGAATTTCGAACAGGTTTTACCTCACATTACGCGTAGAATAGATTTTAACTTATTGCTCTGTAAATTGTATATGTTTGGAGAAATAAGAAAATTCGATTGGTTTAAGAACCTAGGTAAACATTCAAAGTTATCATACTTTGAAAGATAATTGTGAAAAAGTTAATACAATTTCGCTAATAAGAAAGGAAACTTGTTGTTCCGCAATGCTTCAGCTGATTATACATCTAAGTTTCAGCTCTCAGATGCAAATATCTTCGGCGTGGCATTTCCGCAAAAATTTACAGTGTTAAAACATTTGAAAAAGTTAAAATTTAAATATGGCGTCGAAATCACTTGACCTACGACTCCGCAATAGTAACATTTTTTGTTTGTCTAGTTATTAAGCATATTTTAAATCAAGTTGCGAGTCTCTAGTATCTCTCTGGGGTTATGTAGAGCGAAATTTAACATGTCAAAATCAGAAAATTTAACGAAAATCAAAATGGCGGCTAAACCACGTGACCTACGAATTTGTCATGGTTTACTTTTTTGCTTGTATTGTTCTTGAGCATTGTTTGCAAAATGTTAAGTCTCTAAATGCATATTAAAAAATCCCAATGTTAAAGTTTTGCGTTATTATGACCGGAAATGACTGTACGCGAGCGGTTTTATTAAGGAATCATAAAGACAATAGCCCTGTCAAACTCTCCTGAAAAAATCATTCAATTCGATTGGTAGGTTTTTGAATTATCGCCCCTGAAAGTTCGCTGTTTTCAAAATCTGCCTGAATTTGAAAGGTCACTGTGAAAAAAATATAAGGAATTTTGCACAAACATCAACAAACTTGTTATTCCCCAATGTGTCAGCTATATATACATAAAGGTTCAGCTCTTAGGTGCTAATATCTTCGGAGTGGTGTTTCCGCAATGGTACATGGGGTCAGAAATTTTGAAATAGTTTTAAAATCCAAGATGGCGGCTAAACCACGTGACTAAAGATTTCACCGCGATTTACTTTTTAGCTCGGATTGTCAATGTGCATCTTTTAAACAAAGTTCCAAGTCTCTTGGTGCATTTTGAAAATTTTTCCCATGTTAAAAATCCAAATTTGGATTCGAACTGGACATCTAATGGGTTGAACGATTTGGCCCAAAAGCTTTCTGTGGCGGGTTCCTAGTGAGGGCTAAGTTTGGTTGAATTATCTGCAGCCGTTTTGGCTACATCACTTACACAAGATCCGTGGAATAATAAACACGCCAATAACAATAAGGATTCAGCATAAATGCTGAATCTTTAATAACTAGGATTGACGCGTCAATACTTAGGTCTTCAAGACTTCTGCTTGACCCTCAGCTCCATGTTTGATCGAGGAATGTCACAAACATTGTTCAGTCAAAACTTCCATTCCTAACATGTTATAATGAACTGAGAAAAACATAAAAATCATAATTTTCATTTTAAATAAAAATGGCGCAAAAACCACGTGACCTACGATTTCGTCATGATTGACTTTTTTCTTTGCATTATAATTGCTCATCTTTTGAAAAATGTTTTAAGTCTCTATGTCAATTTTGAAACTTTTCCCCATGTTAAAATTCGAAATTGTGATTTTCTGTCATTTTTCAGCCTTAATTGTGACCGGAAATGACTGTTCGCCAGCGATTTAATTATTGATTCCCAAAGACAATATCTTGATCTAGCAGCCCTGAAAATTTCATGCAATTGTGAGATCGGGAAGTTGGAATAATGTCCCCTTGAAGTAGGTCCCGTGAAACAAGTCGCCCAACTTTGAAAGGTCATTGTTCGAAAAGTATTATGAATATCCTTATAAAAAATTCAAATTCTATTCTAAAATGCCTAAGCTGTAGACAGATATAAGTCTCAGCATCGTGGTACAGGTATCTTCAGAGAAGAAGATAGTCAAAGGTACATGGGGTCGGGCAATTTGAAAAAAGTGACACAATTCAAAATGGTGGCTAAAGCACGTGACCTACGAATTCGCCATGATTTACTTTTCTGCTTGCATTGTCATTGCGCATCTTTTTAAAAAAAGTTCCAAGTCTCTAAATAAATTTTGAAATAGTTTTAAAATCCAAGATGGCGGCTAAACCATGTGACTAAAGATTTCACCGCGATTTACTTTTTAGCTCGGATTGTCAATGTGCATCTTTTAAACAAAGTTCCAAGTCTCTTGGTGCATTTTGAAAATTTTTCCCATGCTAAAAATCCAAATTTGGATTCGAACTGGACATCTAATGGGTTGAACGATTTGGCCCAAAAGCTTTCTGTGGCGGGTTCCTAGTGAGGGCTAAGTTTGGTTGAATTATCTGCAGCCGTTTTGGCTACATCACTTACACAAGATCCGTGGAATAATAAACACGCCAATAACAATAAGGATTCAGCATAAATGCTGAATCTTTAATAACTAGGATTGACGCGTCAATACTTAGGTCTTCAAGACTTCTGCTTGACCCTCAGCTCCATGTTTGATCGAGGAATGTCACAAACATTGTTCAGTCAAAACTTCCATTCCTAACATGTTATAATGAACTGAGAAAAACATAAAAAATCATAATTTTCATTTTAAATAAAAATGGCGCAAAAACCACGTGACCTACGATTTCGTCATGATTGACTTTTTTCTTTGCATTATAATTGCTCATCTTTTGAAAAAGGTTTTAAGTCTCTATGTCAATTTTGAAACTGTTCCCCATGTTAAAATTCGAAATTGTGATTTTCTGTCATTTTTCAGCCTTAATTGTGACCGGAAATGACTGTTCGCCAGCGATTTAATTATTGATTCCCAAAGACAATATCTTGATCTAGCAGCCCTGAAAATTTCATGCAATTGTGAGATCGGGCAGTTGGAATAATGTCCCCTTGAAGTAGGTCCCGTGAAACAAGTCGCCCAACTTTGAAAGGTCATTGTTCGAAAAGTATTATGAATATCCTTATAAAAAATTCAAATTCTATTCTAAAATGCCTAAGCTGTAGAAAGATATAAGTCTCAGCATCGTGGTACAGGTATCTTCAGAGAAGAAGATAGTCAAAGGTACATGGGGTCGGGCAATTTGAAAAAAATGACACAATTCAAAATGGTGGCTAAAGCACGTGACCTACGAATTCGCCATGATTTACTTTTCTGCTTGCATTGTCATTGCGCATCTTTTTAAAAAAGTTCCAAGTCTCTAAATAAATTTTGAATTATTTTCCCATGTCACTTTGTCTTGAAGACCTAATAATAATAGAAGGATTTGCATAATAACAATACGTCTTCAAGACTATGTCTTGAAGACCTAATAAAGATTCACATAATAACAATATGTCTTCCAGACTATGTCTTGAAGACCTAATTAAACTAGTGATTTATATATTGATCAAGAACTCTGCTGAGACGCGCTTCAGTCATATGCTTAGTAATCCGCTTTACAGGTCACTCGTTGTTATTGTTAGATCAAGTTCAAGTTCGTTATTCACTAAAACATAGTACATTTTACATGTGTAATAATACAATATTACAACGAGGCAAAATCATTTTAGTATTTTGAAATTTGTAAGATAACATTGATGTTTTTCAACTTTATTTCATATTCCCTAAGATAAATTAACGATATCTCTATATAATAAAATAGTAAGCAAAGCCTTACAACGTGTAATAGAAATAAAACTAGTCTTGAAGGAGATGTATTATTATATATAATTATGTATGATCAACTTCTTTATTTAACAGTTGCAACGTTCACAGGTAATTCACTCTTTGTTGTAATTAGATAACAATATTGTTTTTCTATCCTCCTAATTCATATTCATTGTTCAGATAAACTAACGATCAACATTTGAAAACGTATAATTTAAATAAAATAACGTTTATTCCTTTCCAAATGAATTTTTAAATTTTCACCCGCCATATTAGTGTTAGGAATCATTATGTTAATGATTGATTTTTCATAATAATAAATCATGCAAGGCCAAAATAACCACAATATTACAAATCCTGTTTCTTTCGATTTCACCAGGTCGTCTCAGCCGCAATTATAATTACAACGTATTACCTAACGCCTTTGTTGTATTGATTGTTATCAAAGGAAACATGTATCATAAACATATAAAAATCACATATCCATCACAGCCACCCCTTTGACACCTGTGTTGATTGTCAGTGACAAGTTACGTGCGTCCGTTGCCTTGAGATCTCACTTACAGTGTATTGGATATATCACAGTGTTGTCTTGATTTCTAGTTGTACAATGGACATAATAACATGATAAATGAAGTCGTCCTACTTAACCCCATGTTTTCACTTACATACTTGTTAACAAAGAAAACAGTGTCATACACAAGACGTTAACAAAGTGTGATAGATTTGTGCTGTGAAGCGAAGCTAGGTATTAACGGAAAACGGATTGTCTCCCTTGGTTAGACAGTGTGAAGTCATGCAGTAGGGCTCTCACACAAAAAAAACAATTTAGACGATTCTGGTGTGCCTACTGAACCTCAAAAGGACTGAAAAGTGAGTTAATCTGTATCTGATGATATTCATGTCAAATACCTTGACGAAATGGTGACTTTGAAAAAATAATGTGTCCACGTGTGAATCGTCAAACACCTAAATGGATCAGAGGTCAGAATTGTTCGGAGCTTGCATTACTGCACAAGTGTGTTGATTCATTTTACCTAAATCAATATGCCAAACAAACAAAAACCTGAGCTTACAGAAATAACTTCTGAAATGCAGGACCTGCGTAACATGTTCTCAGAAATGGCGTCAATGGAGAAGACTTTAAACAAAATGTCATGTCTCCGGTTAATGAAGCAATACATGCTTTAAGAGACAGTCTAAAAGCAGAAATAGTCCATGCGGTACTAGCCGAAACGGGAATAAAAGAATTGAAAAGCGACATCCTATCACTTTACAAAGAAAATGAAATGCTGCTTAAAGACTTCAAAAACAAACAAACGAACATTTATAATTTGGAGAAAAGCTTTTCAGAAATAGAAAAACGCGCAAATGAAGCATATAAATAAGCAACCAAAACAATCCATTTTCAAGGAAAAAATACATCAAGGTGTTCAATGTGGCTCAGACTGATGGTGAAAATTTGGAAATAAAATTCAAAGAGCTGATGAAGAATAAGGGTAATTACGATGTCAATTTCGATGACATCGTGGCAATACATCGCACTGCTTATCAAATTCGCCTCAGTCGAAGCAAGGTCGAGGGTCATCCGTCTGAGAAAGCAGATACGAGAGAAGTCTGATGCAAGACTTGCAGATGATGTCACGAAGACTAATGTATCATTCATTAACAGACTCAAAAGTCATGAACAGATCGAAAATTCAACATTGTGGAACTTGTGTTTTAAGCGCTAAGTAACAGCTTATTCAACGCTTTTGAAACTGTTCTTACTGTGTCGTATATTCTTGTAAACCTCTGAGTATATTTTGGATATAGCAGAGTATATTTTACAAAAGAATTGACACTCAACATTGTAGGCGAGCACAGTCACTATTATGTGATTTTTACATGACTTTTTTCTTCTTTCTATTCTTTTTCTTCTTTATTTGTTGTTTGTTTGGGGTTTTTTTCTTTTTGGTGAGTTTCGTTAACTTAGATAATGCATTTCTCATTTGAACTAGAATGGATCGAATGACTGGAACACTCAACAAACTAGGCGAGGAAAGCCAGTTATGCGCTCATAGAAATTTGTGCGAAGAAAGATAAAAACTTTATCAACAATACAGCCCATTTCGTCTCAAGAAAAAGGTTGATTATGATGTGACTTTCTGTTCATTCTCTCTCTCTTTCTCCAAGATCTTTTTACGGAATTAGAACAATTGTCCGGATCGATTATCTGGGATTGAGACTGGAATGTAGTTCAAGACTACTATTTAGATGCCTATAATATATAACAAAGGAATACCTCGGGGCTTTTGAGAAAATTAAAGAAATAAAAACAAAACTAGCTAGGGTTGGTCGATCCATGGAGAATCTTTAATCCCGAGAGAAACAGTATACATGGCGACAAAGCAACCAGATGAAACAAAGCAGGCTAGATTATTTCCTAGTTTCCGAAGAAGTTCTGTCCCTTGTTAAAAGCACCTCTTCTTTCGTCCTTACTCTATGAAAGCGATTATGTCAATATTGTTAAACAAACAATACGTGATACAGTGTCCGAATTTAAAAAAATGTCGAATATGGAGATAACGTGGAAAATATTGACCGATCAGTGAATTATCAACTATTTTTTGAGATACTCAAAATAAATATAAGAACGAAAACAATAAGCTATTCAATTCAACAACAAAAAACAAAAAGAAAAAGAAGAACAAAATCTAGAAAAGCAAATATATGAAATGGAAACATTGTTTCTAACTTAAAGGTGCATCCATTGTGTTTCATAAAATTTTAGTTGGCTTTAATACGTTCCAACACACCATATGTGCTGTTTACAATACAAACAAATTCACTCAACTTGCAAATTCATCCCCAATCGCCAAATATATCATAATTACTAGTATCTAATTAAAATCGAGTAACATCCTTATGCGTGTGCATAAACCGAAAGGGCAAGTCCTATTTACATGCACACTAGTTATATTACCTTTTAAACATTATCAACCCAATTTTGCTATTTTGTCGGGTTTAAATAAGATTCCAAAATTACGTTTGACTCATTGGCGAGCGACACACGTGGTGCATTGTCCGGTTTTCGATCAGAAATAGATACTTTCAAGTCGAGTATCATCAAAATGGTAGTTTTCGGTAACAGTTGGTACTTCTCGATAAAGTAAGACCATTTATAACGCTTGGCATAGTTGACCCCCAACAACACAATGGATGTACCTTTAAGAAATGACGAAAAATAATGACTTGTCCTTAAAAAAAGAAAAACTTTAAAAACTTAGAATTGCAAAAATAAAGGGCGTCATAGTTCGAAGTAAAGCTAAATGGTATTAAGAAGGGAAAAAAACCGGAATACTTCATGAATTAAGAAAAAAGAAATTACATAATTAACAAGAAGACATAGTCATCAACATCCCCCGCCAGAGCCAAGAAATTGGAAAAAAGGGCAATAATTTGAAATAATTGTGCATTACTCATTTTCATTCCATCAAGGTATGTTAGCCCTCAAGCAACACACCAATTTTGGTTCTCCTATCTTAAACGGTTTCTGAGAAAAGCTGTCCCCTTTGGAGATACCATGAACAAAGTCCAAAAATACGGAACAAGGGCAATAACTCCGGAAAAAATAATTGCACGCTTCTCATTTTCGAACACCATCAAGGTATTCATGCCTTCAAGCAACACATCAAATTTGGTAACCCTATCTTAAACGGTTTCTGAGAAAAGCTGTCCCCTTTGGAGATACCATGAACAAAGTCCAAGAATACGGAACAAGGGCAATAACTCCGGAAAAAATAATTGCACGCTTCTCATTTTCGAACTCCATCAAGGTATTCATGCCTTCAAGGAACACATCAAATTTGGTAACCCTATCATAAATGGTTTCTGAGAAAAGCTGTCCCCTTTGGAGATACCATGAACAAAGTCCAAAAATACGGAACAAGGGCAATAACTCCGGAAAAAATAATTGCACGCTTCTCATTTTCGAACTCCATCAAGCAGCTCATCAAATTTGGTAACCCTATCTTAAATGGTTTCTGAGAAAAGCTGTCCCCTTTATCTCGGACGGACGGACGGACGGACACACGGACGGAAACACGGACGGACGGACGGAGCCCAAACCTATATCCCCCTTCCACTTCGTGGCGGGGGATAAAAATATAAGTGAACTAATAACACAAAATGGTGGCCTCACCAAAAAAGAAAACATATTAAAAGAATCATTCGATTTTTTCAGGCAATTATACAAAAGTAAACATGCAAGTATTGGAAAAATTATCTCACAAATGATAACCGGAATTTATGTGAAGCTCACCTCTCACTTGATGTATGTGCACGTGCTTTTAAAAACATAAAAAAAACCGAAAAAGCCCAGGCTCGGACGGTTTCACTGCAGAATTTTATAAATTCTTTTGGAAAGACATCGGTATATATCTCTAGTGATCTATCTTATACTCATATGAAACTGGAACTTTATTGGATTTCCAAAGGCAAGGTATTATTACTTGCATACCAAAAGACTCTCGTGACAAGAGATATTTAATAAACTGGCGTCCGATAAGTCTTTTGAATGTTGACTATAAAATCGCATCCGCTGCAATTGCCTCACACCTCAAATAATTTCTTCCTGATATAATAAATGAAACTCAAACTGGTTTTTTAAAGAATAGATTATAGGGGATAATACAAGGATTTTTTTATGATTTAATGCATTATTTAGAACACATTGAAATACCTGGCCTTTTGGTTGCGATCGATTTTGAAAAAGCTTTTGACACAGTAGAGTGGAACTTTATAGATAAAACTTTTGTAGCGGCCCCATACTCCGGAATTTGGTTAAACTTTTTCAAAAAGATAGCTGCAGCTCTGTAATCAATTCGGGCACTTGTTCTAATTTATTTAATCATGGACGCGGGTGCCGACAAGGTGACCCAGTGGCCCCGTACCTTTTTGTCGCATGTGTTGAATTATTAGCTATTGCAATTAGAACATACTAAAACATCAAGGGTATAAAAATCAAAGGCATGGAATATCTTATCTTTCAATACGCGGATGATACGAATTTTACTCTTCATGGATCAGAACATTCTCGATAATCCAGCGCTATTGTTCCGATAAATCTACACACAAGCGCTGGAAAACAGTAAGGGTATTTAGCCTTAATGGAGGATGGGATCAGAAAAGGGATTATCAGAACTCATATATGTCATAAAAAGGTTTGCTATTGTCTCTGGTTGAAACCTTAACTGTGACAAAACTTTTGCTATATGGTTTGGCTCCAAAAGAAATTCTAATGAACAACTTTGTCCAAACATTCCTCTTCGTTGGTTGAAAGAACCATTCAAAATTCTTGGAATAACATTCTCTACCAACTTAAATGAAATGATTTCGCTCAACTTTGGGCAACAATTTTCGAAAATCAGAAACATATTATTCTCTTGGTCAAATAGATCTATAACTCTTCGAGGAAGAGTAACAATTATCATGTCTCAGGTTATCCCCCTATTTACACATCTTTTCATTGCGCTTCCCAACCTATCCAAGCATTTTTTTAAACGGTTAAACTCTATTCTCTTTAAGTTTGTTTGGGGAAGTTTATGGAGATCAAATGGATAAAGTGACTTTTCGCAGGAAAAGGATAATGGCAGAAGTTAGCATTTGAATCACTATAACCTTTTGGAGACATTGATTTATTTAACTTTCAACGAGATAGACTCCTTTTATATGTCAATACCATTATGCACAATTGCTTTTGGAAAGATGTCGCAATGTGCTACACTTGCTTAATTAAAACCGAGGTGATGACTGTTTGAGATATTGCATCTCTACCACTTCTTAACTTTATTCTATTTACCGATATCAACGTGTTCATCTCATGGTATAGAAATAGAATGAAACATATCAGAGATATATCATTTCGTTAACTGGTAATGTGAAAACATTTATATATATATATATATATATATATATATATATATATATATATATATATATATATATATATATATATATAAAATATATAATATATATATATATATATAAATATAATATTCAACAAACATTACCTCTTTATTTCGGATTTGTAAAATATATTCCCAAACATTATTTTGATCTAATCAAGGCAGAAACTTACAGGGTTTACATTGTATATCCACAATGTACTATTTTGAAACAGATATGCACCTCTGATGACTGTAATTTTGTATACTCCCAATTGTGTGCCAAAAAAGCTGTTTCTTTAGAGAACCTTCAGCTGAAATGGGATCAAAGCTTGATATTACTCTATCCGACAACTGTTTGTAAGACTGCTTTGCAATGATAAATGTTGCTACAACAGAAAACAAGGCAAGAAATATCCAGATTAGATTAATTCACAGAATAATCTGTCACACTCAGAATCAGTGTTCTGAAAATGTCCATTTAATTTGCAAAGAGAGCCTGTACAACGAAAAAGTTTGATTTCAATAAATGTCAATTGCTGTTTCTAGACATGTGCCTTCTGAACCTGTTGATTCAATCAAGGAAAGGAGTTCGTCCACATGATATTTGAAAGCAGCTGAAATAGGAATCGTTTGCATTTCTAAATTGAAGTAATGAAAATAACTTTGAAAGATCTGACAAATGAAAATACCTTTTACCTCAACATGCTATTAGGCTGTTATTTGTTCTATAATCGATTGCAGTTCTACAATGTGAATTTTCAATGAAACATGCAGAGGTATACATGACAAACAGATAATACCATGATAGTTACTTAATCTGAGTAAAGATTGCGTCCATACGTCCATCTAATTCTGCAGAAACAATAGCAGGGTTGTATTATCCCATCATTGTCCCAACATTAACATGCCTATGTGTGCTCATGTAATACGGCGTGTATGAAATGTGAAGCAGGAGATCTCCAGGACAAAAATCTAGACACATAGAACAAAATAGTACAAGTATTCACTTCACCTCAAGTGTGTTTGGTTGACGCCACGGTTAATCTAGTATTGAACAGATAGTCGTTTCTTCATGACCATCGTCTGAACTCTGTACAATACAGCGTCTGCAGGGCTTGAATCGGGAGATCTGCAGAATAGAAATGAACCCAGGGACAATTGACCCTTTACAATTCACACCATCTACCGGAAATATATCTTCTCGGCTGTATTGAGGTGTTCATTGACTACATCGTCTGTGAATTCAAAGTTTGTGCCACTGAAGTGAGATGTCTGTAGGATAGACATTAACACCAAAACAGTTTACATATAAAACATCACACAAACTTGAGTGGAATCTACTTGGTCTGCATTGCTTGAGTCGTGAGATCTGAAGGATAGAATAAACCTAATGACAAGTGAACTTTTAAACTGTTGTGGAATCTACTAGACTGTGATATCACAGAACTTGTAATCATTCTGCCAACATTGTCTGAATGCCATTCTATGCTATGCCATTAAGTCGAATATATGTTGACATTAAAAAGCGTGACAAGAAAAGGAAGGCGAAGTTACCAGACATCAAACTATGATTATGGATGTGAGATCCGAGATACTGGTTATATCACTGTAATGAAATAAGTCTGAAGTAGACATTGAAGTCAACAAACTCGATTGAAGGTTAAACGTCGTCGATTTATTTGTTATATTTTGCCACCGCATCGGAAAAGCATTGTCTATGTACAATTTATCGAGAGATTGATTGATTATTGAGAGATTGATGAACATGATAAAACACATTACACGTTTCCATCTATACACACAACACTCAAGCTTGAATAAACTTCGACGTGGTTTTAGTTGACAGCGATGTTTAGATAAGTTTTTCAAAACCTCAAAATCTCAAAGGAGTTTTAATGCGTGTTTTCAAATCTCAGACTATCAAAAAACGTTTAAATGCGTGTTGAAGGGGCCCAATTGAGTCACTTCAATACATCATCCAGTCAAAGGTCAAACAATGTCTCTAGTAGGATTGCTTGGAAGAGTGCAGTCCAATAACTGTGTCTTCGGGACTGCGACCAGAAGTACCAGCTGGACCGATTTGAATTCCTTGAAAAACTCTATTGTATCTGAGAAAAGTCAACGGAAATGTTTTTTATATGAATGTTGAAATACATGATATATGAACGATATACATGTACAATGTCTGTGTCTTCTCAACTCTTCTGCGTGGGGATCAAACGTGTAGTCATTCCGTCTACATAGTCTGGATGTTGTGATATACGATGTCTGTGAAAACTGAACGAGGGTATCTCAAGGTTAGAAATAATCACATTCGACGAGGTGAACACTAGCATAAGGTTCACATAAAATATGACATTTTACACATTTCAGCAGAACAGTAATGGTTCCATCAACCAATGAAAACGTTTCTTATTTATCATATTTATTTTTTCATATTTGTTGTTTTATCTGTAATTAGTTTTTAATATGCATCATTAGTATTGTAGTATATAACGCACCTGTCCTCATGACTCATGACTCATGACATAAACTTGATCCTAGAGGTTTCGTGTAAGGATCTGATCTTTATCACGAGCTATTACTTTGACTTTTCTAAACTTCTTCCTACTTGCTTTAGGATTTGAGGAGTATTTGAAAAAGCAGCAAAAATAAGTCGATAGCCCACGGCAATAATGCAAGATTTTAACTTTGATAATTATTGATAGCATTTAAATTGATTTTCCAAATCAACAAAAAACGTAAACTTGTGTTTTGAAGATGGCGTCCATTTTAGTCTCAATATATCATCCGAATCTTAATTCAATCTATGTCTCTAAATTACCTAAAAATCGGATTTACCTAAGAAATAACCAATTACGATTTATTTTATTTTCCCTTGTGTTTCATTACGGGATTCCAAATAAAATCAATTTTAATTTATTTTTGTATCTTGAATGTTATTGACTTTAAGTTGAAACTTTGACTTTTAATGCTGCAGAAGGATACAAGATAGTAATAGCTTTATTATTTTGTATATTGAAATCGTTAATTATTATTTATACAAACTAAAGACGTGAAGTGGTGAAATATATGTGTTTCACTGTCTCTTTATCATATTTGTGATATTGTAAACGTGTCCTCAGCTGCCAGTAGCACCATGCCAAGATGAATGCACTAACTACGAACCTTTTACAGGAGTAAACATATACTCCGAAAAATCTTACTCTTCCATACATGAATTCTATTAGCATGATTACTTTGTACACTGCGTGTGATTTTTGGAGACGATTTTCTCTAAAACCCTGATTACTTTTAAACAATCATCAAACTTTGATTCATTCTTGTTTCACTATCTGGAGCCTACAGATACGGTGAAAGGTGAGTTCGTCTTCTTGCTTGTCATTTCATTTTACTGATACTATAGTGGGTAATCACTGTTCGCATTCAACATATACTCAACAGGGCGTAAAATCTTGCAAATTGAAGGAAGAAATCGGAACTTCAATCTGTTGGAGCAAGAATTTTTACAAATAAATTGTAACAGCGATACCTCTCGACGATCCAGCCCCATATACTATAAAAAAGTAAAGGGACGTAACGGGGTCAACACCCCATGTCCGTTTGAAATTATATTTCAGAATGTTGTCATCATATTATCATTCAATGTTATATACCACGGCAAAGCCAATACATTTGTCTTTAAAACAAGCCATCAAACGTAAAAATCGAACGGATAATAACAAGGATATGATTTTTCAAAGCCAAACATATTAGCACATTGCTCATGTGAGCCATTTACCTAGCCCACCAAAATGATAAAATAATCGCTTGAAAAAATTATTATAAAATACCTTATAATATCCTGTCAGCTAATAGTGACCCATTTACAAAGCCCAGTATTTGGTGCATCAGATCGCGCAAGAATTATAACATGAGGGACACTGTACTTGACATACCAGGGATTTTACATTATATCAAGTGTGTTTCGAAACATCGTTTGTCTAGTAGTCATCCATATTGAATGACCTTGACATTGGTCTATTTTTGGAAACGAAATGATGTCATAGAGCCTCAAATAGCCCTATGACATCATTTCGTTTCCAAAAATAGACCAATGCCAAGGTCATTCAATATGGACATCTCACTATCAAACGATGTTTCGAAACATACTTGAGATTATCTAAAATCCCTGGTACGTCAATTACAGTGCACCCCGTGTTATAATTCTTGCAAATACTGGGCTTTGTAAATGGGTCACTATTAGCTGACAGGATATTGTAAGGTATTTTATAATAATTTTTTCAAGCGATTATTTTATCATTTTGGTGGGCTAGGCAAATGGCTCACATGAGCAATGTGCTAATATTTTTGGCTTTGAAAAATCATATCCTTGTTATTATCCGTTCGATTTTTACGTTTGATGGCTTGCTTTAAAGACAAATGTATTCGCTTTGCCGTGGTATATAACAAATATAATTTCAACCGGACATGGGGTGTTGACCCCGTTACATCCCTTTACTTTTTTTAATAGTATATGGGGCTGGATCGTCGACTTCATATTCGTTTTAATCGCTAGTTTCGACAATACAAGCCCCTGTGATTACATCCAACAGGAATAAATACACCTAACCTCTCCAGTCTAAATTTGTAATGGTTTCAGACATCTGATACACATCATATACATGATATACATTATATCTGTGATGTCATCACAGCGTTATCTCCATTTGTTTTCAATAATTGGAAATTCATGTCTAGTCATATCTCATATTCCTCTGAAAATAAAATGTGCAACTGATTTACCTTTGAAACAGTTATTCCTATCTAAATATGTCATTCTGGTCAAACTATTACAGTTGGTCAAACTAGACAACAGAACTAGTTTTTAATGTTTACTTGTTCAACGGTAATACTAGTTCAACGGTAAACCACCATTGCACGGTCACTAAATCATGATCCTGCGATGTCCACTAACTAGTTTAAAGGTAAACCACCACTCCAAGCTCACTGAAAGGTTATACCGGGATGCTCCCTTAATCTCCAATGAGAGCTTGGGGCAGCATATTAATTTATTTCAACACGAAATAGCAAGAACCTTCCAATTCAATTACCTTCTCTTCCATCTTGTGGAAGCATCAAGTAAACGAGTTCTCTGTGACCTCTCTAGGAAACAGCTGTGACATGAAACACTTTCTCTCGAAGTTCAATAAAAATAACCTAAAACGTATCTCACACTAAGTGTTGAGTTCAATAGAACAAGAAATACGAGTTAGAGTAAATAGAAGTTTCTTTTGTAAGATTTATGCAACATTCCAGATTTAATTGAAAAGATACACTGTGAACGGTTTATTTATAATGTTAGCCAACGGGTGTTGTTATAATGTTTTGTATTGAATACTTTAATTTATTCTGTCTTGAATATATCTCCAATTTTAGAACAGTCACAATAATATACTTCTGTTATCATGGTACCTGTATTCACTCTAAATGTCCAAATCATGTGATAGCAGTGGCACACAACATTTAGGTTCTTCAGGATATGGAGTGATGAAGAACAAATAAACATTTTTCACGTCGCTCCAGGTCTCATCGACTCTTCTATGTGGTCATCAAACTGTAATCATCCTGTCTGCATTGTTTGAATGATGTGATGCACGTGAAATATAAAGGAGTGAATCTCTAGGGTAAATAGAAACACATTTGTCGCAGCTAACACCAATATAAACTTCACATCAACTAGAAGTAGAATCACAGGTTACACATTTCCACAGAACAGTAATCATTCTGTCAACACAGTCTGAATCATTTGAATTACGACGTCTACGGTTTCTGAAGGAGAACATCGCCAAGCTATGTATCCAAAAGAGAATGAAAGGAAGTAGGAAGAAAGGAAGACCATTTCTGAATAACAACTCCTTTGTTGAAAATTTAAAAAAATATTTCCGGATAACAAGATATTTATTGTAGAATTAGTTCCCCCTACATGCTTTCAGAATTTGCGGATTATTTGAAAAAGCAGCAGAAATGTCAAAGTCCCACAGTAATAATGCGAGTTTCAGCTTAGATTAACATTGATAGCATATTAGTTTACAAGCCAGTTTTAATGCTTTTTCCAACTCACCAAAAAAGTTTTAATGTGTTTTGAAGATGGCGTCCAATCGAGTCCCCGGAATAAATCATCAGAATCTAATGTCCATCCATGTCTCTGGTGAGATTACTTCAAAGAGGAAAGACTAATTACGATTTCTTCTATTTTCCCTTAGGTTTGATTAAGTAAAATCAATCTTAATTTGCATTTGAAACTTGAATGTTATTGACTTTCGGTTGAGACTTACGTAACAGTGTTATCAGTTTGTATATAAAACTCGTTAGCAAAATAAGAATAATCAGTTACATGTATACAAACAAAAGAGTAAAGTCGTGAAATAAATGTGTTAATGATACAATATATTCGCGATAAAGACAAGTGCTTGAAGAGTGAGTCGAAAATCTTGCAAAATAATAAAATATTTGCATATATATATATATATATATATATATATATATATATATATATATATATATATATATATATACACATTATACATGAATTTTCACCGGGTACATTTATAGTTGTGTTCAAGTGATGTTGTTAAATTAGAAAATTTGATATTTTTGGAAAATAAATTAGTTTGGTATAGTTTATTTTGCCTGTGAATTTAAATAATACCTGGAGTTCAATGCTCAGTTGTCGCAGGATTTATTGGCAAGATGTTTCTTTCATTACAATGGCAGAGACTGATACAGAAAGTCAGAAAGGTCGTTCAGAAAACTATGTTCAGAAGCTCTAAAGTAATGCCAAACAGAGCAAATGTATTAGGAAAACCTGTTCTGCCAAGTTGTGTGTAATCTCCAAGCTTTAATGTGAACCGACTGAACTTGATGTTGAAAAGAAGCACCAATTAATGCAGTTTTAACAAAACGGTGTAAATTAGATGATAAATTAGTGTTCTTTATAAAAAAAGGGCTTTAATTGACTATAGACACAGTTCAATAAACATTAAAAAAATGAAGTTTATTTAACGTAAATAGCTTAATAACAATAATACTTTTTGAAAAGATGTGTTTTTAAGTATAATAATAAGTGTTAAATGTAACAATAATATACTTCTGTTATAGCACTTGTGATCACTCTTTCCTAATCATTTTGAAGCTGTGGCACGTAACATTTAGGTTGTTTTGGATATGGAAAAATACCTCAGATTAATTTTCATCAATGAAATAAAACACTCTACCCATCACATGAGGTCTCATCGACTCTTCTCCGTGGGCATCAAACGTGTAATCATTCCGTCTACATAGTCTGGATGTTCTGATATACGATGTCTGTGAAAACTAAAGGAGGATATATCTAGGTTAGAAATAAACACATTACACAAAGTTAGCACCAGTACATGTATAAGCTTCACATCAAATAACAAGCAGAATCACAGGTTGGACATTTCCACAGAACAGTAATCATTCCTTCAACATCGTCTGGTATCCTTTAAATTACGACGACGTCTACGGTTTCTGGAGCAGAATATCGCCAAGCTATTTATTCACAAGAGAATGGAAGCCAGCAGTTTATGAACATCAAGCTCTGACTATGGTCATTTTAATTAAGAAATCGCTTCTACAACTATCATTCCAACATTAGTCATAAGCGTCAACAGAATAGAATGAACAATACAAATGAGCGAATTGTTCATGAAGTTGAACCTCTAGCATTGTATTTCTTCAAAATTCCATTTTGACTCAGAAATGTAAAGGAACACGTTTTTTATTTATCATATTTATATATTCATAATTCTTCACAACGAGTCGAGGGAAAAGAGCACTATCAGAAGGTTGAGTACGTGAGGAAAACAAGAAGATTACAATTCATTGTGAATCATTTTCTATAAATCAGCTCCTCTATATATTATCAAATATGTATATTCATGTATGACTTTTCACCTTTTGAGGAATGTATAATGTTTGTACCCTGGGCCTTAAGTCCCAAATACCGGAATAAAGAATTTGAATTGAATCGAACCAATTCCTACAAGCAAGTTTAAGGCGTTTTCCAAATCAACAAAAACAGGTTTAAATACGTTTTAAGGATGGCGTCCAATCGAGTCTTTTCAATAAATCATCCGAATCTTAATTCCACCCATGTCTCTGGTGGGATTACCTCAAAGAGGGAAATCCAATCACACTTTCTTCTATTCTCCCTTGTGTTTCATTAAGGAATTCAGAGTAAAATCCATCTTAATTTATTTTCTTAACTTGAGTGTTATTGACTTAAAGTTGATACGTAGAGGTTCCATTGATAAAGAGGTGATACAGGGTAATAACTTTTTTCAGTTTGTATATAAGATCTTCGACAAAATAAGAATAACCAATTAAACAAAAGAGTGAAGTGAAAAATTATGTATGTATGATTCACTGATTCTCAGCTACTGGTAGTGCCCTGCCATTTACAAACTTTAAACAACTATAACTACATTAAACACAATATATGTTAATTTACGAGTGACAGATACATAGAAACACACCATGTCGCTAGAAACTAAACTAGAATTAGTTGTAATTGTTGTCTGTTAAAGTTTCTGAAAAACATGCCTTTAAGAATCATCAGAATAAGTCATCAATTCTTTTAAAAATTAATCGAAGGGGACTTAATGTTTATCAAATATACCATTTACGAATATATCTAATCAACAACATATCATCTTCAACATATCATCTTCAACATATTATCACTCAAGTACTATTAACAATTCTGTGTAAAGGTTGGTGACAAATCACTTCATCTACGCTACAACTACGATGTGACTCTCGCCTTGTTGCAATGCAGTGCTGACATCAACAGCAGAAACAAGGTAGGCAACTTATAACAGGGAATGACGCGTCATAAAATCACTCACCTGATACATGTTGTACAAAGGTTAATAGATACATATCATATTCAGTATAAAAATCAGCCTACAATCAAATTTACTATCATATTCGATTATTATGTACAGTCAAGCCGCGATAATCCGGCTACCGATAATCCGAATCTCGCAGTTTCTGAACGGTAGGAAGATGTAACCAAACTAATCTCTTTAGTAGTCCTCAGTACTCAGTAGTCCGAATATTTCACTATCCGAACGTTTTTGATGAAAAACGGAAGCATTCGGATTATCGAGGCCTGACTGTATATGTAAAAACCGAAAATCGTATATAGCCAAATAAATTATCATTGTCAAACACATTTCTCACGACATGAAAGCCATGTACTGCACATACTCAAACAGAGACTAACTGAGTTAATGAACTTGTTTTTTGAAATATTTCAGGCTTTTTTACAGGGATGAAATAAAAGATAAGAAAAAAAAATTGCTTTACTATTGTTAAAAGCTCACGTTCAGTCGACGTTGATTAGTTGCAGCTTGGACAGACGCCAGGTGATATCGCAGACGGACCAATCAGGGATCTCCTCAATAGGTACAAGCTAATTAATGTAGTGCCATTTCTTATTCAGTTTCTGGTGTATAACAAAAGGTTGATGCCTTTAGCTATAGTGAAATATGTTAATAGTCGAGACATATTTTGAATACTTTATCTATTTCTTTATGATATTTCTGTGCTGGGACTTTTGGGGTATATTGTCAGTAATTTTCTTACTAGTAGCTGTTATATGATTAACATATTTGACAGATACAATTTCGTAACTGTTGTATGACACAACTTCTGGGCTGGTAATTGTTTGATAAACTATTTCATTCTTGCGATGTGTCCAAGTTTACGTTCCTGGCCAATCACGTAAAAGTCTTTTATTATAAGAAGTTGATGACACTCAAGTACTGTAAATCGAACTAAGTAAAACATTCCACGGCTAAGATTACATACGAAAAATATGAGACTGGTTATGTAACACATCTAATCATTATATTACTCACCTGTCCCAGGTGTGATGCAGATAGTACTGCAGGGACGGTACAGGATGTTGCAGGCCTTCCTCAAGCACACCTGGTGCAGTGTCGATACCATCGTCAAGGTAAGGCAAATTAGATAAGGTTTTGATTTTATTTTAAATCTTATAGTTCCTGTATTGTTGTAACCTGATTAAACTTATATAAAAAAACATATGTACCGGTATACTCTCCGAGAGTCTGTGTAGTTTAGCTACACTTCAGATCTCAAACAACTACATGTACGTATACAGTGGATGCATTCAATCTTAATCATGCTTTGTATTATGGATTCCAAAGCAGACATCTTTAGGGTTGCCATTCATATCAAGGTAAGATGAACACATGACTTTTGCGCTTTACAACTTACAATCTTGACTCAGGAAAAAAAAGGACAATGACACTTTTTTCAAAGGATTTGTATTTGATATTTCGTGAATGATGAGTACCACCGTTTGAGAAGGATAAACATGTGATTCATTCATTTTTCATACTATTGTAACTCTTCACTTTACATGAAATTTACTTCAAGACTTTCCTGTTGAGATATATATTGTATTGATATGTATTGAGATATATATATTATAACCATAAATTGATCTGTGTAAGTGCCGCCTGGGTAACATCTTAACTACACATATTTTTTTACATAACTGAGTGTTCTTTCTAATGGTCTGTGCTATATTTCATTATGAAACACAGTCATAAGGAAGTGATTTCCCTTTGAAATATTATAAATCAACTGCACTCTCCTACGAAATTCATCTGGTTCGTGAATCGTGATTGCATACCACTTGATGGCGTCCACTGAGGTGGAAAATCTAGTATGAAGAACATATGCTTGAGCTGTTCTTGAAATGAAGTGATTGGAAGACCGAGACCGCTTGATTCCTTCTTTACTTTACTTCCGTCTCATCAGTCTCTGATTACAAACTTTTCTTGGAAGAGTTCCATTACTCTCTCAATGTGTTTACAGCTTAACATAGATTAGATAGCAACACATAATAAAAATGAGATTCCCTTACTTGTGTTCTGAACGACCTGTGGTTCATGTGTACAGATTCCAAAAGGTCGGCAATCTTGTCCAAAGAACCTGTTGTGTAAGTTTTAAAAACAATGATTCTGTAATGAATCTGTGTAACTGATGTATAAGTATTCAATAATTTACCTTATTGCATGTTGATAGTAAATTAAAGATGTTAATTTCCCTTTTGTGATCCGCATGCTGAATAAATGCGTTAAGACCGCAAATTACATCTCACGCCCGATAATCAGCACAAATGACAATGATATATTGGTCCCTCAGAGGAATACGAGATTTTTCATTGGTTGTATGAGAGATTTTGATTTCAGGAGGCATATACTATTTCTATTATATTTTACCTGAAAATCTGAAATTGTGAAATGAGCATTACTTTCACATATTCATTAAAATACTCGTCCTTATTTTGCCGAGTATTGGATAGAAAACTTAATATGAACAGCAATAGTTATAGATAACATAATCCATATTGTGAACACCACGATGAGTAAACGGTTAGCATATATATATATGTGCAAAGGTTAGAAGCCAGATGAATTATAGTCACCTGTAACAGGAAACCTGCCATTTACTTTTTAAATATTAACGGTAAACAAATTTATGTTGATATTCCTTAAGGACTTCACTGAAAAGTTTTCTAGTAACTTTCACAAAAAGAAAATGTGAAATATTGACCAATGCATTAAAAGAACGAGTAATATTTATGTAATGCAAGTTTTATAAACACAACAAAATGAGTAGTATTTTGGAAAGTTTTAAAAGGAACAAACATCAGAGTCGACCGATGCATTTCAAGAACATGAAATATCAATGTTTAGTAATTTCTACGAACGAAGCAATTTGAAAGATTTTCTGAAGCTGGCGTAAAGAAGGGAAAGTTATGAGCGACTGATGCATCACAAGAGCATGAAGTATTGACGTAATGTAAGTTTTATGGGAAATCAATGCTCTGGAGAGTTCCACCGAACATCACGCTGGATGTTGAATTATAAATCAATTGTCAAAGCATTCCTTTCAATCAGAATCCATAAACCGCTGCTAGGACCAAAGAGCAGATATCCACGCTTCTGATTCGTCGTTTAATCCTCTTAAAGCTTAAAGCATTTAAAATTGATATGAATATCATTATTTAGGTACAAGATTGATTTTATGTTTCTTCTTTTGGTTATGATTATTTGAACTTTTTATTGTTTTGAGATTTCTCAATCAATGTAAGAGATTTCTTTGGACAAATATATTGAATATGTATGATAACAACAAAGTGTATTTATTGTCACCGTACACAAGGTGTATGCTCAAAACACCTTATTTAGAATTGAAGGTAATGATATGAAATAATGTTATGAAATAAAAACTGTGAGTAATAGTATGAATCATAGCATATAGGTAATTACATAATATTATGTCACTTAATTAAGTCTACGATAAATTAGAGTACAAGTATGAATTCAAGGAGTTTTTAGGTCTGATTTTTGTTTTCGTTTATCTCCTATTGATTCAGCATTTACTGTGTTCGTACAGTATTTCTCAGATCGGGACAACTACCACCCTAACAACTGCCACCCTTACAACTGCCTCCTAGGACAATTCCCACCCAGGACAATTCCAACCATTCTAATGCAGAAGGGATGACATCTGCTAACCAAAAATCATTTCGTCTGTATTGACCAGGTTGTCGATTCATATAATCTAGTCAGTAAATAATGTTTAATGTCTGTGGCTGCTAGGTGATTCAATAATATATAAACAGTACAAACATGAGCCGCCTGTTATTATTATAATTAATATATAATATCAGGATTCTTAACATGTAAAGATTTACTGTCAGGATAAACAGTTACTACAGTCTGACTTACTGAATTCGTGGACTGGACTCTTTACCGGACATTTGCTCAAATATTTATCAGAGAGTTGAAATAAACATAGCTAGCAGACAGACGAAGTGTTAGCTAGATCTTAAGACATTTGCTCAAATATTTATCAGAGAGTTGACATCAACATAGCTAGCAGACAAAAGAAGTGATAGCTAGATCTTAAGGAGGCTTTGGTGATTACATACTCAATGCTGTGTCTATTATCTTAAGTATCTATAGTTTTGAAAAGAGGATTGTCAAATATAAGATTGATATAAAATATCACCCTGCTTATAGTTATGATAAAACTATTCTCGGCAACTGAAGAGTAACCAGTGTATAATTTATCGACTTATCTGCATGTTTGTGCATTGAATCTGAGTGTATGTTCATGTATGTCTCAAGCATCACAATATAAAAGGTACCCTATATTTGCCTGTGTGTTTACTGTAAGTATAGATAAAGAACTGTGAAGTTTTACAGTGGCCTTCAAAGAATAAAGAAGTTGTATATCCATAAAAATCGTCACTATTCTTCACAACATCATCTTCTAGAATGTCAATCAAACAAGTGATATTAAATTAATACATGTTTTTGTTTACTTTTGTTACCCACCTGTTGCTGTTTTGTTTGTTTTCATTTTGAATAAGTGTAATCTTACTCACTCATAACATCGATGAATGTTCCATTACCAAAGTCGCCCTCAGTATCACCCTAAAAATTATTATTGGTTTTTTTATTATGTATTACAGGAATGTCAGTTCGAAATTAGTTCCCACAAACATACCCCATTAGAATTATTTCTTTAATATGTGACAACAAAGTAGGATATTTCAACATAATTTTGTAATGAAGTACGTACCGTGGGTTTTTATAGACATGAACTCGATGTACCATATGTTTTCCTCGTTATTGGAATAATCAACCTCTGAAGTTATACTACAATCAACCGCTTGTTCCGGGTACTCAATAGATACTCGAATGCTACAGTTTTAAAAAAACTCATTAAGTTTTGATTTCCAAAATAAGACATACACAATGGAGAAGTCTAATTTGCTTTTGAATATTGCCATCACAAACCTTTTATTGCATGACGCAACAGTCCACACAGAGTCTACTAACAGTCCACACACGGTCTACTAACATCTATCTACAGTGTAAGTATCCGTGTATTCTAATATCACCAACTTTCTGTTTGTGCAGTACGCAAATAATATGGATGACAAATTCTTCTTATTCAAATTAACAACGCTTCTAGGCCATTGCTTCACTGTTCAGCTGACGACGGGACAAGAATGGCCAAGTAACAGTGTGACCTCTGTGAAAATGAAAGTAGCCATCCATGATGTGTGTCCAACACTTGGTTACATCGATTTCAAAAACGCTTGTTGATTTAAATGGTTGTGCAACTACGGGACACAAATGGGTAGTTGTTTAAGGATTTCTAAGCTTGAGTTTAAATTTCTAAATGTTGTTGCTAGTGAATAAAAAGGAAGTTGACAAATCCGTGCATACCACACCAGTTCAAGTTTCTAGAAAGCTGTTTATACAAAGCAAGGCGAGATGTATTGGGAATTATGTAATTTGATACAATAACGATCGATCATCGATCTCATTGTCTGCAGAGGATTTTAAAATGATTGAATTATAATTTTAACTAAATTACAGGAATTCAAACAAAAAACTAGTTGGATTACGATCGTTGTTTTAACATTTTAGATTTAGATTTTAAATTCCAGTCAGCATTTCTTTAAATCAGATTCCATTAATCGCTGCTAGGGCCAAAGAGCAGTTATCCACACTACTGGTTCCTTGTTGAAACCTCCTTTACATTTACGGGTTTTAAAACCGATAAGAATATCATTACTTTTGTTACAGGATTAATTTTATTTTTCTTGATTCGGATCACGAAGATTTTAACTAAACTAGATTTCTCGATTATCCTTTCGATTGAGTTTGGACTCTTAAACTCTTAAATCATTTAATTGGTGATGTATGGTAATGATTATAATAAGAAGCTTTTATCTTATCCTTATTAGGTGCTTGCTAAATGCATTAACAAATTAAGGAAATTAAAGCATTGATATGCAATAATGGTACTAACACCGAAGATCAACACCATAAAGTCAATGTCTGTTTGAATCTGCGGGAAAATAAAAAAAATATAATGAATTTAACTTTATGAATAATTGCTTTGAAATAAATGAGCTTTTAGTTTTAATTACAATGCAGTCAATGACGATGAAAGATTAATCCGATTAACCAACCTGCATAAGTGCCACAAAGAGCAACATGATTACTTCAATTTCTTTGATATGATTTTGTAAATGTATCACAGTTAAAATATATTATATTGTCGATATTGTTGACGTTTTTATATCGATGATGTTTTGCTGGTTTATTGGTATGTCTTTCACGATACATTATATACACTGTTAATTCACATATGGTGATGTACATGTTGACGAGAAATCAATATTTCTTTGGTATATTCCTTATTGATGAGTGTTAGATCACAATTTCACCATGGATACTTATTGTATCTATTGATGATATGTATATTTACATCCTATAGCTTTACTTACATTTTACAAAACTATGTATATAACGATATGGTATATGGTTATTAAGTAAGGAATACTAAGGGACCTTTTTGAGAGCTATTACCATTTACCTATAATGTATTGTTCCACGTATCCATTATTTTGTCAGTGCAATAACAAAATTGAAAAGAGAATTGGCATATATCAGATTGATATGAAATATAACTTTGCTTATTGTAATAGTAACACTAGTTTATGAAACCGAAAGGTGTAGTTTTATCGATGCATGTACATGTATGTAAACTACCGGGCAAAAGAAAGTTTTCACCCAAGTTTATTTCGATTAATTCAATATTTAAAAGAAATCAGATGTATTTGACTATGACACGATACAATAATACTTATCTGCAGTTGTTTGAATGACTTTGTTGGTGACTGAAGTTAAATTTTAGTTCAAATATCTTTTTGTAATGAAGACAGGGTTAAGAATGAAATTTTCACCAACATGACCCCTGCCCTGTTTAAAATGTTTTGAATGTGTGCAGAATCAGGCACATTTATTTATTTTCACATAGGATGTGTCTTTTATGTCGATGAACAGTTGTGTATCATCAACAAAAATTTAAAAACTAAATTAAACTTAAAATTTCATTAAAAAAATAATTAAACAACATGTAGCAGTAATCTTTGACTGCTAACTAAACACTTGTACTTCTCAGTTTTGGATTATGACATCGAAAACTTGAGATATTTGCAATTGAATACATATGATAAAATCAACTGAGGTGAGTACTTTCTTTTGCCTGGTAGTTTACATTTTATGTATACGTATGTACATGTATTTGCATGTGTGTCCAGCACCATAATGTACACAAAATCCTATATTCGTCGGTGTGTTCGCTGTCAGTATAGATAGAGACCTCCAATGATTGACTGTGATATTAAATGTACACGTTTATATTTTTGTACTTTTCTATTTACATGTATCTTGTTGAAGTTTTGTTTGTCTTGTCCCAGAATAAAAGTAATCTCAACTCCACAAAATCGGTACAACTAATAATAATAAGGAAACTCGGATAAATACAATAGGTATTCATGACTTTCGTCTTAAAAGACCTAATTAATCACCTCATGTTCAATATCACCCCTGCCTTGAGTATTTAAACTTAGGAGAAACATCGACATCTCATCGACTCTTCTGTGTGGTCATCAAACTGTTATCATCCTGTCTGTATCGTTTGAATGATGTGATGCATGTGGAATATAAAGGAGGGAATCTCTAGGGTAAATATAAACCCATTTGTCGCAGCTAACACCAATATAAACTTCATATCAAATAGAAGTAGAATCACAGGTTACACATTTTCACAGAACAGTAATCATTCTGTCAACACAGTCTGAATCATTTGAATTACGACGTCTACGGTTTCTGAAGGAGAACATTGTCAAGCTATTTATCCAAAAGAGAATGTAAGGAAGTAGGAAGAAAGGAAGACCATTTCTAAATAACAAGTCCTTTAAAATATTTCCGGATAACAAGTTCTTTATTGTAGAATTAGTTCCCCCTTCATGCTTCAGAATTTGCGGATTATTTGCAAAAGCAGCAGAAATGTCCCACAGTAATAATGCAAGATTTCAGCTTAGATTAACATCGATAGCATATTAAGTTTACAAGCCAGTTTTAATGCTTTTTCCAACTCACCCAAAAGTTTTAATGCGTTTTGAAGATGGCGTCCACTCGAGTCCCCGGAATAAATCATCAGAATCTAATGTCCATCCATGTCTCTGGTGAGATTACTTCAAAGAGGAAAGACTAATTACGATTTCTTCTATTTTCCCTTGTGTATCATTAAATAAAATCAATCTCAATTTGCATTTTAAACTTGAATGTTATTGACTTTCGGTTGAGACTTACGTAACAGTTTTATCAGTTTGTATATAAAACTCATGAGCAAAATAAGAATAATCAGTTACATGTATACAAACAAAAGAGTGAAGTCGTGAAATAAATATGTTAATGATACAATATATTCACGATATAGGCAAGTGCTTGAAGGGTGAGTCGAACATCTTGCAAAATAATAAAATATTCGCATTACATATATGTTTGTGTATATATATATATATATTTGCAATGAACTGGCATCATCCTGCAGAAGGGCTGGTGGCATTGGATACCGTGTTCCCAAACAGGCATCGTAACTTCTGCTGCCACCTGATGTTAGGCCAAAGCTGTTGATGACGTCACAGTGACAAAATGATTACACAAATGTTAAGTACGGCTGTGTAAGTTATCTTTGGCTTTGATCACCCCGTTGATTTCCGATTGTTGGACTGGTTTTGGTCTGGCTTCTATCCTTTGTTACCGAAGGCTAGTTGTTGTGTTTTTGGCGAAGTCGAAGATGAAAGCAACCTGGGCACGTCATGCTCCCAACTGCAGGGTACACAGTTGGGTGAATCTTGGTGTGCACAATTTGTGGTCGTTACGACAGTGATGCTTTACACGCTATTTGGTGGTTTTGTTTCATCGTGTCCTTATTTAGGTGCATTACATTTTGGATGAAGAAGGTGCGTCAAAGTCAATATTTGGGACTATACATGAATTTTCACTGGGTACATTTATAGTTGTGTTCAAGTGATGTTGTTAAATTAGGAAATTTGATATTTTTGGAAAATAAATTAGTTTGGTATAGTTTGAATAATACCTGGAGTTCAATGCTCAGTTGTCGCAGGATTTATTGGCAAGATGTTTCTTTCATTACAATGACAGAGACTGATACAGAAAGTCAGAAAGGTCGTTCAGAAAACTATGTTTAGAAGCTCTAAAGTAATGCCAAACAGAGCAAATGTATTAGGAAAACCTGTTCTGCCAAGTTGTGTGTAATCTCCAAGCTTTAATGTGAACTGACTGAACCTGATGCTGAAAAGAAGCACCAATTAATGCAGTTTTAACAAAACGGTGTAAATTAGATGATAAATTAGTGTTCTTTATTAAAAAAAGGGCTTTAATTGAGTTCATTTAACGTAAATAGCTTAATAACAATACCACTAATAATAATAATAAATGAGTATTTATATAGCGCCTTATCCATATGTCATTTGCTCAAAGCGCTATACAAGTCAATGATGAAATGTCATTCTGGATAATACTTTTTGAAAAGATGTCTTTTTAAGTATAACAATAAGTGTTAAGTGTAACAATAATATACTTCTGTTATAGCACTTGTGATCACTGTCCAAATGATTTTGAAGCTGTGGCACACAACATTTAGGTTCTTTTGGATATGGAAAAATACCTCAGATTGATTTTCATCAATGAAATAAAACACTCTACCCATCACACGAGGTCTCATCGACTCTTCTCCGTGGGCATCAAACGTGTAATCATTCCGTCTACATAGTCTGGATGTTGTGATATACGATGTCTGTGAACACTAAAGGAGGATATCTCTAGGTTAGAAATAAACACATTACACGAAGTTAGCACCAGTATAAGCTTCACATCAAATAACAAGCAGAATCACAGGTTAGACATTTCCACAGAACAGTAATCATTCCTTCAACATCATCCGTATCCTTTAAATTACGACGACGTCTACGGTTTCTGGAGCAGAATATCGCCAAGCTATTTATTCACAAGAGAATGGAAGCCAGCAGTTTATGAACATCAAGCTCTGACTATGGTCATTTTAATTAAGAAATCGCTTCTACCACTTTCATTCCAACATTAGTCATAAGCGTCAACAGAATAGAATGAACAATACAAATGAGCGAATTGTTCATGAAGTTGTCCCTCTAGCATTGTATTTCTTCAAAATTCCATTTTGACTCAGAAATGTAAAGGAACACGTTTTTTTATTTATCATATTTATATATTCATATCTCTTCACAACGAGTCGAGGGAAAAGAGCACTATCAGAAGGGTGAGTACGTGAGGAAAACAAGAAGATTACAATTTATTGTGAATCATTTTCTATAAATCAGCTCCTCTATATATTATCAAAAATGTATATTCCTGTATAACTTTTCACCTTTTGAGGAATGTATTAAGTTTGTATCCTGGGCCTTATGTCCTAAATACCGGAATAAAGAATTTGAATTGAATCGAACCATTCCTACAAGCAAGTTTAATACGTTTTCCAAATCCACAAAAAAAGGTTTAAATACGTTTTAAGGATGGCGTCCAATCGAGTCTTTTCAATAAATCATCCGAATCTTAATTCCGCCCATGTCTCTGGTGGGATTACTTCAAAGAGGGAAATCTAATCACGCTTTCTTCTATTCTCCCTTGTGTTTCATTAAGGAATTCAGAGTAAAATCCATCTTAATTTATTTTTTTAACTTGAGTGTTATTGACTTAAAGTTGAGACGTAGAGTTTCCATTGATAGAGAGGTGATGCAGGGTAATAACTTTTTTCAGTTTGTGTATAAGATCTTGAACAAAATAAGAATAACCAATTAAACAAAAGAGTGAAGTGAAAAATGATGTATGTATGATTCACTGGTTTTCAGCTACTGGTAGTGCCCTGCCATTTACAAACCTTTAAAACAACTATAACTACATTAATAAACACAATATATGTTAATTTACAGATACATAGAAACATAATTAACACCATGTCGCTAGAAACTAAACTAGAATTGGTTGTAATTGTTGTCTGTTAAAGTTTCTGAAAAACACGCCTTTAAAAATCATCAAAATGAGTCATCAATTCTTTTAAAAATGAATCGAAGGGGACTTAATGTTTATCAATTATACCATATTACGGATATATCTAATCAACAACATAGCATCTTCAACATATTATTACTCAAGTACTATTAACAAACCTGTGTTAAGGTTGGTGACAAATCACTTCATCTACGCTACAACTACGATGTGACTCTCGCCTTATTGCAATGCAGTGCTGAAATCAACAGCAGAAACACGGTAGGCAACTTTTACCAGGGAATGAAACGTCATAAAATCACTCACATTATACATGTTGTACAAAGGTTAATAGATAAATATACTATTCAGGATACAAATCAGCCTAAAATCAAATGTACTAACGTGTTCCATTATTATGTATATGTAAAAACCGAAAATCGTATATAGCCAAATAAATTATCATTGTCAAACACATTTCTCACGACATGAATGCCATGTACTGCACAGACTCAAAAAGAGACTAACTGAGTTAATGAACTTGTATTTTGAAATATTTCAGGCTATTTTACAGGGATGAAATAAAAGATAAGAAATAAAAAAAATTGCTATACTATTATTAAAAGCTCACCTTCATTCGACGTTGATTGGTTGCAGTTTGGACAGACGCCAGGTGATACCACAGAAGGACCAATCAGGGATCTCCTCAACATGTACAAGGTTATTAATGTAGTGCCATTTCTTATTCACTTTCTGGTGTATAACAAAAGGTTGATGCCTTTAGCAATAGTGAAATATGTTAATAGTGGAGACATATTTTGAATACTTTATCGATTTCTTTATGATATTTCTGTGCTGGGATTTTTGGGGTATATTGTCAGTGATTTTCTTATTAGTAGCTGTTATATGATTAACATATTTGACAGATACAATTTCGTAACTGTTGTATGACACAACTTCTGGGCTGGTAATTGTTTGATAAACTATTTCATTCTTGCGATGTGTCCAAGTTTACGTTCCTGGCCAATCACGTAAAAGTCTTTTATTATAAGAAGTTGATGACACTCAAGTACTGTAAATCGAACTAAGGAAAACATTCCACGGCTAAGATTACATACGAAAAATATGAGACTGGTTATGTAACACATCTAATCATTATATTACTCACCTGTCCCAGGTGTGATGCAGATAGTACTGCAGGGACGGTACAGGATGTTGCAGGACTTCCTCAAGCACACCTGGTGCAGTGTCGATTTGACAATGTAAGGCAAATTAGATAAGGTTTTGATTTTTTTTAAAAAGCTTATAGTTCCTGTATTGTTGTCACCTGATTAAACTTATATAAAATGACATATGTACCGGTATACTCTCCGAGAGTCTGTGTATTTTAGTTACACTTCAGATCTCAAACAACTACATGTACGTATACAGTGGGTGCATTCAATCTTTATCATGCTTTGTATTGTGGATTCCAAAGCAGACATCTTAAGGGTTTCCATTCATATCAAGGTAAGATGAACACATGAGTTTCTGGCTTTACAACTTACAATCTTTGAGTCAGAAAAAAAGGACAATGACACTTTTTTCAATGGATTTGTATTTGATATTTCGTGAATGATGAGTGCCACCGTTTGAGAAGCATAAACATGTAATTCATTCATTTTTTCATTCTATTGTAACTCTTCATTTTACATGAAATTTACTTCAAGACCTTGCTGTTGAGATATATATTGTTAACCATAAATTGATCTGTGTAAGTGCCGCCTGGGTTACATCTTAACTACAACTATTGTTTTCCATAACTGAGTGTTCTTTATAATGGTCTGCTATATTTCATTATGAAACACAGTCACGAGGAAGTGATTGTTGTATCCCAAGTATGGATCTATCCCATCTTAAGATGGGATAGCTCTCCGGGCTATCCCAACTGTGGATAAATTGCTATCTCAAGTTGGGATATCCCATCTTAAGATGGGATAGCTGAACTTTTTAGAAAAAAATGAGTTTGATGAAAAAAATTATTTTGATGTAAAAACTGATTTTGTTGAAAAAAATGACTTTGATGAAAAAAATGATTTTGATGAATAAAATGACTCTGATGAAAAAAACAAATCTGATGAAAATAATGACTTTGGTGAGAAACTTGTTTTTGATGAAAATAATGACCCTGGTGAGAAACTTGTTTTTGATGAAAAAATCGACTTTGATGAAAAAAATGACTTTAATGGAAAAAACGACTTTGATGAAAACAATTGGTGAGAAAATTGTTTTTGATGAAAAAACCGACTTTGAGGAAAATAACGACTTTGTTGAAAAAAACGATTTGATGAAAAAACTGACTTTGGTGAGAAAACTGTTTTTGATGAAAAGACCGACTTTGATGAAAAAACCGACTTTGATGAAAAACTCACTTTGGTTAAAAAAACTGACTTTAATGGAAAAAACGACTTTGATGAAAAAAAATTGGTGAGAAAGTTGTTTTTGATGAAAAAACCGACTTTGAGGAAAATAACGACTTTGTTGAAAAAAACGATTTGATGAAAAAACTGACTTTGGTGAGAAAACTGTTTTTGATGAAAAGACCGACTTTGATGAAAAAACTGACTTTGGTGAGAAAACTGTTTTTGATGAAAAGACCGACTTTGATGAAAAAACCGACTTTGATGAAAAAACTGACTTTGGTTAAAAAAAACTGACTTTAATGGGAAAAAAACGACTTAGATTTGATGAAAAAAAAACGACCTTGATTAAAAATTACTTTTGATGAATCAATTGACTTCGATGAAAAAAACAAACTTGGATTAAAAAAAATGAATTTTGTGAAAAGAATACATTTAATGGAATAAAACTTAAATGACAAAACGACTTTGATGAAGATCAGACTTTGATGAATTGATGAATTGATGAATTTGATGAATCTATTGACAATTAAATTTGATAATACATAAAAAGACTTAGAATACACAAATGATTGTTGCAAAATAAACAGAATTCGAAATACAATGATGGTACAAAGGATCATTAAAAAATGGGCAATTTATAGAAAATATATCATAATTACAACATAGATGTTGATAAATCGAGTATTTACAAGTAATAAAAACATATTTTACCATTACATTCTAATACTTAATGGCTCTGTAGCACGCAATTCTTACTGAAATAAAGTGAAATAAAGTGGTTTGGGCACGGTTTAGCACTCCCAAATGTTGATGGATCCCCAACCCGCCAACCGTAACATGCTTTTAATGCTAACATAGAGGATTATCATAACGAAGCTATTTCACCTTTAAAAAGGCTAATTTCAATATTACATTATAAGAATACATGCAGTTAAGTACCGGCTAGTCTAAAGTTTAGCTATCTCAACTATGTATAGATCCCAGAAACACACAGTTTAGCAAGGAAATGCTATTAAAACCATTATGTTTCTTAAATACATGAACTATTAACATAAATGAAGTGCTTAGATGTTAAAACACCTACTTTTAACACTACACTATTAAAATAGATGAAGTTTGATACCATTTAGTCTAAGGTTTAGCTATCCCAACTATGAATAGATCCCAGAAACACACAGTTTAGCATGGAAATGCTATTTAAGACATTATTTTTTATTAAATACATAAACTATATCAATAAATGAAGTGCTTAGATGTTAAACACCTACTTTTAACATTACACTATTAAAATAGTGGAAGTTTGATACCAGTTAGTCTACGGTTTAGCTATCCCAACTATGGATAGATCCCAGAAACACACAGTTTAGCATGGAAATATTATTAAAACCATTATGTTTCTTAAATACATGAACTATTAACATAAATGAAGTGCTTAGATGTTAAAACACCTACTTTTAACATTACACTATAAAAATAGTGGAAGTTTGATACCATTTAGTCTAAAGTTTAGCTATCCCAACTGTGGATAGATCCCAGAAACACACAGTTTAGCATGGAAATACTATTAAAACCATTATGTTTCTTAAATACATAAACTATTAACATAAATGAAGTGCTTTGATGTTAAAACACCTACTTTTAACATTACACTATTAAAATAGATAAAGTTTGATACAATTTAGTCTAAAGTTTAGCTATCCCAACTGTGGATAGATCCCAGAAACACACAGTTTAGCATGGAAATACTATTAAAACCATTATGTTTCTTAAATACATAAACTATTAACATAAATGAAGTGCTTAGATGTTAAAACACCTACTTTTAACATTACACTATTAAAATAGATGAAGTTTGATACCGGCTAGTCTAAAGTTTAGCTATCTCAACTGTGGATAGATCCCAGAAACACACAGTTTAGCATGGAAATACTATTAAAGACATTATTGTCTTAAACACATAAATCATAAGAGTATGACACTGACTTGGAGTAAGTTTATGAAAACAACATTGTTACTACAATGTAGGATTATCTTCCTGCTCACCTGACCAGCCAAATTTACTTTTAGCTTAATTGAGTAAACATATTATCTTGTTACCTTTGATCTGGAAGAGTGGCTTCAAAGCAAATTAATACAAAGGCTATCATTAATGTATTTGAAGAAATCAACAATGTTTGAAATATGACAGACAGACAGACAGATTGTATTCGTGTAGTTGGCCCTGTGGCCAATAGTACAAGTATATAAAGTTTGTAAAATACTTTTGCGCAACCTGTAGGACATCTACAATTCACTTTAAAAATTAAAAAGCTTTCTTAATTTAAATATATGGAACAACACAAGGGATAGCTTAAAGTTTATTAGTAAAAGCAACCAGTTCCTTTGAAAGTTTCTTACAGTTAATTGTTCAGTTTTGAGCTGCAGCCCATTTCATTATTAGGCACACCTAACAACATGACAATATTCATTTCTGATGTCATACAAATGTTATTTCTCATTTTTCTGTCACATTGATCTTGTATCCAGCTTTTTGAAATATATATGTACAGGAGCGGCGTTGAAATAAGCCTTTGGAGTGTTCATAAATCCTATTTTCATGTTTATGAAACAAAATACGTTTAAACCATAGCTTAAATAGTAGTTCAGTATTTCTGTTTGAAGAAGGATACGGAATTTAAATATTGAGGGCTGGTTATAAAAAAATAAGGCAAATATGGTGCCAAATAATAACAACATGATCAAAAGAAATAAATCATTTGTTAAAAAATATATTCTGTAATTTCATATGATAAACTCTTACTGTACTGTAGCAAAAACTCTCAACATGTCTTAAAAGTGCAGAAAATCACTTTTAATCACTAATACATGATTGTGCTAATGTGACATTGAGCTTGTATATTCTAAATTGCTTTGTTAAATGTGTTTAATAAAAACACTGTTACTCTTTTTCCTAGCAAAAACTGTCACTATTTTAAGTTTTCAGACTCCGTTTGCTCATCCTTTCTCTTTTTCACATATACTAATTCATTACATGCTACAAGTTAGTTGAAGTTATATGTGATAAACACTAGTTCTTTCATCTTTTCTACTCACGTCTTATGATTTGATACAAACTCTGCATGTCCCTTCTCACGCTTATGCTGCATCTCAAACTTCCTCTATTTTAATAGTGTAATGTTAAAAGTAGGTGTTTTAACATCAAAGCACTTTATTTATTGATATAGTTTATGTATTTAAGAAACAAAATGGTTTTAATAGTATTTCCATGCTAAACTGTGTGTTTCTGGGATCTATCCACAGTTGGGATAGCTAAATTTTAGACTAACTGGTATCAAACTTCCACTATTTTAATAGAGTAATATTAAAAGTAGGCGTTTTAACATCAAAGCACTTCATTTATTGATATAGTTTATGTATTTAATAAGAAATAATGTCTTTAATAGTATTTCCATGCTAAACTGTGTGTTTCTGGGATCTATCCACAGTTGAAATAGTTAAATATTAGACTAACTGGTATCAAACTTCCACTATTTTAATAGTGTAATGTTAAAAGTAGGTGTTTTAACATCAAAGCACTTCATTTATTGATATAGTTTATGTATTTAATAAAAATAATGTCTTTAATAGTATTTCCATGCTAAACTGTGTGTTTCTGGGATCTATCCACAGTTGGGATAGCTAAATTTTAGACTAGCCGGTATAAAACTTCATCTATTTTAATAGTGTAATGTTAAAAGTAGGTGTGTTTACATCTAAGCACTTCATTTATGTTAATAGTTTATGTATTTAAGAAAGATAATGCATTTAATAGTATCTCCATGCTAAACTGTGTGTTTCTGGGATCTACCCAGAGTTGGGCTAGCTAAACTTTAGACTAGCCGGTAACAAACTTCATCTATTTTAACAGTGTAATGTTAAAAGGAGGTGTTTTAACATCTAACCACTTCATTTATTGATATAGTTTATGTATTTAAAACAAATAATGCATTTAATAGCATTTCAATGCTAAACTGTGTGTTTCTGGGATCTATCCACAGTTGGGATAGCTAAACCTTAGACTAACTGGTATCAAACTTCCAGTATTTTAATAGTGTAATGTTAAAAGTAGTTGTTTTAACATCTAAGCACTTCATGTATGTTAATAGTTTATGTATTTAATAAAAAATAATGTCTTTAATGGTATTTCCATGCTAAACTGTGTGTTTCTGGGATCTATCCACAGTTGAGATAGCTAAATTTTAGACTAGCCGGTATCAAACTTCATCTATTTTAATAGTGTAATGTTAAAAGTAGGTCTTTTAACATCAAAGCACTTCATTTATTGATATAGTTTATGAATTTAATACAAATAATGTCTTTAATAGTATTTCCATGCTAAACTGTGTGTTTCTGGGATCTATCCACAGTTGGGATAGCTAAATTTTAGACTAGCCGGTATAAAACTTCCACTATTTGAATAGTGTAATGTTAAAAGTCGGTGTTTTAACATCAAAGCACTTCATTCATGTTAATAGTTTATGTATTTAAGAAAGATAATGCATTTAATAGTATTTCCATGCTAAACTGTGTGTTTCTGGGATCTATCCATAGTTGGGATAGTTAAACCTTAGACTAACTGGTATCAAACTTCCAGTATTTTAATAGTGTAATGTTAAAAGTAGTTGTTTTAACATCTAAGCACTTCATGTATGTTAATAGTTTATGTATTTAATAAAAATAATGTCTTTAATGGTATTTCCATGCTAAACTGTGTGTTTCTGGGATCTATCCACAGTTGAGATAGCTAAATTTTAGACTAGCCGGTATCAAACTTCATCTATTTTAATAGTGTAATGTTAAAAGTAGGTCTTTTAACATCAAAGCACTTCATTTATTGATATAGTTTATGAATTTAATACAAATAATGTCTTTAATAGTATTTCCATGCTAAACTGTGTGTTTCTGGGATCTATCCACAGTTGGGATAGCTAAATTTTAGACTAGCCGGTATAAAACTTCCACTATTTGAATAGTGTAATGTTAAAAGTCGGTGTTTTAACATCAAAGCACTTCATTCATGTTAATAGTTTATGTATTTAAGAAAGATAATGCATTTAATAGTATTTCCATGCTAAACTGTGTGTTTCTGGGATCTATCCATAGTTGGGATAGTTAAACCTTAGACTAACTGGTATCAAACTTCCAGTATTTTAATAGTGTAATGTTAAAAGTAGTTGTTTTAACATCTAAGCACTTCATGTATGTTAATAGTTTATGTATTTAATAAAAATAATGTCTTTAATGGTATTTCCATGCTAAACTGTGTGTTTCTGGGATCTATCCACAGTTGAGATAGCTAAATTTTAGACTAGCCGGTATCAAACTTCATCTATTTTAATAGTGTAATGTTAAAAGTAGGTCTTTTAACATCAAAGCACTTCATTTATTGATATAGTTTATGAATTTAATACAAATAATGTCTTTAATAGTATTTCCATGCTAAACTGTGTGTTTCTGGGATCTATCCACAGTTGGGATAGCTAAATTTTAGACTAGCCGGTATAAAACTTCCACTATTTTAATAGTGTAATGTTAAAAGTGGGTGTTTTAACATCAAAGCACTTCATTCATGTTAATAGTTTATGTATTTAAGAAAGATAATGCATTTAATAGCATTTCCATGCTAAACTGTGTGTTTCTGGGATCTATCCATAGTTGGGATAGCTAAACTTTAGACTAGCCGGTAACAAACTTCATCTATTTTAACAGTGTAATGTTAAAAGGAGGTGTTTTAACATCTAAGCACTTCATTTATTGATATGGTTTATGTATTTAAAAAAAATAATGTCTTTAATAGTATTTCCATGCTAAACTGTGTGTTTCTGGGATCTATCCACAGTTGGGATAGCTAAATTTTAGACTAGCCGGTATAAAACTTCATCTATTTGAATAGTGTAATGTTAAAAGTAGGTGTTTAACATCTAAGCACTTCATTTATTGATATAGTTTATGTATTTAATACAAAATAATGTCTTAAATAGCATTTCCATGCTAAACTGTGTGTTTCTGGGATCTATCCACAGTTGAGATAGCTAAACTTTAGACTAGCCGGTATCAAACTTCATCTATTTTAATAGTGTAATGTTAAAAGTAGTTGTTTTAACATCTTAGCACTTCATTTATGTTAATAGTTTGTGTATTTAAGAAAAATAATGCATTTAATAGCATTTCCATGCTAAACAGTGTGTTTCTGGTGTCTATACATAGTTGAGATAGCTTTAGACTAGCCGGTACTTAACTGTATTCTAATAATGTAATATTGAAATTAGCCTTTTGAAAGGTTAAATAGATTCGTTATGATTATCCTCTATGTTAGCATTAAAAGCATGTTACGGTTGGCGGGTTGGGGATTCATCAACATTTGGGATTGCTAAACCGTGCCCAAACCACTTTATTTCACTTTATTTCAGTAAGAATTGCGTGCTACAGAGCCATTAAGTATTAGAATGTAATGGTAAAATATGTTTTTATTACTTGTAAATACTCGATTTATCAACATCTATGTTGTAATTATGAAATATTTTCTATAAATTGCCCATTTTTGAATGATCCTTTGTACCATCATTGTATTTCGAATTCTGTTTACTTTGCAACAATCATTTGTGTATTCTAAGTCTTTTTATGTATTATCAAATTTAATTGTCAATAGATTCATCAAAATTAATTTTTTCATCAAAGTCGTTTTTTTTCGTCAAAGTCGCTTTTTTCATTAAAGTCGTTTTTTTCATCAAAGTCAGATCTTCATCAAAGTCGTTTTGTCATTTAAGTTATTTTTTTCATCAAAGTCCTTTTATTCCATTAAATGTATTCTTTTCACAAAATTCATTTTTTTTAATCCAAGTTTTTTTTTTTCATCGAAGTCAATGGATTCATCAAAAGTAATTTTTAATCAAGGTCGTTTTTTATCCATCAAATTTAAGTCGTTTTTTTTCCCATTAAAGTCAGTTTTTTCATCAAAGTCGGTCTTTTCATCAAAAACAGTTTTCTCACCAAAGTCAGTTTTTTCATCAAATCATTTTTTTCAACAAAGTCGTTATTTTCCTCAAAGTCGAATTTTTCTTCAAAAACAATTTTCTCACCAATTTTGTTTTCATCAAAGTCGTTTTTTCCATTAAAGTCATTTTTTTCATCAAAGTCGGTTTTTTCATCGAAAACAAGTTTCTCACCAAAGTCATTATTTTCATCAAAAACAAGTTTCTCAACAAAGTCATTATTTTCATCAGATTTGTTTTTTTCATCAGAGTCATTTTATTCATCAAAATCATTTTTTTCATCAAACTCATTTTTTTCTAAAAAGTTCAGCTATCCCATCTTAAGATCTTAAGATGGGATATCCCAACTTGAGATAGCAATTTATCCACAGTTGGGATAGCCCGGAGAGCTATCCCATCTTAAGATGGGATAGATCCATACTTGGGATACAACAGTGATTTCCCTTTGAAATATTATAAATCAACTGCACTCTCCTACGAAATTCATGTGGTTCGTGAATCGTGATTGCATACCACTTGATAGCGTCCACTGAGGTGGAAAATCTAGTATGAAGAACATATGCTTGAGCTGTTCTTGAAATGAAGTGATCGGAAGACCGAGACTGGTTGATTCCTTCTTGACTTTACTTCCGTCTCATCAGTCTCTGATTACAAACTTCTCTTGGAAGAGTTTTATTACTCTCTCAATGTGTTAACAGCTTAACATAGATTAGATAGCAACACATAGTAGAATGAGATTTCCTTACTTGTGTTCTGAACGCCCTGTGGTTCATGTGTACAGATTCCGAAAGGTCGGCAATCTTGTCCAAATAACCTGTTGTGTAAGTTTTCAAAACAATGATTCTGTGATGTATAAGTATTCAATAAATTACCTTATTGCATGTTGATAGTAAATTAAAGATGTTAATTTCCCTTTTGTGATCCGCATGCTGAATAAATGCGCTAACACCGCAAATTACATCTCACACCCGATAATCAGCACAAATGACAATGATATATTGGTCCCATCAGAGGAATACGAGATTTTGCATTGGTTGTACGAGAGATTTTGATTTCAGGAGGCATAGACTATTTCTATTATATTTTACCTGGAAATCTGAAATTGGAAATTGTGAAATGAGCATAACTTCCACATATTCATTAAAATACTCGTCCTTATTTTGCCGAGTATTGGATTGAAGTGCATTTAGAAGTGGAACAAATATGAACAGCAATAATTATAGAAAACATAATCCATATTGTGAACACCACGATGAGTAAACAGTAAGCATATATATGTGCAAAGGTTAGAAGCCAGATGACTTATAATCACCTGAAACAGGAAACCTGCCATTTACTTTTTAAATATTAACGGTAAACACATTTATGTTGATATTCCTTAAGGACTTCACTGAAAAGTTTTCTGGTAACTTTCACAAAAAGAAAATGTGAAATATTGACCAATGCATTAAAAGAACGAGCAATATTTATGTAATGCAAGGTTTATAAACACAACAAAATGATTAGTTTTTTGGAAAGCTTTAAAAGGAACAAACATCAGAGTCGACCGATGCATTTCAAGAACATGAAATATCAATGTTTAGTAATTTCTATGAACGAAGCAATTTGAAAGATGTTCTGAAGCTGGCGTAAAGAAGGGAAAGATAGGAGCGACTGATGCATCACAAGAGCATGAAGTATTGACGTAATGTAAGTTTTATGGGAAATCAATGCTCTGGAGAGTTCCACCGAACATCACGCTGGATGTTGAATTATTAATCAATTGTCAAAGCATTCCTTTCAATCAGAATCCATTAACCGCTGCTAGGACCAAAGAGCAGCTATCCACGCTTCTGATTCCTCGTTTAATCCTCTTAAAGCTTAAAGCTTTTAAAATTGATATGAATATCATTATTTAGGTACAAGATTGATTTTATGTTTCTTCTTTCGGTTATGATTATTTTAACTTTTTATTGTTTTCAGATTTCTCAATCAATGTTAGAGATTTCTTTGGACAAATATATTGAATATGTATGATAACAACAAAGTGTATTTATTGTCACCGTACACAAGGTGTATGCTCAAATTTTTATTTAGAATTGAAGGTAATGATATGAAATAATGTTATGAAATAAAAACTGTGAGTAATAGTATGAATCATAGCATATAGGTAATTACATAATATTATGTCACTTAATTAAGTCTACGATAAATTAGAGTACAAGTATGAATTCAAGGAGTTTTTAGGTCTGATTGTTTTTTTCATTTATCTCCTATTGACTCAGCATTTACTGTGTTCGTACAGTATTTCTCAGATCGGGACAACTACCAACCTAACAACTGCCACCCTTACAACTGCCTCCTAGGACAATTCCCACCCAGGACAATTCCAACCATTCTAATGCAGAAAGGAGGACATCTGCCAACCAAAAATAATTTCGTCTGTATTGACCAGGTTGTCGATTCATATAATCTAGTCAGTAAATAATGTTTAATGTCTGTGGCTGCTAGGTGATTCAATAATATATAAACAGTACAAACATGATCCTCCTGTTATTAATATAATTAATATATAATATCAGGATTCTTAACATGTAAAGATTTACTGTCTGGATAAACAGTTACTACAGTCTGACTTATTGAATTCGTGGACTGGACTCTTTACCGGACATTTGCTCAAATATTTATCAGAGAGTTGAAATAAACATAGCTAGCAGACAGAAGAAGTGTTAGCTAGATCTTAAGACATTTGCTCAAATATTTATCAGAGAGTTGACATCAACATAGCTAGCAGACAGAATAAGTGTTAGCTAGATCTTAAGGAGGCTTTGGTGATTACATACTCAATGCTGTGTCTATTATCTTAAGTATCTATAGTTTTGAAAAAAGGATTGTCAAATATAAAATTTATATAAAATATCAACCTGCTTATAGTTATGATAAAACTATTCTCGGCAACTGAAGAGTAACCGGTGTATAATTTATCGACTTATCTGCATGTTTGTGCATTGAATCTGAGTGTATGTTCATGTATGTCTCAAGCGTCACAATATAAAAGGTACCCTATATTTGCCGGTGTGTTTACTGTAAGTATAGATAAAGAACTGCGAAGTTTTACAGTCGCCTTCAAATAATAAAGAAGTTGTATATCCATAAAAATCGTCTCTATTCTTCACAACATCAACTTCTAGAATGCCAATCAAACAAGTGATATTGAATGTATACATGTTTTTGTTTACTTTTGTTATCCACCTGTTGCTGTTTTGTTTGTCTTCATTCTGAATAAGTGTAATCTAAATCACACTCATAACGTCGATAAATGTTCCATTTCCAAAGTCGCCCTCAGTATCACCCTCAACATTATTATTGTTTTTTATTATGTATTACAGGAATGTCAGTTCGAAATTAGTTCCCACAAACATACCTCATTAGAATTCTTTCTTTAATATGTGACAACAAAGTAGGATATTTCAACATAATTTTATAAAGAATTACGTGCCGTGGGTTTTTATAGACATGAACTCGATGTACCATCTGTTTTCCTCGTTATCGGAAGAATCAACCTCTGAAGTTATACTACAATCAACCGCTTGTTGCGGGTACTCAATAGATACACGAATGCTACAGTTTTAAAAAAACTCATTAAGTTCTGATTTCCAAAATAATCCATACACAATGGAGAAGTCTAAATTTGCTTTTGAATATTGCCATCACAAACCTTTAATTGCATGAGGCAACAGTCCACACACAGTCTACTAACATTTATCTACAGTGTAATTACCCGTATATTCTAATATCACCAACTCTCTGTTTGTGCAGTAGACAAATAATTTGGATGACAAATTCTTCTTCTTCAAATTAACAACGCTTCTAGGCCATTGCTTCACTGAACAAGCTTTAAGAATGGCCCAGTTACAGTGTGACCCTGTGAAAATGAAAGTAGCCATCCTTGATGGGTGTCCAACACTTGGTTACACCGATTTCAAAAACCGCTTGTTGATTTAAATGGTTGTGCAACTACGACACACAAATGGGTAGTTGTTTGAGAATTTCTAAGCTTGATCTTAAATTTCTAAATGTTGTTGCTAGTGAATATAAAGGAAGTTGACTTTCGACAAATCCGTGCATACCTCACCAGTTCAAGTTTCTAGAAAGCTGTTCAAACGAAGCAAGGCGGGATGTATTGGGAATTATGTAATTTGATACAATAACGATCGATCATCGATCTCATGGTCTGCAGAAGATTTAAGAATGATTGAATTATAATTTTAACTAAATTACAGGAATTCAAATAAAAAACTAGTTGGATTACGATCGTTGTTCTAACATTTTAGATTAAGAATTTAAATTCCAGTCAGCATTTCTTTAAATTAGAATCTATTAATCGCTGCTAGGGCCAAAGAGCAGTTATCTACACTACTGGTTCCTCGTTAAAACCTCCTTTACTCTTACGGGTTTTAAAACCGATACGAATATTATTACTTTTGTTACAAGATTAATTTTATTTTTCTTGATTGGTTTCACGAAGAGTTTAACTAAACTAGATTTCTCCATTATCCTTTCGATTGATTTTGGACTATTAAACTCTTAAATCATTTAATTGGTGATGTATGGTAATAATTATAATAATAAGTTTTGTTTTATCTTATCCATATTGGGTGCATGCTAAATGTATAAACAAATTAAGGAAATTAAAGCATTGATATGCAATAATGGTACTAACACCGATAATAACACACCATAAAGTCAATGTCTGTGTGAATCTGCGGAAAACAAAAAAACAGATATAATGAATTTAACTTTATGAATAATTGCTTGGAAATAAATGAGCTTTTAGTTTTAATTCTAATGCAGTCAATGACGGTGAAAGCTTAATCCCATTAATCAGACTACATTAGTGCCACAAAGAGCAACATGATTTCTTCAATTTCTTTGATATGATTTTGTAAATGTATCACAGTTAAAATATTTTTTATTGTCGATATTGTTGACGTTTTTATATCGATGATGTTTTGCAGGTTTATTGGTATGTCTTTCATGATACATTATATACACGGTTAATTCACATATGGTGATGTACATGTTGACGAGAAATCGATATTTCTTTGGTATATTCCTTACTAATTAGTGTTAGATCACAATTTCACCATGGATACTTATTGTATCCTATAGCTTTACTTACATTTACAAAACTATTTATATAACAATATGGCATATGGTGATGAAGTAAGGAAAACTAAGGGACCTTTTTGAGAGCTATTACCATTTATCTATAATGTATACTTCGACGCATCCATAATTTTTCAGTGCAATAACAAAATTGAAAAGAGAATTGGCATATATCAGATTGATATGAAATATAACTTTGCTTATAGTAAAAGTAAAACTAGTTTTTGAAACTGAAAGGTGTAGTTGTATCGATGCATGTACATGTATGTACATTTTATCTACACGTGTGTACATGTATTTGCATGTATTTTTTATTTTTTTATTTATCTGTTGATGTTTTATTTGTCTTGTCTCAGAATAAAGTAATCTCCATTAATCACCTCATGTTCAATATCACCCCTGCCTTGAGTATTTTAAACAGGAGAAACTTAACTTAACTTTCAAATCGTTTTAGCTCGAATTTACAGTTTAATATTTGGATATAATTACAAAATGGTTTTGTTACACTAATTTCCGCGTTTCTGATTGGACGAGAGCTCTCAAAAACCTGCTGCCATTTCTCGATGAATGCAGATAAAATGTGCTACCATACCTCGTGCATTCGTACCTTGTGACGTCACAATCCATCAGAACAAACGGTCGTGTCAGTTGGTTGTTACAACTGAGGGTAACGTTTTGATGCAAAATAAGATATACACATGTCATTTCGTCTTCAAACCTACGTCGATAACATAATATATATTCCTTTTCCGAATGAGACATTTAAGTTCACCCGGAATACTTCATTTTAATAGATACAAGTCCTCAAGCTTGTTCATTCACTTGCGCTTCGCAAACGGTAGCCATGTTTGAACGTCGCGTGATATGCTAATGAGGGTTAATCATAAATTGTGTAAACCAGAAAAAACGAACCCTGATTGTATGCATGTGAATGCTGGGGAAACGAAATTGAATTCTCTGCCGTTTTAGAATAAGGATTTCTCAATTTTGCTTCAGCCATGTATTGTTGCGTGTAACAAGCTGCTGCCTTCCGTGATAAATGACAAATATATTAGATTTGTGTAAATATTTAAAGAAAAACTTGCTGATTTTGTAATTATAAGGATTGTTTTACATGTTTTGTGCCTCTATCGAAGTATAACAGCAACAAATTTCGTATAACCTCGCTCCGCTACGCTACGCGATGTTATACAATTTGTTGCTGTTATACTTCAATAGAGGCACAAAACATGTAAAACAATCCTTATATGACACAGTTCATATTTGATATATCAACATTGTGAACTCATTCAATTCGCCACGTATTTGCCTGCAAGAAAAATCAATACAATTTTGTGGCTTCTAAGTCTGTTGAGCATTTTAAGGATAATAATATAATGATCGCGGGCCACATAGCTAGGAATTTTAGAGGGAAAATTTGCACATAGGAACATAAAAACAAAAATCAATGTGGAAAGTTACATCAAAGGAGGAGGATGTCGAGGCATGATTTGTTCACCAGGTCGAGTAAAACAAAAGGATGACTAAGCTGCTTCTAAAGAAGTTTGAGGTAAAAGAAGAATGATAATCTATAATGTCACAGATTAAGTATTTCCCTATTAGATACATGCCATCTAGATAGTGAAGAAATGTAACATTGTTTTAATTGGGATCACACTATCTGCAAGGGTACTAAGTTTTGTGTTTTTTTTCGAAACGAATCTCTTCCGGGAATCGAACCTACAGGGACAGGAACAAACCGTCACTACTTATTGTACCACAAGCTTACCTATTCGGTCACAGTCACTTTGAACTTTGAATTAAGTTTATCCGAATTGAACCTGTTAAAGGACTGAAGCCCTGTTATTTTACCAACACGGAAATAGCTACTTAATTGCAAGTTAATTAAGTAATCTCTTTTAAAATTATTTACACAATAGTTAAGAATTGATAAATGCAAACCAAATACATAGACAGGATTGGTGGACATACAGCAGTCGTCAAGGTTTGGAAACAACATACAATGTATGAAATCACACCATCTGTGCGACTGCACATGTTAATCGAATCAGGACAATTGCCACCAGAACAACTGCCACCTAGGACAATTCCAACATAGGAGAATTCCCAGCAAGGACAATTCCAACATAGCAGAATTCCCACCAAGGACAATTCCCACCATTTTAATGTTTTAGGGAGGACAACTGCCACCCAATAATTCTTCTTCTGTATTGACCAAGTTATTTATTCATATTATCTAGTCAGTAAATATTGTGTAATGTATATGGCTGATAGCTGATTCATTAATATGAACAGTATAGAGTACAGTATCTTGAGATACTTCTAATATGATACCTAAGCGTGTAAAGATTTCAAGAGATCTGAATCAATACGATTCCTTAGCGTGTAAAGATTTCAAGAGATCTGAATCAATACAGTTCCTTAGCGTGTAAAGATTTCAAGAGATCTGAATGAATTCGATTCCTTAGCGTTTAAAGATTTCAAGAGATCTGAATCAATACGATTCCTTAGCATGTAAAGATTTCAAGAGATCTGAATCAATACAATTCCTTAGCCTGTAAAGATTTCAAGAGATCTGAATCAATACGATTCCTTAGCCTGTAAAGATTTCAAGAGATCTGAATCAATAAGATTCCTTAGCATGTAATGATTTCAAGAGATCTAAATCAATACGATTCCTTAGCGTGTAAAGATTTCAAGAGATCTGAATCAATACGAATGTGAGCACGTGCACGACACAAACAAAGATGATTTGTATTGATTTCTGCTACCTGTCAGCACTGTATGAAATAAGCTTTTAAATCAGCCAGGCCCAAAGCGTATTTTGTCAATTAAATGGCAAAATTAAAAAAAAAAGGCGTTACCAACTGAAACCAAAAGTTACATTGTTCAGGATTAGAGTACTGGCCTTATTTTATACAATGCTGTAAGTGAATTTAGGTTTTCATGATTATTTTAATGAATGTGTTTCATTTTACTTTTCATCAGAATTGAAAATTGCATATTTTGAATATAATGGTTTCCTATACTACCTAAGTGAACACGATGCTTTACCTAAGAAGATACTCTTATCGAGATTCATATTCCTCATACGATATCCTAGGGTACAATATCACTTTGTTACTGTGGCGTGACGTCATTAACACTGCTAAAACGCTTCGTTTCGTCTATGACGTTGTGTTCTAAATGTGACGACGGTAGACGAGCCAATCTATTCATCGAAGCTGATGTTTTCCATATTTCCCCTAGTTTCGTGAATACGGCAATAAATAAAACATAACGAATGGATGAATGAACGTCTACTAAATACACATGTGGAAGTGCTCGCGCAGTAAAACCGATGATATAAGGTGAGAAAACATCGAAAGAATCATAAATTTTCACACATGGCATAATTACGTATTTAAAGAAAGTCGGGGAAGGACAACGTGACAGTGGTAATGAAAACATATCTAAATTAATTTTAGAACACCATTTCAGGATAAAATTAATGCTGTATTTTATTAAATTGATTATAGTGTCAGTGACGTGGTGCTTGAACATGAATTGTTTTATTGAAGGTAGATAGGTCACAGTCTTATTGTATCTATGCATCACTGTGAACCATTTGTCAGTTTTAAGTAGCGAGCAGCGAGCAGTATCAATGAAACATTGCATTCAGTTTCTTCCCGCTCTCATTTTCTCGACACAGAGGAAGTCAGTTCTTACCACGTTAATATGACCACATTTCTAGACTCTTATCAAACCCCAGCGGCCAAAATTTACTTCCCTCCATTTAAATACTTCCACCTCTTTTCCGTATCATAGTTGATCGCTGCACCTGAAAAGCAAAGTGGGCTCTGATATCCTGTAATGGAAACCTTTAGGAAATACGTCAAGGCTTAAAGCAGCCAGTGTTGGAGACTGGCAAGAGCCTTGCGTGGAGAAGACGTGCTTACCATTGTCCGGTGTTTCCAACTGTAATGAACTAAAACCATGTGCTAATAAAGTTGACAGGAACATTTGTCAATGTAAGAAAAGTAGCGAGACGAAGTGGTGAAGTGCTAGGAAGATAATTGTTCTACTTTGGCTAAAGGCCAGGAGGACAAAACCCATTAAACGGGAAGTGTTTGAATCGATTCTCGTCCAGCAAATCTCAGGAGAACTCATTTATTATTGGCCCAGCGCCGTTGGTCATTGCAAGTGTCCTTGTCAAAGCATGTTTCCCGTGAATCGTGTGCCGACACTTTGGTACCAATGACTAAAGGAAAATCGGATAGAGCAGTTAAAGTATTGTCCATTGCTTATGCTTGCTGACTCTTTCATTGAATTATTTTCACTGCAAATTGATTTGACTCAATATTTATCAAGATATTGTAGATTTGAGATGCAAACCTACCATGAACGCTATATGTAAAACGGTCCAACTAAAGGAAGAGACCTGCACTACTTTGTCAATGTCAACCTATTAAGGGAAACCTTTGAACGGATTCTCTCCAAGGGGAGTCGTGTATAGGCACGTTACCCTTATGAAGTCGTGGTCACTGGAAGTGTTGGCAATAGGAGGCAACTAATGTGAGAGGTTGAAGGAACATTCAGCTTGTTGTTGAAGTCACATATGTCAAACGTTATCAATGACATGATTGTATTGAAAAGCACCGTTACATTTGCGGGAAAGTATCACTTTAATGCTAACCGCTTGAGTATTGTGCGACTATAAGGATTAATACTAGTAAATTTTATCGACAATAAACAATTGGTGGTGTCCATCAGTTATACCTCATTTTTATGTGTCATGTCTAAAGCAGATAAAAAGACAGATTCGGTTTGATAATGTTTGATAGGTCATGTAACTAACAGAGCTGTAATATCAGCTTATACACTTGTATAAGGCCGTTGCTAGATTGAGAAGAAGTAACTATCATATATTTGGCCTTTGGGGTGAATATATATATATATATATATATATATATATATCGAGGGAGATGCTATGAACTTAAATCACCAAATATGATATTCTGACACGTATCAAAGCCAAATAAAACATTTTATTAAACATTCTTACTGTAACTTAACTTGGGGACGTTCCTCATAGCATGTGTTATCTGCTGTGCTCCAACCATATCATGCACAGCTTAACTTAGATCGTCCAGATATAAACTGAGTTCTTCTGTTCGAATAAATTATTCGGTTTGGTTTGAGAAATTTAAAGATGTTTACAGTTTCAGTACATTCAGGTGTTGAACACTTAATTATTGCCACTTTTAAAGAACTATGTGGGGACTTACAGGGGCACTTGGGGAAATAAGATAAATCCTTGGTTTTAAGGCTTAATAACATTGTAAGAGACTCGAAGTTAATATTTCAGAGCATTTACGTGAATTTTGTTATTTACTGAATGTCTCAATATATATCGTAACAAATAAATATATTTTAATATTCTAAATAAATATATGTTCAACTAAATTTGTTTACACGTCTTAAAGGCGATGTACCATGTCGTTCTTACTGAAATAAAGTAAATAAGTGTTACCAATGGCTAGATAATACTACTGAATCAATAAAAAAATAGGTCTAAAACGAATGTACATGGTTCGGTTTCCATTACGGTTCGGTTGCATGGTTCGAGTTTCCAATCGAGAGGTCATTTTAAAGGGAACACCTTAAAATGGCCGCTCGAAGGTAGTTCAAGTGATCTGACTGATGTAAAGATACCTAAACAACCAAGAGTGGAGTTTAAATATGGTATAATGGTGAAATTGTCAACTATCTTGCTGTCTGAACTTTCAAAATCGCATACGACCGACACATCTACCTCTCATATTGAGGAGTTCCACAAAGCAATCGCTTTATAGGTCGCACTAATTACCTCTTAAATGGATAACCCTTTTTCATGGATACTGCTTATCGGATTGTCTAATGAGATATTTTACCCTTTTACGTAATACTATATCGTATTATCTTTAACAAATTTGAGAAAACATTATATGCAAAAAACGTGTTACAGCGCCTTTAAGAACGCGGCTTGGAGTACAAGATAGATCATATTGAGTTTAAGCAACTTTAGAGAAAAATAGATAATCCTCTTTCGCTGGGTATGTGTACAAAACGGAGCGCCAAATCAGCATCGATTAACACATCAGAGTGAGAGACCAGCTTATGACTGATGACAATCGGTTTAATTCAAAGTAAGAATGTTTGAAGTTAAAGTTTTAATTGATTGAGTTTTAGGCGTCAATGTTGAATTGGTCTACCATAAGTTTATATCAAGTTTATTTGTTCATCCCATGCTATTAAGCTCTACACTGCCGGCCAAAAGAAACGCCTACGAGATATCTGATCAGATTTCATAAAAATTATAATGAACAGATAAGCAATATTATAGCATTATGAAGTTGCACCATTTGTACATAATATATTTAATTTTCAGAAGTTGTCATGTCACAAAAAAATGGCAATTGTTCAAATGAGACAACAGAATGTTTCAGTATTTGATCAGTGCTTGATCCGAAAAACATTTGAAACATATTTAACCACGAGCAACAATACAGACACGCATTCACATTAAAGTGGTGACGACGCTACAGATGTACGTGGTTACCGTGCGCCAGTGAATCATCCGAAAATAGCGACCTTCATTGGTTCCTGGTTTTCATGAATGTTATTGACTCGAATCATAGTTTTTCCACGATTTCAATGGATTTTCCTAATAATTATTGTTTCAGCATAACATTGACCATTAATCATTAATTATTTTTCAGAAATTATTTCACCTTTCATATTCAGTAAATTCAAGTAATTCTTTTGGATGACAGTTTTTGAGTAAATACCATGAATCCATTTATGACACAAACGCTATATTCCATTATGCCTTATCTATTTATTTTTCGAAATCATTGAGAACAGTGAATTCGTCTACAACTCCATTAACTTACTTTGATGAATTTGTATAAAGCCAAGGATAGGAGTAATAAACATAAACACTGGGAAATAGCATTATGAAGAGAAGAATATGGGGGGAAACAATATTAATATTGTATTGTAAAAGTAAAAATGAAAACTGTTTGAAACTTACTAGTAAGCACTGAAACACGAGAACACAGGAGCATTGAAATAAATATTTGCACCCAATGTGTGTTTAAACAGATATGAACTATTAAGTATCATACTCTAATGAATGAAATTTGTAATATCTATTTAAGAAATACATCCTCATCGCAGACATTCAAAGCCGACTTTATCCGGCAGAATTATTTCTGTTTGGCTCTGTTAAAATTTGGTACCGTTTCTTTTGCCCCTTTGTGTATGGATAGATGAGAGAACAGCAACGGAATTAGAGAGAAGCCACCGTAGAGTTAATCAGGTGTGAAATAGGTAGTTGTTAGCAGAGGGGATGAATAAAAGGGGATGAATAAACCCTGATAGCTACTCCCTGAATATTAAGCGTCTGTGTACGTGTATTTGTAGTGATTCCATGAGTTTGCGCTTTAAGCTATCGTATTGAAGATAATATCACTAACATAAAGTTTAAAAGTGCTTTTTGTTTTTAAATTTCAAATTTAGTTAAGCTTGCACATGAAGACACTATGAATTTCAATGTAGTTATATGCCTGTTAACATGAACAGATTTAAAGTGAATAAAGATGTTGTATGCCATTCTTTCAACCGTACATTTACTTAAAGGTATAATTATTACTTCTAGAGTGCCAGTTGAATCTGTTTAGTTGTAGACATAATAGGCATTTTGTAAAGTTATCTTGTGTCATAAGTTACTTTACTTCAAAGATTAAGCTTATGACAATTAAACATAACTGATAAATATATGTAGGCTTCATGTGAATTTATTTCCAGAGATGAGAACAATAATAAAGAAAACTAGGATTGCCAAGGCAATACTTAGGTCTTCAAGACTTCTGCTTGACCTTGACCTCAATGTTGGACTCTCGGTTATTCACCAGTTTCTCTGCTTTAAAATGAGCTATCAAACATGTCTCTATCTTCAGTAGTTTTTTAAAAAAAATTCTCCAAAGACAATGACCCTCTTAAAATGTAACAATCGCTTATTAATGGACCCCTACATGATCTTTCTCACGATTAAGACAAAATGGTAATTAGTTTGATACTAAGGTGTAACATAGAAATACTTGTGCTTTAATTTCCACTTAAGTAGATGTTATCATCATTAAGATTGCATACATTGGTATTGTGTTCTATTCTTCTGAATATTCAAGAAAATACTCAAAAATGCTTAAATTTGAACCGGTTGCGATGTTTGAAGCTTTACTATTAACTTTTTGATGAAAGGGTTCAACAAAAAAGTTGTTGATCTTGAATTTTTGTATCATAAGGTGTGGATACAATGTCAATATCTTAATTAGTTAAGCAGTTGTGAGCCTTTGAACTTTGCTGAAAATGGCTATTTTCGAAAAATGACAATATTCTATGACCAGTCACACGTGACCTATGACAGACACATGATTGAAATTTATTGTCTTTAATACATGACATCTCTAATTCAAAATTAGCTATAAAACATAATGGTATCGTCAGTGGTGTACGATCAACAATTCTGCAAAGAAAGTAACCCTCGAAAAGTCTCAAAATTACCAAATTTTACTTTTTCGGGAATATTTCCAAATTGTGCCGAAACTATCAACTTTTATATGATAATGATATGTTATGGACTTGTTAAACTTCGGAATAAGTTAATTATTTACAGAGTTATGCCCCTTTGAACATATAGTAGAAAAACGCACTTTTTGAAAATGACCGTGTTCAAGGACATATTTTTAAAATTCTAGGGAGAAATTCAAAATTCGGCCAAAACAGTCCTCTTGGGAATTCATTTATCTTCAAAATGAGCTATTACACATAGCTGTATGTATTGCCGTGAATTAGGAGACGATTTTCAAAGACGCATACCCTCAAAACCACGAAAGAAAAACATCTATTATTACGGCCGAAAACCGCTATAGGCTTAATCGATGTACAATGTTGTTGCCCACATTTTGGTGAAAGTTTTATGAAAATATCTTGATAAGTTTTCGAGCTATTGAGGTTTCCAGACGTAGTCTTGAAGACCTAAGACCTAATGAAAAATACTGATTTTCAACATTGCTCCAATGAAGTTTGAAGCAACAATCATAATGTTTTCAGAAATAAGTTGTTTAAACTGTACTTTGATGAACTCCTAATCTGGAGATAGTAAGTTCTAATTAGGAGATACTATGTCCTAAGTAGGAGATATTAAGTACTAATTAGGAAATGTTATGTCCTAATTAGGAGACGTCATGTTCTAAATACGAGATGTTATGTCTTTATTAGGAGATACTAAGTACTAATTAGGAGATATTATTTTCAAAAATATTTTTTCATGTGACCCTAATACGCTTCCATAATCTTAGACTAAATGAACATGCAAATCTATGGAAATAATTTCACCGTCCGAATATGACAGGTCAGCAGAATTTTTGTTTCGCTCTAAATTGCAGGAATGACATCAGCAGTATCCTTTGGCCCGTAAGTTCGAAGCAGGTTTTAAGCTGGTTTAAGCTAGTACAGGTCTAAATCTCGATTTAAACCAAGTTTGGTAATTTCAAAGCAGGTTTAGTTTAAACCTGGTTTAAAGTGCCTAAAACCACCTTGATTTCAGTACGGAATTTAAACCTGCTAGGGGGGTAGTTTAGCATGACTTTTTCAACCTTGCAGATGATGATAATAGTTCAATTCATGAGAATTCGGATATCTTTGTATACATGATATTACATTATACCTTCCATGTGAATCAATTTCCCTTTCCCTTTGATATTATTTTCTTATATTATATTTTCAAGTATTACACAAAATTTCACATAATATACACAGCCCGTAATGTTAAACTTAACACCAATGCATTGCAATAATAATAATAAAATATTTTACACAACGGTTAATTTGATGGATCCTCAGCTTTCTTAGCGCTGTTGATAATTCAAATTATGCAACCATAATGTTATTCAACACTAGATGAAGTAAGCAATAGACATTATCTTTAAAAAATCAGAAAATAGATAATTACATTTATAGCAAAACGGGAGGAATACTTTATGAAGGAGGTGAAGGAGAGGCTTATTAGATGAGCTTTTTGTCAACCAAAAAAGTATCAAATATGAAAAATGTTTTACCTTTTTGTGACAAAATAATGATCTGGAGATGGCCAACAAGTTCTTCCTTCCATCCTACTTCAAATGTCTCAGTTTTGGAAGATTAGGAACAAGAAGAATAACATACAATGTATCTAAGTTCAGGTGTAGTTCTTACAATGAATAAAACAAACAATTGTCAATTTCAACAATTTATTTGTGAAACTCACATGAGCATGAATTCAAACTTGTCATCATTCTCTTTGCAATACAATGCCACAGTCAAACTTTGAAAAAAAAAACCCAACAATAATCAAACACGAACTTCATTGCATAAAAACAGCTCAATGACCCTTCACCGCCTATCCACTGCAGACCTCCCTCATGTCATGGTCATTGTCACCCTCCTTATTACTGTCATCATAATCATCAATCAATCATAATCAGTCTTCATCAAAGATCAGAGTCATTGTTTATTACCGCAAGGCATTCTGATTTAAGTTATGGACCTGCTTGGATAGATCAACTTAAGGTTAATTCATAAAAACTTGCTCAATGACGTTCTGCCTTTCTCGTACCCCCTGTCGTCGAAGTCGAGCATGGTCGTTGTCAACTGCAGGCCTTTCATTGTCACTGTCATTGTCACTCTCTGCATTATCGTCAAAATCAGGGTCATTGTTGATCACAGCAATATTGTAGAGAACAGCACAGGCAATGCTAGCTGAGAAAACTGTTCGAAGGTTGACTCGAAGACCAAATGACAAACAAGGAAAGCGGCGTTTCCAAATTCCAAATAACCTTTCGACTACTCCACGTGATTTCCGTTGTGCCACGTTGTATAACCTTTCAACATGAGTTCGTGGGTTATTCACTGGGGTAAGTAAATACGGTAGAGATGGATACCCTGGATCACCTAACAGGTAACCATTTATGTTACCGTTTTCAAACTTGTCATTAACCCTACTTTCTTGCAATATTCTTGAGTCATGACTGCACCCTGGCCACCTGGCTACAATATCAGAAATTAGTGGCACATCATCACAAATTACCTGAGTGTTGATTGAACTGAATCCCTTCCGATTTATGAACCTGGCTGCGTCGGGTCCACTTTGCGTGGCAATAGGTATATGAGTACAGTCGATAGCCCCTATCACATTTGGTAATTGAGCAACATTGTGAAAACCAACCATCACTTGCCTCTTTCTACCCCCTGATGGAATCTGAATAAATCTAGGACGCAACTCTGCCAGTGCTTTGCTTACACGTCGAATAACACTACTGACAGTGGTCTGGTGAATCTTTTCTAAGTCACCAACTGCAACCTGAAAAGTGCCTGTTGCATAAAACCGTAATGCAATAAAACATTGTTCAGATGGGGAAAGTGACCGACTTCTGTGGGTGGCAGGTTGCAGTTTCTCACTTAATAGATCAATGATAAACCTTGCATTTTGTTTGCTGAATCTGTATCTTATGTGGAATTCTCTGTCATCAAAAATTTCAAAAGGATTTGACCGATCTCGAAAGACTCGTTCTCTGTACAATGCTCGGCGAGCAGCTCTAATATTGCGGAGCAGAATCAAATGATGGCCTGGCATAACTACAGATATAATTACAGATATTTTATGAAAGGGGATGAGTACTGATATCTGTCAAAATCGAGGTCAGATCTGGGGATAGCATTTAGCATGTCATGTCCAAAGCAAATCCTCCCACAAAAGGTGTTTAAAACATCAGTTAGGCCTGGGTCTTCATAGAACACATCAACAAGAACTTGACGAATACTTTTAAAATCGACAAGAAGCCTAGATAGATCCTGAGCTGTAAATCTTGTGCCAACCTCTGTTATACTTAGAGAAGAGATGAGTGGAACAACTGACGACAAGTCATGTATATCACTAGGTGAAAGGCAAACAACATTTCTGATTTCAAGTTTGGCTAATTCAGAACATACAAGAGACTTTTTCAGTTCTTTTGCTTTACATTGTGGTCTTTTATTCCCGATAATGGACAATGATTTCAATTTAGGTAGGTTCTTCAAAAATATCAGTGATGTGAACTGACTTTCAAATAATTTCAGTGATTTAAGGTTTTGACATTTTCCAACGAAGAAACTTACATTCACTTGTTGAAGAAGAGAGATATCTTCAAAAGTATCAATGGATTTACAATAAGACCAAAAGGATGATTTGTCAATGATATTCTTCCATTTTAAGTTGACATTTCGTGCATTTATCACAATATCAGAGAAAGGAAGCTTTCTTACAATACTGCCTAAAATCTCCTCTGGTAAGTCCTCTATGCTTGTGACCTGAAAGAATATGAAAATAGGAATCTGAGTTCAAAATTTTAATATGTAATCTGAAAAAATATAACATTAGGAACCGGGGTTCAACATCAATGATTAAAAGCGAAATAAGTCACTTATAAAACAGCATACATTTGTCCATTGTCACACACAACATTCTGACTTCCATTCTTTAGTTTCTGCAGCTTCATTTCTGCTATTGTTTTCTTCATGTTGAGGATGCTCATTTTTAAATCATGTTCATCTTTCATGTAAGCCATTTTTGTCGAATGCTCCTCCCTCGCAAGGTCTATAAGTACCTGCTCTGTGTTGGTATTGGAGCTGTATTTGTCCATTGATTGGCGCTTTCTCTTTCTACACGAGATCATTGGCAGAAGTTCGGATGAGGCAGCAACGACAACCAGATCCCCTCACCCACAGCTGTGACGCTTGCAGATCTTGAGGTTGACCTCGATGTGGATGTCGATGGCGTCCGAGCTTCGTGTGACTCCTCACATCTGCAACACAAATTTACAACATGAAATTTTCTTTGAGATATTATTTAGAACAATTTCATAAAATTGCCAAACAATTCATTATGTGAACAAACTAGTGCCTAAGATTTTTTATATCCCCAACTAACTACTCGGATGTATAGACGTTCCGTCCACATGTCTGCCTGTCCATACAAGGAATGACAGGAAAAACTAGTTATCTGATCCGTTCAAACTTTTGCACACATCTTTAACACCAATGGGAGAGGTACAATGTAAAATTTTAAGTGAGATTTTATATAGTTTTAGTGCTAATTTCTTTATTATACTATTTATGTGCTCTAGGAACAGTGCATTGGCAAATGTCAAAAGATTAACGTAAATTGTGTAAATTTTTGTAAATAAATAAATTAAATAAATATTCTGAGCTCAAAACATGTCATTGATAACCGAAAATCTATTCATCTGATTCTTTTACTTCTTTTTTTCTTCTGAAATCTAATTTTTTTACAATAACTTGAACATGTATCATCCTTTAAGATTTTACACATATCTCCAACATTGCCACTGTAGAAGATTTGTATATATGCTATTTCTGAATTTGTTTGGGTGTATTGTTTTCAATTGTCAGGCATGCAGAGTCAGGGTCATTAGTGAGCTATGCTGATTGTTTTGCTTGTTAATTTTAACATCTTATTCAATCTATACTTCAAAATAATAGATATAAAATGTGTTCAATGCATATACTGGCAAGCAGGTTCTACATAGACATCAACGGTAAGTCAAGTGCTACACATTTAAATTTAATTTTACAATTTAGAATTTGAAATATGTTTTCAAATAAATACTTACTGATTTTCGTTGTCAGAAGCATCATTGTCAAACGGATTATGCATCTGCTCAAATTCCTGAAGAATAAGTCTGACAATCCTGTGGGTGCGGGGGCTGACATCTCCTGGGGGGTTTCCTCCTCCTGTTTTCTTTAATTCCTTTTCATAGAGTCTTATTTCTTTCTTGGCATTCAGCTTCATCCGTTTCCAGAGATTTTTCAGTTTCACTGTATCAACTCCTAAGCCAAATCGAGCGTTGAGGGCATGTCTTATTTTCCCCCAAGCATTGTTTTTTGTTCTTAAAGATTGAACATCGCATTTTTTGTCCTCAATAATGTTTACATGTTCTTCTATTAAATCCAACAAAAAATCTTTATGTTGTTCTTCAAAATTGTTCATTCTCTCCCTGGGAGGTGTAGCCATGATGGAAACTTGCTTTAACTACCGTTGTAACACCGTAGAAACACTTACGTTCACTGACGTTTAGGTTGACCTTCTCTTGAATTCAAGGTAGTTTACCATGTGCTTTGACAGGAAGTGCCAACAGAGCATGCTCAAACATTGGTTTTTACAAATTCAAGAGTGGAAAATAAATGAAATACAATTGATACATTTAAACCTGGTCTGAAACCTAGTTTAAGTAAACTATCTTTCCATATTACCGTTTAAGTTAGACCAATGGTTTTAGTCTAACTAAACCGAGACTAGCACTAAACCTGGTCTAGGAAAAACCTGCTTCGAACTTACGGGCCTTTGAGTTTAATCCCTGTACTTCTCGCAAACAATATCATCGCCTGGAGCTGATGGGGAATACACTTGGTCCATTGAAGATGAAGGAATCAGAGAACACATTACTCAATTATCTTAAATGAAAAATAGATTAAACATAATGGAAAATAGATTTTGTGTCATCGATGGATTTGTGGTATTTACTCTGTTAGAAAATAATTCATCATTGAAAGCTTTGATGTTCAAAAGTAAATGAGATTTGTGGATTTCGGAAATGAGTTATTGCATTTCCCTTTGATGTGAATAACTATCTGTTATAACTATCTATTTATAAGTTAACGACTTAATAAATCGAAGCAAATGAAAACATAAAAGCCTGGATCTTCCCAGTATAAGATATACATGCTTGAAAATAACAAAATAAATGCGTTATTACAGTTTAAAAAACGTTTGTATTAACAAATGAATTAATAATTCTTACATCAAGAAACAAATTCAACACTAGTTTGAATTAGCAGTAACAAATGAGTAAAACTCGTAGAAAGGTATCAAGTAAGACAACTCTAGAAGTCTATCAACTTGTATATTTAGTTTGAAACAGTGAATAAATCATTAAAACCTATTTTAGCCACTGTATTCAACGTATTATCCAGCATGTGCTAATACAGACTTGTTCTCGCTGTAAAAACTACTTTTAGCCCCTGAAAGGAGGTATAACAGGGAGTTAGATTGAGTGTTACCTGTACTTCTGTCCACCCACTCATACATACATATCTACATTATGATATTGAACATCTTTGAAATGAGATTGTTGAATCTGTGCCGTTTGCTATTAACAAAACGTCTCTGAATATGTTTTGAATTTGATGATACTATTCCCTTTAACATTATCTTGTTTTAATCATATGTGGAAACTGATTGCACAAAGTTATAAATTTATTTACGATGTTGAAGTAACAGGTGACTTTTGACTTAAGGATGTTCGCTCCTCAAATTTATAGAATTAACCTTTTTTTCTAACTTATATTTTTTAAAAGATCAAAGTATTAGATTAGGATAAATACAACGGGAAGAGGATCAAAAGATAAATGCGTCTCATAAAGAAAGAATAATGTTACAATATAATAAAACAATTTAGATAATGTATTTTCCCGAATTGACAAACAAATCATTTACATACATGTAGGTGGTACACAAAAATCAACTCACTATATTTACAAAACATTATTCTTACATAATGTCACTTTTAAGGATGTTCGCTCCTCAAATTTATAGAATTAAACTTTTTTTCTTACTTAAATTTTTTAAAAGATCAAAGTATATGATTGAAAAATCAGCATTAAAACATAGGGGGTAGTGTGGGTTTTTTCGAGACGCCTGTAAGATAGTGGGGTTTTAACATGGGAGTCTATGGGAAAATAAGAAAAAAACTGCTAAAAACTTAAAAATACTACATTTCTAGTATTAAACTTTTTTTACTTTTTTGATATGTTACAAAGTTCATGTTACCCTACCGAAATCGATGAAAAAATATATATGGTAGTGTGTTTTTTTTTAAGCTTTGACACAAACTGTACCTGAAAACCCCCATTTTTAGTCAAATTTAGGCCATTTATGCTGTTAAAGCACTTTTTAGAGGTTCTAAAGTCACATTTTCTTTATTTCATTTGTTTTTTAAAAGTATGTAGATGATTTAGAATATCATGAAGTACATAAAGATGAGAAAAAATCTTTACTTAATCATATTTCATTTTTGAAGTTCAACAGGAAGGAGCGGACATCCTTAATACTAATTATTCCATGTAAAAGTTTAGCAACGTCTTACCCAGTTGCATCAGTTGTGATATGAGCATCTCATGTTTCTTTGTCCAATTGGATCTTGAAGTTATCAAACGATATTAAATAACAGCAATGACATTTACTTTTTTCTATAAACCACCTCTCTTGACATCGATTAGTTTGACATTGTCATGGGTGGATCATGTTGCGAAACAGGTGAAGTTCAGATTCAAATATTACAGTATGAACTACCGTCTTTAAGTGACACTAACCATCGATCAACACTCAAACGCAGAAGAAATGTCACCTTACAAAATACAAGACAATTCAATCAACCGGTGATAAACACGACTGAAACAGAGATACATCATGTCTTAAGACGCCAACTAAACTAAATGTGAAGTTTCAAAACATTATCTGTTCATATTTCTCAGAACACACCTTTTAAGAATTCTTAAAATCGTCGTTGTCGAATTTTCTTAACTAGACTAGATATAAGTTTCAAAATGGCCGTTTTGGGCTTATTTGAAGACGTCATACAGAAATACATGTCAAAATATAAGAATGTTAATATTTATTTCGACAACTTCTTTAACCAATTAAGTTTATATAGTTTTTTAAAGTTAAATGACAAACATTCTTGCCAAAAAACATTTTGAAAAAGCGAATTCAACACCCTGAGTATATTTGAAAGATACAAATCAAAGTATTATACTCTGATGTTTGTCAATATATAAAACATTTAATTTCGACTTTTTCCGGCAGTAGTATTTTGTTTTGTACACTGTTGAAAATGTGGTGACGTTTGTGTTGCGGTTGATACATATGTATCCATTATGTCTCACTATCTGTACTTATCAAGCATGTCAAAACTTTGCCTCAGGGATGAATTCACTATTTAAAATTAGACTGGACAGGCCTCTTCTAAATCAAATTTCCCAGAAATGAAAACTTGATTTTCAAGAGTTACGTTTAGACTTTAGATTTGATAAGGTACCCTTTTATCTATGAAGTGCAGTAATGTCTTATCGAAGTCTCTGTGAGTACCATATTATATGCTGAAAGCTTCTTTTTACGATTGAATCAATACGATAGGGAGTCGGTGAGTGGTTAGTATTGACTAGACCACCACTGTAGCGTCAGATATATTAAAACCGTAATGCAATAAAACATTGTTCAGATGGGGAAAGGGACCGACTTCTGTGGGTGGCAGGTTGCAGTTTCTCACTTAATAGATCAATGATAAACCTTGCATTTTGTTTGCTGAATCTGTATCTTATGTGGAATTCTCTGTCATCAAAAATTTCAAAAGGATTTGACCGATCTCGAAAGACTCGTTCTCTGTACAATGCTCGGCGAGCAGCTCTAATATTGCGGAGCAGAATCAAATGATGGCCTGGCATAACTACAGATATAATTACAGATATTTTATGAAAGGGGATGAGTACTGATATCTGTCAAAATCGAGGTCAGATCTGGGGATAGCATTTAGCATGTCATGTCCAAAGCAAATCCTCCCACAAAAGGTGTTTAAAACATCAGTTAGGCCTGGGTCTTCATAGAACACATCAACAAGAACTTGACGAATACTTTTAAAATCGACAAGAAGCCTAGATAGATCCTGAGCTGTAAATCTTGTGCCAACCTCTGTTATACTTAGAGAAGAGATGAGTGGAACAACTGACGACAAGTCATGTATATCACTAGGTGAAAGGCAAACAACATTTCTGATTTCAAGTTTGGCTAATTCAGAACATACAAGAGACTTTTTCAGTTCTTTTGCTTTACATTGTGGTCTTTTATTCCCGATAATGGACAATGATTTCAATTTAGGTAGGTTCTTCAAAAATATCAGTGATGTGAACTGACTTTCAAATAATTTCAGTGATTTAAGGTTTTGACATTTTCCAACGAAGAAACTTACATTCACTTGTTGAAGAAGAGAGATATCTTCAAAAGTATCAATGGATTTACAATAAGACCAAAAGGATGATTTGTCAATGATATTCTTCCATTTTAAGTTGACATTTCGTGCATTTATCACAATATCAGAGAAAGGAAGCTTTCTTACAATACTGCCTAAAATCTCCTCTGGTAAGTCCTCTATGCTTGTGACCTGAAAGAATATGAAAATAGGAATCTGAGTTCAAAATTTTAATATGTAATCTGAAAAAATATAACATTAGGAACCGGGGTTCAACATCAATGATTAAAAGCGAAATAAGTCACTTATAAAACAGCATACATTTGTCCATTGTCACACACAACATTCTGACTTCCATTCTTTAGTTTCTGCAGCTTCATTTCTGCTATTGTTTTCTTCATGTTGAGGATGCTCATTTTTAAATCATGTTCATCTTTCATGTAAGCCATTTTTGTCGAATGCTCCTCCCTCGCAAGGTCTATAAGTACCTGCTCTGTGTTGGTATTGGAGCTGTATTTGTCCATTGATTGGCGCTTTCTCTTTCTACACGAGATCATTGGCAGAAGTTCGGATGAGGCAGCAACGACAACCAGATCCCCTCACCCACAGCTGTGACGCTTGCAGATCTTGAGGTTGACCTCGATGTGGATGTCGATGGCGTCCGAGCTTCGTGTGACTCCTCACATCTGCAACACAAATTTACAACATGAAATTTTCTTTGAGATATTATTTAGAACAATTTCATAAAATTGCCAAACAATTCATTATGTGAACAAACTAGTGCCTAAGATTTTTTATATCCCCAACTAACTACTCGGATGTATAGACGTTCCGTCCACATGTCTGCCTGTCCATACAAGGAATGACAGGAAAAACTAGTTATCTGATCCGTTCAAACTTTTGCACACATCTTTAACACCAATGGGAGAGGTACAATGTAAAATTTTAAGTGAGATTTTATATATTTTTAGTGCTAATTTCTTTATTATACTATTTATGTGCTCTAGGAACAGTGCATTGGCAAATGTCAAAAGATTAACGTAAATTGTGTAAATTTTTGTAAATAAATAAATTAAATAAATATTCTGAGCTCAAAACATGTCATTGATAACCGAAAATCTATTCATCTGATTCTTTTACTTCTTTTTTTCTTCTGAAATCTAATTTTTTTACAATAACTTGAACATGTATCATCCTTTAAGATTTTACACATATCTCCAACATTGCCACTGTAGAAGATTTGTATATATGCTATTTCTGAATTTGTTTGGGTGTATTGTTTTCAATTGTCAGGCATGCAGAGTCAGGGTCATTAGTGAGCTATGCTGATTGTTTTGCTTGTTAATTTTAACATCTTATTCAATCTATACTTCAAAATAATAGATATAAAATGTGTTCAATGCATATACTGGCAAGCAGGTTCTACATAGACATCAACGGTAAGTCAAGTGCTACACATTTAAATTTAATTTTACAATTTAGAATTTGAAATATGTTTTCAAATAAATACTTACTGATTTTCGTTGTCAGAAGCATCATTGTCAAACGGATTATGCATCTGCTCAAATTCCTGAAGAATAAGTCTGACAATCCTGTGGGTGCGGGGGCTGACATCTCCTGGGGGGTTTCCTCCTCCTGTTTTCTTTAATTCCTTTTCATAGAGTCTTATTTCTTTCTTGGCATTCAGCTTCATCCGTTTCCAGAGATTTTTCAGTTTCACTGTATCAACTCCTAAGCCAAATCGAGCGTTGAGGGCATGTCTTATTTTCCCCCAAGCATTGTTTTTTGTTCTTAAAGATTGAACATCGCATTTTTTGTCCTCAATAATGTTTACATGTTCTTCTATTAAATCCAACAAAAAATCTTTATGTTGTTCTTCAAAATTGTTCATTCTCTCCCTGGGAGGTGTAGCCATGATGGAAACTTGCTTTAACTACCGTTGTAACACCGTAGAAACACTTACGTTCACTGACGTTTAGGTTGACCTTCTCTTGAATTCAAGGTAGTTTACCATGTGCTTTGACAGGAAGTGCCAACAGAGCATGCTCAAACATTGGTTTTTACAAATTCAAGAGTGGAAAATAAATGAAATACAATTGATACATTTAAACCTGGTCTGAAACCTAGTTTAAGTAAACTATCTTTCCATATTACCGTTTAAGTTAGACCAATGGTTTTAGTCTAACTAAACCGAGACTAGCACTAAACCTGGTCTAGGAAAAACCTGCTTCGAACTTACGGGCCTTTGAGTTTAATCCCTGTACTTCTCGCAAACAATATCATCGCCTGGAGCTGATGGGGAATACACTTGGTCCATTGAAGATGAAGGAATCAGAGAACACATTACTCAATTATCTTAAATGAAAAATAGATTAAACATAATGGAAAATAGATTTTGTGTCATCGATGGATTTGTGGTATTTACTCTGTTAGAAAATAATTCATCATTGAAAGCTTTGATGTTCAAAAGTAAATGAGATTTGTGGATTTCGGAAATGAGTTATTGCATTTCCCTTTGATGTGAATAACTATCTGTTATAACTATCTATTTATAAGTTAACGACTTAATAAATCGAAGCAAATGAAAACATAAAAGCCTGGATCTTCCCAGTATAAGATATACATGCTTGAAAATAACAAAATAAATGCGTTATTACAGTTTAAAAAACGTTTGTATTAACAAATGAATTAATAATTCTTACATCAAGAAACAAATTCAACACTAGTTTGAATTAGCAGTAACAAATGAGTAAAACTCGTAGAAAGGTATCAAGTAAGACAACTCTAGAAGTCTATCAACTTGTATATTTAGTTTGAAACAGTGAATAAATCATTAAAACCTATTTTAGCCACTGTATTCAACGTATTATCCAGCATGTGCTAATACAGACTTGTTCTCGCTGTAAAAACTACTTTTAGCCCCTGAAAGGAGGTATAACAGGGAGTTAGATTGAGTGTTACCTGTACTTCTGTCCACCCACTCATACATACATATCTACATTATGATATTGAACATCTTTGACATGAGATTGTTGAATCTGTGCCGTTTGCTATTAACAAAACGTCTCTGAATATGTTTTGAATTTGATGATACTATTCCCTTTAACATTATCTTGTTTTAATCATATGTGGAAACTGATTGCACAAAGTTATAAATTTATTTACGATGTTGAAGTAACAGGTGACTTTTGACTTAAGGATGTTCGCTCCTCAAATTTATAGAATTAACCTTTTTTTCTAACTTATATTTTTTAAAAGATCAAAGTATTAGATTAGGATAAATACAACGGGAAGAGGATCAAAAGATAAATGCGTCTCATAAAGAAAGAATAATGTTACAATATAATAAAACAATTTAGATAATGTATTTTCCCGAATTGACAAACAAATCATTTACATACATGTAGGTGGTACACAAAAATCAACTCACTATATTTACAAAACATTATTCTTACATAATGTCACTTTTAAGGATGTTCGCTCCTCAAATTTATAGAATTAAACTTTTTTTCTTACTTAAATTTTTTAAAAGATCAAAGTATATGATTGAAAAATCAGCATTAAAACATAGGGGGTAGTGTGGGTTTTTTCGAGACGCCTGTAAGATAGTGGGGTTTTAACATGGGAGTCTATGGGAAAATAAGAAAAAAACTGCTAAAAACTTAAAAATACTACATTTCTAGTATTAAACTTTTTTTACTTTTTTGATATGTTACAAAGTTCATGTTACCCTACCGAAATCGATGAAAAAATATATATGGTAGTGTGTTTTTTTTTAAGCTTTGACACAAACTGTACCTGAAAACCCCCATTTTTAGTCAAATTTAGGCCATTTATGCTGTTAAAGCACTTTTTAGAGGTTCTAAAGTCACATTTTCTTTATTTCATTTGTTTTTTAAAAGTATGTAGATGATTTAGAATATCATGAAGTACATAAAGATGAGAAAAAATCTTTACTTAATCATATTTCATTTTTGAAGTTCAACAGGAAGGAGCGGACATCCTTAATACTAATTATTCCATGTAAAAGTTTAGCAACGTCTTACCCAGTTGCATCAGTTGTGATATGAGCATCTCATGTTTCTTTGTCCAATTGGATCTTGAAGTTATCAAACGATATTAAATAACAGCAATGACATTTACTTTTTTCTATAAACCACCTCTCTTGACATCGATTAGTTTGACATTGTCATGGGTGGATCATGTTGCGAAACAGGTGAAGTTCAGATTCAAATATTACAGTATGAACTACCGTCTTTAAGTGACACTAACCATCGATCAACACTCAAACGCAGAAGAAATGTCACCTTACAAAATACAAGACAATTCAATCAACCGGTGATAAACACGACTGAAACAGAGATACATCATGTCTTAAGACGCCAACTAAACTAAATGTGAAGTTTCAAAACATTATCTGTTCATATTTCTCAGAACACACCTTTTAAGAATTCTTAAAATCGTCGTTGTCGAATTTTCTTAACTAGACTAGATATAAGTTTCAAAATGGCCGTTTTGGGCTTATTTGAAGACGTCATACAGAAATACATGTCAAAATATAAGAATGTTAATATTTATTTCGACAACTTCTTTAACCAATTAAGTTTATATAGTTTTTTAAAGTTAAATGACAAACATTCTTGCCAAAAAACATTTTGAAAAAGCGAATTCAACACCCTGAGTATATTTGAAAGATACAAATCAAAGTATTATACTCTGATGTTTGTCAATATATAAAACATTTAATTTCGACTTTTTCCGGCAGTAGTATTTTGTTTTGTACACTGTTGAAAATGTGGTGACGTTTGTGTTGCGGTTGATACATATGTATCCATTATGTCTCACTATCTGTACTTATCAAGCATGTCAAAACTTTGCCTCAGGGATGAATTCACTATTTAAAATTAGACTGGACAGGCCTCTTCTAAATCAAATTTCCCAGAAATGAAAACTTGATTTTCAAGAGTTACGTTTAGACTTTAGATTTGATAAGGTACCCTTTTATCTATGAAGTGCAGTAATGTCTTATCGAAGTCTCTGTGAGTACCATATTATATGCTGAAAGCTTCTTTTTACGATTGAATCAATACGATAGGGAGTCGGTGAGTGGTTAGTATTGACTAGACCACCACTGTAGCGTCAGATATATTAAAACCGTAATGCAATAAAACATTGTTCAGATGGGGAAAGGGACCGACTTCTGTGGGTGGCAGGTTGCAGTTTCTCACTTAATAGATCAATGATAAACCTTGCATTTTGTTTGCTGAATCTGTATCTTATGTGGAATTCTCTGTCATCAAAAATTTCAAAAGGATTTGACCGATCTCGAAAGACTCGTTCTCTGTACAATGCTCGGCGAGCAGCTCTAATATTGCGGAGCAGAATCAAATGATGGCCTGGCATAACTACAGATATAATTACAGATATTTTATGAAAGGGGATGAGTACTGATATCTGTCAAAATCGAGGTCAGATCTGGGGATAGCATTTAGCATGTCATGTCCAAAGCAAATCCTCCCACAAAAGGTGTTTAAAACATCAGTTAGGCCTGGGTCTTCATAGAACACATCAACAAGAACTTGACGAATACTTTTAAAATCGACAAGAAGCCTAGATAGATCCTGAGCTGTAAATCTTGTGCCAACCTCTGTTATACTTAGAGAAGAGATGAGTGGAACAACTGACGACAAGTCATGTATATCACTAGGTGAAAGGCAAACAACATTTCTGATTTCAAGTTTGGCTAATTCAGAACATACAAGAGACTTTTTCAGTTCTTTTGCTTTACATTGTGGTCTTTTATTCCCGATAATGGACAATGATTTCAATTTAGGTAGGTTCTTCAAAAATATCAGTGATGTGAACTGACTTTCAAATAATTTCAGTGATTTAAGGTTTTGACATTTTCCAACGAAGAAACTTACATTCACTTGTTGAAGAAGAGAGATATCTTCAAAAGTATCAATGGATTTACAATAAGACCAAAAGGATGATTTGTCAATGATATTCTTCCATTTTAAGTTGACATTTCGTGCATTTATCACAATATCAGAGAAAGGAAGCTTTCTTACAATACTGCCTAAAATCTCCTCTGGTAAGTCCTCTATGCTTGTGACCTGAAAGAATATGAAAATAGGAATCTGAGTTCAAAATTTTAATATGTAATCTGAAAAAATATAACATTAGGAACCGGGGTTCAACATCAATGATTAAAAGCGAAATAAGTCACTTATAAAACAGCATACATTTGTCCATTGTCACACACAACATTCTGACTTCCATTCTTTAGTTTCTGCAGCTTCATTTCTGCTATTGTTTTCTTCATGTTGAGGATGCTCATTTTTAAATCATGTTCATCTTTCATGTAAGCCATTTTTGTCGAATGCTCCTCCCTCGCAAGGTCTATAAGTACCTGCTCTGTGTTGGTATTGGAGCTGTATTTGTCCATTGATTGGCGCTTTCTCTTTCTACACGAGATCATTGGCAGAAGTTCGGATGAGGCAGCAACGACAACCAGATCCCCTCACCCACAGCTGTGACGCTTGCAGATCTTGAGGTTGACCTCGATGTGGATGTCGATGGCGTCCGAGCTTCGTGTGACTCCTCACATCTGCAACACAAATTTACAACATGAAATTTTCTTTGAGATATTATTTAGAACAATTTCATAAAATTGCCAAACAATTCATTATGTGAACAAACTAGTGCCTAAGATTTTTTATATCCCCAACTAACTACTCGGATGTATAGACGTTCCGTCCACATGTCTGCCTGTCCATACAAGGAATGACAGGAAAAACTAGTTATCTGATCCGTTCAAACTTTTGCACACATCTTTAACACCAATGGGAGAGGTACAATGTAAAATTTTAAGTGAGATTTTATATATTTTTAGTGCTAATTTCTTTATTATACTATTTATGTGCTCTAGGAACAGTGCATTGGCAAATGTCAAAAGATTAACGTAAATTGTGTAAATTTTTGTAAATAAATAAATTAAATAAATATTCTGAGCTCAAAACATGTCATTGATAACCGAAAATCTATTCATCTGATTCTTTTACTTCTTTTTTTCTTCTGAAATCTAATTTTTTTACAATAACTTGAACATGTATCATCCTTTAAGATTTTACACATATCTCCAACATTGCCACTGTAGAAGATTTGTATATATGCTATTTCTGAATTTGTTTGGGTGTATTGTTTTCAATTGTCAGGCATGCAGAGTCAGGGTCATTAGTGAGCTATGCTGATTGTTTTGCTTGTTAATTTTAACATCTTATTCAATCTATACTTCAAAATAATAGATATAAAATGTGTTCAATGCATATACTGGCAAGCAGGTTCTACATAGACATCAACGGTAAGTCAAGTGCTACACATTTAAATTTAATTTTACAATTTAGAATTTGAAATATGTTTTCAAATAAATACTTACTGATTTTCGTTGTCAGAAGCATCATTGTCAAACGGATTATGCATCTGCTCAAATTCCTGAAGAATAAGTCTGACAATCCTGTGGGTGCGGGGGCTGACATCTCCTGGGGGGTTTCCTCCTCCTGTTTTCTTTAATTCCTTTTCATAGAGTCTTATTTCTTTCTTGGCATTCAGCTTCATCCGTTTCCAGAGATTTTTCAGTTTCACTGTATCAACTCCTAAGCCAAATCGAGCGTTGAGGGCATGTCTTATTTTCCCCCAAGCATTGTTTTTTGTTCTTAAAGATTGAACATCGCATTTTTTGTCCTCAATAATGTTTACATGTTCTTCTATTAAATCCAACAAAAAATCTTTATGTTGTTCTTCAAAATTGTTCATTCTCTCCCTGGGAGGTGTAGCCATGATGGAAACTTGCTTTAACTACCGTTGTAACACCGTAGAAACACTTACGTTCACTGACGTTTAGGTTGACCTTCTCTTGAATTCAAGGTAGTTTACCATGTGCTTTGACAGGAAGTGCCAACAGAGCATGCTCAAACATTGGTTTTTACAAATTCAAGAGTGGAAAATAAATGAAATACAATTGATACATTTAAACCTGGTCTGAAACCTAGTTTAAGTAAACTATCTTTCCATATTACCGTTTAAGTTAGACCAATGGTTTAAGTCTAACTAAACCGAGACTAGCACTAAACCTGGTCTAGGAAAAACCTGCTTCGAACTTACGGGCCTTTGAGTTTAATCCCTGTACTTCTCGCAAACAATATCATCGCCTGGAGCTGATGGGGAATACACTTGGTCCATTGAAGATGAAGGAATCAGAGAACACATTACTCAATTATCTTAAATGAAAAATAGATTAAACATAATGGAAAATAGATTTTGTGTCATCGATGGATTTGTGGTATTTACTCTGTTAGAAAATAATTCATCATTGAAAGCTTTGATGTTCAAAAGTAAATGAGATTTGTGGATTTCGGAAATGAGTTATTGCATTTCCCTTTGATGTGAATAACTATCTGTTATAACTATCTATTTATAAGTTAACGACTTAATAAATCGAAGCAAATGAAAACATAAAAGCCTGGATCTTCCCAGTATAAGATATACATGCTTGAAAATAACAAAATAAATGCGTTATTACAGTTTAAAAAACGTTTGTATTAACAAATGAATTAATAATTCTTACATCAAGAAACAAATTCAACACTAGTTTGAATTAGCAGTAACAAATGAGTAAAACTCGTAGAAAGGTATCAAGTAAGACAACTCTAGAAGTCTATCAACTTGTATATTTAGTTTGAAACAGTGAATAAATCATTAAAACCTATTTTAGCCACTGTATTCAACGTATTATCCAGCATGTGCTAATACAGACTTGTTCTCGCTGTAAAAACTACTTTTAGCCCCTGAAAGGAGGTATAACAGGGAGTTAGATTGAGTGTTACCTGTACTTCTGTCCACCCACTCATACATACATATCTACATTATGATATTGAACATCTTTGACATGAGATTGTTGAATCTGTGCCGTTTGCTATTAACAAAACGTCTCTGAATATGTTTTGAATTTGATGATACTATTCCCTTTAACATTATCTTGTTTTAATCATATGTGGAAACTGATTGCACAAAGTTATAAATTTATTTACGATGTTGAAGTAACAGGTGACTTTTGACTTAAGGATGTTCGCTCCTCAAATTTATAGAATTAACCTTTTTTTCTAACTTATATTTTTTAAAAGATCAAAGTATTAGATTAGGATAAATACAACGGGAAGAGGATCAAAAGATAAATGCGTCTCATAAAGAAAGAATAATGTTACAATATAATAAAACAATTTAGATAATGTATTTTCCCGAATTGACAAACAAATCATTTACATACATGTAGGTGGTACACAAAAATCAACTCACTATATTTACAAAACATTATTCTTACATAATGTCACTTTTAAGGATGTTCGCTCCTCAAATTTATAGAATTAAACTTTTTTTCTTACTTAAATTTTTTAAAAGATCAAAGTATATGATTGAAAAATCAGCATTAAAACATAGGGGGTAGTGTGGGTTTTTTCGAGACGCCTGTAAGATAGTGGGGTTTTAACATGGGAGTCTATGGGAAAATAAGAAAAAAACTGCTAAAAACTTAAAAATACTACATTTCTAGTATTAAACTTTTTTTACTTTTTTGATATGTTACAAAGTTCATGTTACCCTACCGAAATCGATGAAAAAATATATATGGTAGTGTGTTTTTTTTTAAGCTTTGACACAAACTGTACCTGAAAACCCCCATTTTTAGTCAAATTTAGGCCATTTATGCTGTTAAAGCACTTTTTAGAGGTTCTAAAGTCACATTTTCTTTATTTCATTTGTTTTTTAAAAGTATGTAGATGATTTAGAATATCATGAAGTACATAAAGATGAGAAAAAATCTTTACTTAATCATATTTCATTTTTGAAGTTCAACAGGAAGGAGCGGACATCCTTAATACTAATTATTCCATGTAAAAGTTTAGCAACGTCTTACCCAGTTGCATCAGTTGTGATATGAGCATCTCATGTTTCTTTGTCCAATTGGATCTTGAAGTTATCAAACGATATTAAATAACAGCAATGACATTTACTTTTTTCTATAAACCACCTCTCTTGACATCGATTAGTTTGACATTGTCATGGGTGGATCATGTTGCGAAACAGGTGAAGTTCAGATTCAAATATTACAGTATGAACTACCGTCTTTAAGTGACACTAACCATCGATCAACACTCAAACGCAGAAGAAATGTCACCTTACAAAATACAAGACAATTCAATCAACCGGTGATAAACACGACTGAAACAGAGATACATCATGTCTTAAGACGCCAACTAAACTAAATGTGAAGTTTCAAAACATTATCTGTTCATATTTCTCAGAACACACCTTTTAAGAATTCTTAAAATCGTCGTTGTCGAATTTTCTTAACTAGACTAGATATAAGTTTCAAAATGGCCGTTTTGGGCTTATTTGAAGACGTCATACAGAAATACATGTCAAAATATAAGAATGTTAATATTTATTTCGACAACTTCTTTAACCAATTAAGTTTATATAGTTTTTTAAAGTTAAATGACAAACATTCTTGCCAAAAAACATTTTGAAAAAGCGAATTCAACACCCTGAGTATATTTGAAAGATACAAATCAAAGTATTATACTCTGATGTTTGTCAATATATAAAACATTTAATTTCGACTTTTTCCGGCAGTAGTATTTTGTTTTGTACACTGTTGAAAATGTGGTGACGTTTGTGTTGCGGTTGATACATATGTATCCATTATGTCTCACTATCTGTACTTATCAAGCATGTCAAAACTTTGCCTCAGGGATGAATTCACTATTTAAAATTAGACTGGACAGGCCTCTTCTAAATCAAATTTCCCAGAAATGAAAACTTGATTTTCAAGAGTTACGTTTAGACTTTAGATTTGATAAGGTACCCTTTTATCTATGAAGTGCAGTAATGTCTTATCGAAGTCTCTGTGAGTACCATATTATATGCTGAAAGCTTCTTTTTACGATTGAATCAATACGATAGGGAGTCGGTGAGTGGTTAGTATTGACTAGACCACCACTGTAGCGTCAGATATATTAAAACCCTGATGCAAGCCTTTAGATACCACTTCAAGCTTGCAGCAGTGTCTGGATACATCACAAGCAATGGGCATGTAGTGATGATAATTATTACGCAAGCGTGGTAACATCACTCATTAGATAATTATGGGTTAATTACACACATGTGTGATAACATCTCGTGCAAGCACAATGTGTTGAATTTTTGGTTGCTTGTTATTGTTGCTTATATCAATCTTCAATTTTCAATCAACTTTTAAAATTGAAATACTATTTCACCCAAAATTGGTGTATTTATGTTTGTAGGCGTATGACATTTGTAGACACCCATCAATTAGCGATCTATTTTATTTTGACTGATTCATACGCGGTTTTCCGGTTCAGCTGTTTGTTTAATAAAATAATGATACGTTGGGTTGAATAATCAATAAATTACTTAACTCATGGTAATGTCATAAACAAAAATATGCAACTCGTGAATATAATTTGGTATCAGACACACTTTCGTTTTCATTCGTTGCATAAAAATGTTATCACATTACCACTCGTTTAGTATTATATTTGTGTAGGTCCATGTGTACATATTGAATATACAGATATAGTTGTAGGTCACTGTATTCATATGTATGATGTAACGTTCATTATGTCAGTGTGTGCGCATATTGGTCGGTGCAAATTTAAGAGCAGGTCAAAATGTGCATGTGTACATTGTACAGAATACAGAGTAAAAAAAAGGTGCCCTTATGCATATTGGAATTGTTTGATGCAGAGTTAAGTGTAGGTCAATGTTTTCATATTGATTATGCAGATCTAAGTGCAGGTTATTGTGTATACATTGATGGATGAAGTGACTGTTTACTAGATTTAACAATAGTCTGTTCTTCAACGTGAATGACACCTGATCTTCAAGATAATGCCATCGGGTCATTCTTTGTCCATAATGTAATATTTCTTTCTCCATATCCTATTTGTTTGTCTATAACATAATTAAATACCATTGCATTTGTGATACAGTTTGATGACAAGAAACATATTTCTTATTAAAAACTGTTGGTAGTTTGATAACAATTTTTTAGACCGAATGCATTGAACTGGAAATCCTGGGTAAGATGCAATCAGAAATTGACTGTTTCCATATGAAATTACACTCCAACATTATCTTATCCACATTATATCCACAAATAATTATGTTAAATCTGCTGCCATGAAATTGTGCTGTTTATAACTGAAAAAAAACAAGACAACAAATGATATTCAATTTTAATTTAACGTTGTAAAACACGAGATATTAAAGAGGCTGTAGCACATTTTTAGCAAATTGTATTTTCTAAATTTCTCATTTATAATGATAGTTGTCTTATTACAAAAATCAATTATCCGTAATAGTAATAAAGGTGTTGGGTAAAAAGCAAATATGGCATGGCGGCCATTTTAATGTGAACACATTTTACTATTTAGAATTACAAAAACGACTTCCATAGCTTTACCGAACCATGTACACTCATTTTTAAACTTGATTTTCCGAAGCAAAAGGGTGTTTTATTATAAGTGTATTTTCCAAATAAATATCATCAACTAATTGATCGAAAAAAATTGTGCTGATCCTTTTACACAAAGAAAACCTTATGCTCATAATAACTTGTTGTTTCCAATTCAGTTTAAGCCTAAAACCAATCTAAACTCAAACTAATATTTGAAAATCAAGAGCTAGTGGCGGATTCAGGGAGAGATTAATGGGGTTTACCCCACCCCTTGAATTTTGTTTGCATGTGAAGTGCCAAAGTGGATCCCCCTTTCAATGCGTGATCGTCCCAACTACACCCCCTACCCTATCCCCCCAACACACACATCCCTTAAAAGTTGCGCCTATAAGAGCCTTGTGAGTGGTAAAATAAATATAAAATGAACAAATGTCACGTGCATAATATCATGCTACTCCTCCATCTATAAAGAAAAGAAGGATAATGAAGCTGATGAATTTATACTTCAAAATTTGAAAGTCAAAACCGTTTCTGCCTCGTTTGTATTGTCAATGTTTCAATAACGTCTTCCTCACATTTATAAAATGTTAGAAAAGTATCGTTCATGTTTGCAAAACTTTAGTTTAATGTAGTGAAATGGCATCTTCTAAATTCAGATTTTAATATGGAGTATCCGAAATCAAAACTGTTATGTTTCTTTATTCCTCATATTCCTTAAATCTTAGCACAGTCATAGTATGGAACTGTTGAAGAATGCACTTATTCGTTGAAGAATCAGGAAACAAATAACTGAATTATCTGGAAATAGAAAATGATTTAGATATAATAGGAAATGGATTTTGAGCAGTTGATGTAATTTTGGTATTTACTCAGCGATAAATAATTGTATAGCTCTGTGGTTAAAGGAAATCATTGACTTTCAGAGAAATGCGATTTGTTGGTTAGTACGGAGGTTATCACATGTCCCCTTTGATGTGAATCAATAACGTGCATGAGATATTTCTTGAAAGGGAATCAATCAAAGCATCTGGAAAAATATGATTGCTTATAAAAAAAAGCTTAATATGTGAAAGTCTATTATTAACAATTTAATGTCCTGATATACTGAAATATACTTTTTATTTGTAAACTTTTCATATGCAAACTGAATCGTCCTTAAAGATATGAAGGAGAGGTGAGTTGGCTATTTTAACGCCGCTTCCAAGAGTATTTCACATAATTCTTAATATCATAATTTTAGATTTGATATGTATGTGGGAGATATAAAATAACATTGAACACATTGTACAGGAAAACAACTTTCAAAGTTTTCAAAATATTGATTTGAGCTTGTGGAAACACTTTAGAAATTAAAATCCTATTGAACAGTCAGTTTTGGTTATGATCGAATTCCATCATTATAAATTATATATCCAAATGGCAAGGGATACTAATAGTTTATCAAAATGATCATCAAAATAATATTTGCTGCGAGCAAATGGCAAGGGATACTAATAGTTTATCAAAATGATCATCAAAATAATATTTGCTGCGAGCGTAATCTGTGTAAATCAGCTTATGCACGAATCCTTTTGTAGGGTTAAGCTTCTTTAAGAGTGGTTTTAGAATATGTTTAGGCGTATACATTTGTCTGACCTTATAAACGTAACAAGGGACAAGAATAGACCTGGAGTTAGATCCAGCAATGGGCTCCGGACTGGTCATTTTGGCGATCTTTGGTAGAGGCCTATGTACTCTTAGCATGCAGATGAATAAGTATGGAACATAAATACGAGAATTCAATGCTTTACATCTGTCTACACTAATATAACAATGAACCAAACCTGATTAAACCAACGTCGAGTGCTGTACAGAGAACGCCAGAAGCTGAAGTAGAGAAGACAAATGTAGGTATTAAAACAAGAAATCCGTAAAGCAAGCGATGATTTTCAATTGAACTGCCTCTGTTAAACTTTCAGTCTACACATTGGCAGACCTGGTAACACAGTATAAGGACCTTACATAAATGTATCAGGAAAAAAGGAAACCATTGTTGAAGTAAAGAGTCTTGAACTGTCTCCAGACTTCCAATCGCTGTACTTTACAGTCTTAAAGACACTTAAAGTCAACAAAATGTCAATCAGACTGAGGAAATTCCATTACATAGCGTTAATGGACACGCTAGAACACGATCAATACAGGGTAAATACTATTCTTGTTGGTTGTTATAACTGTCTCGCCATGTCTCACCAGACAGCCCAACAACTAAGGTAAAGCCAACTCCGTGCAGGTCCACTTCCGGATATCCAATTACTCAATGACGTTACTTCCTCTGGTGGAGGGTGTGATGGAATATGATATATCGCCTTGGTTTGTCCCCAAGCTCACATACACAAATATTAATGTATTAGACCTTTTGGGGTGATTTTATCTTTTAGATGACAAGTGCCAGTTACTGTTACAGGCAAACTTATAAGAAAATATACATTTTCCATATTTACACTTCAGATTCCAATGAGATTGAAAATAGTTATCCAGTTTGGGTTTCATCCTTAATAGACAATTTATGTTATTTTTAACTCTTTTTTAGTTTCGTTTTGTGAACAATTGGGGTCATTGGTTGATGTCTCTTCGCCCTTGGCGATTCATACAATGGTCCCCTTGACAGTTGGAAAGGATCACACGAGAATATATACAATCGAAAGTCAACTTCCAATTATTAACTCAAGTTTTTTTTAATAATACCAAAAATACATTTAAACAGTACCAATCACCTAATGTTTTTTTTCTGACCATACAATGTTAAAGGTACATCCATTGTGTTGTTGGGGGTCAAATATGACAAACGTTATAAATAGTCTTATTTTATCGAGAAGTACCAACTGTTACCGAAAACTACCATTTTGATGATACTCAACTTAGTATATTGACGATATGAAGGTAAAAGTGTCGATTTCTGATCGAAAACCGGACAATGCACAGCGTGTGGCGCGCGCCAATGAGTCAAACGTAATTTTGGAATCTTATTTAAACCTGACAAGATAACAAATTAGGGTTGATAATGTTCAATAGGTCATATAACTACTGTGCATGTAAATAGGACGTGCACTTTCGGTTTCTGCACATGCATAATGCCGTTACTCAATTTTAATTGGAAACTAGTAATTATGATATATCTGGCGATTGGGGATGAATATGCAAGCTGAGTGAATTTTGTTTTATTGTAAACAGCACGTATGGTGTGTTGGAACGTATTAAAGCCAAATAAAAATTTATGAAACACAATGGATGTACCTTTAATAGCCTGGGTTGTGTATAAGACGTTCATAATGGTGTTCTTCAAAGTAATTCAAACATAAACAAACTGAAATGGTCTTCAAATTCAAACCCTAAAAACTTGTTAAGGGTATTTATCTGCAGCATTAATACAATATATATTATGAGCAATAGCAGTCTTATTCAATGAACATGGTGAATCTGACAATGAGTTGTCTTGAAATCTATATTGAAATGTTCTTATTTCACATTTGAAATCGATGTGATATTGATTTGCGATTGTGACCTTGCAACATTGGTTGAAGCACAAATCTAAATAACATTTCACTGTCAATCTTCTGTGAAAACGGCGTTGAACCTTTTCTACAATCTGTAAACGTACTCTTAATGAGTTTTGTATATTTTTATTTGAAGGTTGATATAGGACTTTCTATATATACCCTATGATCGTGGGTTTTGTTTTGTAACTAGTGAAATGTGTTGTAAACATTTCAAGGGTGACATTAGGCCCATGGACTAATTTGCCATTTTATTGACTATCCGTATCGAGCGTTGTTTGGCAGTGTGATCACTGATTCTGCAGATTCCGAGCACTGTTTGCATATGATTTCCTCCACCTATAACCGAAGAGTCGGACAAGCAGGATCGACTTACATGTCAACACTCATGCCATCTGCTTACTGATTGCTGTGGACGAACCGATGTAATCAAACAAACCTGACTCCAGTAAGCGCGGACTTCTTCTACTTGAGATGTGGGATGATTGATCAAGTTATCTTGTTCGATGGAAGGAGTTTGTCGTTCATCGGAGAGATTGACGGTGAGTGATTAACGGTGAGAGATTAACAGGGGGGGATTAACAGGGAGAGATTAACAGGGAGAGATTAACAGGGAGAGATTAACAAGGAGAGATTAAAGGGGAGAGATTAACAGGGAGAGATTAACAGAGAGATTAAAGGGGAGAGATTAACAGGGAGAGATTAACAGGGAGAGATTAACAGGGAGTGATTAACAGGGAGAGATTAACAAGGAGAGATAAATCGGGAGAGATTAAAAGGGAGAGATTAACAGGCAGTGATTAACGGTGAGAGATTAACAGGGAGAGGTTAACAGGGAGAGATTAACAAGGAGAGATTAAAGGGGAGAGATTAACAGGGAGAGATTAACAGAGAGATTAAAAGGGAGAGATTAACAGGGAGATATTAACAGGGAGAGATTAACAGGGAGAGATTAAAAGGGAGAGATTAACAGGGAGAGATCAACAGGGAGAGGTTAACAGGGAGAGATTAACAGGGAGAGATTAACAGGGAGTGATTAACGGTGAGAGATTAACAGGGAGAGATTAACAGGGAGAGGTTAACAGGGAGAGATTAACAGGGAGAGGTTAACAGGGACTGATTAACAGGGAGAGATTAACAGGGAGAGATAAATCGGGAGAGATTAAAAGGGAGAGATTAACAGGGAGAGATTAACAGGGAGAGGTTAACAGGGAGAGATTAACAGGGAGAGATTAAAGGGGAGAGATTAACAGGGAGAGATTAAAAGGGAGAGATAAATCGGGGGAGATTAAAAGGGAGAGATTAACAGGGAGAGATTAAAGGGGAGAGATTAACAGAGAGAGATTAACAGGGGGAGATTTGTTTGAGTGCCGCTTCAACACAAGGAATCTCACATAAGTAAAAATGATATGTTTTTTAGTCATTTCTTTCACTATGAGGGTAGACTATTTTTAACGTATGTTACATAATCATAGCACAATAATTTGAGATTACAATAAAAGGCGACATAACTTTACTAAACATTACTACATGAACATATCTTGGATCTGAAAACTTGTGTGTCCAAATCGTGTCAGATTAATCTCTAAGAGAAAGACTGGTCGTCCTCGTCAATCAAGCTTTTTGTGAATAAATTCAAAAAATGTAATCCCATCTACAAGATTAGTCTTGTTTAAAACTTCCAACTTTCATTCAATTGCTAACTGAATTTGTGAGTGTTACAATTAAACATCCGTTCAATTCAATTCCCCACCTAGTCTTCAATCGTTATGTAAATACTACCTTACATTTCGTGAAGACAAAAAAGTGCGTTGTATATTCCAGAATGTCATCGATTGTCACATTCACTATTCATAACAAGCAATTCAAACACTTAGCCACATTATATAATACAGCACTCAATTTTATGCAGTGGATGCAAATTAGGTCTATATATTTGTGGGGGAAATATCTGAATATTCTGTAGTGTTGAGTGCCGAGATCGATGGGCACATACTTCGCGTGGAACATAATCAATGAATACATCTGTAGCAAGACACGTTGGGGACAAACTCATACATTTTCATACGCAATAATAAGAAAAGGCAATTCAAAACACTTACCAATATTATAAAGTGTATGCCTCTCTTGAATGTACTTACCTCATGTAACAGCTTTGTACCAGAGTCTCCCGACCTTCAGGAGAGATCGAACTTATACAACGATGGTACAGAAGACAGTATAACCCGAGGGAAAGGGTTACAACGTATTTATATTACCGCCATGTAAATAAAAATAAGGTTTCTTATATTATTCATTTATTAAAATAAATATTGTCTGCTGAAAAGTATAAGCGGATACCGCTTCAACGACATTGACGCTAATTTGGCCGTTTAACGTTTGGTTTCAAGCTTTGAAATGCGTTGAAAAGGGTTACTAGTTTAATTGAGTGTGCAAGCAATGCAAAATGAAATTTGTTTCCAAACAAAGAAACGATTCTTTGAAAAATCAGTCTGTAATTAATATATCCGTTAATAACTGATCGAACTATTCAAAACTCAGCACAACGCGTGTTTCATTATATATAGTCATATGATCATTTTGCTACAGCGAGCTGTTTATACGACAGCAGGATTCATTGAATCTCTACACCTTGAGACTTAGGGGTTTATACGACAGCAGGTTTCATTAAATCTGTACACTTGAGACTCACGGGGTAGATAAGGAAAATGTATCAACTTTCTGCTAATCAAAGGCATTTTACTGTTAGGAAAGATTAAATAATATATTTGTCGTAATAATGAACCCTAATTGCATTCAAATCGAATGATATAACAAAAAATATAGTGTTGAAAAGAGTTGGTAGATTATGTGCAGTTAATGAAATGTTGCAGTGAAACATTGTCCCAGACAAACTCATTAACACAAACAGCATATACCACAACTTTTTACACTAATGCAATTGGTGAAAACTTGTGTCATGATAAAGAGTTTTAGCTGCACCTCCTCATACATACGTCAATATCTGAAAATATTCTCAATTATCATCCAAATTATAACATGGATTATCTGCACCAGCTGAATAGATCCTGCTAAGGCGATAATATCAGGACGTTTAAAGAATATATACAACTTAACAAAAATCCGATACCTAAAATAAACCGCTTAAGTAAACACCTTCTGAAGGTCCCTGGAAGTAAATTACTCAAAAAATGAAACCGGAAACTAAAAAAACAATCACAACATGATCAGTCTTGAGAGACGGCGGTACGTGTCAGTCACTCGTTAAGTAAACATCTTAATTGCAGCTCGCTGTTATAAACAGTTGACAATACACTGACAACAGGCTCATTGGAGCCAGGGAGTGTTTGTGATTAGACCAATTAGCTATGTCATAATGGACACAATAGCAATGTTAGAGATGGACACTAAGCTATGTTTTCCTAAGAGACAATCTCTGATGGTAGCTATTATAGAACTGTTATACATTTTTTGTATTTGACTGGGACATGCGGAATAATATATATTAATTCATAAATGTAGAAATAAAATGATCAAATTTTATGCAATAAATCATCTCATTAGATACAACTGCTATCTTATACTCTGATGTATAACATGCATGTATATGGTTTATCAACGATTTATACATCTAATGAATCTAGGAAAAAAACTCACAGGAAAAAAAGTCACAGAAAAAAAGTCATGGAAAAAAAGTCACAGGAAAAAAAGTCACAAATTATATCAAAATGCATATAAGTGACTAATTCTTTCATTATTTTAGTAAATAATCCTTTGATATGCATTTAAATTATTGTTTGTTGTAAATCCACATATTTTTAGAACCATTTAAGCTTGGATAGTAAGGTAATTGGCTTTATTGTAATCACAAATTGAGTGTTGTTTTTGTTAATTGCTATGATTAGCCATGAACTGTTGACTTGTGTTGTTTTTGTTAACAGCCAATCAGTATGTAAACTTAGTAAATTCTTAGGCAATAGTGTATAAAACATGTTATATTTGTCATTATTTCACTATCATCATGGAGGTCATTCAGACTAACAAAGGCGGTTTTTGTATTGAGTTGGATGGAACATTCGTATTAATAAAGAGTTTTGAAATGTCCAGAGGATGATGTCCAGAGACAAGTGTATTTTAAGTGTCTATCGTCAGAATAGTGCTATCAATAAAGAGTGTTGAAATGTCCAGATGATGATGTAATAAGTAATAAGTCTCTAAAATGTTATTGTTTTAATGTATATTGTTATGAGAAATATTGTTTTTATTGATGGCTAATAAAAAGTTGTGACTTTTTTTCCTGTTAATTTTTTTCCTACAGAAATTTTGGACTTTTTTTCCGTGACTTTTTTACCTGTGACTTTTATGGTTAATATGGTTATCATCTGCAGGTTTTCACAAGTTTGGATAAGTAAAATACCGGATAAGTAATACATTTTGATGAGTCTCTTGAACTTTTACTTATGGGGTTTCCACTGTATACTCATTCAAAGGTATTGGAACACCAGATTATTTGTATAATATGTTGTAGGATAGATGAATTGGAGCGTCTAGACATCAGACTTTACTTGTCATTGTGCAACTTCATTAAAGGAGTGTTGCGAGCATTCGTGGAAGCAGTACAATTGTTGATGGAGGCCATAATGGTTGCGTTTTGGTGAATGCAAAATAACCACAATTTACCTAAAACGTGTGTATTTAAGATCACTGCCTCTTGTCTGAACAGTAACAAGAAGACGAACGCAACCATGCACGTGCTTGACATGGTCGTACTGGAACACGTATGTGGATGTGTGAGGATTTGAGCATTTGCAAGATTGTCATTGATGATTTTGTCAGTGGCACAATGCGGCAACCACCGTTCTAATGCTAATTTCGTTCTCATACAAATTAAAATAATAAACCTCAATAATACTAAGCCGCATTAAATATTCTTAAGCAATATGTGGTCATGTGTGCTTCAGGAGATCATATCTTGGGGCATTTGTTCAAATTGGTGAAAGGTAGTTAATGCCTGCCAAATATAATTCAACTTGCACATAATCCCTGCATATTAGGCTTAAAGGCTGACAAAATCACTTTGCAAATTTGAAAACGTGGCTAGAGGCATCAAGAAGCTTTTTAAAATGGATGATTATTTCTTATGGCTTCCTTATGAAACAGCTACCTTGAATTCATTTACTTTTTTTGCAAAGCTTTTAGTTTTCCGCGAACGGTTATAGGGGAGATCAAAAACTCACTTCTGAAGAACGGAGTGAAGTGCTCTGACCTTTGTGAAATAAAACCTATCTGGCTGCGTTAACTCAAAATGGGTATTCTAATATGACCAACTTTATTCTAAATCACGTATACATCACATGGTTATAATTGAGTGTTACATTGAGGAATAATAACTGCTGAAAGTTTACCAGCTAGTGTTAGGAAATGTGAATCACAGCACTATTCACTTTGGTAGTCTTAGTGAAAAGGTCCCATGCCAACCCCGTAGCAGTTTGTTACTTTTACCGTGCTTCTGACTTTTGGATTATTATTTAACTTAGTCCAAACAAAAGACTTGTAACAAATTGACTATCTGGGATAAAGTTATAATGCAGTCATTGATTTAAACAATAGTTCGGTCAATAGTTAATTAAAGAAATGATAATTCAATATCCTATCCAATGAGGTACCGTTTTAATGGTATCACAGCCCCTATCAAAATCACGTAAGATACTTCATTGACTAGGATATTGAATTATCTTTCATTTGGGTACCCTTAGGCAGTGGTGCAAATATTCCTTGGTACCCTTAGACTGGTTTGATTGTGAAAAAACAATTAAACAGTTAATATATATATATATATATATATATATATATATATATATATATATATAATATATAACCTTACTTCACGTGAGAAGCAACTCATCTTATATATATATATATACTACCTAGTGACGTTATTTTGCATTTTACGGTACCACAACCCCTATCAAAAATCATGTAAGGATAGGATCATGGATAGGACATTGAATTATCTTTAAAATGAGTATATTTAAGCTGTTATAGATAGTCTCCATAGCGCTCCATTATGTCCAATGTCGAATAACGAATAAGTAACCAACTTCACACTGCCATTCAATGGAAGGTAGTATTTCGTTTATTATGATTTAGTATAATTCTTTTTCAGTCAAATTCTGCGATTGTTTCGAACATATCATTTAGCAGTATTCAGCTTTTAACTTATTATTAATACCTATAAATGTGGATTTATTGCAGGTTGTTCCCTTCGAATGTCAATCGCTTCTTGGAGTTTTCTTTGGCGCCAGTTCTTGTTGTTGGTTGACAGGACTTTGGTAGCTTCCCAATCGATGATGTGATCCTTGTTTTTCAGGGTATGCTCAGATAGGGCGGATTTCTGGTCAAGTTTGTTGACGGACGCTTGGTGTTCCTTGGTCCTTGTGGTGATAGGTCGTAGCGTTTTTCCGATGTACTCTTGGCCACAACGACATGGAATTTTGTAGATGCATCCTCTTGGGTTGGGGCTTGCAGTGCTGGTTCCTCTGCCATTGGCTTTCGGTAGTTGCTTGAGGGTCTTGCCGCTTGTGAATGTTACATCTATGCTGGCTTTGTTCTTGATGAGGCGAGCGATCTTGTGGCTGAGGGGGCCGATGTAGGGAATTGTGACCAGGATAGGCGATGGTTCAGGCTTGTGGATGGTGTCTCTGATGGTGAGTGTTTTGTTGATGGTCTTTGTGACTAGGCCTGCAGGATATCCATTGGGTGAGGTGAATATGTCCTTCAGATGTTGTAGCTCTTGGTTGAGGGCGTCGGGATGACAAATGGATTTGGCACGTCTTGTAAGTGTGGTTATAATTGCTTGTTTGATTTGAGGGTGATGGCAGGAATTGTAGTGGATATACTGGTCGGTCTGTGTTGGCTTGCGGTAGACAGTTGTTTTAAGTCCATGCTCTGTGGCTTGCATATAGTGTTGAAAAGAGGTGATAGATTATGTACAGTTAATGAAATGTTGCAGTGAAACATTGTCCCAGACGAACTCATTAATTCAAACATCATATACCACAACTTTTTACGCTAATGCAATTGGTGAAAACTTGTGTCATGATAAAGAGTTTTAACTGCAAATCCTCATACATATCCTTTATATATATATATATATATATATATATATATATATATATATATATATATATATATATATATATATATATAAGATGAGTTGCTACTCACGTGAAGTAAGGTGATATATACCTAGTGACGTTATTTTGCATTTTACGGTACCACAACCCCTATAAAAAATCATGTAAGGATAGGATCATGGATAGGACTTTGAATTATCTTTAAAATGAGTATATTTAAGTTGTTATAGATAGTCTCCATAGCGCTCCATTATGTCCAATGTCGAATAACGAATAAGTAACCAACTTCACACTGCCATTCAATGGAAGGTAGTATTTCGTTTATTATGATTTAGTATAATTCTTTTTCAGTCGAATTCTGCGATTGTTTCGAACATATCATTTAGCAGTATTCAGCTTTTAACTTATTATTAATACCTATAAATGTGGATTTATAACGTAAATTGACCAGCATTGAGTGTTACAAGGTCATTTTACATTACTTATTGTATCATAAGGTGAATCAAACTCAATTATCGTTAAGTGACTACAATCAACGCCTGTCGAAGCAACACATTCGTTTGTCTGTAGGGACATAACATTACCACCTAATATTTGTCATGTGTGTGCAGAGGCCCATGTGACTAAAGTGTGAGAATATATAGTTAAGTGCGGATAATAACATCATTCGAACTACTCATTGTGATTATTGCGGCTCAGACATCTCAGACAGACGGTGAGAAGATATGATTTAGTCTGAACCATAGCCTTAATATCCCTCCAGTTGGTGTGTGTCCAGATCAATAAGACTGTTACATCTTCTAAAGGTATGTTGCGGTACACCATCCATCACTGGCATTCCATTCGATTAATTGAGGGGCGGGATAGTGCTGTGGTTAACGCGTTCTGCTTCGGATCAGGAGGTCTGGGGATCGAATCCAGCAAGGGGCTCGGCAAGTTTGGGTGCAACCCATGGTTCGCTATAGCTAGTTCCAGTCGATGCTCGCAGGTTTCATTGCAATACATAGCAATCATGACGGACTTTCTCCCTGTAATAAGACTAGCAGTTGCGATAAAAGTGAAATACTCTTGAAAGTGGCGTTAAACTCCCCTCACCTCGATTAATTGAAAAATAAGTTTGCACTGTTCAGTTTTGAAAACCGTTTTTGTTCCCGAGGTTTTAAACATGTTTAATAAGCAGCTTTATTACCTTTATTGTAGAAGTTGTCATCAATGCCATACATGTCCATGACTATCCAACAATGTTCATGAATATATAAATGTTCACGAATATCTATACATCTTCATGAATATCCAAAACTGTTTATGAATATCCATATATGTTCATGAATATCCATACATGTTCATGAATATCCAACACTGTTTATGAATATCCATATATGTTCATGAATATCCATACATGATCATGAATATCCAACAATGTTTATAAATATCCAACAATGTTAATGAATATCCATAAATGTTCATGAATATCCATATATGTTCATGGATATCCAACAATGTTCATGACTATACATACGTGTTCATGAATATCCAACAATGTTAATGAATATCCAACAATGTTAATGAATATCCAACAATGTTCATAAATGTTCATTAGTGTCTGGCATTGATCATTGATCATTATACGGATTGCATTTGTTCAAATACTGTTACACAGATACGCGAAACTCGCCAACTCTTGAACTCACAGCACTGACAATGGTCCATTAGTATTCCCAACCTAACATTGTGATTGATTCCGCAAATGTTTCATCGCGATCAGAAGGTGAGATAACACATTTAAAAGGACAGAAACTTGAAACCAAATTAATAGGTTAAGTGATTCCTGTCTTTGTAAACAAATGTCAATTTCTATTTAGATGTTCAAATTCTTTATTGCAAAGATTGCTAACTTTACGCACGAGGCAAGCGCCATCAAAACGTCGTACTATATAACACCTGCCCACTGACACACCTGCAGAACTGGGTTAATGAAGAAGATGTCTGAAGTCTGCAGTGAAATGTACAGTTGGGAATACGTTCCCTGCAGACACAATCCCAGAGGTCCAACAACATGCAATCTTATACTAATTCAACATCAAAAGTAAAATACAGAATTCGCATGTCAGTTAAATATAAAATGTACTCAGAAAACACACACTATAGAGTTAAACACGAAGGCATTTGACCTACTTGCAGACAAGAACTCATTCTTAATTCCTAATGACGCTGCTTTTAAGAAATTTGTTTGAGCACTTAGGTTAGAAATCGAATCAGCCTGACACTGTTAGACGGGATAAGATAATGCATTTGACAAACGTTCTATTGATTTAAGCGTGAATATATAATATATAGTTGTCAAATGCCCTACCTTCAAACAGTACTTTCTATTTGACTTACTTAATCAGACATTATAATCAGCCTTATGTATAAAAACATTCATATTACCCGAGCGATAGCGACGGCTATAAACATTTGTACGAATTTCGTAGTTGTTATATGACAAAGTCATATGTCAGAATGTCTTTTGTAAGCCAGCTTAATTCATTTGAGCCATCTAAAACATTCAGCTAACCAACATTCAGCCAAGATCGACTCCAGTGACTTCGCGATCCATTGATTTATGACATCACAGATGACAAGATTACTTAACAAAGACAATGTCTTCTTTGTAAAAGTGATTAGTACATGTACATGTACATGTGCATAGATGGAAAAATAAAACACGTTTTACAAATCAAAGTGATTATGGTATTCTTGCAAATCCTCAGCTTTAAGTGACTTATTCATTTTACAAAGAGTATATGATGTCCTGAGAGTTCTCTACACTACACAGTCTCTAAACCAAGAGGATTCTTGTGAATGGTGGACACACACGGCAACAACAGTAGAGTTCCAAGACCCCTGTGCTCACATCACTGAGCTATGAGTGGCGTGACAGCACGATACTCGAAGCACTAACGAGAGAGGAGACGCAAGAGGCAATGTTCTGTGATTGCTTATTCAAAGCTTTCCATTATGAGGTCACCAAAACCACTCCATTCTCTTCCCTACAGAGGTGACTCGGGCCACTTCGAACCAACGTTAACTTCTGTTGCAAATGAGCAATTGTTCTTGATTCTCTTAAACTTCCCTATCGGCACAAACTCGAAAAAAGAAAAGTCCATACACAATACAAGATGATTATATCCACGAATAATAAAGGCCACTAAAGCAAAGACACACTATGTTTTCAGAACCCAACTAAAATTTAATTTAAAATATAAAACAACTTGTTCATAGAACCATGTTTTGGGAAATCGTCGTTTTGAATCTTCTTAAAGAGATGAGATAGGAGAGTCAAAAGGTTTTTGGGGGGCTTGTTTTATGTCGTCCTACAGTAAAGACGCGTCAACAAATCAGGCCTAAGGAGGTTATTTATGTCGAAAACACTTTTCTAAATTTGATCTAATCTAATTTCTACATTTAATGCATTTTAAACTAGATGCCAAACATTATGACCAAATTACATTTGAAACCTCAAGTGTACTTGAACAGACATACAAATAAAAGTATTATACTCTGATGTGTAAAAATATAGGTACCTCTTTTTACAAATCATGTCCCCCATGAAATGTATTTATAACCGTCATTCTCTGGCAGAAGTATTTCGGTGTTTACACCTTTGAAGATGGAGTGACGTTCTTTTGAGGTTGAGTGTAGTCTGAATTCGAATATCTGCAAAACACAATCACATATTACAAGAGAATAAGACAATTGAAGAATCAATGACTTGAACAATGGTGGCACAATATGCATATACTCCTTTTGTACCGCATCCATCATTCACAAACTTACGGTTCCTTGGGATCAATAATGGTGCATTCATGTTCAGTTGTTTACATGTACAAGACATACCTTTATGTGTGATCACTTGTAAAATGAAATACGGTTCAGATGGCTGAGTTAAGTCATGCTAATAAGTTTTAACTTGATAATTTTACTAATGAGTACATTAGTACATATCAATATTACATAAAATTGTAATTCAAATAATTTCCATAAGAGTTGCAGATCGCGTTATAACTAAGCATTCCCAACAACATAATGGCAATTTTCATTACATATTCATTGATCTAATATATGCCAGGTGTTTTTCCTCGGTTTACAGTTCCTATTTCATTTCATTGATTTTCTGTATCCAGCTGTGTTATTCAATGTACCGGAGGGGAGTTCGCCAATCAAAGTTTCAATAATAAAAAGTATGTTTTACATTTTCTCTTGTGAGGAATTCGATTTTGGAATCTTGTAATAATCCAAATGTCAGAGAGCTTTTTCACGAAATTCGTTTGATGAAAAATGTGCATTCCATTATTCCGCTGCAGTGATTTCGTCTAATCTTCTCCAAACTGATGAGCATGCACATCAATTTTGAATTAGTTGAATTTGAAACCCATTAACTTACACAACTTCTAATTGGGAACGTCTATTGATTGAACGTAGTTGTGGAAGAACTTGTAAATCGATTCATCTGATTATAATAATTAAATTTCAAATCCGATTCGTCACGAAAGGACTTCTAGACCTTTTTAAATGAGAATATCCACTTGGTCACTTCCTGAACGTGTATGGGTTCACATTTGAATAATACTACAGGTAACGTGGTTCAACAAGCTGGAGGAGAGGTATATTCAATGTTCAATTTAGAAAACAGGCAAATCAATGTTCAAACAAACAGACAAACAAACAAACAAAGTATCTGGAACATTATGTCGTCATGTCAATTAAAAACACGCGCTGTTTTGTCACAATCCGTAATAACATCCTAAGTGTATAAACTAGCCAAATCTTTAACGAGTAAGCGAGTAATAAAAGTGATTAAAAAAGAAAGTTATCAAATAAATTAGTACACATAACTGACTTGATCAATTGTTTACCAATAAAAGTGTGAAGTCAGAAAGGTTTAAATAAAGTTTCTGACAATGCATACATTTTTCAGCAAGGGCGCATAAACCTACAGCTGTATAATGTGTCATGTCGGAATCCTCTCTCCTCAATCAAACTGTCCAAGTGTCAAATAAGTCGGAACCAGTGCCACGATCTATCTAAGCTGTGACATGAAGACAACTAAGATATTGTTCCCCAGGGACGGTGGGCTTCCATTTCAACTGCCATATAAACCTTCACTCACCTCCATACTACTTCTGGCTTATGTTTGTAGTCATTCATTATTAGAGACTAATCTTGCTTTGTTTTGAAATATAAAAGTTTAATATTATAACTAAACAATTATGTAATAACAAACAGTGACGTTTATCGTGACTTTTGATTACGCTGTTTAGCGGTCCATTCTTGCAGATCAGATATATAATACATATCAACCTCTAGTTAACTGCAGTTGTCTCTCCGTATCTTATAATGATTAGTACCTACCGGTTCAAAACATGTTGAGCAATTGGTTCTGCATTAAACACTTATACATAATGAATAACTCCGCTGTGTTAATAAGGGCTGCATATGAATATTATATATTTGGTATTCAACTTGCTGAGGTAAGACTTTGGAAAATTATACCTCGTTTATCATGAAGGACGAACTCCTTCCCTCAAGGAATCCAGCTGATTGTTTACTCTTCTTAGGTTTGGCTGATTAACTCTGTTCATATAGTAATTCAGACGTCATCAGGTATCAACAAATAAAAAAAGAATAAAGGTAAATGAATTGAACGTGTTAGATCATTATTGACCATGCCCTACAAAAAATACAGCTCTCAGAATTGGTCAAGCCATGACCAGAATATACTCTCAGGTCAATGTTCTCCCTCATCAAGTGACACATAGGTTGAAGAGTGCAGCAAACTATCCGAGTGGCGATCTGTGGGCCAAAATGAGAGTGTTGAACTCCTGAACTCAGCTCACAGCACTGACAATGGTCCATTAGTATTCCCTAGCTAAAATTGTGATGTTTCATCCCGATCAGAAGGTAAGATAACACATCACTAGGACAGAACCGTGAAACTCAAATAATAGGTTAAGTGATTTCTGTCTTTGTAAATAAATGGCAATTTCTATAAAGATTTTCAACTTCTTTATTGCAAAGATTGCTAAACTAACACACGAGGCAAGCGCCATCAGAACGTCGTACTATAAAACACCTGCACTCTGACACACCTGCAGAACAGGGTTGATGAAGAAGATGTCTGGAGTTCTGCAGTGAAATGTACAGTTGGGAATACGTTCCCAGCAGACAAAATCACAGTGGTCCAACAACATGCAATCTTAAACTAATTCAACATCAAAAGTGAAATACAGAATTCGCATGTCAGTAAAATATAAATTGTAATTAGAAAACCCACACCTTAGAGTTAAACTCGAAGGCATTAATTTTGACCTACTTGCAGACAAGAACTCATTCTTAAGTCCTAATGACGTGGCTTTTAAGCAATTTGTTTGAGCACTAAGGTTAGAAATCGAATCAGCCTGACACTGTTAGATGGGATTAGATAATGCATTTGACCAACGTTCTATTGATTTAAGCGTGAATATATAATATATAGTTGTCAAATACCCTACCTTCAAACAGTACGTTCTATTTGACTTACTAAGTCAGACACTATAATCAACCTTATGTATACAAACTTTCATATTACCCGAGCGATAGCGACGGCTACACACATTTGAACGAATTTCGTAGTTGTTTTATGACAAAGTCTTAAGAATGTCTTTTGTTATCAATGTTAATTCAGTTGGGCAATCTAAAATATTCAGTGACTCTAGTGACTTAGCGATCATTGTTTTATGAGATTACAGATGACGAGATTACTCAAAGAAAGACGATGTCTGCTTTGTAAAAGTGATAGGTACACATGTGCTAAGATGGAAAAATAAAACTCTTGTTACCTTTCAGTAAGAAATATATTTATTATATAATTTAAAGTCAGATACTCTAAACCCTCTATCAATTTACAGTGGCGATAACCTTTATCGTCCTTCTACTGACACTTGACCAGATACATCATAGCAAACATAGAAGTTGTGAGCCTCCTAGAGGGCAACATATTGTGCTGTATTGATCAATGTTTGTATCAGTGTTAACATTTCTCAACAACCAACAAGGCACTAGATTGTCACTGCTTGAAGTTACAATTGAAATGAGAAAGTCAGGAAAAGATTATGTCGTCCATTTCTTCACATCAACATGAAGCTCATCCAGTCTCTTTGTGGAGAAAGCTATGAGGAACATTCCGTTATAGGTATCTCATTAACAATTGGACAGCAGGTGGAACTCATATCGATACTAATGTGATGGCTTGACGGTTTGATAGAGTTGGGGACATTCACATGACAGTTTATTATGCAGTACGTTAACCACTTCTGAAAGTAATTTTTTTCGTTTGAGGAAGTCGGTGTTCAATTTCATGTTCCATGGACACATATTTGTCACTTTGGGACGATTAAATGAGACAGTTAGTGACAGGGTATGTTCATTATCTGCATTGATGGTCTGACAGTGACCATTTAGGTATATGTCTTTGTTAAAAATTATCTGAGACAACAACTTTGCAGGGTATAAGTATATTATATTAGCAGGGATTTTAAAAACATAACGTGTTTTACGGGACAGGTTTTGACCAATTACACGTTTTACAAATCAAAGTGATTCTGGTATTGTTTCAAATCATCAGCTTTAAGTGACTTATTCATTTTACACAGAGTTTGTGATGTTCTGAGAGTTCTCTACACTACAAATAACATTATACTCTGATGTATACAAATGTAGGTACTTCTTTTTACAAATCATGTCCCCATGAAAAGTATTTAAAATCGTCATTCTCTGGCAGAAGTATTTCGGTTTTTACACCGTTGAAGGTGTGCTGCCGTTTATTTGAGATTGAGTGTAGTCTGAATTCGAATATCTCCAGAACACAATCTCATATTGCAAGAGAATAAGAACATTGAAGAATCATTGACCTGAACTATGGTGACACTACATGCATGTAATCCTTTTGTACCGCATCCATCATTCACAAACTTACTGTTCCTTGGGATCAATAATGAATGTATAGTTGTTTACATGTACAAGACATAATGTTATGTGTGACCATTTGTAAAATGAAATACAGTTCAGATGGTTTAGTTAAGTCATGCTAATAAGTTTTAACTTAACTTGATAATCTTACTAATGAGTACATAAGTGCATATCAATATTACATAAAATTGTAATTCAAATAATTTACATAAGAGTTGCAGATGACGTTATAACTAAGCATTCCCAACAACATAATGGGAATTTTCATTACGTATTCATTGATCAAATAAATGCCAAAGGTGTTTTTCCTCGGTTTACAGTTCCTATTTCATTTCATTGATGTTCAGTATCCAGCTGTTTTATTCAATGTACAAGAGCGGTGTTCGTCAATCAAGGTTTAAAAAAAAAATGATAAAATAAAGAGAATATTTGGTTTTCCTTGACAAATAGCATATTTATCTCATCTTGTGAGGTTGAAATGTTTATGAAATTATAATGTATACATTTCTACCTGACTCGATGACATGGATACCATCTCTGCTGTGTTAATAAGGGATGCATATGAATATTAAATATTTGGTATTCAACATGCTGAGGTAACACTTTGGCAAATTATACCTCGTTTTTTAAGAAGGATGAACTCCTTCCCTCAAGGAATCCAGCTGACTGTTTACTCTTCTTAGGTTTGGCTGACTAACTCTGTTCATCTATAGTACTTCAGACGTCATCAGTGATCTTGCTTACTCAACTCTTCAGTTATATACAGAAGAATGGTACTATATGAAAATAGCAGAATCAGAGCCCAGACTGTCAGACAACCCTCAACACTGATAGTCAATAAACTCAAAATCTGTGTCATTGAAACTCTAATTATTATGTGGAGTCGTTCCCACAGACATACTTAGGAAACCACCAGCACTGCAAAGAGCACAGCTGACACAACATAAATCCACCTTTATTTCATTGTACTTTATGTTCATTAAGAATGCCAGACATCACTCAATAATGGTGGTCGAAAACTCGAAATCTGTCCATGGATGCACTGTAGACTGAGTCTAATCTTTCTGGAGACATACATAGAAAACTAATGTTAAAAACTCACGGGCACAAGAAGCTATACCAACATTTGTTCGGTGTTATCAACGTTAACATAAATATCAGATAATAAAGTTATTTATTATATGGCGAGCGATGAAATACTGGGATTTATCAGTGAAATAAACTGTCTATCAAGCTACAGTGAAAATAACTTATATTTTCACTGCGAACGGTGACTGATATCATTTGACGTCATAAAACAATGGTCTCACGCGGCGAATTGGCTTATGACGTCACAGTGTTACTGTGGTGACGGGCTGTTCCTAGCGGCCGCTCGGCGTGAAAATGACCCTTTTCGGACTTAATTACATGGATAACATCATATAATAAATAGAATATCCGTCAATTCTTGACAAATTCCATGTTTATCTCATCTCGTGAGGTAGAAAAATTATATATTTTCACTCGTGGCTGTGCCACTCGTGAAAATATAACCTTTCTACCTCACTCGATGAGATAAACATGGTATTAGTCAAGAAAAGACAGATATCCTCTATATATTTGACAGACGATTTATTTGGTCATGTATTGTTCGCGATTCCACAACAGTACCATGTACAGATATGTAGTGTAATGTTACACATGTAACTGGGGTAAAAGTAAAATTGCAGAACAAGCAGATTTTTTAAATAATCGAAATTTGTTTTCATTGAAGTTGTTCATATACTATACACAGTGGAACGAATATGAAATTAATGGTGATGGGTATATATATATATGGCTTTATACTATGTTTAAGTCAAACATTTACAAAGTAATCGAAACGTATGGACTGTCGATGTTCAGGAAACCTATGTATCATTTGTATCTATGCCTATTATTGATTTCCTTTAGGATGGTTTCCTTTCCTCGGATAACATCATATAAAGTCTCTTTTAAGTAGCTGCAGTTGCTTCGCCAAAATAGGCTCTTTGACGCCCTGACGTCGCCTTTTTGGCTGCAGACAGATCCATTGTCAAAACTAACCTGTGCGAACCTAAATTGGGTTCGCTGACGCTAATACTGCCATAAAGGTTAAATGACTTGACCAAACAGTAAAATCTTTTACTATGTTTTAATCAACACGTATCTCGTCGTAAACAAGCAATCACTTTAATGTTAATAATGATAATAAACGGTGTACAACATTGAACATTTGCCGATGATACTTTTTCATTCATATATGCCGCCATTTTGTTTCCGTATGCAAATGAGCAAGAATCACGTCATGGAAGATGGACACGTTTTCGAGACCACAGCAACGTAAACTGAGCTATCGTCTTACGTGCCGTACTATCGATTTGTTAGACGCAATACTATATTGAACATAATAATCTTCAGTTTTTGTATTTTCCAAAAGTGTACCTTTCCTTACAAATTGTACATGGCCATTTTTTTCCTATCAACATTTTATCAGTTTAGTCATTGTCGTAGGCCTACTTATGGTGACTCGTTTTTTTAAAAAAAATATTAGCGTCGGCGAATAATGACAGAAGCCTTTATTATATTTGAATAACCAACTATTTATCTAAGTAAAACAATCCACACACAAGGCAAAAGTCTTGGTGAAAGAAAGACAACATTGCAAATCCATGTTCCAAATCCATGACCAAATTAAGTAAACGACAAATATAGGGCTACTATCGGCAAACTCGTCATTTTCATGTTTCAGTCAAAGTTCATCAAAATTTACTGGATTTAATACAAATATGCAAAAGTAAAAAATCAAGATCGTCCATACACCTAAAAATATATAGGAATGTGGAGAATTAAATCTCCGGAAGAATAGGACTAATAAAAATGTTTGATTTTACTGCTGTGTATTATAGTTTCTAAAAACTGAACCAAATTGTGCAATTGAGTTGTGACGCAAAGCGGAATGATCTCCTGTGCGGAATGATATTTCCATATTTAACTCTAATATCTGCATCATGTCAGTCTATTTTAATGAATAATGTGTTGAAAAAAAATGCACAAACACCTTTTACTGTAAACTTAGTTTACCGGCAAACTGTTAGTTTATTCACTTATTGATATTCTATACAACAATATTTTCACCGAAAGTCCTGTCCATAACTACAGCAGATCTAAGTTGTCTGCGAAAACACAGGTTCTCCGCCTTTACAGCATTGCGCAGTCGCTTCGCGTGTTGTCGCCCAGTTTTCTATTTTTAACATCACGTGATCATATGGGAAATCTACGTAATTTGCACATCTAAAAATAGACTCAAGATGGCGACACCGGACCGCTGGTTTGCATTGATTGTCAAAGTAAACAGACGGTAAAACTAATAATTATCCTTTCAACACGGTCAAAATATCTACAGGCATAATACAAAATAAATAAACAAAATTGTTTTTATTTATATGTCGTGCAATACAAGCACCAACCATTGTATGAAACTCCTGAAAGCAAAGGTACCGATGAGACTCAGAAATCGATTAGGTTTATTTAGGACTCTAGCTATAAACACGATGATACTGGAGGAAGAGGTTATATAGGTACAGTTCTGCAGCTATCTTTTCAGTTGATAGAGAAGATGTTACATCACTTCACCGTGACGCAGTTTTAGTCTAGGGACAAGAGCTGAACTCAATATAAAAGTCAATTAAAAGAGGCAAACACGTTATATTGCAGAAATAAAAGAATTGAACATATTAAATCATTCTTGACCATACCGTACAAAAATAGAAAAACAAAGAAATACATTACGAATGTCATCATTAAATGCTCTTTAATTGCATTATAATCGGTCCAGTATGTGCCACAAAAAGGCAAAAAATAAGTTTCCCTCCAAAATCCAATATAAATATCATTCTCAATCCTTGATAGAGTTCAGGGGTATTTGTTTCCAAATCTTAACCTTCTCAATTGTTGAAACTGAAGGGACTCGGTAGCTATGCAATTTTCAGGATAACAACGAACTGGATTCCAGTCAATCTAGTAACCCATTCAGCAACATCACTCACTCATCATAATTCCAACTATTCTGCACCAAATCCAGACACAGACCACACAAACAATACCAATGTATGGCTGTCGGTGTGAAGAAAAACAGTGAATTCTAGAATAGAAAAAAACATTTTGGTGCTACAATGATGTAGTTAGGTTCAATTGAAAGCTTTTTTTACATGAGAAACACGATTACAGATATGTCATTTTGTCATAGTCATTACAGGTGCGCAACCTTTCTGGGTGAGTAGGGCAATGCATTATAATCATAGTCTATTTGTCCTAATTTTAGCTTTACTAGCATTACTAGTTTCTTGATTGAGGTCCGAAAGAATGTTCGAGGGTCGATACCCAGCCACGCCCATATTTGTGGAGTGATCGAATGAACACGATTTAGTGTCCATGTAAGAAATATATTCATGTAAAACTTTGGCCACCTGGGTATGCTTCCTAAAACAAATTTAGCGTTTGGGATACAGCGACTTTGGTGTCGAAAATATAAAGGTGCACAGACGACGCCCGACGACCCATGTTATAAGCTTTATAAACTTGGTGAGCTAAAACTTTGCCTTGCTGTATTTATGAACAAACTATACGAGTCCAAAGCGGGATTAAAAGAGTCAGATATCAATTAAAATTTCCAAACTGATTGTCCTGAATGTTAATACCACCAAGTAAAAGTGTTTTAATGGTTCATGTCAACACAAAAGTAATGTACCTGATTGTTCATCGTCATTCATTCCATACTGGGAATATACGACAAAAAAACTATCTTTTCGGTTTTATAAATATTTGTGAATGGAAGGTGTTGTGTTTATAGAATAGTGGTTATAGTGTTTAGTTGTAGAAATGAATGTATTCAAACCAAGAAGTAATTCCTATCACCTTTAAATCCATCCAATTTAGATTCCCAGATCCAAAGTAAAAACAGACTTTACATGTTCCATATATTCACATTAGCTGCAAATGCCATCTCAATCAAGCAGAAAATAATTCTCATCCCAATATTCTGTGTAGCAGTGTTTAGAAATGTCATTTAAGAGGAAGTTTTCTATAAGATGTCAATTGCTATACGCATTACATGTCTTCATATGTCAGAAGTGTCTGAAGAATATTTGCTATTTATTTCAAGAGAATGGATTGGAAAAAAGAGATGGGTGACCTTTTGATATTTGTATATAAATAGCTGAAGAATTTATACATGAATGCTGAGAAACACAATTTTATTTTGCCTTTTTTGCAACACTTTGAAATAATGTAGTGCATATACGTTTTACTGCCTCTTCTCTGCAGACCATTTAGAAACAGGTTGGAATCAATAGCGTTTAACATATTTAAAATGGTTCTTTGACCCTTATAACAACATCGTCATTATTTCATAGACATTTTGATAAATGTCCAATACTAATACTACTGATTATGAAATTAGGTATGTGTGCTTCGTTCATATGATTATGATTTGATTCCAATCACTAAGATAGTTTTAGTTGTTAAAGGTAAGGTGAGGTGATTTGGGGTTTAACACCGCTTTCAAGAGTATTTCACTTATATCATGGCTACTAGTATTCTTGCAGGGATACGTCATGTGGTTATGGATTGTGATGAAACCTGCGAGCATCGGATGCAACTAGCGAACCACGGGTGGTACTACGTTGTAATTCAGTGTAGCAATGCATCCAAACCTTACTGCGTGTAGAACAGTTCTCAACTGCAGACAAAGTTACCGTGCCCCTGGCAGGTTCGAACCGGGACCCATTGATCCGAAGCCAAACGCGCTAACCACTGCACTATCCCCTATATAGTTACTCAGTACCACACAATTCACCAATTAAAAAGTCTAACGATGCATTCTCTTGAGTCTGTGCAGACTACTTGGTGTCAATGTCCATGTACCGAGAGAAAATATCAGATAGATAGATGTTACATTTTCTATGAAGTCACATTGTAGAACTCTATTGCTGCTTTCTGTAACTTGTTGCACCTAAACTCACAAGCTAGCGCAGAAAAGGTAATGAAGTTAAACAAGAGTTAATTTAACAAGTGATGGAGACTGGCAAGAGTTATGATTTCCGGGGGAAGTTATATTTCACCGAATTTGTAAAAATATAAGATTTGTATCGGCCTCTCGTTAACTTTAGTTGGTCTATACATGTCTTCATAATAATCAGTAGTTACCGGTTCTAAGAAACATGTAGAGCTGTTGTGTGTTCATATAACCTACATACATAATTGATATGTCCCCTATAATTATAAATAAGGACTGCACATAAGATCTGTATATTTGATATTCAATCTGTTCAAGTGAACTTTGGTTAATCATCCGGCCGTTTATCTTGAAGGACGAACTCCTACCATGAAGAAGACCAGCTGATTGATTACTCCACTCAAGTTTGCTTGATTTATCAGTTGCTCAATAGTAATTCAGTAAGGATGAGGCATCAATGTCGACATGTAAGTCGAACTTTCTCTGTAGCTTCCTAATATGCAGAGGAAAAAGTAAGCAAATAGTTCCAGCAATGTCAGAGTCAGTGCTCAGACTGTTTTATGTGTAGTTATCCTCAATTGATTTGAGACCGTCAGACATCACTTAACAATGGCAGTCAATAAACTCGAAAGGTCTTTCATGGGTCACCTGGTTATTGCGATGAGACATTTATAGATAAATATAGAGCACTGAACTAGAAACATACCGAACTCCATAGAAACACACACATATAATTTCCATATGTACTTTATGTAATTCCACGTAACTAAGACAACCTTTAAGTACTTAACACTCGGAAAATATCTCCATTGGTGTTAAATTTTTTAACGAGGACATCGATTCAATATATTTATATATGTGGTATATAATTTGTTCAGGTGACACTTTGGTAAATTATCTCGCTGTTTATCTTGAAGGACGAACTCCTATTGTCAATGAAACCAGCTGATTGTTTACTCCACTCAGGTTTGCTTGGTTTATTAGTTCCTCAATAGCAATTCAGTAAGGAGACGACATCAGTGTTGATGTGTACGTTGATTCATCCCTTCAACTCCCCGGTTATATGCAGAGGGGTGGTAAACAAATAGTTCCAGGAATCTTCAGAATCGGTGCCCAGACTGCCAGACAATCTCAAATAATGATAGTCAATAAACTCGAAAGTTATCCCATGGGTCCAATTCTTATTCTGTGGAGTCTTTCTGGTAGACATCCTTTAAAAACCATCAACACAGTGAACTTGTACACGACGTAGACTACTGACCTCTTACATCATGTTCATGCGTATGTTACGCTCAATTGACTTCAGACCGCCAGACCTCACTAAATAATGGAAGTCAATAAACTCCAAATGTCTTTCATTGATCCCTTGTTTATTGCGACGAGATTGTTTATAGGATAATATAGAGAAATAAATATACGATCTACAAACACAGCAAACTCTATTTAGATACTCACACATCATTTTCTTATTTATTTTCATGTAAATCCGACAACCAAAACTATTTAACACTTTGAAAATATGTCGAATGGATGTTATATAAGGACATCAATTCAATTCAGACATGAACTTCATTGAATGGAAGTTCGTAAATTCTGTTTCACTGTGAATACTTTGGTGTCAGTAGCTTGTAAACCTGTTACTTAAGGAGGTTTTGGAATGGTAGATATATATGCCTACGATTATGCTCTGAAAAAAACATGGATTAGGAAATGACTTAATATGACTAATATGACAGAACGTGGAAGAATCTCGAACAACGAATGCTCCAAAAATACCGAAACATCAATGCCGTTTCTACTTTCATGTATCACAGACTGCCAAAAATTATTCAACACTCAGCAGGAAACTCGAAATATGTCATTTGGATTTTACTTCTTTCATTTATATTGCACAAGGACATGGATTACATTCCAGAAAAGAACTGAATTGAATGAACACACGACTACCAAAGTAAGTGGTTCTCAATTTGGCACATTCACAAAATTTAGTTAATTCTGGAGTATGACTTGAACTGCCATGTGTACCAACTGCATGAACATATTTAACCCTTGGTCAAGAGCAAATAAGATACATTCAATAGGAAAGCAGATTCATTTTCATTTTAGCATATCGATAACAGCAAGCGATTGAGTGTTGTATACATGTGCACTATTATGTTGAATTTTTGTGATTTTGTCATTTTAGGAAGTGAAACTTACATGTAGATAAATTATCCCTCGTTTATGACAAAGGATGAACTCATTCCATCATGTAGACCAGCTTATCGTTTACTCCTCTCAGGTGTGTTTGATTATATCAGTTCCTCAAAATCAATTCACCAGTCAGTCTTTCTCATCACCTCCCCGGTTATATACAGAGGAAATGGTATGCAGATAGTTTGATCAATCTTCAGAATCAGTGCTCAGACTGCCAGACAATCCTCAATATTGATAGTCAATAAACCCAAAATTTATCCCATGGGAATAATTCTTATTCGGTGGAGTCTTTCACGTAGACATCCTTTGAAACCCATCACCACGGTGAACCTGTACTCGACGTAAACCACTGAATTCGTACATCATTTTTATGTGTACTTTATGCTCAATTGATTTCAGACCGCCAGACATCACTTAATAATGGCAATCAATAAACTCCAAATGTATTTAAATTTGTCATGGACCCATTGTTTATAGCTATCATATAGAGAACTAAATGTACGATCAGGAAACACAGGGAACTTCATATATATATATATATATATATATATATATATATATATATATATATATATATACAGACAGACAGACAGACAGACAGACAGACAGACAGACAGACAGACAGATTTATTCTGTAAAAAGGCCCTTGGCCCAAAATAGATAATAAATGCGATTTTTTTTATTATCCTGCATGCATTATTAATATTAATTTTCTGGATGTGATTTAAGAGTGAGTACTTTATATAGATAGAGTCCAAGTTTGTAACACATTTCTTGATCGGTTGCTGCCATCAGGAGTTTGAAACTAGTAGGTGTTGGATAGTCTGTATATTGTGTTGGTAGGTATTTTCTTCTTAAATGAGAGAATTGTTCGCATTTCATAAGCACATGATATTCATCCTCTACAGTCTCTATATTTTTACTTAAACAATAATCACAGTATCTTTCTTCATGGGGAATGTTGTGGTGTCGTCCAGTTTCAACTTTCAACCTAAAATTGTTACATCTGAATTTTGCTATTATATATTTTAAATACCATGGAATATCGCTTCTTATATATGTTTCTACGTTGAGTATAGATTTATATTGATGATAGTTTTCACATTTAGAGGTAGATGCCAGAGAATAGTGCCAGTCTTGGTTGAGGTTGTCCGCAAGTCTTTGTTTAAATTCTAGTAGAAAAATGTCAATATTTCCAATATTTTGTTGGTGCCACACAACGCCAAAGCCGAGTCTAAAAAGAATGTTCTTAATAGAGGTAGCCCATGTGGGTCTCCCCACGTCATCCAATGATTTAAGCATCTTATATGCCTGATGAGGTAATCTGTTGTTTCCGAGATGAGTCACTCTTATCCAGTATTTTATTGCTCTAGTCATGTAAACATTTTGAAGCGGTAGTCTGCCTAACTATCATTTTCATTTGTACTTTATTTTCATGTAGATAGAATATCAAAATTACTCAACACTAAGGAAATATTTCCATTGGATATCATATTTTTTAATAGAACATTGATTATATTCCAGAAGTGATCTGCATTAAAAGAAAGTTAGTTAAATAAATTACATTTTACTATTGTTATTTCAGTGTCAGTGATTTGTAGACCTGATGCTGAAGGAGGTATTGTAATGGTAGACAGTTTGCTTACAATAAACTGATAAAACTGGATGATGAAATTACTTAATATGACAGAAAGTGGAAGAATCTTCTCATCGAGAAACAGCGAACGCTCTAGAAATACACAGACATCAATGTGGTTTCTACTTTCATGTATCAACTGCCAACAATTATTCGACACTCAGACATAAAATGGAAACACTTCATTTGTATTTTCCATTTTTAATCTATATAGCACAAGAACATGGATGATATTCCAGAAGAAAAAAACTGCATTGAATGAACGTTAGTTTGGTTATGTTAAACAGTCATGGTATCAGTGAGAAATAAGTTGTGAAAAAAGTTTGATGATGACTTCCGCACAGAAACGAATGGTAAGAAAAATTTATCTAATCAAGTCACATCCGATAACATTAGGAATGGAATTTACCGGCACTGTCTTGACGTTAAGTTCGTTGTGTCTTTTTAACTGTCTGGTTGTTATTGAGAGAGACGTTGTACAAGTAGCTAGAGGCTGAAATGGTTAGCAGAAATAAATGTCAGCCTCCTTGAAGTTACTCAATTTTCACAAAAAAGCAACAAAAGCAGCACCATGTTGTGCCTGTAAGTACTTAGACGAAGATTTCGCAGACCTGAAACTATTAGCAGAATGTGACCGATTCTAGCAGTATAGCAAATACACCTATCCTGCACCCTCTTGTACATTAAATGAGAAGCTCCACTGCCAATGATTGACCTCGGTTTGTAACTTTCTTGGAGACTTTTAAAAAAAATGACTTAAACTGTCCTGTGTAACAACTGCAGGAGCAGATTAACTCTTTGGTCGAGACGAAATAGGGAAAATTCAATAGTGATCTACTGATGACTGAGTGTGTTACATCACCTATCAATCTTACTATTGCATTAACACCACGTGTGTTGCCTTACCATCAGTATTGTCCTTCTTAATACTTTTGTGTTGACTTTAAGTTAATTATGTTACCACTATCTTGTTGGAGGACAGCAAATCATTCCTGGAGTCACCTTACACTATGTTGACTTGAAGTTAAGTGTGTGCTTCCTTATTATCTTGTACAAGGATATCAATACCATCCCAAGTGTAAACTGAACCTATGTTGACTTTAAGTTAGTGATGTTTTTTTCTAAACTCTCTTATAGGATGACATCAATGATATTCCCTGAATAAACTGCTATTATGTTGACTTTAAGTGTCGCTGTGCGTTTCATACTAGTGTATTGTCATTGAGAAAAAAAACTTGTGTAAATAGTTGCAGGTTGAACCAATCACAGAAATACATGGGTGAGTTGTTTTTAATTTCTGAGGATTTGCAGTCTGAAGAAAAGGGGATAGCCCAGGATTTAACAAAATAAATACGCTATCAGACATGCTAACTGTTTCATTTCTCAGAATGACATAAACAATACTATTTTGTACATTGTGGAAATATTGGAAGTATGTTATCAAAATAAAATTGGTATTTTATATATACAGCTATGCAGTGTAATGCCCAGGATAGCAACTAGCCAGTTCCAGTCAATCTAGTAACCCCATTCAGCAACATCACTCACTCACCACAATTCCAAATGTCCTGCAGCAAATCCAAGCACAGACCACAACAACAATGTCAATGCCAAAAGAAAAAACAGTGAATTATAGAATAGAAAAACATTTCGGTGCTACAATTATGTCGTTAGGTTCGTTTAAAAAGTTTTTTTTACATGAGAAACATGATTGCAGTGGACCATTTTGTCATAGTCATTAAAGGTGCACCACTTATAGTTGCATCTCTACCACACTCATTGTTGATGAGTAGGGCAATGAATAATTATCATAGTCTATTTGTTCTCATTTGATCTTCCTAGGATTACTAGTTTTATTTATTGAGGTCCGAAAGAATGTTGGAGTGTGGATACCCAGCCAAGCCCATATTTGTGGAGGGATCAGATGAACACATTTTAGTTTCCATGTAAGAGATATGTTCATGTAAAACTTTGGTCACTTAGGTATGCTTCCTAAACAAATTCAGCTTTTGGGATACAGCAATTTTGGAGACGACGACCTATGCTAAAAGCTTCATGAGCTAAAAATTTAAAAACAAAACATTGCTGTATTTATGAACAAACTATACGAGTCTAAAGCGAGATTAAAAGAGTCAGGTACCAATGAACATTTCAAAACTGAATGTCTTGAATGTTAATGCCACCAAGTAACAATGTTTTAATGGTTCATGTCGACAAAAAAGTAATGTTTCTGATTTAATTTATCGTAAGCCATTCCTCAGGGTGCACTTGGAATATATGACAAAAACGCTATCTAGTTCTTTGTTTTCTGTTTTAGAAATATGTGTGAATGGAAGGTGGGGTGTTTAAATATAGAAGAGTGTTTATAGTGTTAAGTCGAAGAAATGCATGTATTCAAACCAAGAAGTGTGTAACATTCCTATCTCCTTGAAATCAATCCAATTTAGATTCCCAGATCTAAAGTAAAAATAGAATTTGTCATGCTCTATATTATCACATTAGCTGCCAATGCCATCTCAATCAAACATAAAATAACACTTAATCCCATATTCTGTTTAGCAGTGTTTAGAAATGTCATTCAAGAGGAAGTTTTCTATTAGATGCCAATCTCTACACGCATTACATGTTCTCATATGTCAGAAGTGTCTGAAGAATATTTGCTATTTATTTCAGAAGAATGGATTGGAAAAAGGAGATGGGTGACCTTTTGACATTTGTATATAAATAGCTGAAGAATATAAGTATACTATTTCTTCTCTAGTGTCAAACTAGAGGTTGGCTGTACAAGTCATTCTAGTGAATTTACAAATTAGTGGTTCTTTGACCCTTATTACAATATACAACATTATTTCATAGACATTTTGAAAAATGTCCAATACTAATACTCCTGATTGTGAAATTAGGTATGAGTGGATCGTTCATATGGTTATGATTTAATTCCAATCACTTAGGTAGTTTTAGTTTTTTAAAAGTTAGGCGAGGCGATTTGGGGTTTAACCTTGTGTTCAAGAGTATTTCAATTATATCACAGCTGCTAGTATTTTGACAGGAATCCTGCAATGCCATGTAGCTATGCAATGCGGTAAAACTTGCGAGCATCGGCTGGATGTAGTGACCCATGGGTGGTACTACGCTGAAATTCAGTGTAACATTGCACCCAAACCTTACTGCGTGTAGAACAGTTCTCTCCTACAGACAAAGTTGCCGTTCCCCTGGCAGGATTCGAACCCCGGACCCTGGCAGTTTGATCCGAAGCCGAATGCGCTAACCACTGCATTATCCCCTATACAGTTACTCAGTACCACACAATTCACCAATTAAAAAGTCTAACGATAAATAAACTTGGGTCTGTGCAAACTACTTGGTGTCAATGTCCATGTTCCGAGAGAAAATATCAGATAGATAGATGATACATGTTCTATGAAGTCACATTGTAGAACTCCATTGCTGCATTTTGTAAACATTCCTCTGCTAGCGTAGGAGGTCGGTGCACCTGAATTCTCAGTGCGTGTTCACAACCTAGCGCAGAAAAGGTTGTTAACTTAAACAAGTTAAACAAGGGTTTCTTTAACCAGTGATGGAGACTGGCAAGAGTTATGATTTCCGGGGGAAGTTATATTTCACCTAATTTGTAAAAATATAAGATTTGTATCGGCCTCTCGTTAACTTTAGTTGGTCAATACATGTCTTTATAATGATCAGTAGTTACCGGTTCTAAGAAACATGTAGAGCTGTTGCGTCTTCATATAACCTACATACATAATTGATATGTGCCTTATATAGGACTGCACATAAGATATGTATATTTGATATTCAATTTTTTCAAGTGAACTGTGGCAAAACATCCGGCCGTTTATCTTGAAGGACGAACTCCTACCATCAAGTAGACCAGCTGATTGATTACTCCACTCAGGTTTGCTTGATTTATCAGTTGCTCAATAGCAATTCAGTAAGGAGACGACATCAGTGTCGATGTGTAAGCCGAACTTTCTCTGTAGCTTGGAAATGCTAAGCAAATAGTTCCAGCAATGTTAGAATCAGTGCTCAGACTGTTTTATGTTTACGTTATCCTCAATTGATTTGAGACCGTAAGACATCACTTAACAATAGAGGTCAATAACCTCGAAAGGTCTTTCATGGATCACCTGATTATTGCGATGAGACTTTTATAGACAAATATGGAGCACTGAACTAGAAACATACCATACTTAATTAACACTCGGAAAATATGTCCATTGATGTTTAATTTTTATACGAGGACATCGATTCAATATATTTATAATATGTGTATATATGTGGTATATAATTTGTTCAGGTGACACTTTGGTAAATTATCTCGCTGTTTATCTTGAAGGACGAACTCCTATTGTCAATGAAACCAGCTGATTGTTTACTCCACTCAGGTTTGTTTGGTTTATTAGTTCCTCAATAGCAATTCAGTAAGGAGACGACATCAGTGTTGATGTGTGCGTCGATCCCTCCCTTCAACTCCCCGGTTATATGCAGAGGGGTGGTAAACAAATAGTTCCAGGAATCTTCAGAATCGGTGCCCAGACTGCCAGACAATCTCAAATAATGATAGTCAATAAACTCGAAAGTTATCCCATGGGTCCAATTCTTATTCTGTGGAGTCTTTCTGGTAGACATCCTTTGAAACCCATCAACACAGTGAACTTGTACACGACGTAGACAACTGACCTCGTACATCATGTTCATGCGTATGTTACGCTCTATTGACTTTAGACCGCCAGACATCACTAAATAATGAAAGTCAATAAAATCCAAATGTCTTTCATGGATCCCTTGTTTATTGCGACGTGACTTTTTATAGGATCATATAGAGAAATAAATATATGATCTACAAACACAAACTCTATTTAGATACTCACACATCATTTTCTAATTTATGTTTATGTAAATCCGACAACCACAAATATTTAACACTTTGAAAATATGTCGAATGGATGTTATATAAGGACATCGATTCAATTCAGACATGAACTTCATCTAATGGAAGTTAGTAAGTTCTGTTTGACTGTGAATACTATGGTGTCAGTAGCTTGTAAACCTGTTCCTGAAGGAGGTTTTGAATGGTAGATAAATATGCCTACGATTATGCTCTGAAAAAAACATGGATTAGGAAATGACTGAATAAGACTAATATGACAGAACGTGGAAGAATCTTCTCATTGAGAACAACAAATGCTCCAAAAAAACATCAATGCCGTTTCTACTTTCATGTATCACAGACTGCCAAAAATTATTCAACACTAAGCAGTAAACTCGAAATATGTCATTTGATTTTACTTCTTTCATTTATATTGCACAAGGACATGGATTACATTCCAGAAAAGAACTGAATTGAATGAACTTTAGTTTGCATTTGGTTATGTTAAACAGTCATGGTATCAGTGAGAAATAAGTTGGATGTTAACTTCCGCACAGAAACGAATGGTAAGAAGAATTGATCTCATCAAGTCACATCCGATAACATTAGGAATAGAATTTACCGGCACTGTGTTGAGGTTAAGTTCGCTGTTTCTTTTTAACTGTCTGGTTATCATTAAGAGAGATGTTGTACAAGTAGCAAGAGGCTGAAGTGGTTAGCGGAAATCAATGTGAGCATCCTGGAAGTTACTCAATTTTTAACAGTCAACCAACAGAAACAGTTCCATGTTTGACTGTAAATACATTCGCTTCTCTGGTACATTGAATGGATATCTTGACCACCACACGACTACCAAAATAAGTGGTCTTCAATTTGGCACATTCAATAAATTTAGGTAATTCTAATTGATAGTTTATTGGAGGAGTATGACTTAAACTGACATGTGTACCAACTGCATGAACATATTTAACCCTTGGTCATGAGCAAAAAGAAACATTCAATAGGTGAGCAGATTCATTCTCATTTTAGCATATCGATAACAGCAAGCGATTGAGTGTTATATACATGTGCACTACTATGTTTTACTATGAGTTTTTGTGATTTTGTCATTTTAGGAAGTGAAACTTAGATAAATTATCCCTCGTTTATGAAAAAGGATGAACTCATTCCATCATGTAGACCACCTCTGATCGTTTACTCCTCTCAGGTGTTTGATTATATCAGTTCCTCAAAAGCAATTCACCAGTCAGTCTTTCTCCTCACCTCCCCGGTTATATACAGAGGAAATGGTATGCAGACAGTTTGAGCAATCTTCAGAATCAGTGCTCAGACTGCCAGACAATCCTCAATATTGATAGTCAATGAACCCAAAATTTATCCCATGGGTATAATTCTTATTCGGTGGAGGCTTTCACGTAGACATCCTTTGAAACCCATCACCACGGTGAACCTGTACTCGACGTAGACCACTGAATTCGTACATCATTTTTATGTGTACTTTATGCTCAATTGAGTTTAGACCGCCAGACATCACTTAATAATGGCAGTCAATAAACTCCAAATGTATTTAAATTTGTCATGGACCCATTGTTTATAGCTATCATATAGAGAACTAAATGTACGATCTGGAAACACAGGGAACTCTATATAAATATTCACAAATCATTTTCATTTGTACTTTATTTTCATGTAAATAAGAATATCAAAATTACTCAACACTAAGGAAATATTTCCATTCGATATCATATTTTTAAATAGGACACCGATTATATTCCAGAAGTGAACTGCATTGAAAGAAAGTTAGTTAAATAATTTATATTTTACTATTGTTATTTCAGTGTTAGTGTTTTGTAGACCTGATGCTGAAGGAGGTATTGGAATGGTAGACAGTTTGCTTACAATAAACTGATAAAACTGGATGATGAAATGACTTAATATGACAGAAAGTGTAAGAATCTTATCATCGAGAAATAGCGAACGCTCTAGAAATACACAAACATCAATGTGGCTTCTACTTCCATGTATCATTATTCGACACTCCGACATAAACTGGAAACACGTCATTTGAATTTTACATTTTTAATCTATATAGCACAAGAACATGGATGATATTCCGGAAAAAAAACTGCATTGAATGAACGTTAGTTTGGGTATATTAAACAGTCATGGTATCAGTCAGAACTAAGTTGTGAAAAGAGTTGGATGTTAACTTCCGCACAGAAACGAACGATAAGAAGAATTTATCTCATCAAGTCACATCCGATAACGTTAGGAATTGAATTTACTGGCACTGTGTTGACGATAAGTTCGTTGTGTCTTTTTAACTGTCTGCTATTATTGAGAGAAAAGTTGTACAAGTAGTTGAAGTGGTTAGCGGAAATCAATGTCAGCCTCCTGGAATTTTTCAATTTTCACAAACAGTCAACAGAAACAGTTCCATGTTGTGCCTGTAAATATATAGACGGGCTATTTCGCGGACCTGAAAACTATTAGCAGAATGTGAACGATTATATCAGTATTGCAAATGCACATATCCTGCACCCTCTAGTACATTGAATGAGTAGCTCCACTACCAATGATTTGACCTCGGTTTGGCACATTTAATAAATTTAGGAATTCTAATTGTCACTTTTATTTTAAGAATTCTTTTGAAAACAGTGACTTAAACTGTCCTGTGTACACAATTGCACAAGCAGGTTAAATCCTTGGTCGAAACGAACTATGGAATATTCAATAGCGAACTACTACTGTGTATATGTTCGAGTTATTTGCCATTTTAGCGACGCATACACTCATCATGGTGGCAAATATTGCATGCCTGATTGTGTTACATCACCTATCAATCTTACTATTGCACTAACGCCATGTTTGTTGCCAAAACCCTCAGTATTGACCTTTTGACTACTTCTGTGTTGACTTTAAGTTAATTATGTTATCACTTTCTTGTTCAAGGACATCAAAACATTCCTGGAGTCACCTTACACTATGTTGACATGAAGTTAATTGTGTGCTTCGTTATTATCTTGTACAAGGATATCAATACCATCCCAAGTGTAAACTGAACCTATGTTGACTTTAAGTTAGTGATGTTTTTCTAAACTCTCTTGTAGGGAGACATCAATAACATTCCCGGATTTAACTGTCGTTATGTTGACTTTAAGTTTCGTTGTGCATTTCAAACTAGTGTGTTGTCATTGACAAAAACCTTGTGTAAATAGTTGCAGGTGAAACTACTCACAGAAATCAATGGGTGAGCTTTTTTAATTCTTAGTATTGGCAGTCAACGCGACGAGTCCCCGTGGTGTGACTGTTCCTGAAGAATGTCTGTAGACACTGATACCGGGTAAAGTATTAGAGATTACAGTTTGGTAAATACTGGATGAGGTGTCACTTTAGGAAAACTGATTATACTTGTCTATTCATTTGAAGAAAAGATGACAGCGTAGATTAAATATTCTATCAGCCACGTTAACTGTTTCAACCCCCCAGAATGACATAAACAATACTAGTTTGTACCTTGTGGACATATTGGAAGCATATTTTGGCGAAAATGTTATCAAAATAAAATTGGTATAATGTATCAGAAAACACGATGTCAGCAATTGAAATATTTCCTAAAGCAATGTGATCAAGTTTCATTATGCCTTTGTCTGTCCCCAATCTCCCTAAGTAACTATGTAATACCTGTGAGCTAGGATCTTTCAGAAATTGTTTGATGTTCACTGTGTTTCTATTACAAAGTGCATCAAATTGAAATTGACAACTCTCATATTATATTTCAGGAGTTTGAATATGCCACGTCAAGACGTCATCTGCGCATGCCGATAGCGAGAAAATAACAAGTACTATCATTCTTTTTTAACAACTGATATAAAATGTTTTCAGAAAATCGTCGTACAGTCATTCATCAGCGTTTTGTTATGAAAGCCATTAAACTAATAGCGTTTTATCTCAACATTACATTAATTCATCGCTTACGCTTTATAACTTTTAGTGCCGTTGCATATTTATTTGTTTATGAAATCACGTTGAAATGTGAAACATTGTCATTCCATATTTTGTTCTGTTGTATGTGTTTTTTCCTTCTGGATAACAAAGTATTACCGAAGCTTATCTCTTACCTTATTAAGTTTGCAGTCAAGTGTAATAACGTCCAGTTACATGTAAATCCTAATTTGAACAGGCATGTAATGAGTCGTTTTACTTCTTTATTGCAGTGTATTCAATTTAAAAGGTTGACACAGTCATTTTGCATGTTTTGTTATTGATGACAAAATTATTGCATAGAACATACATACTGCAAACAAACAGAGCAACTGAGTGAGTGAGTGAGTGAGTGAGTTATTGTTTAACGCCGCTTCGGCAGTATTGCAGCCATTAGCGGCGACAGAGCAACTGAGGATAGTCAGTAGCCGCCGGAACACAAGTGCACACAACATTTCCTTTTTGTGTTTTGTTGTTGTGTTGATAGCAAACGAGTGTACAGTGACGCTGATACATATTCAAATTAATAACATTCTTATTATGAAATGAAAATATAAGAAACAAACATCAAACATCTTAAGAATATATCGTAATTGTGCATGTTCATTTCAGGTACATTTGATGTCAACAAGCAGTGTCCGCCCATAAGTCATACGGCCCACTAGCACTAGCCAAAGGGCTTAAACAACATATGGGCCATGTTCAAGAGAGGTTTAACAGTTATTTATTACTTTTAAACCTTTTAAACCTCTCTTGAACGCGATTGCTCAATGTAGCGCTACGTAGTAAAGCGAGCAAACCTCGAGGAATCGCAGTGTCGTTCAGGAGAATATGGGCGCTACACTGAGCGCTACATTGAGCGCTCATTGAGCCTCACTGTTATGGAACGGATTGTAGAGGTAGTTGCCTGGACCAACACCTACATGTAACTTTGCACAACCCACCAATAAAGTGAACTGACAATGTTATGAATGTAGTGTATCTTAATCGTGTCTCGTAGACCTGATGACTGGATACTATTTTAAAAGTCATGTTTTATATGGCTATAAATAAGTATTCTTCTTCATTCTTTATAATTGGTAATCTAGCCCATTTTGACCAAAGGGTACATATGGCTGACATTTAGCTTGCCCTCATTTGTTGTATGACAAATGGGAGTATGACCAATATGTGTATGAAATTGGGGGTATGACTAATAGGGGTAAGACTTTATAGGTGAATGACAAATGGGAAATGGCCCACCATGCACCACCAGCTTGTGCTTGTTTAACGTTAAAGGGACACGAACTTTCATTTCATAATTGCTGACAGGTACAAATATGTCAAATTGAGAACATACGACAAGTGATATGGATGAAAACTTCATTCTGTTCACAGCGATAGTTGACTTCGCTAGCACTACATTAATGTTGATAAAGTTACAAGTTCAAACAATTACATATAACAGTATAACTGATACAGTTATTTCTTCATGTTAGTAGTCACGCTAACGTATTTACCTTGACCACAATGACAATTGCAGTGTGTTATAGTCGCTCTGTTGATCTAATGAATATCTTAAAATCATTTTGGATTAAGCAACAGATCATCTCATTTGCGTTCGCTCTATTCTATTCATAAATAATCCAAATGAAGATATGCATTTTTGATATGATATGCATGTTGATTGCAGGAGAGTTATGTTAATAAATACAAACACATATAAATAATACTGAACCAAAGTGACCATAAACACTAAAATATTATTACACACACAGGATACTTTCTTACGTCAATTCCACCATCCTATTATTGCACATCCATGGACAATGCCCTCCAATATATTGCAAGTTTACACTTAATTGCTTGTAATTGAGTTAAACATTATATAGCGGTAATTGTGTCATGAGAGAAACCTGGTTGTTAACTAGATGGTAGATATACTATATTGTATCTTAGCCACGTATGTTATGATATCAATACATGATTATAACCAGCTAAAACATATTGCTGAGGCTAGTATTTTGATGACTTAAGAATCGTCAATTTGACAAAGAATGACGGACATAAATTCAAATATAAAAGCAATGAAAAGTGAATCCGTTCAACAGCGCTTCCTTTGCTAAGGCTTAAGGAAATAGATTGTAAACCAGTCTAACCCTATATTTTACTTATTTTGTCAACATTCTTTTTAATATACATGTATTGCTATTACCAATGAAATAGTCTAACAACAGCGTTTTTTGTCATTTATAAATTAAAATGGGACATTCCTATAGTACCCTCACTTTAAAGCCAATATAAGTCTCCGAGGAGTTAATGGAGAGGTGAGTTTTGGTTTAACGTCGCTTTCAAGAGTATTTCACTTACATCGCGGCATGGAGAAAGCCCGCAACGCCATTTGGTTATGCATTGCGGTGAAACCTGCGAGCATAGGCACTAGCGAATCATGGGTGGTACTACGCTGAAATTCAGTGTAGCATTACACCCAAACCTTACTGCGTGTAGAACAGTTCTCTTCTGCAGACAAAGTTGCCGTGCCCCTGGCGGGATTCGAACCACGGACCTCTTGAACCGAAGCCGAACGCGCTACTGTCATCTTAAAAAGAAATACTTACAAAAAAGGCGTGATAACGTATGTGGGAAGCACTGTTTGAATAATAATACTTTCACTAGATGCCACTTATAAGAAGAAATCTTTGGCAAGGTTTAGATAGAAAGAAATATTCCACATATTAACACCATCTGTTTGTTAAATAAACATTAGAACGTTAAGGAAATCGCACTCCATTTGAATTTTCATTTTGGAACTTGACCAAACATGTTTCATTTTAGGCGATATTTTATTTAAGAATGAAACATCATATCATTAGAGTATCATTACCTCGATTTTAGAAGTGTTATTAACACTGAATATAGTCGTAGGCCAATGTGAGATATGGTAGTTACGACTTTCTCAGTACAGAAAGAATTTTGAACAGTAAATTGCTACTTAAACGTGTAATACCGGTATTAAACAGATGATCATTTAGTACTCCTCATGTTAATATTACAACACTTAAAATCATAAACTTTGCAGTCCTGTGTGTAGAGAACGGTGTATGTACGAACATACTATAGGTATTTCACAAATGAAAAAGATTGCTCTCGAGAGTGTATTGCGTGATGGAGATATTGAAGATACCCAGTGATGGTAACAATTCGTAGAAAAATATGACTACTAAAATCATACAGGGAACATTGCTGAGTTCAAATGGATGGCAGTCCATGGATATTGAACACGAATACCTCAAATATGTAATAGGCATAATCAATTCAGATATAACAAGTGTTTGCCACTAACATGGCAATGTCCCCCGCCGTTAACATTGAGTTTAGCAAGACACATCGTTTGGTCAAGTGTCTTAGTCACCTTGAAAATAAGGTCAAAGTCACCAAATCGACTGGTGTCTGCGTCATCCCCCCAATGTAGACTGACACCAACTTTGACAACTTTAGGTGCTTGGGTTCATGAGATATTGCGTTAACAACAGTTTGAAAAGTGGTCGAAGCATTGTGGTGACCTTGAAAATAAGGTAAAGGTCATCAACATCGACTGGTGTCTGCGTAAACCGCCAATATAGGCTGTCAGAAAATATTAAGACATTATATCTAACCGGTCATGAGATATCACGTTAACAAGAGACAATAAAGTGGTCAAAGTGTTGTGGTGACCTTGAAAATAGGGTCAAGGTCACCAAAATCGACTGGTGTCTGCGTCATCCCCCAATGTAGCCTTGCAACAAATTTGAAGACTTTGGGTCCATCCAGTCATGATATATCGCGTTAAAAAGAGTTCGAAAAGTGGTCAAAGTGTCGCGGTTACCTTGAAAATAAGGTCAAGGTCACCAAAATCGACTGGTGTCTGCGTCTTCCCACAATGTAGGCTGACACCAAATTTGAAGACTTTGGATAAAATGCTTCATGAGATATCGCGTTAACAAGAAATGTGACGTACGTACGGACGGACGCCGCTGAATACATAGTCCCCCGTTCCGCGTTGCGGCGGGGGACAATTAAGGCTAAAATAGTAGACATGATTTTAAAATCGTGACTTAATTAATAAATTGTAGTCCACAAATATGATCATAAATATCCTTGATATTTTCTTGATATCTTACATACATTTGAGATGTTCAAACGAATCTTTGAGTAACTGAACTGTTGTAATGGTGGACTCATTGGACCTCTTTCATTACAATTAGTTTGAACTAGGTGCGCAAATCCTGTTATCTTATAACTTCTATAATTTCTTTTGCATTCACATGTTGGTGCATAAAAGACGACGGTATTTGCAGACAAAGGATAGTCCCAAGAGATTATCCCAACTAAGATCACGAGCTTCCACTCGTTTCATATCAGTTGGATGCATTGTTGTTTACAAAGACGACGACAACCTCTAATAAACAGAGGTCCAATCACTTTAGGTCAGTTGGCTCCTTACAGGTTCCCTTGCTCCACCAATCATTGACGTTTTTGTAGACATTGCGCCACCTGTCGGGCTGATGGACGCGTTTACACAAGGTACAGTGAGGGAAGGGCTGGGGTTCCACCACGTGATGTCGATCCTTCCACTTTAGGTAGGACACGTATTCGTCCAGATCTCCATCAAGACGCTTAAGATACTCTGCAAGGTCCCGCGCAGATGCGAAATCTGCTGTGTTGATCGCCATCTTGTCGGGTAAAATGGCGGAGTAGTTCGCACCTCCTCTCGCCACAGGGACGATGTCCAGTTTTAAAATATTGAATAATTTCTCTGTCACATAATCCTTACAAAGAGAATTTTCAAAAGAGAGATAAAACTTGTAATCATTTTGTAACATAGTTCTGCATTCCCCGGCTTTGTTTCTGCTGCATTTTAACTTTCCACAATTACCATAAATATCAACTTGGATATGTTTAGATAAGATATTCACATACTCCATTCTTCTACTGGGTGGATAACAGTTGCTCACAAACCACGCAACCAGTTTTGTTTTCTTTTTCGCAATGGCATAATAATCTTTTGACGTCACTTCTCTCCCTTTCACAACATCCCCATATCCAAACTTGATATCCGACTCTAGTCTGTAGCTCATCGTCCAGTTGAACTTACTCTTCCACGCTGGGGATCCGAAGTGATCATTGAAGGAAGAATACGGACTCTCCACAGAAAAATATATCCACACTTGCCCAGGGGGCTTTGCGAATGGCACTTCCGGTTTGCTATGATGAGTGAAAAACGCAATGGCGGCACTGTCTTCCATTTCTTCAGGTGAATCTGTGACGTATTCACAGTTGCTAACAGCGCATTCTTTGAAGTGTGCTGGTCCCGCCTTGAGTTCGTAGTAGCTCGGGAAGGCGTGTAGATATATCAGTTTGGCTGTGTTGTTAAGGTTGAGGCGTCTCTTCACGCGTTTGGGTCGGTCCGTGCGGAAGAAGTAGACGGCGTACAACGTCAAACACACACACACTGCCACCAGCAGCATGTTGTAGGCGGAGGACACGTGCATCCTTCTGCAACAGACAACAATACGTCACATATATCTCACAATAAGAAGACAACATGGCATACTTATGTAACGATTAGTTCAAGTGGATGAGTGAATGCCTCATCAATCATCAATCATATCAAATCAAACCACTATTGTAAAGGAGCAAGTGGGTCTGGAGATACACTCTAGGGAACATTTTCAAGCACATAACAATCTGATATATAAAATGGCATAACAACATGTTGCATCCCAGCTCATTTAGCTTGCCTCATCCCCATGTCAAGAAGTGTTATATCCTCTCTTCCTTCCTCTTCTCCCCCTCTCCCAAGACTCATCAAACCACAAGGTGAGTTTTTCATTTCGTGAGAGAGAACAATTTGCAATTTATTATATTCACAGCTTAAAGGGGCAGTAGCACGTTTTTTTCTCAAATTTGATTTTGTTCAAATTTCCCCTTTTTTTAATTATAGTTTATGTCATTTATATTTACTTTAGAGGGTAAAACATCTTATTACACATAACAATTAACGTTACGTATAAAGCAAACATTGCATGGCGGCCATTTTATTGTGAACACATTTTATTATTTTGAGTTACAAAAACGATTCCCATGGCTTTACCGAACTGTGTACACTCATTTTTAACTTGATTTTCCAAAGAGAGATGGGTGTTTTACTATTAGTGACATTATCTTTTAAATAAACTTCATCGACTTATTCGAGCGAAATAAACGTGCTACTGTCCCTTTAAGACCATAACCCAGTGAATAGTCTCTCTTATGTCACTCTTATATCACTGAAAACACTACTCCAAAGTGTTCAAAGTGAAGGGAGATACGAATGATACCACATACATGTACACCCATTCTCCTGAGATATCGATAGATCGAGAACCGTCGCAGTTGAAAGATATAAAGATATAGATCCGGAATATCTAGTAATAATACATAATCATCACTGAATGACGCTACAAGACCATAACGAAGGTGAAGTATGTCAAGACCTCAAATCATAGGCTCAAAGGCTTTAACCTTTTCATAAAACACTTGGTTGTTGAGGATGGCATATAATCCGCATCACAAAGCTTTGAAATATTACACTCCAAGCTAAAATAGTAAATCGATAATGGCGTCTCCCGAAAACTGAATATGAATTTGTGTCTTGAGTGTGAAAATCATCGACAGTGGAACCAATCTTTAGCTCATCACGCCATCATGCAAGGGGGATCAAACGCACCATAAAAAGCGAAGAAATTCTGATCAATAATAGAGCCACTGGCTTTTTTTTATCAATAACTATTCAGTCATTTCCACAATACTTCATATACAAACAACATCATTAGCGTGAATTTTACGGTCTTACACTGATAGTTTGTAAGTTAGAAAATATATGGGTCTACTCTATATTCCAATAATTGTTCGGTCATTCCTACAATATTGCATAATAAGACACGAATGCCTTCTTTCCTTTTCGGAAATTAGGTTTTATGGTGCAGCATTATTAACCAGCAGGTGTTAGAGAAAAATATGTACTTTAATAAATGTTTAAGCGTATTTGCATGATGGTCATTTGTTGAATTTCGTAAAGACGTAAAGACAAGAAACACATGTGATATTTCTGGGTAACATTGTAACTGATATCGCACAGTGAAAAAGTACTAACATTTATACAGTTTATTAGTTTTCCTTCATTGAATTAATTGCACTAACATTAATATAGTTTTAATGTTTTTCATTTATTGAAAAAGAACGAACTTTTATTTAAAGTTTTTCCCCCACTGAATTAATTGTACGAACATTTATACAGTTTTAATGTCAGTCCTTTAGTGAATTAATTGAAAAAGAACGAACTTGGTACAGTTTTAATGTTTTTCCTTCACTGAATGAGTTGTACGAACATTTATACAGTTTTAATGTCAGTCCTTTATTGATGAAATTGAAAAAGAACGAATTTTTATACAATTTTAAAGTTGTTCCTTTATTGATTTAATTGTACGAACATTTATAGTTTTAATGTTTGTCCTTTATTAATGTCAGTGATGATTTCGTATCACATTTTGATAACGCTTGATGAATGTTTTGATAAATGTTTGCTTTTTTTGTGGAAAGTGACAATACAACCACCAAGATTCAAAGGGTATGATTTCATTCCATGTAGCTACACGTCTTTCCTTTGGATATTTCTTACATGATTTTACAACATCCCAGCCATAACTGATATATATTAATAACTATACATTATTTATTGAATTCATTGATAATTACATATCACGGCACTTTGCCAAACCAAGGCGAAATTTTCAACAGACACCCAACATGCCAGGACATTGTTCACCATACGGTTTAATCAATACCGTAGCCATAGGCATACCAGATTGTACGACTGACACAATCGGTTATACTGTTATATTCACATTGACTGAATTGTAAGCTAATCGATGAATAAACGTGTCCAGCTGTGATACCTGCGTTATAACGAGCTTCTGATTTTTCTGTTTATCAAATCTAAGAAAATAATATTTCTACCACTTCTCTCTTATAATTCATTTAGTGTTCAAGGAAATAATATACGTTCACGTTTGTCTTATTTTGTCTCAAGACATACATTGAAAAGTGGCCAAATGGAACAATTTAATATTGTTTCTACTCTGTTCACCTTTCTGGTACACATTTCAGCCACATTGTTGAACTATTTATCATGTATATCATGTTATATACATATGACTTATACCTTAAATTAGTTAACTATCACATTTGCTTTCAACCCCTTAGAAGAACGAGGAAAAGAACACATATATTACATGATGAGTATGATGAGGTGAGGTGATTTGGGGTTTAGCGCCTCTTTCTAGTATTATGGCAGGGAGAAAGCCCGCAACGCCATGTGGCTATGCATCGCGGTGAAACCTGCGAACATCGGTTGCAACTTGACAATGACTTGAGCAAGGGCTATATAGCAACATGCTATTGTTCAGCACTTGTAGTGACTAATAGCACACTCAGCGTTTGCTTTCAAACTCTGGGAACATAGAGGAAAAGAACACATATATTACAAGACATTAACACTGAGTAATGAGAAACGCCATTGTTCAGCACATGTAGTGAATATCAACAGACTCAGTGCCGTGTAATTCCAGTGAGGCTCTTCTCCAAGATCCAGCTTTATGGCGTTTTACAATCGATTTCACCCCTGGTGTGAACCCCTAGATATTCCAAAGTGGTTTGTAAAAACTACGGGAGCTAATTGGTTGAACCAATGCGCCGTCATCCCCCCATTATACTGAGGCTTCCCAACTGAAGTCCTAGACTGTGTCTTTGTCTCTGAATATATATAAAATACTAAACTCACGGTAATGTGATAACATTTTCATGCAACGAGTGAATAGAATTTGATTTCAGACGAACGCAAGTGAGTGAGAATTCTACTTCACAAGTTGCATAAAATGTTATCAAATTACCATGAGTTTAGTATTTTATTTATTACTCAACCCTACGTATCAATATTTTACTAAATAAATAGTAAAAACAAATAAAAACAACCAGCTGATCCGGAAAACCGCGTAGGATATCAATCAGTCAAAAGAAAATAGATCGCTAATTGGGGGCTGTCTACACATGTCATATGCCTACAAACATAAAACATAAATCATTTTTGGTGAAAAAGTATTCCACTTTTTAAAAAATATAATTGATATAACAAACAATAACAAGCAACACATCACAACACATTGCACACCCGCCATGTCACGTTATCGAAATGTTTGCATAAGATGTTATGACACGTGTGTAACCAATTCATTGTTATCTAATGAGTGATCTCACCCACGGTTGAGTAATAAATACACTTATTGTTTAAAGACATTGAGAATACGCAAGTGGTATTCAATAATGAAACAATAGAGCTGTTGACTCTGCAGCTCGTCATTCTTTGTATGATATAATACCTTAGGTTTAATACTGAAATATGAAGTAAAAGGTTTATAATATACAATATATAGCCATCAAACACGCAATACAAATCTACTTTACAAAGTATACGATTTCACCATCCAAGTGTTTTTCTTTCTTTTGAAGAAGTAAACAAATAACTTTTAGAGCTGATTGCCAGATACTCCCATATGTTCGCTCTCAAATGCCAAACATTTTGAAAATTATTTAAGATGTGCAATAATGGATTTTAAAAAACAGCTGGAAACATGCATGAATTTATAAAACCAAATGTACAAAGTTGAATCCCCCGAGTGCAAGGTACATCCTCACAATTTCAGCTTTAGGAGTGCAATTCTGGCGGAGAAGTCGAGTTAAACGGTTATGGAGGACAGACAATGCCACATAAACCCACCCGGATGTATAAGCCAATTATAGTTCTATTTAATAAGTATTCACTGTGAATGTTGTCCTCAGTTAATTTTTACACTCTGGCAGAAAGGAGTTGTTACTGTCGCAAGTCAAGAAGGAAACAAGAAGGTCTATTAACCAGCCCTGCTTCAAGTCGTGCCATGTGGGAAAGATGAAATAGCGTTTGAAGTAGGCCTATAGCCTTACATGCTTTTTATCGGAAGTCGTAATGCTGAAGTCACGAAGGATGTCGTTTGGTTTATGGACAGTTGCCACATCACCGACGCTCTCAACGAAACTGTCTGACAATCAATAGATCCTGACTTTTTCTGCTCTGTCCAACGCACAGAGGAAGTTGTATAGGGGCCTCTGATAAACGACACTAACATTATATCATGTAGGACATTTCAAAGAAATCTTCCAACGACCTACAAGAGTCACACATCAAATATATCATAAACAATCATAAACATACCGCTGCATACATACATACATACATACATACATACTTTCTTGGGTCTCGATTTGACTGGCTATTTAGTCATGATTGCATTTGTTCATTCTTAGCTTCAAAGATATGATGAGGACCAAAGGAAGACATGATATATCACTTAAACCTCACATTGTTTATGCGCACTTGACTTCTGGTTACCCGACTGGAAGATTCGTGCATATAAACCCTTTGACTACAGCGTCGGAAACACCAAAGCATTTTTATTTGGGTATTAAAATCATACGTTCATCATTGTTCATAGTCCGTATGTGAAATAAAATATATCATAATAGTGTTAGGGCGCAACCAGAATCTATCGGTGATCTGACCGCGATAAAAGCTCAGACTGGACTATGCCCTCGTGGTTTGCTGTCTGCAAACTACCCCTACTGACTGTTAACGGGACAACGCTCCTTTAATACCACATGTCCTTTAGTCTGGTAAGACTATTTTCATCGCATCCGCTATCCCAAGTGACATTTAGTATTCCCCGGTTACTGCGGTTAGATTGGCTAAATCCGGGATAACACTTAACCTTTAGAAATACCAAGGACTGCGAGAAATAAGTTCGTGTTCATGAAAGGAACTATTTCCGTAGTCCTATCTAGCGGTTCTCTGAGGAAAGGTAATATCATGAGGTGCTGTAGTTGGAGATTCAAATAGTTTCGTACTTGTATCTCGTAGTCACATGTCTACAGCAAGATAATCGAGGTGCATGGACATAATTAAAGATTCGAACAGCATGCCCTCGGCCCATATGACATACCTTTTAAATTGGAGCAACATATTTAAATGAAATTTCTCTATTTGATTAGAATATTTCTCATTTTATAACATATTTAAGTAGATCTATTATATTTGAATATTTATTCAAGTGTGACTGCTTAGCTTGAAGATTCAAATGTTCTAAATCATAATCATGTTCTTGGATAAAAGGAAATTCAAATAACATTTGACAAGTCAAACCTTTACCTTTCTTCAAACAGATTGTTTAAGGAGACATATATTCATGTCAAACCACTATACTTGAATATAAATCCGTTATAACACGCCCGTACCTAAGTGTGTTTTGGAGTAAAGGCATTCAAATGACTTAATAGTGTCAGAACAACGAAACCATAAGGATATCTGCCAGCAAAATGTCAATGTCTTTCCAAAACGTCTTGGAGAGTGATGGCTACCATAATTGTAAGACAGCAATAGGAGACCGTATTGAACGGTGGCCCCTCTCAGCACGTGTAAGTGAATGTAAATAACACGTGGCATGGGGACCTAACACATACATATGGAGGTTCTCGCGATGATAGCAGCGCCAGGAGACCCCCTCAGGAGTGCGTAATGAAAGACTCCTAAACCTGCAGACGGAAAGGGTTTGAGTAGCAGAGCTGAGTGAAAGAGTCTTCTCCGTCCTGTCATTGATATATCAGTTGAAATGAAACATCACAAGGAAGGGAACGTGTGTGCATGTCAACATTCTGACAAAACAAGATGCAGCATGTCAGTAAAGGTCTACAGATGTCTTCAAAATTGGCATGTAATCCTTAACTCACAGATCGAACTTAATGACTCGACTACACTCTGACACTGTCCAGAACTTCAATCTAACTGCTACTTCACAAGAAGAGCGACATGTGCACGTTGAATTTCACACAAAGAATCTCTTTCATGTCTGCTAATTACTGACGCAAAACCGGCATCTCTCGACAGCTCTCTTTAACCAACATCAATCAATGTTGACAGCTCCCTTTAACTGACATCAATCAATATTGACGACTGTCTTCAACTGGCATCGTTCAATATTGACAGTTTCTCAACATCACTTCTTTCCACAACTCTGTGAAGAACTAATTATCTATCTACAACTCCCATAACTGGGTCGAGGCCATCAAGGCTGACTAACATATTGAAAATCGTTAAATCATCTACTACAGAAATATGTGTGCGGACAGCGGTGAAAACTCCTATGTTCATACCGAGTGGCCGAGGTATGAGTTGAACTTTGTCACTTCAACATATCATGAATCGCTTTAGCAAGTATTTGAGTTCTTGACAGTGCTCGTAAGGTCGGTAGACGTTTTTAATAAATGTTCCGTGTAACCGTGCAGACACGTCAAAGGACTACCCACATATGATACCCATTGACTAAGAACTGATCATAAATAGGAGCTACGTGAGTTCAGATTTACGACTCCACTACCTGATATCTCATCGTGATTAGAATCAAACTAACTTGTTTGACTAGAGCTATGTGATCACTGAAGTGGGTTTGGGATCGCAGCAAACACAACCGAAATCAAACTTCATAAATAACATAAAATAACAACAAAATTCATGATAACAACATAATTCAAACAAAACACCAATACATAAATGAATATGATTATAATATGTCAAGATGTACATATGATGTACCAGAGTCCAATACATCAGACTGGTATCCTGAGCTCTGTCATGAGTGCGTGTTTGTAAGCTCTGTCATGAGGGCGTATTCTTAAGATCTGTCGTTAAATCGTATTCGTAAGCTGTCATGAGGCGTATTCGTAAGCTCTGTCATTGGGGCGTGTTTGTAAGCTGTCATGAAGCATATTCGTAACTGCGACTCGATCAGCAACATCAGGTACCGTTCCCTGGGTTCATTAACTGTGAACACTGGCGTCAATCAATCGATGTCGTAACATTGCGTACTGCACATCTGTTTACAATAACCTTTGAAGCAAGAGTGTTCCCGTGTTAATCATCTGCAGCAGCAGGAGGAAGAGGAGTGAGAGCAGGAGGTCCTCAGCAAATAGTCACACTGATGACCTGACCAGCTGTAGACGGGTAGACTGTAAACACTAGTCTAGTCCTTTGGTCAATTATCTTTAAGCAAGTCAGATGAATTGCCAGCATATTTGCAAACAGGTGTGTAAACTTAGAAACACACTATCCCTCCAAGTTCTATTGGCGAGGTCCTTGAACCGTAAATGTTACATAATGTCTCGGGCCTCTAAATATTATGGGTTACTCCAAATAAAACAGCACACAGTACACGTCCTATGCTATCCTTTTTGCAAACATTTCGGAACTTTATTAATGGCCCTAGTGGCCCGAGTGAGAGAACAGCTCCGCTGACAATCGCTCGTAAAATCCCCGTAATCATCATCACGTCCTATCGTCCAAGTCATCAATCCCGTGACATAGCCTGCTCTATCGCTAAGTGCCTATACATACGTATAGAAGCATGGAAATTGTGCAGCATATACCAATTATTTCAGTCTCAATGTTATGTGGCAGATGCATATATTGGATGAGGATATATAGCTCACGTTTCACACACGAAAGAAGAATAGAATGGATTTGTATACACAAGGGGTATCAATGATGCATAATTTCACCACGGGGATTATTTACAGGAACCGAGAGATATGTAATGGATAACACCTGAATGCGACGGCGTTCTAGCAAAGAGAGGCCTTTGCCCTAGGGACGACCCGAGGGCGCGACAGAGAACATTCTGTTTTGACATATATATAGCTTTGAACATGGAACACCACAGACTATTCCTTCTCTAGGTACAGTCAGCCGGTCCACTGCTGATGCATAAGCTGCATACCGAAAGTTTGTTCACCTATATGTGTATCTTAGTGCAAATATCATGTAAACTGACGTTCATTGTAACGTCAATAAAATTACATCACATACAGTCATACAATGACATTGAAACATGTCCATGAGTAAAAAATCATTCTCAAACGTTTTCTGTGATCGTCACGTCAGTGGTGCATGCTTATGAAAATTGGCAGAATGAAAAAGACATAAACAAAAGGGTAAAAGGGTAAAATTTTGAAAATTTATATTTAATTAATTTTGCAAAGAAAGTTTATTATCGACTAAATCAGAACAAGTTCATCACAAATACATTGACTGAGTATAAGAGGAATTATATGATTATGTTTTACCCAGCTGATCATCTACTGAATATTTCACAGAAGAAAATAAAAACTGTTGTTCTGAAAAGATTGACCCCTGGTCACTTCATCGAGTTGCCAAAAATGTAACTGTTTACTGTGAGGTATGAAATCACATTATGTATGGAACACTCAACTGTCTTCTTATAATGCAAAAATTCAAAGTGATCGGTCTAGATTTCGCGTTATTACGATGCTTCAAAGGCATACCAAATTACATGATATTTGCACTGAAATACACAGTTAAGTAAACAAACTTTCGGTATGCAGCTGTATATATAATGCGTTGCTATCGATTGTCATATTACAATACAGCATAAAACATTTAGCTGTTATCAACACCCTTGATCATATCAACAGCTGTTACTAGGCTGCATTAATATGAAGTGCATTTATTTGAACTAGGTGTTTTACTCGTAAAAACAGATGTCTCTCCCTTCCCCTATTTCAATTTCTGTTATTATTCTTCTAAAAGACAAAGTCCAAATTGTTGCCATGGGAACGGATTTTTTTTTAAAAGTTCAAACCCTCAAAAGGCACATGTACATGATATTGGTAGCCTGTATACCAAATTTGGTGAAGATTGGCCACATAGTTTTGGAGATCTGATCCGGAAACAAACCCTACCCTTCATATAGACAAGGTCCAAATTGTTACCATGGAAACCAAAAAGAATGAAAATTTAAAAAATATGAACCCCCCAAAAGGCACATCTGCATGATATGAGGAAGCTGTGTAACAAATTTGGTGAAGATTGGTCAAATACTTTTTGAGATCTGGTCCGGAAACAAACCTACCCTTCATATAGACAAAGTCCAAATTGCAAATTGTTGGTAAAGATTGGTCAAGTAGTTTTAGAGGTATGCTTCGGAAACAATGGGAACGCCGACGCCGACGCCGACGCCAACGCCGACGGAAACTCAACCAAAACAATATGTCTCCCGACCCTTCGGGGGAGACATAATAATTTACAGCAGACAAATGGCCTACGTATTCTCGATGTATTGAACAAAAATAAAGGAAACAGTGTTAAAGTTGGCATCAAACTATCAGCAACAGTACGAATTCATGTAATCTTGTTTCCGGACGAGTCCCTTGCGGCAACAATCGTCAGCGTGATTACAATATATACTTGCGACATCTGTATATAATTTCTCAATTGTTCTATGGTTATAGAAAGGGACAATACTACATCGGATCAGTAATGTGTCCTTACTGAAAGAGTTCTGATAAGACATTTTTCAGACAGTTGATTCATTGAGATCGGCTCCTGTAACTTTCACTTTTTTAAGAATGTTTTTTTTTTACATTCAAAACACTAAACGTTAGTCCAACAGACTCACTGAGCTTACACGTGGTGCTGGTCGCGTCTAATGCAATGAGCGATAAGAGGATGAAGTTTGGCGGGACGAGTGGAGAGTGCACTTCCACACATCTTCATTTCATCATGTCCGGTTTGATGTGATGAGGCGTGTTGGGCTTTAGCGCCGCTTTCAAGATTATTTCACTTATCACGGCTGCTAGTATTATTGAAGGGAGAAGGCCGGAACACTGTTATGGCTATGTATTGCGGTGAAACCTGCGAGCATCGGCTGGGACTGGCTAACCATGGGTGGTACTGCGTTGTGTAGCATTGCACCAAAACCTTACTGCAGGTAGAACTGTTCACTACAGCAGACAAAGTTGCCGAGCCCCTGGCGGGATTCTGGTTTGATGTAATTTAAAACCATAATATTGGTACTCCGTACATACAATTTCTAAAAGTATGCGTTAGGGAGATATTAGCACGTTTGTTCTAAAGTGCCCTTGATATGTACACTGGTGAAGCAACTTATCTTAATTGTTTTCAGATAACTGGAATAGAATGTTTTGCTTCTCCGGTTGGAACAGAGGTCAAATATCCTGTATGTTCCAAATTCCAGAATGAACTGTGTATGTGACCAGGGCACCACCGACAAGGCAGACTATCCCTGTCATATAGAGGTAACACGTCGTCATCATGTCTGACAGAAGCAGAATTGTAGACGAGGTATACACAATACAATATAAGTATATACGATATAAGTAGCTGCTCCGTTTCATTAACCACTTTACCGTACTTGTTACACGCATGTAGAGTCTGACAAAAGTATTTATTTATTTATAAAATATGACCATTTTTTAATATTGAAAAGGGGTCTATGAGAAATTGGATTTTCCGAAAACAGAGTCCCCTTTTCAATACCAAACAAAAAGGTAATATTTTCGGAATAAATACTTTTTTCGGTCTCTACGTGTTAGACTACTAGTGCTGGTCAGGGCACGTTTTAACACTGAATCGCAAATACTGGACGCACACGACGGCTCCAAACCTTCTTTTCGGCTAGATAATTAATAAGTAACACTGGCATGATTAATATGCAAATGATACAAATTAATCTGAAACTTTAGAAGCATTTCATTAGGCTGTATCGAGCGCTTTAAATAAATACTCCGGCCATGTATATGTACATGCGCGTCCCCTTCAGTGAAGTCCCCGTGCCCAAAATATGAGGATTCCTTCCAATTTGTTCCTGGCAAAGGATAGATATGACAAAGCCCTAAATTTGTTCATCAATGTTTTCATTTGAAAGATTATGAGGTTTTAACTCAACATCTAAAAAAAAATAGATGTTTAATCTAATGTTGAGAAACAATATAGGACACATCCCTACAGAATGAACCTGTCTTATGAAATGATATATATTTCATAAAATATCACATCACTTTTCCATCTCAATCACTATTCACTCATACACATTTAATGTAGTAGGCAGTGGTGATATTTAGGCTACAACCCTAGCTGGCAGTGGTGACAGTCCTGTCCTCTCCAGCATATCACGTACCAATGCCTCATAGAATCCCAACCTATGTAGCACCTTGACGACCAGCCCGACCCCCTGTCTCACCTGAGTCCTGTGTGACGCATACTGAAGTCTGACCCAGCTGCACCCCCACGGGCCGAGCCGTCCCGCGTATCTGCTACTATCCTCACGGTCAGGCGGGCTGAATAGCAGTGGATATCCCTCTCTCCGTCAGCTGATATATTGCCCACTTCCACACGGGGAAGCTGAGATCGATGTTGGAGTATTCAGCGTCCTGTGTGAAGTGTCGTCTGCTCCATACATCGTGGTCGTCTGCGGTACTCTGTAGTCGTCTGCTTTACACTGTCCTGAGTCTCATCTGCGCTTCTAAACATGCTGTATTCACCTGAAGTCGTCCGTTGTGGCTACACAGGACTTGTCTGCTTTGTACTTAACTGAGGTTATTCGCTATACTTTAAAGTCGCTAGCTATAAACTAAACTAATCCGTCTTCTCATACGGGACGACTCCAACACCCCGCGTTTGCAATACAACTCATTGACGGGCGATGCTGGGAGCTTTGTTGTGAAAAATCCACCTGGAAAACACACACACATAATCCATATGTATCGTCGTCCTTCTGAGCTGTAAGACAAACCACTAATGAATCCTCACAGAGTGAGTCGATCTACACTGCTTCCTGTACACGAGTCTTGCAGTGTTGACATCCCGTCCACCGGGGCGTGCAGTTCTCTTCCTCTCTCGCAGCAGGCGGCCCTTTACTCCGCCATCTTGTTCTGGTGGCTCTTGATGTCGATAAGAGTTACTTCCCTTTATGAAACTTCCTAGTCCACTTTTTGAGGAATTTGTGTGTGTTTTTTTGTGTGTGTGTGTCGTTAATGAATATTAAAAAACACATCGTACATATATATGAGGTAACTTTCGATATCATCTACAGTCCGTGTGTATATATGATATGTAATGTAAATTGAAGTGAAATTTATGAAAACAATACTCATTCTTATATTTCTTCAAAAGTCATAAAAGTCTGGTGTCCGAATAAAGCATGGTTGTAAGAATAATCTAATTATCTGGTATCGTACAATGCCAACAGGGCCATAAAATAAAATATCTTATGCAACCTACAAAAACACACAAAAATCCAACCCTACACAATATAACATTAAAGGGACACCGCGTCGAGGATAAAATTGAGATCACTTTTATATCTACATATGCTGATTAACGTGTCTGCTAACGGGTTGCGCTTCACTTCACTGATTACATGCAGTAGTTTTTATTACCGGTACTATTTATTTCAATTGTCTGAAATTGGGGGTCTGTGACTAGTTACTAGACACGTTAGTGAGAACAGGTAGATACATCTGATCTCATATTCATCCTCGACGCGGTGTCCCTTTAAGCCGCATGTAATGACAATCCTATTTACTATCACGTGACGGAATGATAGTATGACGTCATTCGTAATGCCTCGAGAGATCATCGTCAAATGTAACATCATACAATCATACACAAATACGAATCACAATTATTCTATATACAAGGGACAGATGATTTTTTATCGCTAAAAATAAAGTAGGATGGGCACCCAGTCTTCAACCCTATCACATACACACACGTTTCCGACTGCACTCTAGGTTGGTGAACCTTCAGCAAAACGGCTGACTGTTTGTACTTCAAGGTATGTAGGTAAAACATAAACATCGACACCTGATCTTATAAATTATCTCCCCGCAGATTTACTCCCTTCAGATATTCTATCGTAATTAACCTAGCTCTGCTATATTTAGACTATGTTCTTGGCTACAATAGAGAATCCTGATTGGTTGCATCAGAAGTTAGTTGTGCAATCAGTGACGTTGTTTCACACTGAGCACTCCATAACTGTCGACATGCCTGGATCGAGTTGCTTCATTTCTGCGATACACACATATTGTTTTCAAGACGGAATTCGGTCGCAAATGTATTGGACACAGATAAGGACGTGACCAGCATTGAAAACTTTAACCGCCAGGGGATGATGCGAGAACAGTGAGATACCGCCTATACGTATTAAACAGCGGTCACAATAGAAAATCTTAAGGGAGTAAAAAAGAAAAAGGCTTATATAGCACCTTATACTTATGGAATTCGAATTACAGCACCGCTCCTTTATAAGTATTGAAATCCCTTTGTAAAAGTTTATAAAATATACAGGCATACATATTTGATGAAGCGTCCGTAAAATACTATATTACAGGTTTCGACAATATGTATTAATTTCATCATTAACTTTACCGCAGGATATTTAGGAAGTTTAAATATTTCTAGAGAAGGTACGGATGTAGTACGGCATAATGACGTCACTATCGCTGAATAACTTGTTTTGGTTACACAATACTCGTTGAATAACTTTCAACTGGTTACACAACACTTATTTCAAATAACCATAGCTATCTCATAAAGATATTCAGAACACGACGTCGTATGTAATAATTAGCAATATTTATCAAAACATTTACATCATTGCAAAGCACCATTCTTACCAAATCTTACTAATTATTTAATAGTATCAGGGTTATATACTCAGTTCTTGCATCACTATAGCATTGACAAATGGTTTACGGATTCATTTTAGTCGAGCAAAATGATGACACATAACTGATAGGTTTTTTAAAGCATTTCAGGAGAATATTTTTTATTGAGGACATTTATGTTAAGAAAGAATGTATATAGAATCAGTGACAATTTTAGGGATAATAAATATTCCTTGATTATACATATTAATTATTAACTGTTTACAGATAGAATTATAGCATTACATTTGAGATAAGTTGAAAAATCCTCAAAATTTGATAAACAATCTAAGGCGCCAATCTTCAATGTTTTCTTATTTTCTTTTTTTTTTAAACTAACGCATGTATTTAAAAGTGTCATTTATGACATTATGATGAATTCAATTTTATTTGATGGTTTTATCCCTTGAATCTGTCCTGAAAGTATAGATTTGGGGTCAGGTTTTCATGGAATGTCTTTGTTCAAATCGGGGACACTCTAATCAGAGAGTTCCTATTCAAATTAAGGTTGAAGTGATATAGTACGTGAAGCACTCGTAAAATACTTCCACAGCAGGTGTGCCACAAGTTTCTAAATACATTCTGAAAGGATGACGCATAATACAGTAAATCAATGTACATGAAATTGGTACCCTAGTTACAGAATAGATGAAAACATAACGACATTACATTCACAATCAACCCGAATATTTGTATTTTCATTATCATTTCAATTTTTACATTTTACATCAGCGACAGTGAGATCAGAGTATTAAATAATGGATAATAATATGTAATGAATGATAATACCACTACACTTATCGACGTCATCATAATCACAGAGTACCACCGTCACAATGATGTCTGATAATATACACGTCTATCTATATCCATTACATTTTAATCCGAAGCTTGTGAAGTTTATGTTTACTTTTATCAACCAGTGTTGATATATTTGAAACGAGAATAAACGAGGGTGAGATTTGATTTATCATCCAAAAATATTCGTTACTTTTCAAAGAAATCAGCACTTTCATTTAGCTGCATGCAGTTTCTTCGCCAAAATAGGCTCTGGCGTCGCCTTTTTTACGATGATACTGGGGAAAGAGGTTGTATAGCTACAGTTCTGCAGCTACACTTTCATTAGGCTTCCGGTGATCTGTGGTGTCACAGTATGGTGACGTCATCATCTAAATATGGCGTCGCGACAATCATGTCATCGGATTGTTTCCGTTATACCTTTGTGGGTTTTTATTTGAAGATGTAAAACATTTTGATATCATGTAAACAGTATTTATGTATTTAGTATTTCTCGATGGCAGGTTGCGCACAATTTACTATCAAAATGTTATCTCCTAACAGATAAAGTATCGCTTGATCTTGATTCGTTCGCGCATAGGGAAAACTGGTCGTTCATCTCTGTTGCGCAACTTATTTGCGCTAAACTTCACCTGTGATCTAAGACAATGGACAATTGGACATCTTCTTCAGTACACGGTTTTGGATGATTATCTGTGGTTAAACGTTATACAAGTTACAAGATAATATAGGTGAAATCGGAAAACACAAGGGTGATATTCTATTCACCATCTATGAACATTATTCTTAGTTAATTTTGAATGAAAGCATCTATGAAAACAACACTGATAACATATTTCCTGTGTGGTGATGCCATAGCCGTGTGATGGTATGCTAGCTGTGTATGGCGTCAGGGCTGCTTGTGTAGCGTGTACAGTAGGCCTAAGCAATGCAAACGATTTATGCTACGGGACATCGCATGATCTCACACAAGCTATATGTCTCCTTTCATCGATGTGTCTGCGTTTTCGCTTGGTTAAGGTGGTCGAGTAATAAAACAAACTTAACGATTATATTACATTGAACTAAAAAAAACAAAAAAACCATTTAACAATAATAAGAGTTGAACTGTTCATCAGAAGAAATTCTAAAAATAGAGCTATGGGCTCTGTAACTCATTAGAAATTGCATGATTTAATATCTCAGGTTGATGACTTGATGAAAAGAATGAAAAGAAATCATCAAACAAAAAACCCAACAGAAAAAAAAAATTCAATTTATTCATTCGTGCTCATGTCTTTTCAATAAAAAATATATTGAACTTTACTGCATAGTAACTTATTGTATAACTATGTTCATAGTATACCAACAGAATCCTATGAACATTTTATCACAGCCGTTAGGGCTAGCCAGCCAGTGTGTTGAAATGCATGACCTTTAAACAAACTCCTGCAAGCAAGCTCTGGACTGCACTGACCATTACATAACAGAGCTCTTGGCCTGCACTGACCATTATATAACAGATAGCTCATATTACCCAGATAATTGAGTTAAATTGCAAAACAAATAAAATAAGTTCTATGTCATGCTTAATTTCTATGATACAAATAATATGAAAGTTGCGTTAGAAAGCTCCCGAAAACACATTTAATCCAAATATAAACATTGCTAACGTGTTTCTATGCTGATTTGAAACTAGCCTGGGCCAAGTAGAAGAAAACTTGAATTTTATAATAGCTCTAAATTGTGTATTTCTCACAGTAAAAAAGAAACAGGTTGTGGTTTCCATCATACAAAGATGATATTCGCTAAAAATTAGCTGCCTGGCTTTAATAGTTCATGAAGTGAATTTTTACATTTTCATAACACCCTGCCCCGCCAATATTTTATTAGCGGTCAAGTTCAAATGAACAAACTTGCATCTTCATTTAATTTAAGTTTGGCTTCCTATGTCAACTGGTTTCGGAGAAGAAGTCGTTTAACGGTTTTACTTTTAACGTCTCTGGCGGCCATATTTTAGGGCGTTGGAATTCGTGATGAACAAACTTTGACCCCCAAGGTGATGGGTACCCACCCACAAAATTACAACTTTATAGGGGTTCAGCGGTTCTAAAGGAGAAGTCGAAAATGTCAAAAGTTTACGGACGACGGACGACGGCCGACGGCCCATGCCATAAGCACATCTGGCCTGATGAGCTAGAAACTCATGTCATCGTAGGCTAAACAAAAAAAGCGGAAACAAACTCCAATGATTGAAAGGGATCGAGCAAAGCCCTCAACGGAATAGGTTTACGGGCGCTTCAAATCCGACTACGACGATTTTAAAAAGACCATGTGCATACTTAATTAGTTTGAAATAAAATTGTATTACGTAAGAGTGTTTGCTAATCAATAGATAAAAATAATGTTTTTAATAAATTTACAATATGCTTGATCAAAAAGTCCTTTAAGTATTACTGAAAATGGGACGTAACTCGTGTGTTCATATCGACCACCCGAAGTTCACTTGCGTGAATTAATCAATTAAGTGTTAAAAAAACTGCAAAATACCTTTTGAAATTTATTGTTAACTTGTCAATAGTTGAAAATGGTTTCAATATGATGACAAATATTTAAGTAAAACGCAATGAGAATTAATTTATTTACGCGCGCTATAACGAGGCGATCCGGATTTTCGGGAATCACTTACCATAAAATCCTTATTTTTCGAAATGATTCGACATTTCCACAAACAACAACTACGCAAGGGTCTGAAATAATAGATCAGAACTTAAGCTTACTTACTATATTAATCGCTTCTTTTCATTTGGTTTTACACAACATTAAAACATGTTTCCCCCTGCTTATTCATATATGGTATTAATACATGCTTATTGCATCCTGGTGAAACATATAACTGTGGGTGAAATATGTTATGACTCTAAATTTGAAAATTTTATTTAAAAAAACATTCATTAAAGAGACACCGCGTCGAGGATAAAAATGAGTCTCATCTTTATCTCACTAAGCTGATTAGAGTGTTTGCTAACGAGTTACGCTTTGTTTCACTTTCTACATGCAGTAGTTTTTATTACCAATTATGTCAATTTCTGAAATTCGGTGTCTTTGACTTGACTTGACACTGTATGTATGCGGTTGTATGTATGGGGTTATATCTATTGGGGATTTGTGTGTGTGTCTGTGTGTAGGTATTCTGGGTTTTGTTTAGTACTGTATATATATATGTATGTATGTGTGTATGTAAACCATTTGTTTTAGCATTGTTTATTTAATGTATATTTTCTTGAAAAGGTCTCTCATTATTCTTTTGGGTGGCTGATATGATAAAAAAGTGATATTGTTTATGTATTTTAACCATGTTTTGAATCGGGTGAGACTGTAATAAATAATCTCTCTCTCTCTCTCTCTCTCTCTCTCTCTCTCTCTCTCTCTCTCTCTCTCTCTCTCTCTCTCTCTCTCTCTCTCTCTCTCTCTCTCTCTCTCTCTCTCTCTCTCTCTCTCTCTCTCTCTCTGTGTTTGTGTAATTTGATTTTGTAATCTTCGTTTTTACTGGAGGAAATAAAGAATCTCTCTCTCTACAAAAGTTTTACAGTTCACGAAAAGCAAGATGGCGGACAAGCGGTACTCCATCTTTAAGGAACCCACGTCGAAAATATAAAGATCGTTCGTCCGTCTGTCTGTCTATATGATGTAACATAAACACACTGGACATAATTAGCACGCTGAAGAACACTTGTTGTTATTTTTTGCTATAGTTGATGCCTACATATAAACTTCCCTTTTGAACAATGCAAGGTGTTTTTCTAGAGCTTTTAAAAAATAAATCGATACATAGCCGACAAACTTTGCATCGCAGGTACAGATGTTATGTAACACGGACCTGTTCGAAACGAACCGACTCTGTTATGTTGTTCGAATAAAAATAACACTTCTAAAGCAGGCAAACTCTCGCCTGCTACTAATTTAAAGTATGTTCGCTGTGTGACACTTATATCAGATATTCTTATTCAAAATGCTTGATACGGTCTGGTGACTGATAATGTCGCAAAGTATATATATGTTACTCTTAAACGAAGATGAAAACATGAAATCATGAGTTTATTTCGCTTTGATGACAAGCGTTCATCCATAACTGTTCCCTGTCATACCGGTGCTCCGCACATTCCTATGTCAGTGTTGTTCACACAAATAAAAAAACAAACAAACAAACAAATGAATGAATAAATAAATAAAATCCAGAGGCCTGCGCCGAGGCATCTTAACATAAAGTCTCATTCTATAGCACTTCAGTCAGGAAACGTTCGGGCCTCGTACGAAAACCGTAGCAGAGTGTTTCGTGAAAGGGGGACTCCCTGTTGTCAAGATAAAAAACCCAGCATTTTTAGACTTAGTCCAGAAAGGATCACAGACACTCATGTTTTATTTTATATCATTTTTTAAAAAAAATTGCGGATATACACTACCCTGTCTATAGCTATCAGTCTAATTAAATTCTGGATATACCCCCATAGCGTCTAACGTAATTAGTGTGATTAAATTCTGCATATATACTCTCAAAGTATTCAGAGGTATTGGTCTAATTGAATTCTGGATATACCCCGGGGGGGGGGGGGGGGGGGGCCCATCCCGTCTATAATTAATAATCTAATTAAATTCTGGATATACCCCCACCTCGTCTATAGTTATTCGTCTTATTAAATTCTGGATATAATCCCACCCGTCAATAGTTATTAGTCTAATTAAAGTATGGATATACCCCCACCCGTCTATGGTTATTCATCTTATTAAATGCTGGATATAACCCCCTCCTTCAATAGGTATTAGTCTAATTAAATATTGGATATTACCCCACCCCGTATATAGTTATTCATCTACTTAAATTCTGGATATACCCCCAACTCGTCTAAAGTTATTCATCTTATTAAATTCTGGATATAATCCCACCCCGTCAATAGTTATTAGTCTAATTAAATTATGGATTTACCCCCACCCGTCTATAGTTATTCATCTTATTAAATGCTGGACATACCCCCACCCCGTCTGTAGTTATTTGTCTAATTAAATATTGGATATAACCCCACCCCGTATATAGTTATCCATCTACTTAAATTCTGGATAAAACCCTACCCCGTCTATAGTTATTTGTCTAATTAAATTGTGTTAAATATCAATCCAGTCCAATTACAGACAGTAGACATAAAAACATCCAATATAAAACATTTCGGACGATCTCTATACGAACTTGTCGAAGGTGTGATAGTTGGTAATCTGATAGACAGATGTGCATGATATATATATATGATAATGTTTCAAGTGATTATTGTATCAGTGATAGTAGATGTGTATCTCATAACTTTGAGGACTAACTAGTTCCTGTCACTTTCCACTCGTCAACAAATACATGTCTACTTCACTCGAAGTGATAGGTACATGGTATTCGACGAGAAATGTCAAATATTCTCTATATATCTCATCGAGTGAAGTAGAAAGTAATATTTTCAGGAGTGGCACAGGAAGTGTCATGAAACAAAGAAAGTGTTTTTTTACACGAGCGAAGCAAGTTTCGTTAAAGTTGTTTATTTAAGACTATATGCGTTTTCCCCTGTAGGCGTTAAAGGATAGATGAAATGACATATGGTCAAAATCGGATTCATTAAAATGGGATGTCAATTTGACAATTGCTCGATTTTAAATTTCTGAAATCGGTCCATAAATTACTTAAATACGGCTTTTTAAAAAACCGCCTTATTTAGCCCCGGCGACCAGAATGAAAGTCTGTGGGGGTGTGGCCCCTGAAGGGCTGACTTCTGTGACGTATCAGGAGGAATCTGAATTTCGGCGATAGACATAATTCAACGTAATTTCGTAACATTTTGATTGTTAATTTCACAAAGAAATCTTCAATAAACCAACTTAAATTTCCCATATATCGAATGTTTAGATATTCAACTAAGTAATTCCGCAGAAGACAATTACACAATTATTACATAAACATGTCTTTTTGGCGATGTAATACACCTCATAAATTCATTTAGGGGCAGTGATAATCATCATTAATTAATTAACGAGAGTCGGCGGAGTACCTGTCTAGCTGGCCTTGTCTGTCGCTTATCACAGTCACGCCTCAGTGAGCATTTACAAAATGAAAACTTCCAACTGATTGCGCTCGTGTTAAAATGGGTGAATTAAGATCGTTTTAATTATCAATTGCAAGTGTATATTGTCTCGATTGTATGCTCAATTGATTCCGATGTACAATATACGTAGAGGTAATCATCTGTCATTATTGAGAAAAATGCATTTCATCAGATCTTTAATATGGACGCCTACGTAAAGCCACATAGGGCACCTTCGCGACTATACACATTTCTTAATCAACTAAAATATAAAGCAAAAGAAAGTACACACCTCAGTTGGTTTCGATTAATTCAATATTTTAAAAGAAATCAGATGCATTTGACTATGGCACGATACATTAATACTTATGTCTGCAGTAGTCTGAATGAATTAATTGGTGACTGTGGTTAGATTTCAGTTAACATATACCTTGACAGGGGTAAGAAATGAAATTTACACCAACATGACACCTACCATGTTTAAAGTGTTGTAAAGGTGTGCAGGACCAGGCACATTTAGTAATCTTCACAAAGAATATGTCTTATTTGACGCTGAACATGCAGTTGTGTTTTCAATTAACGGCTGAGCTTACTAAAGTAATTACTTAGTTAACTCTTTGGACCACTTTAGTTATCAACGACATTCCTCCTAATTACAGCTTTCTAAATTCTTAAGGAAGCTTCTATGCTCTTTAACATTTGCTCGTTAGGCTACACGTTTTTCAAAGTTTCGAAATGCTATTAGGGCATGATACATATCTTGCAAAATGAAAGATTCAGAATGAGTAGAATAATTTAAGCGGGCAGTCATTCGTCAAACCGGAAATGGTTCAGTAAGCTTACGAACTGGTGAAACGGGGGACGGGTGATTAAGAAAGCTTACAAAATGAATTCTTGTAAGCCGTCATAAGCACAGGTGACTTGATGTAACAACTTCGCAACACGCTGTAACACCATCTCTGTAACAGGATCCGGCTTCCTTGTCACGTGACCTTTTCTCACCAAAAACAGATCCCATAAACTAGCCCAGATACAAGGATATAGCACTTTCAAACATTCCTACTGCTAGTTTTGGCACAACGCCAAGCTGCTGCGTGCCTGGGAATATTGACTATTTCCGCCTCGCGCCTGGTGGAAAGGTCAAGGATATCACACTCTGATCACGCGCTGATCACGCGGTCGCTTTGTGACCTGGTAACGCCGCCGGAAAGAGGGCGCACCTGTTAGCCAGCAGAGAGGTGACACGAGGGACAGACAGACGACGAAAGCGGTCTGAAACTCTTCAAGCTCGTGGGAACTCCAATGGTGTGAGGTTGTTGTGATACAAGCCTATTTCTTATCGATGTCAGTTTGAACTCTTTGTTCAAACGTTTCTGGGCCACCTTGCTTAAATATTTCTGAAGTTGAGATGGACACTAAGGGATCAGTGCAAACAGAGACCATAAAATAACTAATGCATGTCTCTGATGCAAATGAAGACCATGGCCAGCTACTTCGTGCCAACACACGACACTAGTATGTTTAGTAAGTGGACTCAATTGCGGGATGTGAACTCACACCACAAGTGCTAAAACCATCCTGTTCCACCAGCTAGGATATTTGTATCGGCATGGCTTCAACATGAGAATACAAATAGGCCACACTGAAAGAGCAAGATGGTGTTACCCTCATGTTTGAGTTAATATATTATCTTTATCATTATTCAGTCTGTTAAGATAGTATGATACTCACAGTTATCAGTAGTACTGCACCTCGACATTTAAATAAAGAGGGGAACTATACTCCTCCTCTGAAATTGTTTTATGAAAGGATGCATAAAACCTTTGTCGTATATGCTTTTAATTTTGTCAAAACTTTGTCAGTCATTATGAAATCCTGAGCCTGGGTGCCCTTCTTCAAAACACTTACAATTGATGGTAGCCCTACAATCAGTGGTAACCTATGTTAAAAGAATGGTCTACAATTGATTGTAACTCTACGATTACTTTGTGGAACGGGGCCCTGAAGCGAACCAAATTATATTTAATGAAGTTTAGAAAAGGATTGTCAAGAATGGGTTCATTATATTGAATTACCTGTTACCAATCAGATGCGAATATAACATGGCGATGGCCATCCTTCCTTGACGAGCTGCGTCTGAATATTGGACTCTTATGCTCAAAAATAACCTCTAAGAAATAAAGATCGCATTTAGTTATTATCGATAATCATCCTCATTATGTTGACAATGTTGATGTTGTATTGGAAATGGTATTTGCAACATTTTCGCGATTGATTATCCATAAAATTATCTTGTCCTTTATAACCTATCCACCAATTTCCTCCTTGTACAGCGTGAGACGGTTTCCTCGGCTCAACACTACAGTCTACACTGGCGTTTAGCGCAGTACCAACCATGGTGAACTAGTTCAAGCATATGGTCGCAGGTTTCACCGTCATGTTTAACCTCAATAGCATTGTGGGCTTTCTCCTGCAATGCTAGCAGCCGTGATGTGTATAGCAGTGTTAAAATTAGTGTTTAAGTATGTATTTTCGGGCCAACAACCTTATACTGAAATACAATATGCCTGTATGTGTTTCTGTCTGGCTCTCTGGATAGTATCCGTTCTACTATTTGATATTCTATATAAGTTTGGATAGTTACCGCCCTACTATTGGATATTCTATAGAAGTTTGGATAGTTTCCGCCCTACTATTGGATATTCTATAGAAGTTTGGATAGTTTCCGCCCTACTACTTAACTGTGTCTATAGCTTTCCTTAGCCCTAGAAGATATGTGGCTTTGTATAACATCTTAAAAAGTAAAATGTCAATTTCTTTTCCGCGACTGTAACTATAGTCTATAACTAAAAGACTATAGTCCATAACTATATAAGACTATAGTCGATAACTATATAAGACTATAGTCGATAACTATAGAAGACTATAGTCCGTAACTATAAGACTATAATCCATAACTATATAAGACTATAGTCCATAACTATATAAGACTATAGTCCATAACTGTATAAGACTATAGTCCATAACTATATAAGACTATAGTCCATAACTATAAAAGACTATAGTCGATAACTATATAAGACTATAGTCGATAACTATATGAGACTATAATCCATAACTATATAAGACTATAGTCCATAACTATATAAGACTATAGTCCATAACTATAAAAGACTATAGTCGATAACTATATAAGACTATAGTCGATAACTATATTAGACTATAATCCATAACTATATAAGACTATAGTCGATAACTATATAAGACTATAGTCGATAACTGTATAAGACTATAGTCCATAACTATATAAGACTATAGTCCATAACTATATAAGACTATAGTCCATAACTATATAAGACTATAGTCCGTAACTTTAAGACTATAATCCATAACTATATAAGACTATAGTCCATAACTATATAATACTATAGTCCATAACTATATAATACTATAGTCCATAACTGTATAAGACTATAGTCCATAACTGTATAAGACTATAGTCCATAACTATATAAGACTATAGTCCATAACTATAAGACTATAGTCCATAACTATAAGACTGAAATACCCCGACTGAGCAGGATGGTTAAATACAAAGCGCCATCGTAACTTTTGACGTCTTGTATTTGTTGTAAAGGAAAACTTGTCTCAGGTATTTTAAAAATGTGCTTTACAATAATATCATAGCGAGCCAACAATGAAAAGACTAGTGTGAATAGATAAAATAGTAAAAAACGTTGATAAAGGGCAATATTATTAAGGACAATGAGGGTAATTAAGACTCATGGAAGCGCATTAGGGTCACAGAAAATATCTCCTAATTATGACTTAATTCCTAATTAGCACTTGTTAATCATATTAGGACTAATGATCCCCTAATAATTATATTTCGTAATTAGAAATTGATATCTGCTAATTAATACTCGTAAGTACAGTTTTGAGGTTTGATCAGCTTATTTCTAAACTTGCATTATAGCAAGACGGTTGCAATTGTTGCTTCAAAGTCAAATAAAGCAACGTTGACAATCAGTATGTTCTATGTGCAATGTTTATGGCATCATGACGTTTATCACTTGGTTTAATCCAAGGATTGAACTGTATTATCTAGATTCCATAGACTTATGCTTCATTTCTGTCATCGATTTGATCTTAGAAGTAATGTAATTATATGATACAAAAATACTACAATATTACTATTACGTCTTCCAACTAAATATATTCAACTGAGAAAGTATATTTTTTCAAAAATTAAATGAAACTTTATTCATCACAGATTCGTGTTACCGTTTTTAAGCATACGGATACAAACTGAGATACAGCAATATATAAAGAGTATTACCCAAGGAAGGGTGTATTGTTGTATTGCCCATAAGGCACATTTTCGAGTGTAATGATTTCTTTATTATTCATTCTATTTCTTGAAATGGGACGAGATCATAGGTACATAACAGGGGTTAATAGGGATATATGATAGACCAATGATGGGGACAAGGGTAACGAAGTATGCTTCTGAGAAGAAGTCTTGATAATTGAGCCATGTTTAGTGAGCGTGTGTATAGACGTATTTGTAGGGCTTCCGTGAGTTTGCGTTTTGTATGATCGTTCTGAAGGAGTCTGATTAGAATCCAGGATGCCTTGATCCGAAACCGAAATGGCTAACCACTGCGCTATCCCGCCCCGTGATGACAAGAAACAGGTATTTCACGAATTGTATAGAAAACATACGTCGTTCGTGTTGTGCTATCAATACTGAAAATACGGTATATGGAGAACGGAGTGCAGTATGAATCGTGTAGATGGTGTAAAATTGGACACGGTGTGCATGTGTGTATAACTGTTGTATTTGAACACTATATCGCAGGTGATTTCCATCCTTACATCTTATTCCAAAACAATAAATAAATGAACCGTGACAAAATCCCGAGTTTATCCGCCTGAACAGTACAGTAGCTTTTCTCATTGGCGGCTGTTGAAAACATTACTCGTTCATCGCCTGAAGTTTGCACTCAGAATAATTTGCCACCTGCATAACTGTAGGCCCAGACGTGTACTTTTTCCCCATATAGAATTGAATATACTGAATAAATTAGGAATTGAATTCATTTTATAAATACATGTACTCATGAACAATCGCATACCATTAACGCCAAAAGATTGGTTTCTTCAACGCCACTCACTAAAGTGAAAATCGGGTATATGTTTTGAAAGTAAACAATTCTATCGATAGATTTTAAAACTGAATTTTTTAATATCAACTTTTGATAAAGTTGCGGTAAATCGTTGGTGTTTTAACGACCTCCGTACCGTTTCCTGTATGATTTAAAATTTTGCAAATATTTTTAGATTAATCAATTCTCTCCGCTAATGGCTGCAATATTTCCCAAGTGGCGTTAAACAATAACTCACTCGCTTCTTCAATACCACGGCAGATTTAACACGGTATGGTGCAATCTAATCTACCCATGCAGCCTCGCCCTGCTTCATCCGGCTCCGCGTATACCGCGACATATTTCCACCTGTTGCACATTGACTTTGTGTACTCTTAATTAAAAGGAGGGCTTCATCGGGGTATTTTTGAGGAAACAAACTCAGAGAGGATATCCCTCTTCCACAGACTAGAATTATCAGTTAACAAGTCTCTATAGCTATCATGGAACAGCAAATCAAAGAAAATAAATTTTTAAAAAAAGCGTTGTATAAGTTTAAGAAAGAAAATATATTCATCCTAAGTTTTGTAAAGTGGATTTTAAGATGATCAGAAGACTGAAGTGAAACCTCGTCTGCCCTAAATAACTGACCTTTAACCATTTAGTTAGGTCAAAGGTCACAAGTGATCGACAGCTGCATGTCACGTACTGATGACATGCAAGTTACCTCGGTGGAGTGAGACAATCAGCGTTGGTAGTCTCTCTCCAGTATATATAGCTTGGTGCTTAGTCTTGATTATCTGGCGTTCAAATATCCGGTCTTGTTAAAAATATGTTAAACTTAATATTAGAGCACAGTCAAATGCTTTCGTCCAATCATATGAGTGTATTGTGGTCACGTGGAGTACATTTATATCTCGATAGATGTACGGTTGTCTGGTTGCGTTCGGGTATCATGTTCATAAACTGGTTCACAGACTTCCATAAAAAACAACAAACAATGTCAACTGATAGTTTTATTTATGGAGATAATACACAATTAAACACTTATTACATTGACAAATGACCTGCTGTGTTCTCTTTCCGAAAGGAAGTAGTCGCTTCCGTTGAAGGGGATCTTCTATATTAAGGAGCTTGGTACTCCTAAAAGAACAACAAAAGCATGTAAATAAAGCAAGTAATGTGGGGTCAATTGGGATTTTTTCAAGTGTATTTCATTTATATTACGAGTAAGTGAAACAATGACAAGCTTCAAACCATCTTACCAATGTTTTATATATTTTCAACCACGATATACAAAATAATATTCAAAATAATATAAAGAACGACATAAAAATGAGAAATAAGAAAGTGATATCAAATTACCTTCTTCGAGTGTTAGAGGATGAAGGCTGTATCCTGTATCGTCACACAGTGTCCGAGCGATGTCCAGTACGACGTTACATTCTTTCCTACAGACAGTGCGAGTTCCTATGCTGCAGTAACCTGAAATAATGTATATGCAATATAGACGGGATGCACACTAGCATATGAAAATAGATAAAAAAAACTTGCATATTGATAAAAACAGCTCAACAAACAACTAATCTTGTTGGTAAAAAAAATAGATACAAAAAAAAAACGATAACTGTTATAAAATTAACCAATTTAATGAAAATTAGTTTAAATTTTAAAATTAAAGAGTTTAAAAAATAAGGAGTAAAAAAGAAAAATCACCTTTCCTGAATGAATAGTGTACTTGTCCTTGGACTGTCCATGATGAAGCCATTGTGTGAACTGATTCATTCCACAAACCTCTCAGTCTTTATAGACAATGAAATGTATTACTGCTCAATGTTGCTGAATGAAAACGTGCTTAAATCATGCATATGCGTGATTCAAGCACGACGCTTATGCTGTAGCACGACTCGTACGCTTTATATAAAATGTACGCCTCATGCACCTCGGACAATTTCAGAAATTCAGTGCTCACAGTGCCGAAGCTGACGTCAATGTCCCTAACATTTGCATATGAAAATGAGAGATGTCAATGTTTTGCATGTTGTGTTCGAGCGAATGTTTCCCAATTTTGTTGACAAAATATTTGAAATAACTTCATTTTAAGACATTTTCTTGACGACTCAAGCATTTGACTGTGCTCTAAGATAGATAGAGAACTCGCAGCAGTACATTATCGGGATATAAATGTACGGGTTTGAGAAGGTTAGGCTCGGCTAACGCCTCGCCCAACCCTCTCAAACCCGTACATTTATATCCCGATAATGTACTGCTACTCGTCCTCTATCTATTACAAGGGAGATATATCCACTGGCTCTCTCAGTCTCTCGCCAGTAACGTAATAATATAACTTTGGTGCTTAGTCTTGTCCACTTTTAACTATCTGACGTTCGAAGTAAGGCCTTGATCCTCGTAAGTTAATCTTCGTAAATAAAGGGAGATATCGACAGACACTCTTAGTCTGTCCCAATATACCATACAACGTAGAATATGTTTAACCAGTGACGGATCCGGGAGTATGAGGACCCCAGAAGTGGACCCCACAAAATTTCTGGATCCGCGACTGTTTAAGAGGTCATTATACCTCCTCGACCACTTGAGAATATGGAGGAAGATTGGAGTAAGACCATTTCGGGAGGAGGGGGAGGCTCTAATTATCTGATTCAGCTAAACGCGTTTTTCATTCTCCATTATCGATCTGAAATCAAGGTTTTATACACTATACTATATAAATCCTTGCTGAAGACTTTGGAGCAATTAAGAGTTCAATATAGTATAGGCTGTCTAGATTAATCGTACATCTTTTCTTTCTGTAGCAGCCATCAACTTCGTATCGAAACAGGGAGACATTACAATGAAGACGAAGAAGAAATAACATGTTTTACTGTGTAAGATCAGGATTAATACATACAACCAAGGATTTAGATAGAATCTATGTAAATCCTTCATACAACAACATTTTATATAGAAAATCAGTATAACCTTGTAATGATTTGTATTGCATATTCGCATTAAGAAATAGTATTTAGATAGTTATCATTTTGAAAAATCCAAATCCAGAATTCGACTTGTTTATCTCATGTCGACACAAAGTAAATCTACAGCATGTGACTTATCGAATTTTTACTTTAAAGTACAGAATGTCATTCAAATCTGTATGATACCTATGTTCATCAAGGGAACTTTGTATTTTTCTTTACTCTGTAATTGATATGTTTTTTGGGTCGGATGCTTTTAAAGGGGCAGTAGCACGTTTTTTTGATCAAATACGTCGATGAAATGCATTTGAAAAATAATTTTACCTATAGTTAAACACCTTTATCTCTTCGGAAAATCAAGTTTAAAATGAGTGTACATGGCTCAGTAAGGCCATGGGAATCATTTTTGTCATTCGAAATAATAAATTGTGTTCACAATAAAATGGCCGCCATGCAATTTTTGCTTTATACACAAAACCGTTATCACTACTATGGATAATTGGTTTGTGTAATAGGATGTGTTACCCTCTAAAGTAAATATAAATGGCATAAACTATCTTTATAAATAGGAAATGCTACTGCCCCTTTAAACTTCATGAATAAACACATTACACATCTTTGTTTTCATTCGTACTTTAACCTTGATAATTGAAGTGGGACTAAGAACTTGAATCTTTTCTGCTTGAAGGTTGCACTGTACTTGCTGTATGTAGTCAATTAATCGATCACTGAAATGAATCACGTGGCATATGAGCATTCGATTCTTCCATTAACAACATGTTCACTTGTGACGTCATAGAACCCGGAACTCTCACTACTGATAGACCAATTAGCAATGTCATAACATATTGTCAGATTCAGAAGTCACAGAAACTCTAGCTCTACAAATGATTCATGGAGCATAACATAGACAGGGACTCTCTCTATACACAGAGTCCCTGCATAAGATAAGGAGTTCAATAACATTTTGAGTGCACGGTATCAAGCTTTTTATGTATACATTAAATTTATTTCTTAAGTTAATCTTAATGATTGTGTTGTCTGTTCCAACGATAATCTACAATCAAAAGTTGTTTATATTTGTTATGGGATATATGTAATGTTGTGACATGCTGAAACTTGCTAAGCCTATAAGTTGTTGAAATAAATGGCGGCAAATGTTATTACCACGTATTTTCCCAATGCAATGTGTTAACAAATTGGTGTCTGTCAAAACTGAAAAGATATATTTTTTAAATGTATCATTTTAAGACTAAACGTTAAATAATTTCATTGATTATCACTTAAAAAGATAAGTGCAGTAAATGTGAGCACGTGATATAATATCAGTGTCACGTTTTGAAAAAAAAACAACAACAATAAAACGTGTCATGAGAGCATGTGTTACTTGAGGACAAAATGTGCCAGTTCTCATGTACAAAAGGGCGCTTTATCTCATGGCCCTTTTAAATGTGAGTTCTTTTCATCTCTATGATGACAAGAGATATTCTATTGAATTCAAACAATAAGGATTCGAAACTATGTCCTGTTCACTTCAAAGTAAAAGGTATTTCACTCAGGTAGCGCGAGTTCGGGAACCGTTGATAGTAATTTCTTAATTCATACGATGTTATCATTGTTGGACATTATTGTTCCTTCATATACATATTTGGGTGTTCACTTCTCATCTTCTGGTTCTTGGTATGACACACAGGAAACTGTGACTGATCAATAGCGTCTGTGTTAGACAAGTTCGTATATTTACGGTAGCAGCTCCGACTTAGACGGAGCTGCTATCAGTTTTTGTGCAGTTTCCGTCGCCGCCGCCGCAGCCTTTTGTATTGGCTATAACTTTTTTCCAAGAAGGTTTTGAGAACTCATATACATAACTTCTTACTTATGCCCCTGGGGAATTTTTTTGACATGTTCAGATTCAAGGTCAAAGGTCAAGGTCACGAGTTCTGAAATCGCTAAAAAAATCCTTGTAAATACGATAACTTGAAAAATATTTGTGTTATCAGGCTCTTTTTTGGTGTATATCAACAATGGAGAAAGGCCAAGATTTGAAAAGGTTTTCGCTAACATCCGTCAAAGGTCAAGATCATAGCGAGGTCACAACTTAAGCATGCTTTTGCGAAAATGTCTTATTTCAACTATTAACACTTTGAATCATTACGTGATTGTGATACACAATGAAAAGTGATCACTGATTGTGTGGCCTTGAATTTTAAAGGTCAAGGTCACGAGATAGGGTCAATGTCACCAGTTCTGAAATCACTAAATAACTTTTTTCCATGAAGATATCAACACCTAATATATATAGCTTCTTTCTTGTACACCTGGGGAATTATTTTGACATGCTCACATTCAAGGTCAAAGGACAAGGTCATGAGTTCTGAAATCACTACAAAAATCCTTGTAAACACGATAACTTCAAAAACGTCTGTGCCATCAAGGCCCTTACTTGGTATATATCAACTATGAAGAAAGACTGAGATTTGAAAAGGTTTTCGCTAACATCTGTCCAAAGTCAAGGTCACAACGAGGTCACAACTTAAGCATGCAGTTGCGAACATGCCTTATTTTAACTAATAACACTTTGAATTATTACATGATTGTTACACACAATGAAAAGTGATCATTGACTGTGTGACCTTGAAGATCAAAGGTCAAGGTCACGAGATATGTTCATGGTGACCAGTTATGAAATCTCTAAATAACTTTTTACCAAGAAGGTATTAACACCTCATATACATAGTTTCTTTCTTATAAATCTGGTGAATGATTTTGACATGTTCACATTCAAGGTCAAAGGTCAAGGTCATGAGTTCTTAAATCACTACAACAATCCTTGTAAACACGATAACTTCAAACATTTTTGTGTTGTCAGCCTCTTATTTGGTATATATCAACTATGGAGAAAGACCAAGATTTGAAAACGTTTTCGCTAAAATCTGTCAAAGGTCAAGGTCACAGCAAGGTCACAACTTAAGCATGCTATTGTGAATATGCCTTATGTTAACAATGAACAATTTGAGCCATTGCATGATTGTTATACCCAATGAAAAGTAATCATTGATGGTGTGACCTTGAATGTCAAAGGTCATGAGATATTGGTTAAGGCCATGTTAATCCTTTGATCCAATTTTGAAATCAGAAATAGGTTTTAAGAACAAACTTGTGAAAAGTGACCCCAGTGATGATTCAACTTGTTAGAATAACTTGAATAATGAAAAAAAAATTGTCAAAAAGAAATTCCCGTTTTATTTATGCTGAGGAGAAGGCGGAACAGGGAAAGGCAAGACCCAAAGTTTCGGAGCTGCTCTGCTTTTGCGGTGTGCCGCAAACGCTCATCTAGTTCTAAGTAGATTTTGTTGTTCAGATAATAATTTGATGGCAGAAATTGGTATATATTAAGCTCTTAAAAGGGGGTTGGCTTTGCCCACTTTGTAGCATATACCTTATATAGAAAATGAATACCACTTTTGCCTGTATGGAATGTCCCTTCTATAAGAAACTAAGAATTGATATTCTTCCAAAATGTTATCGCACATGCATCCTTCTGAAGTATACAAAGAAACCCCTCATCAATTATCTGGCAAAATATATATTTCAACCATGAAAACCACAACAACCACAACAACATAACACTGCAACACTGTTGTACGGTGCTCTTATGTATACATGTTTATTACCTACGGGGGTAATCATATCGGGATTCATATTTTTCATACGATGCCCTAGGGCAACATATCACTTTGTCATGGTGACGTGACGTCATAAACAAAGCTATGACGTCACGTTTCGTCTATGACGTTGCGTTCTAAATGCGTGACGGCGGGTCGCCAGCCTATGGTTGAAAGTGAATTTTAGCGTGTTTTCGTTAATTTTACGACTTCGGTTATAAACAGAATATAATATTCGTGTCTATGCCATAATGTATTTTTGCGACACTCGTGTCTGAATATCGGTATATCCCTCGCTCTCGCTCGGGAAATACTAATATTCAGGCACTCGTGTCGAAAACATAGTATGACATAGACACTCATATAATATCCTCTATGTATGTACCACAATCTGATGTATAATGGACATGTGATCCTTTACTGATGTGGACCTCTACTGTATAAACTCTCTCATTAAACATTAGGAGATGGGGGTAATTCTGTGAGATGTTTTATATAAACAGCAGTATCCTCACGAAACATTGGAATATCACTAAATATTGGGATATGGGTATACATACGTCTGTAAGCTTTTGTATAAATAGCAGTATCTTCGTTTTTGTAAGGTTTGGCTGAGATTGACTGGAAAGTTAAACGTGAATTAGGTAATGATAGGTGTACACTACAACTAACATTTTAAAATGTGTTCCCATCTTATGAAAAGTCCTCAGAGTGGTTGTAAATAAAAAGAAAAGAATTTAAATGTGTTCAGCTTGAGTTCATTGTCCAAGACTTGTCGTCCTGCCAGTTGTACGATTTGGATTATTATTTCCGGTTATCATCGATTCGCCGAACGTGGAACATTTTGCCTCCCGGATATTATCCGAAATATATATTGAACTGAACAGTCCGTCCCAGTGCGATGCCATTTGTAGCAGGACGTACCCTGAAGAAAACGTACATTTGTGGACTGCTTTCTGTGATTAGTTCCATCCAAACACTTTTTGAGATCCATAGTAATGTTTCTGAACAAATAAATTTCACAGGTTAATGTCTTACGAGCGCATGCGCAGATGCAAACCAAGTTCCGGTGACGTTGTTGCCGGCATGTTCTCAAGCCCTTTGGCGTCTCTTTTTTAAACGTTTCCATTTCAATCGCAATTGTTCACAATTTTACTTCCCAATTCAGTATCACCGTAAATATAATAAGGAAAGATCCAAAGATTCACGAATTGTATTTACATGTGCTTCAAAATTCTGTTATTTCTTGATGTTAAACATTTTGAATAATTAAAAGAACATATGTGACAGCCCAAACCTCGATCCTGTAATACCATCCATGCAACTGTTTAATTGCAACCGATTTCAAAATGCTTTAAAAATTGAAAAGCACCAATTGAAAAGGTGGGGGGGGGGGGGGGGGGGGGGGGGGGGGGGTCCACAATTATTTTCCCCATACCAGCCAATGCACAAAACTTTGAAAGGGGGGGGGGGGGGGGGGGGGGGGTCCCCCCCTAGATCCGCCACTGAGGGTGTGTGTTCAAATCCCGAATCCCGCAAGGGAATTGGCCCGAAAAAGTACAAGAATTTGTTCTATTGAAGGTAGTGTTATCCCAAATGTAACCATGTCATGTTACTTTCCAGCTAGAAACTACGGGACAGTAAGATGAGTCATAAGCATAGGATACTCTCTAACGTGTTCAAACGGAGCACGCTTTATACGTGCGTGTATGCGTTGACTATAAGTAAGGTATATTTACAGAATATACACATCCAACAGAAAACATGGCCACTCCTAAAGCGTATTTATCGACGGCCCGCTTTCAAACACTCCTTTCGGCGTATTTACTGATGACCCGCTTCCAAACACCTCGTTTGCACAACGAGTTGAGGATAATGACGCATTGCCTTGGCCCGCAAACAACGCCATGTTGGCTAGTCGCCAAACCGGCTAGGTCGAGCTCACGCGGTATTGATTATAGCTCATATTGCACTTGGCAGCTGTCCAAGTTCTTTGTGTTTAACCGGCGGCGTGGCATTTGCGGAACTCCGTTGCCAATGGATACGCGAATGAGGTAACGCGTGACATTATCGCGTGACTAGTATTGACTACATTCAGACATATCTCACACATTATCTTGCAGTATCTCACTCTAATTAGCCGTGGCGTGTATGGGATAGTTAAGTCACGTGATATTCCATGATGGAATTAATGTTCAATTAAAAATCCTTTGATGTGAGTCACAGAGCAAAAAATATATTTTTGACGAGCTCATTTCTAGCAGGATCGATACGTAGGGATTGGGAGTATTTTGTATATTTGACATTAAAATTGGAATTATAAATGACATATGTTCTTTTCAATCCGAAATATTTATTTTAAATAGTAGGCCTATTTTATGTTTGTTTTGACGTTTGTTGTCAAGGATGCTTTCGTCATCTGATCGTTTTGCTGATTTTGTATTGATTTGATATTTTCGATTAACTAGTATGGCTATGTGTGTATTGCAACAGTTAAAATGTTAAATAAAAAAGAATCTGAAGAAAAAATAATGTCGGTATAATAAAACACTTAATTACTCATGGTGAGGTCATTATGTGAAATACAAGGACTCTCGGACCCGACTCCCTCGGCGGTCTGACCTGACCTCGACCTGCGGTCTCGATCACGTCAGACCTCCTCGGGAGTCAGGTCTCGAGTCCTTGTATTTCACATAATGACCTCACCATGAGTAATTAAGTGTATAGTAATGGTCTTAGGAATTTGTTCAGGAAAGTCACCAAACCAAAGTCTTAAAGAGGCTCCTTTTCAATATTTGGTTTAAGTGTTAGACGAACTGTATGTGTATTGTCTAAAGTATTGACAAGACACATCTACACAGGCTTTATAACGTATTTGGTTCGTCCTGGCGAACCAACATTCATCCAATATGAAGACCTCTGTAAGTATTTTGTTTAAAAACAACTCACAGATCTCGTATATATATATTTTTTTACTTACGTTAACTTGGCTACTGGAGAAACTTACTGACACCATATCTAGGTACAATAACGTCTCCAGGCGAAGAGAGTAGGAGTACGCATATGTTTTGAAATGTCATGAATATTCACCAAAAATGTTATCCAGAAAATCGTGATTTATAAAAAAACGGTGCAAATACTTATTGCCGTTGCATTTCGTGACGTTCCATTCTGTGAGGTGAGGTGAGTTGGGGTTTAACGCCGCTTTCAAGAGCATTTCACTTATATCGCGGCTGGGATAAAGCCCGCAACGCCATGTGGCTATGCTTTGCGATGAAACCTGAGAGCATCGGCTGGAACTAGCGAACCATGGGTGGTACAACGCTGAAATTCAGTGCAGCATTGCGACCAAACCTTACTGCGTGTAGAGCAGTTTTCTACTGCAGTTGCCGTGCCCCTGGCGGGATTCGAACCCCGTACCTCTTGATCCGAAGCCGAACGCGCTAACCACTGAGCTATCCTGCCCCCTCCATTCTGTGTCTTGCTGATCTTGGATGAAGATTATTATGAATAGTGCAGTCAAAGACATGAACCTGCTCCATCAATGTACAGGTCTATTTGTAGCCGCTACCCTACTTTCTTGATTCCATGAGCCCAATAACTTTCGTTATGCTGCAGCATGTCAGCCAATGAAATGTCGTTATTTGAATGTCGACGATCGCTCCTCGATCTTCTCATACGAATACTGCCAAAAGCGCCACTATTTTTTTATTAGCTGGTTATTCATAGGCAAAGAGAGATATTGGGCTCAGGGTATCGGGGTATATGAAGTATAGCCTACATAACGGTTACAAATACACTGATAGAGCAGGATGAGGCAAAGGTGACAGACCGTTGTTCAATATTATAGTCTGGCGTATTGAGAAAAACCTGACAAAGCCACTGTGTACAGAAACAATCTGGCTCTGCTCTTGCTCTCTTCCATTTCAGAAATTCGGACTCCGACCTTTTCGAAATAACAATTAACAGTAGCCCGGTCGATATATTCAATAAGGCCTTGACCTTTAAGCTCTTCGCACATTATACATACATTATCAAAGCTGGAAACTTACATTTATCTAAAGCAAATGTCGGAGGTTAGCATGTCTACATTGCATAATTTACAATGGCCAAGGTACATGTATCCAGAATTTGAGTTTTCTTGACACAGTCGAAAATATGAAAAGTGTCAAGATTGAAGGGCACCAGACTATTTTGCAATCTTTCAGGCCTATTTTAAAAATCTTTACTTCACCGTTTGATGGAAGCAAAACATTCACACAGAAAGCCTACACCATCTGCAAAACATCTGCCAAGAAGTGTTCGCGCAAGGCCAATAGGCATGATAAGCATGACCATCGCGTAACATGATATGCACGTGCAAAATGACACGTGGGCGTTTAGTAATCCTGCTAACAACACACGAGCTCGGTGCTTTCTAGTAAAAGAAACGAAGAGTTTTGTTTGACATAAGTAATTATCATGAACCCACAAATTAACGTAATCCTTATATAATACATCTTAAAGGAATAATTACGTAACACCATCCCAATAACAATGTAATGTTATGTAATAGTGCCTTAGTATTGCGTAATAAAGATTGTTATCCCACGCGGCACCCCGGGCGATAATTCATCACAGCGCGTGATCGCTTAATAGCTGCCTGAACTTTAACCTCCAGCGATAGACGGACAACAAATCCCCGGACGCACAGACAAGCCTTCTCCGTCTGCTTACTGCGTGGCGAGACAGAAATAGCTGCGCGGCCTGTTTATCGATAAAGCGGTGACCTCAAGCTGCAGACGGACAACAGACGCCCGGTCGCACAGACAAGCCTTATCCGCTTTCTCACGGCCTGACGAGACGGAAATAGCTAGCGAGCCAATTATCGACAAAGCGCTGCACTCAGCACGCCCAAGCTGGTTTTCCGCTCTCTTGGCAGGTTGCCAGCGGTTTGAAAAGAGCGATGTTAGGCTGGCGTGCTTGACCTGTATTTGATCCCGAATAAAGCTATTTATCTTCAGGGCGATCATCCTTCGGTTTGGCTTCAGCTCGGACTCTGAAGTTAATTTTTGAACGAGACATCTATGGCTTCATTTGTGGGTGGTGAAGACATTCATGATTTTAAAATGCATCATTTGAAATCCTAAATTGTTTTGTAATTAGATTCTTCCAAGAGAGATATCATATTTTTGGGCAGGAAATATTTCTGGGTGACTAAGTATTTGTTAGCTGTAGGCTTGGAATGTGGAATATCTTGCAGGTGTTTGTTAGCTGTAGGCTTGGAATGTGGAATATCTTGCAGGTGTGTCGTCGACGGTCTGCCGCTCCTTAAAATGAAATGTGAAGCTTACTGCGTAATTAAATTACTCGTTCTTATGGAGCTCCTCGATCGTCAATTCATCATCAACAATAAGCACTCCTCTGTTGTCAGGGATGGAGGATTTCGCATACCAGTCTATATTTATGAACATTCAAAATTTATTGAAACCAAGTTTGGGTAACATGAAGAGCATAGTTCAATTCAGGAATTTTATAAGAGGGAATGCTACACTGAATTTCAGTACAGTACCACCCATATTTCGCAAATTCCAGCCGATGCTCGGAGGTTTCACCGCAATACATAGCCACAATGGTGTTGCGGGCTTTCCCCCTCCAATAATATTAGCAGCCCTGATATAAGTGAAATAATATCTCCGGCCCATGTCAATTAAGGCCTATACCTTCATTTATCCCTCTAATGTCAATGAGTAGGCATCATGGATGGTGCCTTTCCCATTGACATTTTGTTAAAATAAAAAATCTGATATTTGTTTAGGTTTACATTGAAATATTAGGTTCCCCCAAAAATGTTGGTCTTTGTTTAAAAAGATAATTCCCGAAATAGGCTTTGAGCCCATATAAGAAACAGACTTGGTTGTCAGTTGCCATTCAGTAAAGTCTTTCATTAGGTTGGCAACCTAAAAGCTATTTCAGGAAAATCCAGTTTAACCAGATTGATCTAGATTAATACCGGTTTCAGCCAGAAAATCCAGTTCGCACCAGTTTCCCGGGCGGGAGACTGTATCCTGCGCAGTGCGTGAATGAGTTATTCAGCCGGTAGCTGCACGAGACGAAGGTTGAGTTCTCTGTGTTCCAGAAATAGATTGCCCGGGGAAATCGCCCGGCAAGGGAGATAACTCGTTTCTGTTTGAGCTCTGTCATTGTTTTCGTGATGGCCGAACCGGCTGCAGAAAGTGAACACACTGCAGATAGTGCGACTGAATACAAGGGCCCTGATAAATGCAATGAGAAGATCATTTCGCCTGATGATGAAGTGATCACTGTGGGATCGGACGAAACTGAAACGATCGAACAACCCAAAGTCGATTTCCGAAGTGCATGTGCGCGTTGTCACAAAAACTTCATTGACACAAAACACAATCCGAAACTTTTGCCCTGTTTGCATTCGTTGTGTGATGAGTGTGTTATACCACCCCAGGAAAATGAAGACGCAGAAGTGATTGGTGATCAAGGTATTTGATCACTTGGATCCTACTAATATTCATTCATAGTTTCAGCATTCAACCATCTTCGCTAAGCGCCAAGTCGGTTAGTGTATGGGGAATCTTGCTTACCCGCTATAACGCGGGGGTTGTTTACAACCTTTTAATAATGAATAATGCAGTTTATTTTCGGTTAATGAACCGAAGAAGGTCTAGCAATTATTGTATACATATAATGCATTATTATTTGTCAGATCGCTGCTTCGATTTCTTATCACTGAAGAAATATTTCTGAAGTCTGCAGTGTCGCCGGGGACTCGATACTCCAAGCAGCTCGCTTTATTTAGCTGGCTACAATATAAGGCGGAGGAGACACCTCCTTCCCTGAATGGAGCTGTCGGTGTCACAATTTTCATGTGGACCGTGGGATCTCTAACTGCACTTAGATTATTTACACGGTTAATCTATGTTACTATCTAGACTTATTTGTTGCAGATAGTGTGTTAAAATTAACATTGTTTTACAATTACTTTGTTGATGTTAACACAATTTACTTAGATATGAGTTATTACGACTATATTTCCCTGCTTTGCTATCTTCTTTGATTGTGTGAGATATTTTTTAGATTGATGATGTTTTAATGGACAAGTATAAAACAAATCAATTAAACAATATATTCACAAGTACATGGAGCAACATACAAAGCATTGCATTTTAATTAATCTCATCATACATTAAAAGTTTGTTCGAGCTCCAAACTTGTTGGTAAAAATGATTTCACTGAACATTTTGGGACACTTTGTGCTAAGATAATTTATTTAATTTTCTTTATCATTATTGTCATTTCATTAATACATAACATTATACTTAAGGGCGATAGAAAATTGCTAGTAGCATATATAAAATTAGATTGCTAAAATTACCTATTTATAATGACTGTAAGCAGAAGTGTAGCTAATATTCAATACTATTTGTAGCAATTGCGATAGAGAATGGTTTTATTTGGTGATGAAACAAATTAATTTTATTAGATCCAAAGTTTATCAGTTGCAGCATGTGTGCTCCTAAGACGGGTTTACACTACATCTGTTTTTTTTAAATAATCGCACCAGAACGCAACATGTTACTTTCAATGAGTTGCCATACGATACGTCCGTTTTTTTTTCACTGTTGCGATGCGATGCAAAAAAAATAGAACCTGTTCTATTTTATGTGCATCACATTCACAATCACATTGGAATACTCAAGGATATAATTCCATCCACATGAATTCTGAAGTCATATTTTCATCATCTAAATGGATATTTCCCAACATGTGTAGGCAAAGCAGTCATACAAAAATTATGCCAAAAGGCATCTATACATACAAACATACATTCAGACTTGTACACAAACATGCATGTGTACATAGAGTCATAGATGCATTTGTACATACATGTACATTTGTAAAAAAACAAATCAGATTCTATGCGTAAAATCTGTACAAACAACCATTGTACATACACATACAGTAATTTCATGTACATCTGTACATACATTCATATACATGTAGACATACATTATAACATATGGAACAAAACAATCGCATTTATGATATTCACATTAAAATTGCTTGCAAAACGCGTGTAGTGTAACCCCCCCCCAAATGTGTCTGCGCAATGCGATTTATTTGGACGTAGTGTTCACCCCGCCTAACTAAAATACATGGGGCAAACTGGAAAAATAGGGAGCCAATGCTCCCAATTTGTTGTGATCTTCAGACCTGAGCACATTGAGCAAATGCATACTTGACTTATTGTTCACATGATGCATATATACATGTATTTAATCCATAGTATGCTTCACATCCAAGGATCTATGGCTAACATATATATCAGGTTCAATGAAAACAGAATCTATCTTCAAGTCAAAATTCAATCAACAATTGAAAAATTCAAATACACAAAAATACATCACAGACTGTTTGACAATATTTTTGACTGTTTTGAGATAAATAATTACTTAATCATCAAGTCATCGTTTGAAAGAACAAGAAATTAAAAAAAATCCTCAACCTCCAAACAACACAGGATTCCTAAGGATTAGGGTTAACAAGTTGCGTGTAGAAGCTGTCATATACACGGTATAGTATTTAAATCCCATTTCCATGAACAATTTTATTGATCTTTAGGCATGGGTTGAAATAAGCTTGAAAAGTAACCTGTCAAAAAGTGCAACTTTGTCAGTTTATATTGTAGCATTAAAGAAAAGCCTTTAAAATAACCAGATTCTGGGCTGGTGGGTGGGCAGCGCTTATTTCATATTCACTGATGTATTATATAAGAAATTATGTCTAATTCACAATATGCACATATTTGGATCATGGTTGACATGTGTGTGAAATTTGGTGAAACAAGTATGTACAGTTTGGAAAATTAATTTTAGCCTGTATTATTCACTTTCTTAACAAGTTATTGCCACTGAGAACAGCCAGCGTTAAACAATAACTCACTCAGCTAACAAGTTGGACTATGTAAATTGGTCACCCGACACCCAGAATGACTTAATTCCATTGGGCATCAGCTCCAATCTTTAACATTATAAATTACATTATTTCACTATATTTTTCCATTGAAAACTTTGAGTGATCTTCTATTTTACTACTTTTACTCTACTGAGAAAAAAAATGGGCCGGGCGCCATTAGATGAAATACGCTGTACAATATGCATCTTTAATTAAGTTCTTGGTACCAACCACCATGGTGTGATGTAGCATGGACAATGTGAGACCATGAGAAGGAAAATGTATATGTGTGTGTATCTTGTGAAGTTTCAAGTAGTACATGTATCATCTCTCCCATGTTTCAGGTATTGCCTACCTGTGTCCACAGTGTGATGTTGCGTACAGTGCCAAGGGTCTCCTAGACAACATACACCTGCAGGACATTCTCAAGGATGTTCGACCTGAGGAGGTCACTGACGGCGAGCCGAGTGTACACGAGTGCACAGCCTGCGAGGAGAAGGAGACAGGAACTCACTTCTGTATCGACTGTTCAGAGTGGCTGTGTGATCAGTGTGTTACTGCCCATAAGCGAGTTCGCGTCACCAAGGACCACCAGATTGTTTCGAAAGAGGAGGCACCGAAAAATGACTCGTCCAAACCTGCCGAGTGTTTCCTGATGTGCAAACAACATCGGCAGGAGAAGTTGATGTTCTTTTGTGAGAAGTGTGACACACTGACGTGTAGAGACTGTCAGCTGGTGGAGCATAAAGATCACCGCTATCAGTTCCTGGACGTGGCGGCGTCTGATCTGAGGACTACACTACAGCAGAACACACATCACCTGTCTGAGCGTAGCAAGAAGTTAGGTCTCCTGCACAATACCATCGAGACGAGATTGACCCACGTCAAACAGCAACATGCACAGATTGTGAAACAGGTCCAGGACCAAGCAGACAGTCTGATCAAACAGATCATAAACAACGCCAGACAGCTCCTGCAAGATGTAAAGATCGCATGTGAAGCTATGGCCAGGAAGCTTGCTAAAGAATCAACCGAGCTGAACAAAACTCTAGGAAAATATGACTACTGCATCAACTTTGTAGAGGACCTGGCTAAGGGAGGGGGCAACTTGGCCACCCTTCTTACCAAGACGGTAGTGCTGAACGAGTGCAGTCGCATCTACTCTCTACCCATAGAGGCACAGTCGGTGAAGAATCCCTTCCAGGTTCACTACAAACATGACAACCAGTTCCTCTTCAACAACCTCTCCAGGTTTGGAGCTATTTACGTCAACAATCAGAGGTTCTCTTCTCTGAACAAGAACATTAATGCGAATGCCCACAATCCACCCCCCTACCCGAACTACAACCAGTCTTACAACCTGGAAGCAGAGAAGAAGAGGCAACAGCAACAACACATGTTCATGACGCTTCAGAAGGCGACGGAGCAGATTGGTGTACCCCGCATGCAGTCCCTGCTCACCCAGAAGATGCACCAACCTCCCCAGCAGATGCAGAACAACAGCATACCACCCCAGGTGAGGGGGATACTATCAACATGGAGACTCCCATCTTGCTTGATGTTCAAACTCATTTTAGTGTAAAACTTAATGAGGTGTTGATATAAGGTGTAAAATAATGTCTGAGTGTATCCTATAAAAGCCTCAAGAAGAAATTTTGGCATTTTAAAGGTTTAATTAGTAGATTAAAAAACTCATGATGTAAGTTTTTTTTTTACACCAAAGTATAGTGGAGTCTATTGAGGCTGTAAACTGTGTAAACAAGTGAACATGTAGAAACACTTTTAGCATGGATGTGTCCTATCATGAATTGCTTTAAAATATGAAATTATAGAACATTAAATTGAGTAATGTCTGTCTGTAGGTGTCAAGCTTAGTTTCCCAGATGCGTGTCACGTCACAGCCGGGTGTCAACTGGCAGCAGGTCCAGGGAATGCGCTCCAACAACCAGCCAGCCATGCAACCCCCTTACGCTCAGCGCCAGCAGCAACAACAGCAGCCCTTCCAGCCAATGAGATTGCAGCATCGGCCTGCGACACAACAGAGTGTGTACAGTGCGTCCCAGCATGCGGCAGTCGCTCCGACCATGCGAATGTCGACCAGTCAGCATCCACAGAATGCCAGAGGTATATAATTATCGTCTTTTATATTTTTTTGCATGATGTTTTTAAAGATAGAAGGTGATGGAAAATTCAAATATAAAATAATTCAGGTGTATTTTTAAACTGAAAAGAAATAACAGTTTTTCTAAAATGTTGATGGTAAATAAATCTGGTAAGAGATTAGAAAGAATTCTATTAATTTCTGCAATGGACAAGCAAAATTCAATTGAACCTGATGTTTCATTTTCTGCTCAGGTAATTCATCCATTCACTGCTAGGTTAGCCAGAAGGAGTATAACCATTTCCTTTGTCTATAGGTCCACCACCTCCGCCCCCGCTGATTCCAAACGTGAACCACGGAGCCAGTTCTCAATCCAATAGTCGGCCCTCCTCGGCAGGCTCCAACCCTGGAACCAGGCCGCCAAGCTCTGACAACTCTCTGCCAAGGTAACCTCCCTTAAAAACCACAAACCTTCATCCTGCAGTCCAAGCAAAACTAAATATTGAAAATACCATCCTGCTCCATCCATTTTGATCCGCAACCTGACAACAAAGCCCTCATTCATCGAGTCTAATTATCCCCCGCCGCGCGTTTAGCGCGAAGCGGGGGATATAGTATTCGGCTGCGTACGTCCGTACGAAATGGAATAACTCAAATACCATTCACTGGATTCTTTTCATATTTTGCATATGGGTTCATCATAGGAAGAGTAATGTTCCTACAGTAGTTTGAGACCTTGACCTTCATTTCAAGGTCACAACGAGACTTTGTCATTTTACCCTTGTCAGCGGGATATCTCAATAACCATTCGCTGGATTCTCTTCATATTTTATACATAGCTTCTCCAAGGCAAGACGACGGGTTGATTAGATTTTGGTGACCTTGACATTATTTTCAAGGTCACAGCGGAACTTTGAAGTTTTCAACATGTTAATGTACATGTAAAGCTTGTCAGCGGGATATCTCAAGAACCATTCACCGGAATTCCATCATTTCTTGCACAAAGCACCTTCTAGGGATGATGATGGGCTGATTAGATTTTGGTGAAATTGACATTATTTTCAAGGTCACAGCAGCACTTTGAAGTTTTCAACATGTTAATGTACATGTAAAGCTTGTCAGCGGAATATCTCAAGAACCATTCACTGGAATTCCATCATTTCTTACTCAAAGCACCTTCTAGGGAAGACGACCGGCTGAATAGATTTTGGTGACCTTGACATTATTTTCAAGGTCACAGCAGAACTTTGAATTTTTCGACATGTTAATGTACATGTTAAGGTTGTCAGCAGAATAACTCAAGAACCATTCACCGAAATTTCATTATATCTTACAAAAAGCAGAAGGACTGATAAGATTTTGGTGACCTTGACATTATTCTCAAGGTCACAGTGGAATTTTAAATTTTTCGACATGTTGATGTACATGTGTGTAATACTTGTCAGCGGGATATCTCAAGAACCATTCACTGGAATTTCATCATATCTTACACAAAGGGTAGATTAGATTTTGATGACCTTGCCATTTTTCTCAAGGTCACAGTGGAACTTTGACTTTTTAGCTCATCAGGCCTGAAAGGCCCGATGGGCTTATGGCATGGCATGGTGTCCGGCGTCCGTCCATCCGTCCATCCGTCCATCCGTCAATCCGTCCATCCGTCCATCCGTAAACTTTTCGCTTTTTCGACTTCTTCTCCAGAACCAATGACTCCACAGAGCTGAAATTTGATGTGCAGACTCCTTGGCCAATGGGGATTCTAAATTGTAGATTTCGTGACCCCATGACCCCAAATGGGGTCACAGGGGTCACATCCTTAAAAACCTATTTTCATCTTCTTCTTCAGTTCCAAAAGGTCTAGAGAGCTGAAAAGTTGTGTGCAGACTCTTTGGCCAATGGGGATTCTAAATTGTAGATTTCGTGACTCCCTGACCCCAAATGGGGTCACCGGGGTCACATCCTTAAAAACCCATTTTCATCTTCTTCTCCAGTTCCAAAAGGTCTAGAGAGCTGAAAAGTTGTGTGCAGACTCATTGGCCAATGAGGATTCTAAATTGTAGATTATGTGACTCCCTGACCCCAAATGGGGTCACCGGGGTCACATCCTTAAAGACTTATTTTCATCTTCTTCTCCAGTTCCAAAAGGTCTAGAGAGCTGAAAAGTTGTGTGCATACTCCTTGGCCAATGGGGATTCTAAATTGTAGATTTTGTGACCCCGTGACCCCAAATGAGGTCACCGGGGTAACATCCTTAAAAACTTATTTTCATCTTCTTCTCAAGTTCCCAAAATTCTAGAGAGCTGAAAATTTTTTTGCAGACTCCTTGACCAATGGGGATTCTAAATTGTAGATTTCGCGACTCCGTGACCCCAAATGGGGTCACCGGGGTCACATTCTTAAAAACCTATTTTCATCTTCTTCTCCAGTTCCAAAAGGTCTAGAGAGCTGAAAAGGTATTTGCAGACTCCTTGGCCAATGGGGATTCTAAATTGTAGATTTCATGACTCCGTGACCCCAAATGGGGTCACCGGGGTCACATCCTTAAAAACCCATTTTCATCTTCTTCTCCAGTTCCAAAAGGCCTAGAGAGCTGAAAAGTTGTGTGCAGACTCCTTGGCCAATGGGGATTCTAAATTGTAGATTATGTGACTCCGTCACCCCAAATGGGGTCACCGGGGTCACATCCTTAAAAACTTATTTTCATCTTCTTCTCCAGTTCCAAAAGGTCTAAAGAGCTGAAAAGTTGTGTGCAGACTCCTTGGCCAATGGGGATTCTAAATTGTAGATTTCGTGACCCCGCGACCCCATATGGGGTCACCGGGGTCACATCCTTAAAAACCCATTTTCATCTTCTTCTCCAGTTCCAAAAGGTCTAGAGAGCTGAAAAGTTGTGTGCAGACTCCTTGGCCAATGGGGATTCTAAATTGTAGATTATGTGACCCGTGACCCCATATGGGGTCACAGTGGTCATGATCTAAGAACCTATCTTTTGCTTGTAAACAATAACTTAAATAATTTAAATATTCAACTTTAGATAGTAAATCAATGAAACCCTGATGAGCTACAGAGCCCATGGCTCTATTTTTTAACATGTTTGACGGTCAATTTTGCTGATCTTGACATTATTTTTAAATTTTGAAGTATTAATTTGCGGCGGGGGATCATGTCACCTTAGTGACAACTACTTGTTTTGTTGTAGGTTGGTTACTTATTGCTATATAGCATATCTACTCCAGTATCCTGTATGGTTTGACCTGATGAATGTTTCAGTGGCGTGCGCATCAAGCAGGAGAGGAGGTCGAGCTGTGAGAACGACTGTGTCATCACAGCAGCTAAAGTGAAGGGTGAACCGAGAAGTCAGCCAGCGTGCTCAGGGGTGAGTAAGACATTGTGATAACATCTGGACAATTAGGGGGAAGTCTGATTAAGGTCAATCCAAACTCTGGGATATCGCTCGGGGTGACCTCTACCCGAGGTCACATGACTGTTCGTATATTTACATGTTTTGACAAACATACGGAATGCCTTCAAAACAGCATTAAACTATGATATGATTGACCTGCTTCTGACTCATCCTCCAAATGCAAGGCGTAACTCTTACCAGTCTCCATTACCATTACCTTACAGTATTTCCTTAAGGTTTCCGTGCTAGGAAATTGGAGCCCACTATGCATTTCAGGCACAGAGATCCACTATCTTAGCGCTAAGAGAACTTTGAAAATAGGTGTCCTGGATCATGAATTTCTATCATATGCCTCTTTTTTTACACAATAGGACGGCCAATTTCTGTTCCCATTATTGATATTGTACATTACATACATGTAGATAACAAGGTCTAACAAGCACCTGTTTGTGTTTCAGTCCCCACATCGACATCAAGAAGCCAGCCCCTCCCCCACAGCAAGAGCCACACCCCCCAACCAGTCAGGCGTGAGTGCAGACACACCCCCCTCAGTCTGCGATAACGTAAACACTTGCACTTGTCTGCATGGCACGCAGTGTGGAGTGTGCATGTCGCAATCTGAGTCTTACTGTAGTTAATAAATATTGATGTAATATGTCACTGTCTCGTCATCAGATGTAAGAAAAGTGTTCAAGGGTTCTAGCCTTTGAGGGCCATTTAGAAGTGGAATACATCAGAAAAGGCTGTGTTGTTCCTAGAGGGGGTCCTTGTGATATTTGCCCACCTTTTTGGCTTGGTGTCCCTTAAAATATGGGGAATTTGGATACTTTTGCCAATGCAAAGGGACCCATCTGCTTAAAAATGACCAAAATGACCCCCTTAGCTTTATACCTAGAAACAAAACTGAAAATGGTTGAGACAGTTTCCTTGCATTATTATGTCGAAGGGCAGTGAAATTTAAATTTGAATCCAAATGTTTTTATCATCTTTCCCAATTTAACAAATACAAAATGTTACTTGTCTTGAGTTAGGACTGTGAGTGGTAACAGGACTCAAGGACTCACATCATGTGTTGACATAGAGAAATATTGGTTCGAAGGAGTTTTTCTGTAGGTTTGCATAGTTCTGTGTACTTTCGTTTCCATTTTCCTGTCTGTTAACGTAACTTCCAAGAGTTAGTTAGTCGACTTCTTCTTGTGTTGTTCTTATACAGCAAATTGTTCCTTACCTTGTCGAGCATGAACTTGTAGTTTTGTTCTGAACTCGGTTGAACTATTATTATATATTGTGCAACAGCATGTACTTCTGTGTAATAATAACATACTTTTGGATTCACTTGAATGGGAGGAGGTAAAGTATTCTGTATCAACCAAATTATCAAGGGAAATATCTGCCAGTACCTTCTTCTTGCCAGATATATTGTTTCTCTTGACAGAGGTAACTTTAGTCAATATGTAAGGTATGGCCGGTATTGTTATATCCATCAATTTGAACTTATCACACTGTAGTGAAGATATAATAGAATGGTGATAACTCTGGTTATGAAGCTATTTTTTTAGGACAATATTTTATTATACTCCCGCTACGAAGTAAGCAAGGGTATATAGTAATCATTCCGTCCGGTCAATTTACTCCAAAACCGTCCAAGGTACATCAACCAAACTTTGTATAGTTGTTAACCATGTTCTTCCCATCGCGCACAGACAATTTTCCTGTGTTCAATCGGGACAAGTTTTCTCTGAAACTATTAAACCTTGGTGAATGAAATTTTTGTTGTTAGTACTCATGACCATACCCTTTATCGAGTTCGAAAACTAGTTCTGAAATATTGTGTTTTACATAGTTATGGCCCTCGAATCCGAAATAGAGCTTAGTACCAAAATCGCTGTGATGCTCTAATGGGGACAAGTTTTCTCAGCAACTATTTCATCTAGCTGAATGAAATTTAACATGTAGGTAGTCGAGATGATACTCTTCATCGAGTTCAAAGTCCATTTCCGAAATATTATTTTTTACGGACTTATGGCCCGTGACTCTGTAATTGAAATTGGTACAAATTACTGCTGTGATGCTCTAATGGGAGCAATTAAGTTACCTGAAAAATGTTACATCTGGGTGAATGAAATTTTGTAATAACAAAGCCAGTTCCCAATAATATTTTAGACAATATTATGATGGTTGAATCTGTTTTTTGAACATTGTACCCTTGACATCTATGATGCTCAATGGAGGGATAGCGGATTGCGGGGGTATGTGAGCCATGCTCACTTTTTTCTTGTTGACCAAGTTCATCTGATAAATTGATTAACAAATGAGTATGAATGAATTACAATCCAGAAATTGTGTAAGCAATTGCCACCTTGGACATAGTCCGATCTTACCTTTGCTGGTTGTTGGACTGTCCCACGTTTGACACACTCGGTCGTGATTTGTTAGTAATTGAAAGCAGACAAACTCAGCTATTGTAAGTCAATGTAGTGGATTTGTGTGACACAAGGGAGATAACTCTAGTTTTGATTGACAGGAAACTGAGAAGAATCTGGAGCAAGTCTTGGACGACCTCCCGATCGATGAACTCCCATCGGTGGAGGAGATCAATACGAGACTTCTGACCAACAACCTCAACCAGCAGTTCGATGGGATGGAAGAGTCAGCTCCCATGATGCATCACTCCGGAGGGAAGGGCAGCAGTGACATCTGCATGAGCGACCCCAATGAGGACTACTGCGCATGCTGTCACTTCGGTGGGGAGGTCCTGTGCTGTGACGAGTGTCCTAAAGTCTTCCATCTCAACTGTCATATCCCGCCACTGAATGCTGTTCCGAAGTAAGTGGTTTAAATTCATAATTTTGTTCATATGAATTGAAATCAAGGATGGTGGTTGTAGTTTTCTCAGTCCATTGGAAAAACAGATCAATAAATTTACAAATTATGAAAACTTTTTATCCTCAGTGTATATATTTATGAGTCAGAGATCATGTGATGTTTCTTGTAAATGGAACAAGGGTTATACCGCTTATAACCTATTTGTATTGAGCTTTTAGATTGAATTTTGAGATTTTATGTGCTCTTCAAAGAGAGGTAATTTGAAGGTAACAACAGTGATGAGTTTTCAAGTGTGCCTTTATTTTATTGTCCCCTGCCGCAACGCGGAACGGGGGACTATGTATTCAGCGGCGTCCGTACGTACATACATACGTATGTACGTCCGTACGTCACATTTCTTGTTTACGCGATATCTTATGAAGCGTTGCATCCAAAGTCTTCAAATTTCATGTCTGCCTACATTGTGGGAAGACGCAGACACCAGTCAATTTTGGTGACCTTGGTCTTATTTTCAAGGTCACCACGACACTTTGACCACTTTTTGAACTCTTGTTTACGCGATATCTCATGAAGCGTTGCATCCAAAGTCTTCAAATTTGGTTTCTGCCTACATTGGGGAAAGACAGACACCAGTTTATTTTTGTGACCTTGACCTTATTTTCAAGGTCACCGCAACACTTTGAGCACTTTTCTAACTCTTGTTAACGTGATATATATCTTTACCAGTTGGACTCAAAGTCTTCAAATTTGGTGTCAGTCTACACTGGGGGATGACGCAGATACCAGGGGATTTTGGTGACCTTGACCTTATTTTCAAGGTCACTACAACACTTTGACCGCTTTTCGAACTCTTGTTATGACCATTTATTATGACCGGTTGGACCAAATGTTTTCAAATTTGGTGTCAGTCTACATTGGAGGATGATGCAGACGCCAGTCGATTTGGTGACCTTGACCTTATTTTCAAGGTCACCACAACACTTTGACCACTTTTAGAACTCTTATTAACACGATATATCATGAACCCAAGTAGCTCCAATGATGTGTCTTACTAGGTCAATGTCACCGGCGGGGGACATTGCCATGTTAGTGGCAAACACTTGTTTGTAGAGGATTTTATCTCTGGCCTCAAAAATAGGTCAGAGGGGTAAGGACCTTAACCCTTAACATGCGGGCGACGGAATAATCCGGGCGGGCTATAAGCGATTCGTAGGTACTCCAGTACGGATCCCGGATCGCTTACTTAGAAGAATTCACGCCTGTCTATGTACTGGGCTAGCCTCCATACCGGGTCCCGAGTCGATTGTTTCCGCGACTCGCTGCATGAGAATGGCTGTATTTATGCCTCGCAGCCCGCAATGAGAATAAAACTTTCTTCAGTGTCTGGTCAGAACGTCCAGCAAAATTCACACCAATTTGCGTGTGCATTGTTGACCCGTAACGCATCGATAATTAGCTTTACAAAAGGCCAATTTTGTCCTGCTTCGCTCCGATGGCTACACTGCCCGGCGGCTAATTAGCACCTAAGTGTCTGCACTGCCCCGGGGTGAGATAGGCCCGTACAGGCTTATCTGTCTCGCATCCCGCCACATGGGCAGATAGCCTATGCTTATCTGTCTCGCATCTCGCCACATGGGCAGATAGCTTCTAATTACGGGAAGATATTGCGATAAGCTACCTTTCTCTCGCACTTCGTATCATATGAACCAATTGGTTGTTTTCATTTTTTTTTATACCAAAATAAAGAGGAAAGAATGGCCTTTATTCCCATATAAAAATCGCAATTGCGCTAACATAACTGAAAATACAGCAATCGCACAGAGATAGCCGACTTTCGCACTTTTGAATTTTGATACATGTGGCGCATTTACCCCTCTATTTCTAAGAAACTACTTGGGATATTTTCATAATTTTTTTATCAGTATATAGATAAAAGAATTGTCTTCAATTCCATATAAAATACGTGTATTTTCGGCAATAACTTTTGATGCGCCAGGTGTCGCGCAGAAGGTGATATTCGGCTTTGAATAAGTGGCGCTCTTAGCATATACCATCATTACGGGCTTTATAACTTGTGAACCGCAAGTCCGATTTTTATAATTTTTACATCATTGTAAAGAGAAAAACATTGTCTTCAATTCCATGTATAATGCGCATGTTTTCGGGAAGAACTCTGCATGCGCAAAGCGCCGCGCCAAAAGGTATAATTTTCGCACTTCATAACTTTTGAACCGCAAGTCCGATTTTTATAATTTTTACATCATTGTAAAGAGAAAAACATTGTCTTTAATTCCAGATATAATGCGCATGTTTTTGGGAAGAACTATGCATGCGCGAAGAGCCGCAATATTGATGTACGCATAAGTGAAGAAGTATGATAATATATAACTAAAATACTGTTCTTTTGATACGCAAATATAGAGCTTTATAAACGATGAACAACTGTCATGACGGAATTTTGTTTCCAGTTTTGGAAAAAAAATTATAACATAAAAGTGAAAATATATTTGAGTACGGGACCAGCTGCTCGGGGAAAAGCCTTTTCGTGGGAATATTTTCTCAGGAAAATATTTCACTTTTCGGAGTTTCTAAAAATGCGTGAACATTTTTGTTACTGATGCCATTTGCGAAAGGTTTTTATTTCTAAAATTCAAATGCGAGGGCGCACCTTTCCAAACCATTTGAATTGAATTTATTATTTTATCTTTTACATTATTGAATAAAAGACGTTTCATTCAATAAGATTTGAAGAATTATTTATATGTGTAGCGGACTGAACTGAGCAGATGGAGAATTTGATTCCTCACCACTTTTATTACCAAAGTTCTTTTGTATCACAATTACTTTTTTAGGTATTAGTTTTTTCGTGAGCAGGGGAATTTCCGACGGGATTCGCCATGACATAATGAGAAAAAATTCCCATGAACATGGGCGTGGTCCGTCATCTTCGGGACCGACCCACAAGTATAAATATCTACCGGGGGGTGCGCGGACCCCCCCGCTTTTGGTCGCCACCCCCCAAACTTTTTGTGCAAATTATTTTTTTGTTTCTACTTTGAAATAAAGGTTCGTGTCATTCCGAGGTATGAAGGTTTCTGCTATATATGTCGAGAGGGCATGGGAACCCATTCCCAATAGAATCCGGGGTTCGTCCCATAGGATTGTTCCTCGGAGTCTCTCGTTCTCAAAAGAGAACATGGGGAAACCTGTCCCGCGATTGAATCCGGGGTCCGCCGCGGAAGACGGGGACGGGAATTCCCGGAGAGCATGGGAGTATGCTCCCATGGGTCCGGGCTCCGCCTCGAGAGACCGCTCCTTGGATGCTCTGCTTCTCGAAAAGAGAAGTCATTCGGCAACTGACAACCCGAGCTTCCCTGACATAGTAGTTTATTTTCCGGGCCTCGCGCCCGGTGCTACACGTCGCCGAGGAAATCAGAAAATGGTCCGTTTGACATATGCGTCGGAAAAATCGGCGCGATGTCAGAAGCCGTCGGAGCCGTCTGCGCTTGCGGCGCAGTCGTCCTAGATGCGCCGGGAGGTTCTGAAACTGGCAAATGAACGTCCATGAAGCTCACATTCATTATCTCTGTATGTTTATTGTCTCTAATCACATGTTATATGTTGCATACATCTAACGCATTTTCAATCATTTACAGGTTGAAGCAGAATGCTGCGCGGACGTGGACGCAAGGCCCTGCGACGGCCTAGGACGTTGCATACTAGGACACGCAGCTTTGAAGCCGTTACAAGCGACGACGACTTCATCAACGAGATCCATGCTGATGAAGCCTCTGATATGGAGTCAACTGACAGTGATGGTAGCAGTGGTTTAGACAGTGATGATGCATATGATCGGGACACTGTAATAGATAGTGAACATGGTGACACAGATGCTCTGAGTGATATAGAGACAGAGATTGCCAGAAAGATTCTAGCCGCCGGTAATTCCACCGAAGAAGACTTTAGTGGTTTTGAGGAGGAGTTTGCCGAAATACCACAATATAATCATGATAATTCACAGACGTTTGATGAGTGGGTGGATGGTCCGCGGCCACGTGTAAACTTGCCTTTCACTGGTCAAACTGGGTTGCGCCAGTTCATAGAACTTCCTGAGAACCCTGAACCTATTGACTTTTTCAATTTGTTTATACATAATGATGACTATGAGGATATGGCAACGGAAACCAATAGATATTTCAAACAAGCAATGGAGGACAAAATTCTAAGACCCCGTTCAAGAATGCAACAGTGGCAAGACACTAATGCAGAAGAGATGAAGGTATTTGTAGCCATGACAATTGCCATGTCATTGGTTGTGCAGAGAAACTTTGCTGATTACTGGTCAACAAGTGATGTTACCTCAACGCCTTTCTTCGCCAAGTGCATGCCCCGAGACAGGTTTTGGCTTCTTATAACCTACCTACACTTGGCTGACAACAGGAGGATGCCGGGCCGTAACACCCCGTGCTTTTCACCAATAAATAAACTGGGACACTTGTATAACCGGATAGTTCACCGTTTTTCAAGAGTGTATAAACCGCATCAAAACATTTCAGTCGACGAGGGCATGGTGCCCTGGAAAGGTAACTTATCTTTCAAAGTTTATCTTCCCGACAAGCCTAAGAAGTATGGGATAAAGGCTTTCATGTTGTGTGACTCGCACAACGGATACGTTTGCAGTTCAAACTCTACACTGGAAAAACGAATGAACCGGTTTCTGAAGGTGGCAAAACTTATGATGTAGTCATGGACTTGGTGAACGACTACGTTGGACAGGGGCATCACATCTTTATGGACAACTACTATTCGTCCACAAATCTGTACATAAATTTGTGGGAGCGGGGAATAGGTGCCACGGGGACGTTGAGAGCCAATCGAAAGGGACTTCCTGATTCAGTCAAGAAACCTAAAAAGAAAGCCAAGCAAGGGGACATGACAGTTTCTCACAACCATGGCCTACTCGTTCTTCGCTACGAAGATAGAAAATCAGTGCTTCTCATGTCTACTGTTGAAGATACACAACTTGAACAAACAGGGAAGAAGAACCGGGCAACAGGGGAACCAGTTCTCAAGCCGCGCATTGTAACAACGTACAACAAGTACATGGGAGGTGTTGATCGGGCCGACCAGATGTTGTCGTACACGCCGTTCCGAGTGAAGACCCTGAAGTGGTGGAAACGGGTTTGGTTTCACGTTCTCAACGTTGCCATGTTGAACTCTTACATCGTTTATAAAGAATATAGCAAAGATAAACCTCTAAAAACAAGTCGGGAATACAGGAAGGCTTTGGCGCAACATATAGTAACATTTGCGGACAAGGAACAAGTTCCATCACTTTGCAGACGTCCCCGTGGTCGGCCGAGCACGAGCGACGAGAGTGTCACTCGTCTTCATGGACGTCACTTTCCGACGAAGATTGAGCCTGTCGGAAGGAAGAAAAACGTCACAAGGATGTGTGTGGTATGCTCTAAGGCAAAACGCGCCGTCCTCGCAAAACAGATTGAAGAAGGCAATGGGCCAGCAAGGAAGAAAAAACGAGTAGGCAGAGAGTCTTCTTATGAATGTACAGATTGTAATGTTTCTCTGTGCGCCGCACCATGCTTCAAACTGTACCACACCGCCACTGACTATTCCAGGGCTTACATCACTGCCACGGAAAAAGAAAGAAATGAAGAAGGGAATGAAGAAGAAGAAAATTGAAAGTAAAGAGAGCCGAAGTGTGGACTAGTATATACACATTATATACATACCTTGTTAGGTCCCTAAAGCTGTTCTGCGCACAACCGCAGGTAAATATTGTGTATATTTGTACATAAATGCATTGTAATTTCATTGTAATACATGTCATTGCAAATAAAATATTCTTTATTTTATCAAAGAGACAGAGAAAGTGAATGCGAGCTTTCATTGGAAGTTCAGCCAGAACCGCATCATAAAAAAACACCCATAAATGCTGAACCGGGTGGCCGATTTTCATAAAACTTACATGGGGTAAAGAGGAAAGATTCGGCTTTGATTCAATATAAAATTTATACATGCGCACGAAAAACTAAAGTTGCGGCACGTGCCCCGATATGCGCGATAGTCAAAAAGTTGCCTCAAAGTACCGAGGGTACCTTCATTTGGCCCGCTATAGCTTCCGAACGAAGTTGCGCATTTTTTTTCTTTTTACATCATCGTAAAGAGCAATAAATTGTCTTCAATTCCATGTATCATATGTATATGCGCAGCGAAAAATAAACATGCGGCAAATGATGCGCCAGATGTCGCAAAAAGTTAGTTTTTCAAAAATGAATTTTCTAAGTACTGGGGGTGCCTTCCTTACGCTCTTCATATATTGCGAACCATTTGACGTATTCCAATAATTTTTATATCATTGTAAAGAGGAATAAATTGTCTTCAAGTACATACGTGTTTCGCATGCGCGCGAAATAATTTACGATTTTATAAAGCTGGAAATAAAGACAAACCTTACACCGCGCAACATGTATTGCGTTCGCCGCGGTGATTAGTGTATGCTGTGCTCATTAGTACCCATTAGTTCCACGCGCGCTCGGCTCTGGCACCCTCGAGGAGGTCTCGAGGAGGTCTCGAGGAGGTAACGGTACTGTAATTAGCACAGTCCCGGGGGGACCAAGCAGTGCCAGTAACTTGGTGCGCGTCGGGACCATTCACGTGGTACTGTCGGGGTAGCGTCACTCTCCTTTGGTTGGTTATATTTTCTGAACCATAAGTCGTATTCTAATAATTTTTACGTCATTGTAAAGAAGAATAAACTATCTACAAGCACATATAAATTTCGCAATATGCGCGCTCAGGAGTTTTGATTTCATGAAGCTGGAAATAAAGACAAACTTTAGATGACAATAGAATTATAACCATAGGTCGCATTCTAATATTTGTTATATCATTGTAAAGACAAACATCTGGTCTTCAAGTCCATATAAAAATTTCAGTAGCGCGCTCCAAATTCATGATGTTATAAGGCCCGAATTAAAGACAAATCAATCTTTACAAAGTAATAGAAAAGTAAAGAAAAATCGTAAAAAAATAATTCAAAGATGCGGGTATAAAGCAACCATTTGTGTACGGGTGCCGCGACTTGAATTTGTATTCAACGCCCGTATATAGCCCGTATTCGCCATGTAGATGCGGTATATTTCGTAAAAACGGTACCGGAATCGCCGCCTGGAAATTCCGCCAGCAGAGCTCGTTAGTGCCTAAGCTCAAACTACTGCTGCGAGCTGCGAGCCTGTAAATTCCGCCACAGGGGCTAAAAAGGGTAAAATATATATACGCAACGTAAGGGTTAAGACCTATTTCATCTTCTCCATTTAAAGTGCTTCCTATATGTTGTACCTGTCACCGTTGACAGTTTGAATTTGTAACTTTTTTTAGTTAATTTATTTAAAGCTTGATGAGCTACAGAACCAGTTGCTCTATTTTTTATTTGCCCCAGAGCGGTTGCAGAAAGTTCAACCTGAGTAATTAGGACCACAGGATTGTGTGCAAGACACCAAGTGATGATAGCTATTCCATATTTTAATAATCAGTTTAAGCAATGTGTTCTCTATTTACAGCGGTGTGTTTGTGTGTACGCTGTGTTCGACGGGAGACAATATCCGGATCAACAGCCCGGTCCCGGAGGAGATGAATGGCAATGGTAACAAGAGGAAAGCACCAAGCGGCCTCAGTGACAAACAGATCAAGGTGAGTGGAGTTATCTCCCTTGATATTGTATGTGGAATAAGATGAATAGTTCTCAGCTTACCAAAATATTAAATATAATAATACCGGAAAGTTTCAAGAAATAAATTTTTATCTCCTTTCATGATGAAATACAATTTTTAAAAATTCTTTTTTTGCTATAAATATAACCAGTTTGATCTAGCTCTATTTTAGTTTTCAAAGATGTTTATATAACAGTTTTACATTTATGAATTTTCCTCGCTAAAGAAGTTACAAGTTGGGACTGTAGAGTTATCTCCCTTTACTCAATCACTTGTGTGTTGTGCAGGTGTGCGAGAGGATAATGCTGGAACTCTTCTGTAACTCAAACAGTGCAGCATTCCACGAACCAGTCAGCAAACAGGTATGTGTGTGTGCAGAAACAACTTGTGCGTCTTCTTGAAAATATTTCACGAATGAACCACTTTGACCATTATCTTCTAATAATTTTAATCCTCTCAATAATAATGATACAGAAGGATAAAAAAGAACCATTGATTTAACTGTACTGTACTGAACAGACAAAGCTGCAGGATACCGAGCGTACAAAATAAGGAACCAAAATGTTTGTCACTAAGATTTAAATGAAGAGGTTTAGAGATTGAATTCCACAATGGTGTTGCAGGCTTTCTCCCTACAATAAACAGAGGTCAACCCGGACTAGTTAATTTCCTAAAGTACTATATTTCAGCAAAATGCATCTACAGGATTATATCAGCCTTTTGGACTACCAGTCAAAACTTGTTATTGGCTAGGCAACTGTTTTGTTAGCCATGGGTTACTGGAGTAATGCTAATTTTTTACATCTGAGTAGGTGCAGGTGTGACATGCTCTTGGTGTTACACCCCTCGTCAACTCACCTCACATAAACAGTGGGCAATATATTATTGTGCAATGTGTTCAAAATAGCTGTCTGCCGACCAGCCAATTGCTGGTTAGTTTGTACTGGGGCCAGTTGCAAAGTTGCCTAGCAAGCCCGCTCGGTTAGTTGGATATTTTCTATATTGTCTTTTGTAGGGCCTGGCACTCTTTCAGAAGGGCAGGTTGATATTCGAAGCTAAGCCCCTGTTTTCCCAGTGAAGACTGAAATGTATATCGTACACTGATATCGTCAAATTGATGTAAGAAGTAAGAGTGCTTATTTTGTCACACCTAATGGTATGGACTGTCCTGTTCTGTAGGTACCAAACTACTACAAGATCATCAAGACACCGATGGACTTCAAGACCATCAAGACAAAGCTGGCCCGATCTCATTTCAACCATTACAACTGTATGGAGGATTTCCTCGCTGATGTCAAACTCGTCTTCCAGAACTGCGGCACCTACAATCAGGTACAGACAGATGTTCCTTATCTTCTCCACACCAACATTCTGCTGATTGTTTTTGCACTTAAAGCTTTGTCATTTGTGGATTTTCAGGTTTCCACATGGAAACATTGTACATTTAAGTATTGAAATTTGCCCTAGTGTAGTATTATCTCTAGTGTGATAGCTAGATATATATATGTACATAGTATAAACGACCACTTGATAACCACATTTATTACTCAACCGTGGTGAGATCACTCATTAGAGTTGGTTACACACATGTGTGATACCACTACGTGCTGCTGTGACGTCATAATCGACGCGTGACGTCGTAATCTTTTTGGTTGACGTCGCAATTTTAGCTGCGCGACTGCAATAGCCGGTGACCTATTTGCAAGTTAGCTTCACTGAAAACGATTTTCTTGCAATTCAGTGCTATTTACATTGAGTAATAAATAAAATACTAAACTCGGTCCCGTTTGATAACATGTTTATGAAACTCATGAATGGCATCGGTATTTAACTTACTTTCGCTCGTTAAAATACCAAACCATTCACTTGTTTCATAAACATGTTATCAACCGTCACAACGTTTAGTATTGTATATTAACTCAACTTACTAATCTAAATACAGTGAGACCTTGTTTACACGTACCCTGTACATCCAGACTCCCAACCATCAGCAAGAGAGTATGTCAAATAGTCCTCACAACTATTTTCTGGATGATTTTCATCTGACTTTATAAACTTTGTACAACTCATGATCTTACCCGACCTTGAGTAAGACATCACTGCTTGTAGGAGAAAAGATGAGCTGAAATTTTAATTATGTAATTATTTGTCCTTCAGGAAAACTCTGAGGTCGGCAAAGCAGGAAAGAACGTGAGAGCGTTTTTTGAGGAGCTAGTAGCGAGGTATCTCCCACCGTACCTCAAGTTTGCCGCCACCTACCCTCCCAGACCTCAACCAGTACCCTCAGGGGACGGGTCCTTGGACCCCAAGAGACCAAAAACTGATGAAAATATCATGCACATATCTTGATGAAATGGTGGTAGCAGATGCTCTGAGACCTATATTTATCTATTAGATTCTGTGAATGTGTTCAAAGTAGGACTTAGTTGTGGACGACAGAACATACCTTCCCAAGCTCTTGGACAGAGTTGATGATTCACTTTGACTCTGTGTTTGTATTCAAAGAGATGAACTTAACCATATCTGCTGTACCAACTCTACTATCTCAAATGGATTGTTCAAAACTGTTCAGTGTCGCAAATTTAGACACAACAGAAGACAGACAAGTTCTAAATGAATTTGTGAAACTTGTACAGGAATTAACCCAGCCTAGCATGAAATATGCATGAATTCCCCTCAACAATTGAAACTGCATTGTGCAATAGAATCCAGAAACTGTTTGTGATGAAGAACGTCTGTAATCGTGTCAGGGCAAGATCATACAGAAATTGACAAAGTATGATCACTTCATATTCATAACGTTTCTCAATATCCATATCAATCTTATTTTATGAATTATGATGAGCATTTTGGATAACACCAAAGTGATTTGTGAAACACCATCGTAACTGTGAAAAACATAAAGTGAAAACTCAGTTCAAGTTGCATATTGCATCAAAAACAAGTCCTGTGAAATATGTAACACAACACTTTGTTGGTTGCTCCATTTACTTTTGTACATGGATAGAATGAAGTCCTTTTATACAGTGCTAAGTATACCGAAGTCTGTCTGTTGAAGTAACAAATTTGTGGAGTTAGCTGGATGTCATGTAATCGTACTGCCACATCATTCCTTTTTATATATTGGACTAAGGACCAAAGGGAACATCAGTGATTGGTGTTGTTCCCCGAGGGGGTGACATCCTAGGCATATTGGATAAAGACAACTGTCCTACGGGTTCAAATCTTTGAGAGACAGTGATACAGAAAAGGCAGTGTTGTGTTGTTCCTAGAGGGGTCCTTGTGATATTTGCCCACCTCATTGCTTTGGTGTCGCTTAAAATATGAGAAATTGGGATACTTTTTTATTTGCAAAGGGTCTCATCTGCTTAGAACTGACTAAAACGACCCTCTTAGCTTAACATCCAGGAACATAACTGGATCCACCTGCCTTAGGTGTTCTATATCTGATGCATGAATGTTACCCCTATTTAAGGCCAAATGGGCCATCAGTGAATGGTGTTGTTCCTCAAGGGGGTGCTGGGGATATTTGCCCAACCAATTGGCTAAGTATCCCTTACAATTTGAAGGAGGATACTTTTACCATTACAAAGGGTCCTATCTGCTCAGAATTTGCTAAAATCACCCCCTGAACTCTACACCTAGGAACAACACTGTGTTGAAGCGAGTACTGTGCTCATTTTCCAAACTTACTCTTAGCCCTAGCTCACAACTCAATGATACAACGCTTAGGGCATACTGTGATTGCGTACACTGTAGGTTTAACGTATAATGTAGTGCTCATATGAATGTTGTTATTGTAAATACATTTGTAAATTTCGAATAATTCTGAAGAAATATTTTTGGAGCAAGAGTTTTTGTACTCAAAATTTGTACAAGTTTATCAAATTTACTTTCATAATTATCTGGCAGTTTTTAATGTACCATAATAAATAATTCTGAAGGGATGTTTTTGTACTTAAAGATTCACAAGTTTATTTCACCCCATTTCATACATGATAGTCTGAAGAATATTGAATGATCATAAGAAGCAATTGGGTTCATGTGAAGAAAAAAGTTCTGTTTAGGATTCACTTGTGAGTGCTATAAGTTATCTTTTGTTGATTTAATCTCTAGTCTTTGTGTTTGACATGTTGTGATGTAAATGAATTGTACAGGTAAAATTTTATCAATCATGAATTCTTTGACTTCAGTTCACAGAGAGGAACTATCTCCAGTGCCAGTACATATATGAACAAATCAAAGAAAGAATAAAACCAAATTATTTTGAAATGTTTTGTTCCCGTTTTTTGTTGAAATATTGAAACTTGAATCAATGAATAATTTGATTTCAACAGTTCGGAACATCATACTCCCTGTGCTATATACCGGTAATATGAAAACAGTCAACACTGCTTGCAGATAACCTTTCAATGATGACCACATAGCAAGGCGAAATGCTAGCAATTCACTGGCTTTAAAATCATGTCTCCAGCAAGTGTCGACTGAAGAATTTATGTTTTCCTAGCTTCAAACATTTGATATGCTGACATTATCAATGCTAGGGGAAATCAAAACTAAAAAAATACTAATACGAGTATTAATCACTGTATAGCTCAACAGGCTGAAAGGCCAGATTGGCTTATGGTATGGTCCATCGAAATCTGAAATCTTGTGGGGATGTACCTTGCACCTATGGGACCTTAGTTTGTACATTTGGTCCTGACCCCACCTCAATTATGGGGGTGCCAGTTTCTTGAAAACCAGTTGGCAAAAGAAGCTGAAGTTTTCAGAATGACATCTTTATATAACCATATAAATTATATATAATTTCATATTTTAAGCAACCTTATATATGACAATTCAATTAGTTCAATTCAATTCTTTATTTCAGTACTGAAAAGGCCACAGGCCTGTAGTATTTTTACAATATATGAGTAGTAAGTCATAACAAGTTTTTATCTATTACAATTTGTTTTCTTGAATCCATTGCGAAATATATGTACATTGCAAGATTCTGTAGTGATAAGGTGTTAGTATCTGTTAACAGTAATATTAATTTTCTTTCGCTTGGGTATTTATAAAAGTATGGTTTTAGATACTTAGTTCGTAAAGTGTTATACACAGGGCAGATGAGAAGGAAATGTAATTCATTTTCTATAGCATTATGGTCACATAATTTACATATTCTCTGCTCCCTTGGTATACCTAGGTATCTGCCAGTTTCAATAAATAATTCATGGGAAGAGCAACGAAATCGGGCGAGAGATATACGAAACTTTTTCACGTCAACTTTTGCTAGATACTCTTCGAAACATATACCCGATTTCCATTGGTTGTAAAATAAACATTTAGTTGATAGGAGTAGAGATTCCGACCATGATTGTAAATACATATCTTTATATCTATATATGACAATTCATGCACTAACCGATGAGATAGAGCGCCAATGCCTCTAATTTTGTTTATTCCCCTCGTACTTACTTAGAAGAAGAAAACATTTTTACTTAGTGTTACATACTGTTGCACATAGTATAATTGTATCAATTACAGGTGGCAATAAAACAGCATCCGACCAGGTGGTCTACGAGACACTAGTTTGCTAAAAAAAATTTAAAATATGTAACACGGTAAACTTGTTATAACCATACATCTATGCGTACATCCATGCATATGCGTACATCCATACAGGCAGTATACATATTTGCACACGTATGTATGCATACACTCGAGAGACTGAGTGTGTAACCTTGAAGTGTCCCCTGAAAGGAATGGTATTGTGGACTTACAAGTGTGAGTTTCACAGGTAAATTCAGAAGAAAATTTAACAAATTCCTTGTTCATGGTACAAAAAAACTACTGTCACTCTTTGACAACTTTTTCATGTTCAAATTTCGAAACTTAAAACTTTATTTTTAATTATAAATGATAATCTCTGTATAAGGTAATTGGCTGTTGATGTCTACAGTACAATCCGAAGTAAATGTACACTTGGAAATTAAATAAGCAACACCAATTTTAGCTCATCAGGCCTGAAAGGCCAGATGTGCTTATGGGATAGGCCGTCGTCCGTAAACTTTTCACACTTTCGACTTTTTAGCTCATCAGGCCTGAAAGGCCCGATGGGCTTATGGCATGGCATGGCGTCCGTCCGTCCATCCGTCCATCCGTCCGTAAACTTTTCGCTTTTTCGACTTCTTCTCCAGAACCAATAACTCCACAGAGCTGAAATTGTATGTGCAGACTCCTTGGCCAATGGGGATTCTAAATTGTAGATTTCGTGACCCCATGACCCCAAATGGGGTCACAGGGGTCACATCCTTAAGAATTTATTTTCATCTTCTTCTCCAGTTCCAACAGGTCTAGAGAGCTGAAAAGTTGTGTGCTGACTCCTTGGCAAATGATGATTCTAAATTGTAGATTTCATGACCCCATGACCCCAAATGGGGTCACCGAGGTCACATCCTTAAAAAATCTATTTTCATCTTCTTCTCCAGTTCCAAAAGGTCTAGAGAGCTGAAAAGTTGTGTGCAGACTCCTTGGCCAATGGGGATTCTAAATTGTAGATTTCGTGACCCCATGACCCCAAATGGGGTCACAGGGGTCACATGTTTAAAAACCTATTTTCATCTTCTTCTCCAGTTCCAAAAGGTCTAGAGAGCTGAAAAGTTGTGTGCAGACTCCTTGGCCAATGGGGATTCAAAATTGTAGATTTCGTGACCCCATGACCCCAAATGGGGTCACCGGGGTCACATCCTTAAAAACCTATTTTCATCTTCTTCTCCAGTTCCAAAAGGTCTAGAGAGCTGAAAAGTTGTGTGCAGACTCCTTGGCCAATGGGGATTCTAAATTGTAGATTTCGTGACCCTATGACCCCAAATGGGGTCACAGGGGTCACATGTTTAAAAACCTATTTTCATCTTCTTCTCCAGTTCCAAAAGGTCTAGAGAGTGTGACCCTGTGACCCCAATCTAGGTCACGGGTCATGACCCAAAAACCTATTTTCATCTTCTCCAGTTTATATGTAAAGCTCTAGAAAGGTGAAATGTTTTGTAGAGATTCTTTGGTCAAAGATGATTCTTAATTGTAGGATTGGTGACCCTGTGACTCCACATGTGGGTCACAAGGGTCATGATCTAAAACCCATATTATTTTACTTGTTAACAATGTATTACTTGAGATAACTTAGATATTCAACCTTAGATAATAAATCTATGAAGTCATGATGAGCTACAGAGCCCATGGCTCTATTTTTCTCCAGAACTGCCATGCCTCCATAACTAAAATTTTGTGGGGAGGTACCTTGGACCTAGAGGGTCAATGATTGTTCATTGGCCTCACCCCCACTAAAATATGGGCGTGGCAGACAGTTTCGCGAAAACCTTTAAACCCTTTCTTCTCCGAAACCAGTTGTCAAAGGTGGCTAAAATTTTCAGAATAACCTTTTTATTTCATGTAGTTTCAAGTTTGTTCATTTCGACTTGACCCCTTGTCAAATATATGGGCATGGCAGGTGGTCCACCCTAAAATCTTTAAGCGACTTCTTCTTAAAAACCATTTGATACAAAAAGCTAAAAAAAAAGCAGAATAAACATCTTTATAACAGATAGATCTACCTATTCAAATATTGTTTGACAGGGTGTTAAACTCATACCTTAAAATTCACTCTAGGAACTAATAACGCTAAGAACCTCTATCATCTGATGTTGGCTGAGTTAATTGGTTAGCTGCAAGGTAATGTTTGTTTAATTTGAAGATGTCCTTTATTCTGTTTTGAAATTAATGGTTTGCATGTTTGTGCCATTAAGTTACTTTGTGTGAGTCATCCTTTAACCGTATTTAAACTGCATTTAATTGAATGAAACTCCTTTCTGGCAGAGTTAGTATTATTTGAACTAGCAGTTAGTACCTGGTAAGGTATGTTTGTCGTACAAATAGTCATACATTTTTGTGACCCTTGGTTTGTATGATAAAATACTTAAAACTATAAAGCATGCAAAAGGTTGACAGAGTCAATGGCAAGTTCTTTAAATCTTCAGTCTTAGATAATAAATCATTCACGTACTACTGAGCTACAGAGCCCATGGCTCTCATTTTTAAACAGTCAAATCGTTCCGATATGAAAGAAGACAATATGTCAGGAAAACAGTTAGGGATTTTTGGTAGAACAATCATATAGCAGTGTTGAAACGAAAGGTCACTCAAATAATGGTTCGCCGCCTTCTGCACAACGGCTTTTACAATAATGTGGAATTTTGGTGTCAACATTCGTGTTCCATAACAGTGGAAAATGAAAGTCAATGTGATGAGTGTCATTCTTTCAAGTGAAGTGAGTAGAAAATGAAAGTCAAGGTGATGACTGTCATTCTTTCAAGTGAAGTGAGTACACTTTATTAACTGACGTTTTAACAAAAGTCACTCGTTAAACCAGTAGGCACATTCAAACTCACACAATCATGAAACTGTCAATTTCAATAAACTTGTCTTAATGAACAATCATCGCTAATGGCTGTAATACTGCCAAAACGGCGTTAAACAATAACTCACTCACTCACTCACTCACTCACTCACTCACTCACTAATGAACAAATACGGTCACTACTTACGGTATTGGCTTATCTAAAGCGAGTGTTTAATAAACAGATTGAACTCAAATTAATTCACAGAAAAAAGGGACTTCAAATGTAATGTCTGTCTAGCTTCTCATCATTCTGATATAAGTTGTTTTGGTGTGTGAATGTCAACTTGGTATAAAACATGTTGTTTAATTAATTTCCAAGTGTATATATATCAAACACAAACATGTTCATCCACATACATTTCAATTTACATTAATACGAAACACGTCGAACATCCAAGAACTTAATAATCTTTCCATATATGTATGTTATGCATATTTCTTCAAGAAAAAAACGTTTGATTTTAAAGGTATGCAATGTTTTTCATGTACTTTTGGTCTGGGGCCTCTTCAGTACAACAATAACGTTCGAAGCGCATGTAAAATATCGCAAACATGTCCGTGTCTGAAGTCGTTCAAGCTGAAGGGAAACTGACATATTCTAAAGAGTGACACTTGAGGTTGTTTATCATCAAACATTATAATTACTTTGACATCGTAATAATCCGACACGCCAGCAATGCTTACATTCAATCACATATAATGAACTGCAGTATCTATCGGGGTATTTTTGTCGAAAAGAAATTTCGAGAGGACATAGCTGTTTACACATATATCTTATTAATACAAGCTTATTGTACAACCCAGGTGAAACATATCACTAACGGTATATGTTTATGACTACATATTTGGAATTTTGGTAAAGGCAAGCGCACAAGAGAAGTGAAGCCAGTTAGCGGCGCTCCGAGAATGGAGAGCCAACAAGATATTGTTGATTAGGCCAGACTTTTTTTATTTCTTGGATTACGGATCCGCCGACCCCATTTCAGGGAGATTTGGAAAAAAAATAAAAATTGAAATTGACAGGTTTTTTTCAAAATCCTGATAAAAAATTTCCTTTATATAATTTAAAAAACATTAAATCACGAGCTATATTTATCAATCGTCTCGCTATACGTAGCTCATCACACCGTTTTTGTAATTATGATTCTTGTTTAACATAGAAAGCGCTTCCTACTTCGGTGTTTGAAGTTATGTTATGCGTAATATAACTGGTTTTCCTTTCAACTTTCGCTTTCTCTTTGCGCTTGTCAATCATCGTCTTGCAGGCAAGTGGTCTGCGCACCTTCGTAGCGCTCGTTTTAATCGCACCTACTTCATTAAAACTTCAAATAATGGCCTAAATTGTATGTACATTCTAAATATTGTACATTGTTTTTTTTAAATCAAACGACTTTGTTTTTCATAGCGATATAATTTATGTAAACACAACCAGGAAGTTAACACATGCTCCGAATGTTTCCAATACAACATATTTCCTATACAAAACGTATTTAGTTGATTGAAATTATTCTCATTATAATTTTTAAAAATATATTTGGAGGGATAACAATTATAAATAAATGATTATATTATTAATAGAAATAACTTTAACTCTATATATATATTGGAGTTTGTAAATATTAGCATATAATTGATAACATTTGTCGTCAAGAAAATACGATCGAGAAATCAAAGAGTGTTTGTATGTGGCGTCTCATGAAATATTATTGCCAAATTAATTGCTAAGTATTCGTTTTTAAAATGCCTATTTATTTTGTACTTGAATATTAGCTTTGCCAATGATCTACATTGGTCTATCAGAATTGCAGTACTAGGTGTTGTAACTGATATGTATAAAACTAACCTGTAACATAAACTGAAGCCATGCACGCTCGAAATCACATATATCTTTGATGACAAAATTGTTTGAATGCAATGTTGATGGAATAGTTTTTTGGTAAATAATATTGTAAAAATGTGTCACATGTATCACTCACTACAGGACACTGAAAATATCAATTAATAAAGATCAAACGGTAAGTGTTGTTTCTGCAAGATAATGAATGGATGTGTGAATGCAAAAATTGTGATTTTTCTGTTTTTGACGCCAAACTTGACGGGAATGAACGTATCTTTACAACATTTCTTACACAAGCAGGGCTGTTTCCCTTTATTTAATGCTTGTTAGACGTGTTTGTTAGTTTTTCTCAATCGATCAAATGACTGTCTGGCCTAAATATAACATAATAAAATTCAAAAAGTTGCCTTCAACTTTTTTTCTTTTTTTTTTTAAAAATGGCCGCCCGACAAGATAAATCCTGAAAAAAATCTGTAATCCAAGAAATTAAAAAAGTCTGGCCTTAGCTTTATGACAAATTATATGCTTCTTTGTATATAATCTATCAATATACAAGTTTTTTTAATTAAAAATTAGTTATACAGCATTTTTCATCTCACGTAATGCAAAAAATGATGGCGGCCAGTTTGCGATAGAAAACTCTTTGAAAGGGGCAGTAGCACGTTTTTTCGCTGAAATAAGTCGATGAAATGTATTTAAAAAATAATGTTACCAATAGTAAAACACCGTTCTCTCTTCGGAAAATCAAGTTAAAAATGAATGTACATGGTTCTGTAAAGCCATGGGAATCGTTTTTGTCATTCAAAATAATAAAATGTGTTCACAATAAAATGGCCGCCATGCAATTTTTGCTTTATACGCAACACCGTTATTGCCACTACGGATAATTGGTTTGTGATATAAGATGTTTTACCCTCTAAAGTAAATATAAATGACATAAACTATCATTATAGATGATTGATTAGGCTTATGCAATATTTCACCTCGTTTGGCGTTACATTTTTCGAAGCGCTTGTAAAATATCGCAAAGGTGTCGGTCTTTTTAAAGGCGCTGTAGCACGTTTTTTGGCTCAAATAAGTCGATGAAATGTATTTGAAAAAAATGTCACAAAAAGTAAAACACCCTTCACTCTTCTGAAAGACTAGTTACAAATGAGTGTACATGTTTCCGTAAAGCCACGGCTATCGTTTTTGTCATTCGAAATAATAAAATGTGTTCACAATAAAATGGCCGCCATGCAATTTTTGCTTTATACGCAACACCGTTATTACCACTACGGATAATTGGTTTGTGAAATAAGATGTTTTACCCTCTAAAGAAAATATAATTGACATAAACTATCATTATAAATGGGAAATTTGAAAAAATAAAATTTGCAAAAAACGTGCTACAGCGCCTTTAAAGTATAAAGAGTGATATATAAAAATGACATTGTGGTTTAGTGTGTTAGATATGTACTTATTTCTAGGTAGGCTTTACAGTTAAAGGAGAACATGTATTCATCTTAAATCAGATTAAGATTAGGTAATTTACAAAAAGGAAAAATCTTTAAACATTGTTATATACAACAGCCTCTAGACTATTTTTAAATTTACCACGAAACGGACTTATTAAGGACATAGCATATTAGATTCTTCACCATTACATGTAACAATGTTTTTATGGAGAATCATTGCTGATCCATTTTCCTGATATTGCATGTTATTTTTGGTGGCTAATTCATGTGTTTTGGGAAATAAAATACTGTTTAAATCACATCGATAAACATATGGAATATGCATCTTTCCCATTTTCAAATGAAAGAATTGGAATTATAAAACTTTAATCAACTTACCATGGCCTTGTACAATGCCGAATGTGCAAGGGGGACGTGCTGACACGATTGATGTTGTTTTAACGAAATTGGTAGTGTACTGTGTCAAATATTACTAAGCTTGAAATGTATTGGTCAAAGCAAACAGCCAATGAAATTTCCAAAGTGCAGAAAATCCATAGAAGTAAGTACGGATATGTCCATAATAAGTCTGTTGCCCCGTCAGTGCACGAAAAATCTCCAACAAGAAGAAGTCAGTGAAAAGACTTTAATGTCAAAGCTGACGTTAAACATGTGTTTTAACACACACCATCATCATCATCAATAATAAGTAGTGACAACGGATTATCATGGAATGCGAAAGTAACCGTAACACGGTAGTTTTTTTTTGTATTTATCTTTCTTAAAATTGTTAAGTTATTTTTTATTATGCATGCCCAGTACTTTATGAGAGTTAAACACTTGCCATAGTTATATATCGTAAGTTTCACTTTTAATGAATGAAAATACGTTAAAATAGAATTCTACATATGTACCTTTTTTCCATTTCAACTGTTAAATAATGGAATATATAAACGTCAGACTTAAAAACGAGTTGTGTTTATGCTAGAAACATGATCCCGATCATTTGGTACATAAGCTTGTTCTTCATACAAATCTTCGTTATCGCTTGACTTAACTTGTTCAAAGCGAGATCTCATTGCTAGAATCAGAGTCTGACATGGCGGAAATGGTCAGTGAAAGACATACACGATGTTACGCTTTAGAATTGACACTTCAAAATGACACAAAGAAAAGACAATGGCGGTAGATTACGCTGAATGATCCACTGGGTATAATCGGAGATAAACCGATCTAAACACATGTGTACACCAACCTAAGTTAATTAACGAGTGAACAGAATATGCCGACATTGTTTCTTAAAGCTTTGATCACTTTGAGGCTCTTTTGACAAGTGAAATCAGTGAAAAATACATTACAGCTGTACGAGTGTATAATGTAAACAATAACATAAGCCAGAAACTCGTTAGGGCATGACTCCTGAGTAACACGTCACACCTCCGCTAGCAGCTGATTGGCTAATGAAACGTTTGGCGGCTGTGTTAATGAAGTATTTCAAACGTTTTTTTCCCCTACTATTTTGGAGTGGATTTTTCATCCAATACTTTGGTGTCTTTATTCTTTACTGTTAATAGGCGATAGGACGAAATCTGGTCTACCATTACACTGATGTTAGTCGTTTAGTCCGGAAGCATACGCAGACAGGACGTGCAATGGACCGTCCAAGGTCTGGAAGACCTACTGTCACTACAGCGGCACCTTCTTCGACATGTACGCCGAGAACCCTTCCTTACATGTCCTCAGCTGAAACCTCTGTGACACCCTCATAAACGTGCACGTTTGGCTTGGTGAATGGACAGACACCACTGGAATCTGAGGACCTGGCGGAAAATCCATTGGTCTGAGGAGAGTCGATTCTTGCTCCATGTTACTGGTGGGCGTGCACGTGTTTGGAGACAGATGCTTATACCCCCAGGAACATCCAGCCAACTGTTGCGTATGGAGGTGGTTCTGTTATGGTATGGGAATGCCTGTCTCATGACTGCAAGCTGGATTTGGACACCATCAGGGGCAACTTAACGGGAGCTCAATACATCCGGGACGTGCTAAAGCCGGTGGTTGTTCCTCATTTCGATAACCATGCACTTGCTACACGACCACAGTACATGGACGACAACGCCCGGCCTTACCGATCACGTGCCGTTGTTGATTTCATGCGAGCCAACGCAGTGACAACTTTACCCGGGCCAGCAGTAAGTAGAGGGTTATGTCCTCGTAACTCTCCATTCCTTAAAAATAATGGAGCCGAGGCCCATTGTTTTTAAGGAATAGAGAGTTACGAGGATATTACCCTACTTAAATTACACTCAAAGTATTGATCTTATCAAAATTGCTTTAAAAAGTTAAAGAAATTAAATTTCTACTTAAAAAATATGATGTGAAAAATAATGGAGTGAAAGAACAATAGGATGACGTCACAAGTATAATTTAAGCCCAGATCTGAACCCTCTGGAGCATATGTGGGATATTCTAGGGCGGCGACTCCAGGCTCCGATTCCTCCAGTTCAGAATTTACATGAGTTGGAGGCAGCTCTGCACGCTGAGTGGATGTTATTGACACATGAACAGATCCGACGTCTGACTGGAGGCATGAGACGTAGGGTGCAGTGTGTCATCCGGGTACTGATCATTCTTATTGAACATGTACACTAAGGTCTACAAAGAACATTTAGAAGTGACAATACCAATGTGAATGTGTTTTGTTTCACTTGCAGCTCCATACTTTTGTGGACATTGTTTCGTGGTAAAAACAGTACCCGTGAAAACATGACGTAAATAATGATAACAGCTACATATTGTTGCGTTTCTGTCTTGCCAGATGGCTGTTCTATCTGGAAAAAAATCTCAGACTAATTTAGGGTCATAGCAGAGCTTACTTGTTTCTGACATTCAGCTACATGAAAATATCAAGGGGTGCTTAACATTTTCCTTTGCGTATATGTATATGTGTGTGTATGTGTATATACCCGATTGATCACTTACTGAATTAGAAACACAGAAGAAAATAAAAACTATTGTTTTGAAATGATTGACCCCTTGTCACCCCAAAAAGCTGGCAAAAGGGTAACTATTTACTATGAGGTATGAAATCACATTATGTTATTGAACACGCAACTGTCTTCTTATAATGCAAAACATCAACGTGATCGTTTAGTTTCACGTTGTTACAATGCTTCAAAGACATACAAAATTACATGATATTTGCACTGATACACACAGGTGAAGAAACTTATTGTCGAGACCTTCACTTCTCTTCTCATATCCGGTTAAGCTTGACGAGGATGCCATTTCGTTTCTTACCAAAGTGGGCACAGATTTGCCGGGTATTAAAGTTTTCATAATGGTCATGGGAATTACAGTTTTTCTAAATATAACTTGCATTTTGATTGGTTGACGGAACTACTTCAAGCTAAATCACATAATTGAACAATTTCGAGCATACCTAATTGAAGTCACACGTCAATAAAGCATATTAAATATAAAATAATGTTCAACCTATGTTTCCGAGCCCGTATTTACAGTACTAAACTTGCAAGCATGCAAAAGTCGCCGACTGCACTGACGTGACGTCATTAACCATGACGTCATTTGGTGACGTAATTAAACTCCTGTCTTGCATTCCAACAGGGCGATTATCAATTCACGTTTTCACGAATTTTCTCTCATTCTGCGACATTGTTTACGATATTAATGAGTTGTTTAGTACGTCAGTAAACCATTTTGGGAATAAAATTCAACAGTTACTTTAGAATCTTTGTAGAAAAAAGAGTGTAAGTTGTAAACTATTTAGATGTGCGCATCTTGAAGGTTTGAGAGAGTTTATGAATGGCGTATGAGTACAATTCGTGTTTTGCAGTTTAATCAAAGATCGTGAATTCGCGTCTTGTTTTTCGATTGTTATGCATTAAAATGATCTTGGGTAAGAAAAAGAATAACCAACTCGGTGCTCGGAATTACGAATTATCTGTCCCTCGTGAAGTATTATGTCAAACTCCTGGCTAAAGCTCGGAGTTTATCACCTATAATTAACTCGGGACAGATAATCCGTAATTCCTCGCAACTCGTTGATTATTCTTATAGTAACGCCTCTTTCTACAAATTTCAAGTAAATATCGGCTGCTTATGACCTAGTGGGAATGAAACCTGCACCTCCACATCTTCACAACGTCACGTCACGGTCGTAAACGAAAAGATACGTTTTACCTTGCCGTGGGGAGATGGTTCCACCAGAAACATGTGCAAACTGAATTGCGTTTGAGTATGGGAGTCTACGGGCTGTTATCAGACGGTTTTGCGAGGAAACCTCCGAACGATATGAGTTCGTATCCCGGTAGTGTCATTATTTTGCAATTTTATTCCTCGGAAAACCGTCTTTTTTATCAGATTGAGGTCGTGGGGCTCTATGTACGATTGTTAAGATAGTGATAACCCACACAACCCGAAACTCTGAGATAACTATATTTATTTTGGCTGCAATACTATTCTCTAGCACATAGAAACTTGTTATCTCCCCTAGCAACATACACTTCCTCTATTGCGTCATCCCTATTTTATGATATGCCAAGTCACTTTTTACCCTTTTCACAAAGAATGTCATAGGGCACATAACACAATGAGGGTTATCATGTTTATTTCTTAAATAAATTGTGTAGGTTATCATTAATTGCATTCGTAATGAGGTCCCCATTTCGGGAAAAAAATGTGATAACCCACAAAAACATCAGGGATGGATAATTAAACCAAGGTAAAATGGATATTTGCTTCAGAATGAGATTGCTCATTTTATTGTTTTTTTTAATACACATAATACCTTGGTCAACAAATAGAAATATTATTTTACATAAACGCACAAATCTGTATTTTTAAGGAAACTCTAAAATCTGTAAACTTCATTTTCTCAGTTTCACCTTTTTGTGGATTATCACTGTCTTCCCCTGACTATAGAAGGAGGTTATATCACATGGAGTAACAATCGTACATAGAGCGCCACGACCTCAGTCTGCTTAAATGTCACACATTCTGGCCCAAAAACATTTTGAAAAAGCGTTTTCAGCACCCTAAGACATACAAATAAAAGGACCATTCTCGGATGTATGACATTGTGCTACTTCTTTATAAACATGTGTGTATCAAATACATTCAAAATCTACTTTCTCCGACATCAATGTTTCGTTTTATACTCTCTTAAAAACAGTGGGTATGTGCACGTGAGTATATGTTTAAATCTTTATAACATTGAACAGATAATTTTTAAAAAATCAAATTTGGTTCAGTTGACGTTTGAAGAAAGGATGTAATTCTATTGCAGTAGAAAGTATCACTCGTTGGTGAGAATCATTTTTAATATGTAGTGGAAAGTTTCTTTTGCAGGTGAGTATACTTCATCGAGATCTGAATGGAACATGTTACATCCTCATCACAATGTCTTCATACAAAAGGAAACCTACCTATGTTATATATATCATACCTTCTTATTTAAAACGCAGACCACTGTATATCTACACTTTACGATTCCTAAAATTGCCCTAAAACGTCCCGTGATTTGATCCGTTCTTCTAAAAAATAAGGTTATTCCATTATATTCTCCCTGAGTGCCAATCTATATATAGTTAGATGGACAGTTTTATGTAATGTTACTGAAGTGGACTGTGAACAAGAATTTAGACCTCTGACAACATTCATCACCATATGCATATATCAGAAACAACCAGGAATATTTAAAGAATAACCTAATTGCAGGAAATGATCTGGTTCATCTTGTTCGAGGGTATTGTGGCAGGTGTCTATCGGTCTGTGGTGTTTCCGGTACATCTGTGTGCTACATTGAACACGTGATGCAAGTATTGTGAAACCTGGTGGTATCATGAAAGGCACTGAAGCGTACTTTCTGACAGTATTTGGGATAGTCCAGGACTTATGTCTGAATATCATTTTAAAGGGGCAGTAGCAAAATTTATTTTTTCAAATTAACTATTTATAATGATACTTTGTTCCATTTAAATTTACTTTAGATGGTAAAACATCTTATTACACAAACCAATTATCCGTAGTAGTAATAACGGTGTTGCGTACAAAAGCAAAAAATACACGGCGGCCATTTTATTGTGAACACATTTTATTATTTCGATTGACAAAAACGATTCCCATGGCTTTACTGAGCCATGTACACTCATTTTAAAGTTGATTTCCCTAAGAGAGAAAGGTGTTTTACGATTGGTGGAATTATTTTTCAAATACATTTCATCGACTTATTTGAGCAAAAAAAACGTGCTACTGCCCCTTTAAGCTTTCTATTGATGCAATAAAATAAGTCTAAATCTCTTTCATTAACTTGTAATCGATAATTAAACTCGCAGCTTCAAAAGTGATGAAGTTTCCTCAAATGGAGTGTAAACATGCCTATTCCTACAGCGAAAACTGTAGCACGCACTGTTATGGTGATTGCCAAATTGGATACATCCATAAGTTGCGAGTATGAGTTTGTGGATGTTATTACATTTGTTAAAATCAAAATATTGCAGTTATAAGAATGTAGAGTGATTTGTTTTCAATGGTTTATTGTCGTATTTTTTAAAAAAAGTCTTAAAGGGGCAGTAGCACGTTTTTTCGCTCAAATAAGTCGATGAAATGTATTTGAAAAATAATTTCACCAATCGTAAAATACCCTTTTCTTTTCGTAAAATCAAGTTATAAATGAGTGTACATGGCTAAGAAAAGCCATTGGAATCATTTTTGTCATTTGAAATAATAAAATGTGTTCACAATAAAATGGCCGCCATGCAATTTTTGTTTTAATACGTAACACCGTTATTACTACTACTGATAATTGCTTTGTTTAATAAGATGTTATACCCTCTAAAATAAATTTAAATGGCACAAACTTTCATTATAAATAAGAAATTTGAAAAAATAAATTTTGCAAAAAACGTGCTACTGCCCCTTTAAGCTGAAAAATAACAAGCACATTTTATTATAATTTGCAAAACTCAAAACTGTGATAAAGAGTTGAGTTTGAATGAAATTACGCGTTTGGCATCATGACAGTATTCTCAAATGTTTAACACTGATATGCATACCGTCACTACAAGCTTTCTAACGTATATATAAACTATGGCCATTGTGACTTAATTTCTGGTTTGATGAAATGTGCCTGCGACCTGACATATAACTGTTCCAATTTTCCAATAAGCAAGTTATACTAATTTGAATATTCTATTTAATGCGACGAATTGTATTCAAATCATCTAGCTTTGTTTGAACGAGGGCGTTTCTAATTTGCATATGAACTACAAATATGTCTGTTATAAATTCAACACTCAACCAATAGCGGTTTCTGGCTCGGATTTGGTCTTCATTCTTAAAGGTGCATCCATTGTGTTTGATAAAATTTTATTCGGCTTTAATACTTTCCGACTCACCATATGTGCTGAATACCGTGCAAATAAATTAACTTAGCTTGCATATTCATCCCCAATCGCCAAATATATCATAATTACTAGTTTCCAATTAAAATCGATTAACATCATTATGCATGTGCAGAAACCGAAACTGCAAGACCCATTTACATGCACAGCAGTTATATGACCTATTAAATATTATCACACCAAATTTGTCATTTTATCTGTCATAAATAAGATTCCAAAATTACGTTTGACTCATTGGCGAGCGTCAATCGCGATGCATTGTCCGGTTTTCGATCAGAAATCACTACTTTTACATTCATATCGTCAATATAATAACTCAACTATCATCAAAATGGTAATTTTCGGTAACAGTCGGTTATTCTCGATAAAGTAACACCATTTCTAACGTTTGGAATATGTGACCCCCAACAACACAATGGATATACCTTTAATTAGCATGTTTATGATGACATATCTTCATGGATTTAAAGACTAAACAACGAGTATTGCAATGTACAAGAAGAAACGTTTATCCAATGTATGTGTTTCTAAAAATAGCAAGTATAGCTTGAAAATTAATCTATGAAGCTGGTTCTTGTCTGTAAGTATATTGCATTGTAGAGTAGGAGAGTACTTTGCGAATGATCACTCTATAGGTTTAGCTTGGACTGATGCTCGGGCAACAGAGGGAGCCAGTGTTGCATTAATTCATTTGAACTTTTAAATTTGATTATGTGATCTTATAACCTGCTTATGATGAGAAATATCAATATGGTAGCTTCCTTGGTTATTGATCCTTAGTATTATTGACAGAGGTATTCTATTTAAACTCTATACATTACATTTCAACAAAAACAAGAATTATTTTTTTATTAGACTTCCGTTATATGCAAATAATACTAGTGATACGCCCGCTGTGTCCGTTTGTAATAACTTAGCCCGACAAACCGTGCATGATAATGCGTTTAGTCTTCCTTCGTGCTGTGATGCCTGCTAATATCAACATATGTTCCAATTGTCATCCACGCCTCTTTAATGTATGTATGTATCTTTAATGTGGTGTCCATTTACATAGTTTTTTAAAGTTAGGTATGATTATCAAATAATTACCTTTTGGCATTTATGTCTATTTAATTTAGTTCTTTACACGAATGTGGCCTTCATTTACATCTTCATGCTGTGAGTAAATATGATGACCAATTAATTTTCTGTTGAAGTTTAAAATGAATAATTTTCATGTATTTTGATCTTTTATTGCTAATGATTGTTTAATGACTATTACTACACTGTTATCAAACTACATATATACTTTACATATATATTTTACCCATGTAAACTTAAGATAGTGATACAGGCGTGCAATACGACTTCCATGGGCCATTTCCGTATTGCACGATGAATTCCGTATTGCACGGCTGACGGTTCTATTTTCTCTAAACTCCGGCACTTCTCGGAACCTTCCGTACGCAACAATGTTTTTCCAATTCAAGTAATTGGAGTACTTTATGTTTGTGTTTTCTACCAGGAACAAGAATTTAAAATATCCCCCAATATCAAAAGGGCTACCATAAATAAATCAAAACCCAAAACATTTCGTACTTTGTTTAAATGTGTTTTTACTCTTTGAAGAGTTTACTTTTACTTGCCACTTACTGCATCCACCAACTTGTCTAGTCTTTTGTAATGTAACAACAGTGCTGTCAAATAGAATAGTGTCATCAGCAAATATGAGTATAAAGAGATCCAGCAAGTCTAGGTTCACCTAGAATTGGTTTCTATACTTAAAACGTGTACCATATCATTTACAAAAAGATAAAGAAGATACAGATTAAAAAGGGTGACAGTTGACAACCTTGCTGTACACATGTAGAAAACCGCCAAAGAAGGGCCTAAACCAATTATCAACCAACACATGTGATTTCACCTTTCTATACATATTATTTATATTTATTTATAATTATTTTATTGTATAAACTTATTTACATACATATTTTGACAAAGCAAAAGATGTAAATGGCGACCGCCTTGCCATGAGATCTTAGTTTCTGTAAGTCCACAAACATGTGTCATGTCCAGACAACTTATAGATTTAAGAATATATATTCAGATCTGAACTTTAAAGGTTAATGCAAATGATTTCATAGTCATTGCATGGTAGTCAACTAACAAAGTTGATATGGCACTATGCAATAAAAGATTGACATTTGTTCCGAAATTCTTATAGCCTCGCCATGGATGACTGCAATATTGCTCAGGTGGCGTTAAATAACTCCTTTTAAGGCGTCATGGTTTCATCTTCCCCTGACGTCCACAAATACAATATCATGGGATGTGGTATGTGGTATGTGGTATGTGTATATGGTATGTAGATCAAACAGTTTGATGTAGAAACTTTCAGAGCCCCCCTCGCCTAATTTGTTGACGATTGATATAAATCAGTTCAGAAACTAACTCTCTGATCTCGTCATGGCTTCAAAAGTGAATCTGTTCGAAGCTTTTAAACAGATCGATGACTGCTATGAAGTAGGGATTGGAAGGGCGCGGTCCGTCTCTCTCTACACGGCCAACGAGTACGAACCTGTGAGTACAGCTTGTTGAGTTGAGATTTCTTTTATGAAACGAACTGTAACACGTTGTATTGCATATTAGAAACATATCAGGGTTTTTTTCTCTACTGTTTCGAACTTATTTTGGATTCTTGCATTAAGCCCTAATCATTATTGTATAAGGTGTTTCTTCCCAGAATAACCCCGTATTAGGTTTAGTTTTGAAAGTAAGACCTGGTAGGAGATTGTTTTTTGTAAGTAAGACCTTAAATGAGACTTAAAATCATTTGTCAGACCAACGCATTTCTTTTGCCAATACGACACAATTATTATTGAAAAGTATACAAAGAATGGACGTTGTGAAGTCTTAAAATACATTTACAGATACTTCAATATACGATAAGCACTCACATTTATATTTTGTGATATATTTTGCGAGTCAGATTACTCGGCTATACTTGTGATTGAAACCCCTAGTATAGGTAAGAAAACTTCGGTAAAATAAGACCTTAAGCTTTCATACCTCGAGTTTTAAATCCCAAACATTACCTCTGCATCGTGTTTTATCCTACGCTTAGAAAAGTAGATGCATAAAGAACATTTGATAATAGTTTCTAATGTAAACTAGTGTCCAAAAGAAACGATACCATCTATTTTTTTAAATATCTTTTTACAAAGTGATTTTCTTCGTATGAACACATGGTTTTGCGTATCCCACAACCCAAATGCAGTGTATTCAATCGGAAATACCGAGAACATTTTATCACATCCGAAGAAATGGTGCACTTTGTGAGAATGACATTATTTAAGGTAGCATAGTTTGCAACTGCAGATAAAGTGTATAAAACGGCTGACCATACACGTTGGTATCAAAGCAACAAAAAGCACACAAGAAAATATCGGGTTTCACAGCCATTGAGAGTGAGAGAGCCGTTGGAATTGTCACATAGTGAGTTTCACACGCCTACGACGCCAGAAGGTTCGGTTGCGCGCGCATAGCAGTCACCAGGTTAACGCAACGGTTACGTGATAGAGATCGAAGAACATGCAGGTCGAGAAGAAGTTGATAACGCTTATTGAAGACCGCCACATCCGGGTATTTCATCTCCGAAAGCCATTCATCATTATGACGTTAACGTCAAAGACGTCACTGAGACACGTGATTAGCAGACAAACTTGGTAAAAGAGATTGAAGACTCATGATATCTGAACACGTCGTCCATACCACAAAACGTTCCTGAGGCGTCAACAACGAGTAAACAAACAGACGAATTCAACGTTGGCAACAGCGAGACTGAGCAATGGTCATGCTCTCATATGGGAGCAGATTTTGCATCTTCAAGAACAATGGTAGACATCGTGTGTGTCGAAAAATGAGTGCCCTTTTTGCTCTGAATTGCGTCCATCAAGTCAGCCCATTGCCTCCTTGTTGAATGACAAAGCTTATCTTCTGACGTCATCCGACGCCTGACGTCATCAACCCATAGGCGTGTACTTGCCCGTTCTGACGCTCGGGATGGACATACCGAATACAACTGTGACTTAGTGACGCCTCTTTTGACATTTGTCTCAGTCATTTGTGTGAATGAAATTTTCATTTTCAGACCCCTCACGTCAATACAGACCTGTACAAATGAATACAAAGTACTGATTGAAATGAAATTTGTACACATGTTAAATGAACGAAATCTCAAAAGAATAATACCAATTCTAAATTTCTGTGTCATTAAGTTTTCCTGTAATGACCGCTCAAAGACGTGGTATCGTTTCTTTTGGACACTAGTTTATGATATTGAATCCTGTAAACAATATGTTGGGCATTGATAGGATTTAATTTATGAGGGGTGATTCACATATAATTGTGTTCATGTAGTGAGTCGGTCATCCAGTTACGAACACGTCCATTAATTAAGTATTTCTGTATTGGTCCAGTTATAGGTCCGAGGTCCGGACTAAAGGCTTGTAACTCGGCCAATACAGACATACTTAATTTACGAGAACTTTAAACATTAGGCTTAATTTATCCCATTTGCACAAGAGTAGAAATCGCATTTCTATCGAAATCATAATTATAAACAAGAGACGTGAACAGATAGTATTCGTCAAGATTTTGAAACATTCATTGTTCCGTCATTAAATTTTCATCACATACAGTGACAGTATATCATCCTATACCAATGTGTAAAATAATGTATGTTCATATTGATTTAATTATTGAATGATATATTGAATGACTATAAGAGGAAGTACACGATGCCTGCTTCATCCAGTGGACTAATTACTAGATATTTCACAGAATAAACTAAATACTGTAGTTTTGAAAAGATATTGAACCTTGGAGCTGCCAAAACTGTAATGTAAATGAAAAATGATCGGTTTTGTTTTCGCTTTGATACGATGCTTCAAAACATCACAGAATGTGATAAGTATGAAACAATTAGACAGCAATATTTACCTTAACGGAATGAATTGTCAAGCAGTTGCAAACTGATTAAGCTACTAAGTTCTGATGATGTGTTAGTTTTAATGAATTGTGCTTAATTTATCAAATCAGCTCTTAAATGTCATTCATCTGTAAACTAAGTCATGTCTGTACATATTGTCATTGCAACTGTATAAATTGTATTGTTAGGCCTCTAACACTGAAATAAACTTCTATTGGTTATGGATCAAAGACATTCAAAAGAACATGATATTTCCACTAAATTGAACAAACCGTTAACTGCTACATGATTTGTATTGTCTGTAAATTATAAATATTGGCTTACGGATCCGTGGAAGGACAGGGCTAAGAATTAATTACTTGCTGAAGCATACCAGAGCACAACACCAATTGGGTCGTAGTATGTTTAGTAAATTTCGCATTGACACTTTACCTTTTTAAATATAAAGGCAAACATGTGTACATTCCACACTGATTGCTGAACATATTAGGAAGTACGAAAATGCAAATAGCAGGTTCTTGTTCATAACCTTGACCCACTGATGGAGGTACTCAACAAAGGATGTCGTACTAAACAATATCCTGTTTGCAGGCCGCAAAGACAGCAGGTTACTCGGGACCTGTGAAAGTTGCTGAAGTAATGACGTCATTGTTCTCTAGCAACCGGGACCAGGTGAAGATACTCGACGTGGCAGCAGGATCAGGATTTGTTGGATTGGAGGTTTGCTTTAACATACCATTATGGCTGTATACTCACGTCCAAAAGAAACTTGACCCCTTATTTCTTTTAGCTAACAATAACATTTATGAACTTGTATATTTCAAATCTGAATTTCCTGAGTTCGACAGTGTTCATGGACCATTTTTATGGATAGCAAGAAAGCAACATTTGTCAATTATGATTCACGTGCAAGGTTCTGTTAAAAAGGAATGTTTTGAATGTCCACTAACCGCACATGCTATTTTGGGTGTAAAAATATCCAATGCAAGCTACTGTCCTCACTGTCATTTGGAAACCACATGAAGAATGCCGAGACTTACAGCAGAATAAAGCAAATGGGCCATTGGCATGATCTCCATGGGACCTTCAAGGGGTTATGTTGCCAAAGCCTTCGGCTGCTCCACCACAGCGATAACCAACTTGATCCATCGGTGTTGGTACAGTCAATGCTGGCGATAGTTGGACTCGGCCCAAAAAAGTACAAGAATTTGTACTATTGAAGGTAGTGTTATCCCAAATATAACCATGGTATATATTTTGACAGTGTGAAATTGGTTACTTATTCGTTATTGGACATTGGACATTCGATTTTTCCAGTTACTTATTCAAAACAATGATCTGAAAAAAGCACTATGGAACAATCTATCACAACCTAAGTATACTCATTTTAAAGAAAATTCAATTGCCTATCCAATGAGGTATGCTGTTTGATTCGCCAAAAATCAGAGTGTACCGTAAATTACCAAATAAGGGCGATGGGGTTAGTAAAATCAAGCCAAAAGGGAAAGTAAATATTTAAATGGGTACCAAGGAATATTTGCACCACCATCTAAGGGTACCCAAATGAAAGATAATTCAATTCCCTATCCAATGAGGTATCTTTCAAGATGTTTGATAGGGGCTGTGATACCGTTAAATGCCAAATAACGTCACTAGGTAGTATACATATTAGCTCTGTAATGAGTTTTTCACAATCAAACTAGTCTGAGGGTACCAAGGAATATTTGCCCCACCATCTAAGGGTACCCAAATGAAAGATAATTCAATTTCCTATCCAATGAGGTATCTCACATGATGTTTGATAGGGGCTGTGATACCGTAAAATGCCAAATAACGTCACTAGGTAGTATACTTATTAGGTCTGTAATGAGTTTTTCACAATCAAACTAGTCTGAGGGTACCAAGGAATATTTGCACCACCATCTAAGGGTACCCAAATGAAGGATAATTCAATTCCCTATCCAATGAGGTATCTTACATGATGTTTGATAGGGGCTGTGATACCGTTAAATGTAAAATAACGTCACTAGGTAGTATACATATTAGCTCTGTAATGAGTTTTTCACAATCAAACTAGTCTGAGGGTACCAAGGAATATTTGCACCACCATCTAAGGGTACCCAAATGAAGGATAATTCAATATCCTATCCAATGAGGTATCTTACATGATGTTTGATAAGGGCTGTGATACCGTAAAATGGATAGGCAATTGAATTTTCTGGAAAAATCGAATGTCCAATGTCCAACAACGAATAAGTAACCAACTTCACATTGCCATATTTCTTCGCTATCTAAATGGCAAGTATTTCTAATGAGAGACTACGTTGGGCACGACAACATATACGTGACTGGCAACGTGTGCTATTTTCCGACGAGAATAGATTCTGCATATTCCATAATGGTGGAATGACCCAAGTTTATCGCAGAGAAGGGGGTCACCTTGCGCCATGTTGTATTCAGGAGAGTGTGCCTTTTGGTGGAGGGAGCTTGCTGGTCTGGGGAGGGATTCCTGCAGATAGAACCACTGATCTGGTTTTGTTTGACGATACAATAACAGATCAACGCTACATTGGCCATATCTTGAGGCCAGTAGTTATCCCCTTTCTACAGCAACAACATCAGGGAACTCTCTGTCAACACAGCAATACAATTGTACAAGAGCCCATATTACTTGAGTGGTTCAGGAATTTTGAATCAGCACAATGTCGATGTTCTGCCCTGTCCCCCGCGATCCTAATTTGTCCCTGACCGAGCACCTCTGGGACCACCTCGATGATCGTATCAGAGAACGACAACCATGTTACCCGTTCTCAGCTGGTGGAAGCACTGAGGGAATCCCAATCCCAAATGCCGTCATCAGGCACCTGACGTCATCAATGCGTAGACGTGGCTATGGTTGTTTCCATTAACAAGTCGGACATACTCGTTATTGACTGTGCACTGTGAGCGCTCTAGACCTCTGAGCAAGCCGAACTCTCCTTCTATTGGTTGTGTAGATTTATATTGTGTTAACATTTATTATACGACGTACATAACTTTTTATTCCAAATATATACAATATTTTAATGATACGAAAGCAAAATTGGTTAATAATCTCTTTCCCCTTTCTCCCAGTTATTTTTAACAACCACTTTCCCCTCCAGATGTCTGAAGTAGGATTCACACAGATAGATCCCGTGGACCCCTCACAACAAATGCTGGACGTTGCCAGAGAAAGAAACATTTACGGAAGAATTATCTGCGACTACGTGGACGACAGACACCAACTGGACGTGTCTGACAGTGGGTAGAACAAAGACTGGTTCATTAGCAGTGAGTTCAATACAACCAATGACTGAACTAATTGATGTGTCACCATAACCTTCAACATATGTATGGAGAGGTAGAGAGCAAATTATTTTCAATTTTAAGCTGAAATAGTAATCTTTATTGTAGATTACTACGACGTGGTAACTATATCTGGAGGGATGGGCAACAACCATCTACAACCTGGAGGCTTTGATGAGATGATCCGTGTGGTCAAACCAGGTGAATAATCTTACACCAATATAGCAGATTACGTCCCTTGTTCAAGAAAGCGTTTGTTCATCTCTGTTCTAGTTGGCTTAGGTATGTAACATAGGCACCATGTATACCATATACCTATCTATATAACACCATATCAATCTTGGAATCTGACATGGGACCGGAAATGGTTTAACTGGCTCCTGCCTCAACTACTCTTTGATTCGTAGACTGATCCAAGTTTAAATTTCCGGTCCCATATCAGGATCATAGATTGCAGATCATGTCGGACCTTCTTTATATGATTTATATAGATAGGTAGGTTTATTTTTATAAGTAAATTAAGCGTCAGTCGTCTGTGACATTTAAAGCCTACAATCAAGCGACTTACTTGTTCAAACCTTCCCTGGTCTTCGTCAATGGGTTATACTCTATACACTCATTGGACCGATGGTCTTTACATAGCAAATTATTGAAACGGTGTTCATCCATTCTATGTCACTTGTTGATGACCAAGGTGGTAAGATAATTAATATGTAGTGCTTACCTTTCAGGGGGCGTTATAGTGAATGTGACACGCAGGGTGGTGTTAACGACAGCGAGAGACTACGAAGACGTCTTGGAACCTCACTTCCGGAAACTAGAGACTTCTGGGAAATGGAGGGAGGAATCTCGATCTACTTTCAAGGAGTACCTTGTTGGCATTGACGGGGTAGCACTTGTTCATCAGGTTCTCGCTCAATAGCTGGGTGGATGTGGTCATATCTTTCTTCAAATTAGGGACTGTGTTACAGAGTTTATATTTGTGATGGCCTTCATCGACTTGTAAATTTTGAGAGTAGCCTAATAATAGAGGATGTCTGTCTTTTCTTGTTTAATACCATGTTTATCTCATCGAGTGAGATAGACAGGTAAATATATAACTTTTCTACCTCACTGTGACGTCATAAGCCAATTCGCCGCGTGAGACCATTGTTTTATGACGTCAAATTATATCGGTCACTGTTCGCAATGAAAATATAAGTTATTTTCACTGTAGCTTGATAGACAGTTTATATCACTGATAAATCCCAGTATTTCACTGCTCGTTATATAATAAAAACAGTTATTCAACGACTCATTGTGAATAAAGTTGACAATACAATAATATGATCTTCATTCTTTTCTTTTGTATACGATAAGAAAAAAAAGGTCTGACATAATGCCCATTATGTAATTTTACTATTGCACCTTTGTATGCCTCTTTAACGAAAACAGTATATTCCAACTAAAATTGAAATGCCATTCAAATATCTGCAATTCCAAAATAAGTACCTTTGGAATCTTCCTTCAGCTGCCTTTCATGTCTTCCAAAAAAATTAAATGGAATATGTAATTTAACCCTTTTTGTAGAAAATAATGTTATCATTTGACGAGATCTATTATGAGAACTGTAATTGTTGTTGTGAAATATAGACACCATGTTGATTACGTAAACATATCATATTTGTATAATGGTCAAAGACCTGAAGTACAATAGAAACTTTTGACCTGACATTGCTTCACCAGTTAAAGTGTTGTTCTGTCTTTATAAGTCTGAGCGCCAAGGAAGGAAACACATTTGGCTCTTACTCAGTCGAGAAACGAACATACTCCTTGGTTGTGAGCGGACACTCCACTAACTGAGCTAAATCCCTAGTATATCATTATAGCGTACCTCAAGAGTCTGTCAAACGACATTGTGAGAAAAATTTTGAATAAATCACTCGCCTGTTCTCGAAAATAGAAGGCATGTCATGCGTTTCCGGTAGTGAGTATGTCATATACATGTTAGTGTATTCCATTGATATATAATTATGTAAACTTATTCTTTACACGGCCATCAAACGAAACAGTTATCATTGTTTGATATTTCAGTGACAAAACAAGCGACAATGACCTTCTTGTGTTTCCCCCTCTGTTTACATCTTATGGACTCATTTTTATCTGACATGATTTCTTCAATTGTAAACGACAGAACATATAAATGTAGCGAGTTGATCTAAAATCTGTTTAAATATCGCGCAATTTGAAGCAGGTGATGCTAGTTACTGTTGAAGTGACCCGAGTTCATCTGACACCATCAACACAAACTAACCAAAGAAGAATTAAGTAACAGCGAATTAATTGTTCATGCATGATGTTGAATGGATCTATTTTATTTAAATCTGTTGAAGATTCTTGTAATTATCTGCAATTGTCTTCTTCAGGTAAAAAACCTCCATCTTTAGTTCATGTTCTTCTTTCATGTATTAGAGTTTAAGGGGCTGTAGCACGTTTTTTTGAAAAAATTATTTAAGTTCCCATTTATGATGAGGATTTATGTCATTTCAATTAATTTTCGAGGGTAAAACATTTTATTACACAAACCAATTATCCGTAGTGGTAATAACGGTGTTGCGTATGAAGCAAAAATGGCGGCCATTTTAATGTGAACACATTTTTTAAATTTCAAATAAAAAAACGATTATCATGACTTTACCGAACAACGTACACTCATTTTCAACTTGATTTTCCTAACAGTGACGTTATTTTTCAAATACATTTCATGACTTATTTGAGCGAAAAAAAGGTGCTATTGTCCCTTTAAAGGGGTAGTAGCACGTTTTTTTTCAAAATTTATTTTTTCAAATTTCCCAATTATAATGATAGTTTATGTCATTTAAACTAACTTTAGAGGATATAACATCTTATTACACAAACCAATTTTTTGTAGTGGTAAAAACTATGTTGCGTTTAAAGCAAAAATTGCATGGCAGCCATTTTATTGTGAACACAATTTATTATTTTGTATTACAAAAACGATTCTCATGGCTTTACCGAAACATGTACACTCATTTTAAACTTTATTTTCCGAAGAGAGAAGGATGTTTTACTATTGGTGAACTTATTTTTCAAATACATTTCATCAACTTATTTGAGCGAAAAAACGTGCTACTGCCCCTTTAATAGCATGCTCCTCCTTAGCTAAATTCACTTCTTCACACGATCAAACAAAACCATTGTCATTGTTTTATAATTTTCATTGACAAAACAAGCGACAATGAGTTTATGATGTTTCCTTCTTTTTACATATTAATGTCGACTCAGTTTATATGACATGATTTTCGAGTTTATCTGACACTGTCAACACATACCAGCCTTTATTTCAAGGAGGAACATATAATTGTGGGTTAATTGTTCATGAATGATGGTGAACGGACCAACTTTATTTAAGTACATTAAACTTACATCTGTGTAATCGTGGTGATATATTTGAGATGGTAAACTACCTCGACACCTATATCCTTATTCAAATGTCATACTCTCTACGAAGATGGCTTGCTCCGTCCGTCCCGAACTCGAAAACTATAAGACATATCTCAACGAAACATGGTGTGTGGAACAATCATCATGTGTAGATGTGCCTTTTGGGGTTTTCAACTTCTTCCCAATTTTTAATTTGTTTAATTTCCATGGACACATAACTTAATAATTCATTTCCGGAGCAGAACTAAAAAATTGCCATGGATGCATTTTTAGCTCATCTGGCCCTAAAGGTCCGATGGGCTTATGGCATTGCACAGTGTCCGGCGCCCGTCCGTTCATCCGTTCGTCCGTCCGTCTGTAAACTTTTCGCATTTTGTCTTCTTCTCCAGAACCACTTGGTCTAAGGAGCTGAATTTTTTTGTGCAAACTCCTTGGCTTTGCTCACAACCCCAAAAAAAACTATTTTCATCTTGACGATAACCATCAGTGGCAATAAACCTTATATTGGGTAGGCTAAGGTTGTTTTGATATGTAACAAACATTACATGGAGTGGCATCTCTGCCCTTGAGCCAACACATGAAACATATCATCATCCATCCTGCTACATCGGGCTATAAGGGGATTGTACGAGCCTAATACTGATACAAATAACCTGATATAGCAGGATGATCATGATTTAAATATTGTATCTCATTCAATTCTGTAAGATACTCAAGCTCAAGTTGAAATGTTACAATCTGCAGGAGAGTAAGATTAAATGTATGACCAATATAGATTGCTTATAAGTGGGCACTGGTTAGTTGAAAAGAAGGTTCATAGTCACTGTTATTCAACAACTATTCTTCAATAAATTTTCCCAAAGGCGGGGAATATGGCCGACTCTGTCTGCTTGTTATACTTCCCTTGAGTTGGTCGGGAATAGTACTTACAGTTCAAAGAACATTCCGATCGATTCGTGGAGGTTCATCAGATCACGGACATGTAGGTGGTTAGCGCATGACAGTTGTCAACAAATAACTCCTGCATAACAACTGTTAACAGTTAGAGAAACATATTTCATCCAGATCTCTAGGGGACATGATAATCCTCATCATAGTTTATTAACAAACAGAAACAGCTATCTATCAGTATGTGACTTATAGTATCTTCTTAATTGAAAACGAAGCATTTTAACAACTTTACAGTTATTAAAAATGTCCCAAAACGTCACGTCATTGTTTAAAAAGATTAGTTATTCCAGTTCTGCACTCTCTGACACCAATTTAAATAAATTTAGATTGACAGTTTTATATTTTGTATTAAAGTCGACTGTAAATAACTAAATGTAGAATTCTCGATCTATATTTAGGTAGAGTCTCTGACAACATTCTACAAATGGTGTATCATCAAAACAAACAGGAAGATTTCAGAGTAACCTAACCTAGCATACTATTATGAAGTTTTTAACACGTGTCCATGTTTACATTTATGTAAGCTGATGTCGGCCACTGTTCAATCTAGGAGTCGAAATATGATTTTTTTATAAAACAGATCAACTGAATAAAAGAAGGAAAACATGATGGAAACTGCATAGCGAAAGTTACGGATTTACGCATGTTTGTTTCAAATAAACTGAAGTACAAAAGAAAGTTTACACCTAGTTAGTTTCGATTAATTAAATATTTTAAAAGAAATTAGAAGCATTTGATGACGGCATGATACATTAAGACTTTTCAGCAGTAGTTTGACTGTTTAATTTTTAGTTTTTAGTAGAATATATTTGTTTAATGTAGGCAAGGGCAAGAAGTGAAATGTAAATCAATGTTTATAACATTCTAAAAGTGTGCAGATTGAGGCACATTTATTGATTTTCACATAGAAGATGTCTAATATGTCGATGAACAGTTGGTCGCCCCCCCCCCCCCCCCTCTCTCTCTCTCTCTCTCTCTCTCTCTCTCTCTCTCTCTCTCTCTCTCTCTCTCTCTCTCTCTCTCTCTCTCTCTCTCTCTCTCTCTCTCTCTCTCTCTCTCTCTCTCTCTCTCTCTCTCTCTCTCTCTCTCTCTCTCTCTCTCTCTCTCTTTCTTCCCCCCCCCTCTCTTTCTCATACACGTACACAGTCCGCTTTGCCTTTCACTAGTCCGTTTCCTTGAATAGAACTATGCAAATATAGGTCTAGGGCTAGTTGTAGTAATACTCTATTAACTCGTTCTAGTTCGCACATCTAAGATTACCAGTGTAGTTTCCATTAATTGCTTCACTTTATCTTCACTTTGTTCCAACTATCACCTTTCTGTTTTTTTACGCCGATTGTCATACGATTCTTGACTGAGCCTCTAGTCTATCTAATGATATTTTCAATTGTTCGTTTCCTCGCCAAAGTTTGTCATTCTCCTCATACAAGTTGTCGGATATCAATTACGAAACTCTTTAGTTTGTCAAATTTGTTGGTTAGTTCAGTCAACGTGTGGTTGTTTGATTCCCCTGTAGATAGTATTTGAATAAGTGTATATTTTACTCCTGTCTCTACTTCATATTCACCGTGAGAGTCCTAGTCCATATGCAATCATCTGCCTCGGATAGAGAAACGTGTTCTTATTTAGGATCCATACTTCCGCTCATTGGTAGCTAGTCTAACATTAACCTCTGAAATGACTTCATTTTTTAAATTTCAAAGTTCATATTTTGATTTAAAGGAGTATCTGAGATGTGTTCATTTTAAAACTGAGCTATGTAATCTTAAAAAATACATTTGATCAGACCTCCACAGAGCCATGTAGAATTCAACGCTAGTCTCTTCTCTTTTTCACTGTGTACAAACAGTCCAGTTTTGATTCTCCATCTTCTAACGAGACACCCGTGGTCAATTTGTCGCGAGCAGCTTCATAAACGTTTATATCCATCCGCCATTGTAGGTGGCGCTCCCCTCCTTTCCTGTAATACTTTATTATATCATATACTGCTTATTAATGGGAGAGTTTTTTTTCGTAAAGAGGCCACCGACCCATTATACAATACAATGATGACGAATAACAATTATAACACGTTAGCACCATATATATAATGGAAATTGTATGCTATCATATACAGTGTCTCAATATTTTTTATACTCTATATTCAAAAACTTAACTATTTTCTTCAAAGCTAGAAATATAAACTTAGCAAGATTGTTCACAATTGTGGCATTTTGAGATCTTAGTAGTCTTATAAATTTAGTTTCACATGGATCATTTATGAAATAAGGTGGAAGCAGACTGCGTCTCAAATCACAATAGAATGGACATTCAATACAGAAGTGATATTCCGATTCAATATTAAGTACAATATACAAAGGGAAAAATCGCTCATGTCGCTGTATATTTACTTTTTTCCCCATATTCCAACATAAGAGGTTGATATGAACAACGAAATTTACACAATGCTAAACGGAAAACTTAAAAAATTACCAATGACAAACACTCTTCAAAGTTAACCCCAATCTTCATACCTTTATAGAGATTTAACTTAGAATATAATTCTAAAGAAATAAGCCACTTTTGGGCATCAATATTTCTTTTTTTAAACTGCTGTTTAAAATATTCTACGTTATTAACCCCTTGATCAAGCCAAACGTTTCCATATCCATATTCAAACAATAATGTCTCTACATCTAACGCCCAACAACCGATGTCTTTGGAAGCCAATATACGTTGATAATTATAAACATGTTTCAATATTACATTTTCTTCCTGAGACAAGATCCTTAACCAAATTTTAACATACTGATAAACCTTTACAGAGTAGCGCCCTAGTTCCCCTCTTGCGACAATATTGGGAGTGTTCCTTGACAAATATAAAACTGTCTTACTAACTTTATTACATGTATACACATTCATAATATTTGGCAATTGATGAAAGCCCCATACTTCAAAACCATACAGCATAAGGTGTAAGATTTTAAAGGGGCAGTAGCTCGTTTTTTCACTCAAATAAGTGGATGAAATGTTTTTGAAAAATAATGTCACTAATAGTAAAACACCATTCTCTCTTCGGAAATCAAGTTAAAAAGTGAGTGTACATGGTTCCGTAAAGCAATGGGGATCGTTTTTGTCATTCGAAATAATAAAATGTGTTCACAATAAAATGGCCTCCATGCAATTTTTGCTTTATACGCAACATCGTTATTACCACTACGGATAATTTGTTTATGTTTTAAGATGTTTAACCCTCTAAACTAAATATAAATGACATAAACTATCATTATAAATGGGAAATTAAAAAAAATAAAATTTGACCAAAAAAAACTTGCTACCGCCCTTTTAACATCAATTATATGAAGAGTCACAGGTATAGTGAGATCAGAAAAGTTATGTAATGACATCTTTACGCTCTGAAAAGAATTCCATGCTTGCTGTGTTTTTTAAATATCATATACTGCTTTATTATATCGTATAATGTTTTATTATATCATGTAATCCTTTATAATATATAATGTAATCCTTTATGGTATCATTTAATGCTTTATTATATAATGTAACGCTTTACTATATCATTAAATGCGTTAGTATATCATTCACTTTATATCATGACATGTAATGTTTTGTTAGATAAAACAAAGGGTAGTTTTCATTTGTATCCACAATGATTTTTTTTTTCGAATTCAATTACTTGCAAATGATTATAGTGTCAATGTATAACGTCTGAGAGCCGTTACTTTTGTAATGTAATGTAATTAGTGTCCTGTCGTGCTGTGTCATACTCCCTGATGATACCAAAGAAACATGTTGGAGTAAAAATGACTCTGTGTTTATTTTTAGTTACTTCTCTTCTATAAGGGTTATATATAGAAAATAGTACATTAGTGTCACTTTACTTTCATTCTACTATGCACAATCATGCTCTGTGGATTTTCATGCTAACTTAGGAACCTTTTCATTTTTAGTCTTGAGTGAATGGACCAACAATTTTTATATAGAATGAAATATGACAGCGATAAGGGATTAAATGTCTCAGCAATACATACATTGTGGCAGCAATAAAGGATAACATATGGCAGCAATATCGGATACATTGTGTCGGCAGTATAGGATAAAATGTCACAGAAATATAGGATAAAATGTGGCAGAAATATATCTTAAAATGTGACAGAAATAAAGGATAAAATGTCACAGAAATATAGGATAAAATGTGGCAGCAATATATGTTAAAATGTGACAGCAATATAGGATAAAATGTCACAGAATATAGGATAAAATGTAGCAGCAGTATAGGATAAAATGCCACAACAATATAGGATAAAATAGGGCAGCAATATAGGATAAAATGTCACATAAATATAGGATAAAATGTGGCAGCAATATATGTTAAAATGTGACAGCAATATAGGATAAAATGTCACAGAATATATGATAAAATGTTGCAGCAATACCGGATAGAAATGTGACAGTAATATATGTTAAAATGTGACAGCAACAAAGGATACAATGTCACAGAAATATAGGATAAAATGTCACAGCTATATAGGATACGGTGTGGCAGCAGTATAGGATAACATGTCACAGCAATATAGGATCAAATATGGCAACAATATAGGATAAAATGCCACAGCAATATAAGATAAAATGCCAAAGCAATATAGGATAAAATATGGCAGCAATAAAGGATAACATATGGCAGCAATATCGGATACATTGTGTCGGCAGTATAGGATAAAATGTGACAGAAATATAGGGTAAAATGTGGCAGCAATATATGTTAAAATGTGACATAAATATAGGATAAAATGTCACAGAAATATAGGATAAAATGTGGCAGCAATATATGATAAAATGTCACAGAATATAGGATAAAATGTTGCAGCAATACCGGATAAAAATGTGACAGCAATATATGTTAAAATGTGACAGCAATAAAGGATACAATGTCATAGAAATATAGGATAAAGTGTAGCAGCAGTGTAGGATGAAATGCCACAACAATATAGGAAAAAATAGGGCAGCCATTTAGGATAAAATGTCACATAAATATAGGATAAAATGTCACAGAAATATAGGATACAGTGTGGCAGCAGTATAGGATAAAATGTCACAGCAAAATAGGATAAAATATGGCAACAATATAGGATAAAATGCCACAGCAATATAAGATAAAATGCCACAGCAATATAGGATAAAATATGGCAGCAATAAAGGAGAAAATATGGCAGCAATATCGGATAAATTGTGTCGGCAGTATAGGATAAAATGTCACAGAAATATAGGATAAAATGTGGCAGCAATATATGTTAAAATGTGACAGAAATATAGGATAAAATATCACAGAAATATAGGATAAAATGTGGCAGAAATATAGGATAAAATGTGGCAGCAATATATGTTAAAATGTCACAGAATATAGGATAAAATGTTGCAGCAATACCGGATAGAAATGTGACAGCAATATATGTTAAAATGTGACAGCAATAACGGATACAGTGTCACAGAAATATAGGATAAAATGTCACAGCAATATAGGATACAGTGTGGCAGCAGTATAGGATAAAATGTCACTGAAATATAGGATAAAATATGGCAACAATATAGGATAAAATGCCACAGCAATATATATAGTATATTTGTCTTTTCTTGACTAATACCATTTTCATCTCATCGAGTGAGGTAGAAATGTTATATTTTCACGAGTGGCGCAGCCACGAGTGAAAATATATAACTTTTCTATCTCACGAGATGAGATAAACATGGTATTTGTCAAGAAAAGACAAATTTTCTGTTTATTATATGACCAAATCCTTGCATATTCATGGAAATCGTTTTGCATTTACGTTAAGTCGGCTCCAGAAAGAGCTGGTAGCCTCAGCAACAATGTGACGTAATGAACATGTCATGACGTCGGAACATTCTTTTATGACGTCAGGTCATTGTTATGTTAGTCACTAGTGACTGATAACACGTTCCATTGTTATTTTCACCAGTGACTGATAACACAGTTTATTTTCATTGATAGATCCCGGTATTTCACCTGCAACCATATAATAAAAGATAAAATGAAACAGCAATATAGGATAAAATATGGCAGCAATATAGGAGAACATATGGCAGCAATATCGGATAAAATGTGGCAGCAATATATGTGAAAATGTGACATAAATATAGGACAAAATGTCACATAAATATAGGATAAAATGTGGCAGCAATATATGTTAAAATGTGACAGCAATATAGGATAAAATGTCACAGAATATATGATAAAATGTTGCAGCAATACCGGATAGAAATGTGACAGCAATATATGTTAAAATGTGACAGCAATAAAGGATACAATGTCACAGAAATATAGGATAAAATGTCACAGCTATACAGGATACGGTGTGGCAGCAGTATAGGATAACATGTCACAGCAATATAGGATCAAATATGGCAACAATATAGGATAAAACGCCACAGCAATATAAGATAAAATGCCAAAGCAATATAGGATAAAATATGGCAGCAATAAAGGATAACATATGGCAGCAATATCGGATACATTGTGTTGGCAGTATAGGATAAAATGTGACAGAAATATAGGGTAAAATGTGGCAGCAATATATGTTAAAATGTGACAGAAATATAGGATAAAATGTGGCAGCAATATATGATAAAATGTCACAGAATATAGGATAAAATGTTGCAGCAATACCGGATAAAAATGTGACAGCAATATATGTTAAAATGTGACAGCAATAAAGGATACAATGTCATAGAAATATAGGATAAAGTGTAGCAGCAGTGTAGGATGAAATGCCACAACAATATAGGAAAAAATAGGGCAGCCATATAGGATAAAATGTCACATAAATATAGGATAAAATGTCACAGAAATATAGGATACAGTGTGGCAGCAGTATAGGATAAAATGTCACAGCAAAATAGGATAAAATATGGCAACAATATAGGATAAAATGAAACAGCAATATAAGATAAAATGACACAGCAATATAGGATAAAATATGGCAGCAATATAGGAGAAAATATGGCAGCAATATCGGATAAATTGTGTCGGCAGTATAGGATAAAATGTGACAGAAATATAGGATAAAATGTGGCAGCAATATATGTTAAAATGTGACAGAAATATAGGATAAAATATCACAGAAATATAGGATAAAATATCACAGAAATATAGGATAAAATGTGGCAGAAATATAAGATAAAATGTGGCAGCAATATATGTTAAAATGTCACAGAATATAGGATAAAATGTTGCAGCAATACCGGATAGAAATGTGACAGCAATATATGTTAAAATGTGACAGCAATAACGGATACAATGTCACAGAAATATAGGATAAAATGTCACAGCAATATAGGATACAGTGTGGCAGCAGTATAGGATAAAATGTCACTGAAATATAGGATAAAATATGGCAACAATATAGGATAAAATGCCACAGCAATATATAGAGTATATTTGTCTTTTCTTGACTAATACCATTTTCATCTCATCGAGTGAGGTAGAAATGTTATATTTTCACGAGTGGCGCAGCCACGAGTGAAAATATATAACTTTTCTATCTCACGAGATGAGATAAACATGGTATTTGTCAAGAAAAGACAAATTTTCTGTTTATTATATGACCAAATCCTTGCATATTCATGGAAATCGTTTTGCATTTACGTTAAGTCGGCTCCAGAAAGAGCTGGTAGCCTCAGCAACAATGTGACGTCATGAACATGTCATGACGTCGGAAAATTCTTTTATGACGTCAGGTCATTGTTATGTTAGTCACTAGTGACTGATAACACGTTCCATTGTTATTTTCACCAGTGACTGATAACACAGTTTATTTTCATTGATAGATCCCGGTATTTCACCTGCAACCATATAATAAAAGATACAATGAAACAGCAATATAGGATAAAATATGGCAGCAATATAGGATAAAATATGGCAGCAATATCGGATAAAATGTGGCAGCAATATATGTTAAAATGTGACAGAAATATAGGACAAAATGTCACATAAATATAGGATAAAATGTGGCAGCAATATATGTTAAAATGTGACAGCAATATAGGATAAAATGTCACAGAATATATGATAAAATGTTGCAGCAATACCGGAAAGAAATGTGACAGCAATATATGTTAAAATGTGAAAGCAATAAAGGATACAATGTCACAGAAATATAGGATAAAATGTCACAGCTATATAGGATACGGTGTGGCAGCAGTATAGGATAACATGTCACAGCAATATAGGATCAAATATGGCAACAATATAGGATAAAATGCCACAGCAATATAAGATAAAATGCCACAGCAATATAGGATAAAATATGGCAGCAATATAGGAGAAAATATGGCAGCAATATCGGATAAATTGTGTCGGCAGTATAGGATAAAATGTGACAGAAATATAGGATAAAATGTGGCAGCAATATATGTTAAAATGTGACAGAAATATAGGATAAATTGTCACGGAAATATATGACAAAATGTGGCAGCAATATATGTTAAAATGTGACAGCAATATAGGATAAAATGTCACAGAATATAGGTTAAAATGTTGCAGCAATACCGGATAGAGATGTGACAGTTATATATGTTAAAATGTGACAGCAATAAAGGATACAATGTCACAGAAATATAGGATAAAATGTTACAGCTATATAGGATACAGTTTGGCAGCAGTATAGGATAAAATGTCACAGCAATATAGGATCAAATATGGCAACAATATAGGAGAAAATATGGCAGCAATATCGGATAAATTGTGTCGGCAGTATAGGATAAAATGTCACAGAAATATAGGATAAAATGTGGCAGCAATATATGTTAAAATGTGACAGAAATATAGGATACATTGTCACAGAAATATATGATAAAATGTGGCAGCAATATATGTTAAAATGTGACAGCAATATAGGATAAAATGTCACAGAATATAGGATAAAATGTTGCAGCAATACCGGATAGAAATGTGACAGCAATATATGTTAAAATGTGACAGCAATAAAGGATACAATGTCACAGAAATATAGGATAAAATTTCACAGCTATATAGGATACAGTGTGGCAGCAGTATAGGATAAAATGTCACAGCAATATAGGATAAATATGGCAACAATATAGGATAAAATGCCACAGCAATATAAGATAAAATGCCACAGCAATATAGGATAAAATATGGCAGCAATATAGGAGAAAATATTGCAGCAATGTAGGATAAATTGTGTCGGCAGTATAGGATAAAATGTGACAGAAATATAGGATAAAATGTGGCAGCAATATATGTTAAAATGAGTCAGCAATATATGTTAAAATGTGACAGCAATATAGGATAAAATGTCACAGAAATATAGGATAAAATGTTACAGCTATATAGGATACAGTTTGGCAGCAGTATAGGATAACATGTCACAGCAATATAGGATCAAATATGGCAACAATATAGGAGAAAATATGGCAGCAATATCGGATAAATTGTGTCGGCAGTATAGGATAAAATGTCACAGAAATATAGGATAAAATGTGGCAGCAATATATGTTAAAATGTGACAGAAATATAGGATACATTGTCACAGAAATATATGATAAAATGTGGCAGCAATATATGTTAAAATGTGACAGCAATATAGGATAAAATGTCACAGAATATATGATAAAATGTTGCAGCAATACCGGATAGAAATAGGACAGCAATATATGTTAAAATGTGACAGCAATAAAGGAAACAATGTCACAGAAATATAGGATAAAATTTCACAGCTATATAGGATACAGTGTGGCAGCAGTATAGGATAAAATGTCACAGCAATATAGGATAAATATGGCAACAATATAGGATAAAATGCCACAGCAATATAAGATAAAATGCCACAGCAATATAGGATAAAATATGGCAGCAATATAGGAGAAAATATTGCAGCAATGTAGGATAAAATGTCACAGCAATATAATATATAGTGTGGCAGCAGTATAGGATAAAATGTGACACCAATATAGGATAAATGAAAAACTCTGAGTTTGAATAATTCAATAATTTAATAGAATTATTTATTATTTCAGTTTTAATTATACACGCAAACTAAGTGCAGTGAAAACGGATTATCGATGTTGTTTTTGGACTGATTTATTAACATAATGCTCATTGATATACATTAACCAATTTTTTTTATTTTTAATTTTCATAATTTTATTACAACGAAATTCTTTTTTCTCGACCACAATTATAATGCAAATGGATAGTTATAAATTACATTCTACCACGAAGATTTTCAACACGACGTCAGGTAGGTTGGCTTTAATATCCTCAAATAACGCAAGCTATTTTAATCAACGAGAGACGAAGCCAACGTAAACATAGTTACACCATGTCTCTTCAAACAATTAAACTTAATTTGTAATTTGTTGTAATTATCTGTTCATATTTCTGAGTAAAACGACTTTTAAAAATCGTCGTTTGTGTAATCTCCTTAACCAGGTGAGATAGGAGAGTGAAATATAACATTTTGATTTGTTTTATGACAATACGCAGCAACGATGCGACATCGGTTTATCATCCAAGAATATCCATAATGCCAACAATATCTTGTTTGGGGCCTTTGAAGGGCATTTAGAAGTGGTATACATAAGAGCAGGGAGAGTTTCTGGATAACAACTTCTTTAATGTGAAGTTATACGACATTTTCGGAGTATATGCTCACTCCTTCACCAAGTGACGTTCCACCTGATGAAGGAGTGAGCATATACTCCGAAACGCCGTGTATTTTCATATAAAAGGAGTTGTTATCCAGAAAATCTTCCTGTTCTTAATATATTGTTTTAACACAATTGTCATATTAAATCAAATTTCATTTAAATAGCAAACATCAAGGCCAAAAGCATGTTCAGCATCTCATGTGTATTTGTACAAATATAAAATATTACGGATCATACTCTCATGAGCGAAACTGTATATCTCTTTATTACCCATATGGTTGAACATAACCGAGTTAATATTATTGATATGAGCACATGTGCACATATCACGTTTGCCTAGCAACGATTGTTTCACAGCGGCTTCCCGTATTTTGTCCTCTGTGACTTCATAAAACGATTGTTCGTGACGTCTCTGTGACTTGCCGTCGCAAGAGATGTGGGCCGCTTTCTGGCTATTTTTACGCATGGAATATAACGGGTAATAAAGAAATTATTACACTCGAAAGTGTGTCATATGACTTTTACGAAACTCGTGCGAATGTGTGTATAACCCTCGCTCTCGCTCGGGCAATACAAAAATTCACACTCGTTTCTTAAAAGTCATATCACACACTTCCTCGGGTAATAATCTCTCTTTACGTGATAGATCCTAATCTGAGGTATTCAAAATCGACTTTATCCGGCAAAAATAGTTTGTGTTTGACTGGTCGAAATTGAAGTATAATTTCTTTTGCCTCTTAGTGTATGTTGACCGGGGGTATGTCCATCACTTCTGTTTCACCAGTTTCTCAGTCATCCTCAAATGGAACACATAAAGATACCTTTTATTACGTTAATGCATGAATATAAAGTCAAATTAGTTAAAACATAAACCATGTCTCTGGTAACCAGGTAATTGCCTGTCACAGTCCTAATGGTACACGAGGGAAACTGTCACTTATTACAATTTAACTCCCTCATTTGTTGCACTAGTCTGTATCACTGTCCGTCTATAACGAGGTAGGTATTCATCATAAGTGGAAGTGGGCACATTAATGCACTCATTCCTGGTAAAACATAGACATTCCAATCAAGATTTAAAAAATAGTGACATAACTTTATTTTATCACTACCGTATGAGATATATTAAATTTTGTGAAAAATTCGCGATGATTAATTCATATCCATTAACTAGCTTTCCACCGATAGATATCGCACCAGGTGAATGACGTCATTATAACGTCAAAATACATTGCATAGATACAAACATCAGTAACAGTCAGTACTTCTCGAAAGATTAACACCATTTATAATGTTTGGCATATGTGACCTAAAACAACACAATGGCTGTACCTTTAAAGAGTAAGCATTTTACACACGAATCCTTGGATTACCTGAGTAGTAAAATGACTTAATGATCTGCTGGCATGATCATTGCATCGACCGAGACAACAGGTCGACTTATTCATATCGATCAGTTTATCACTTCTCACGTTTTCATGGGCAGCAATATCGGTATACGAACATGGTACGAGCAACAATGAAAAACAAAATGATCGAACTCTTCCCATCTAAATGAATTTAGATCGACTGTCCTATATTATGGTAATACAGTCGATCTATCAGCTAGTGGCCTGAATGAGAGGTCGTCCCGTTGACCTTTCGTGCGCAAAAGAAGGAAGTCCGATTTGACCAATCACGTCTGGTGTTACAATTGGCCTAAACACTGCTTTAGACTTCCAGTCCAGTTTTCATAAACAGTATGTCTATAAACACATTTTCGAAAAAATGAAATGGCTGTTAGTTACTAATAAATAAAAATGAAGGTACTATGATTGTGCAAAATGTGTTTTGTTTTATGATGAAAATTTATTTGCCCTATTATCTGTAACCTTACCTGTACAGTAGTTAAAAAAGAAAATTTCTCAAACAGTCTATCGTAGAACTTTAGATTCAAATAACTTGGCTGGTAGCATCTACTTTTTCTCTCTAATCATTATAAAGACAAATGTTTCCTCAGTTCTCAGAATGTTTTAATTATTTTTCATATATACATAATTGCAAACAGGACATTCGAAGTTTGGTTTGCTCGGCGCTTTTCGTAAGTTAATTACTGCATTCATAGTCAATCGGCTAAACAATGTTTAGAGTTTTGAGAAAGCTCTATCGAGATGAGGCCTCTTTTTTATTGCCATAGCGGCAAAATATCAAATTTGAACGCGACAGTCTTGTGCATTGGTGGCTGTTAGATCAACACGGTAAAACCTAACATAGAAAAACTGTTAATCTAATTTTATTTAGATCAACACGGTAATGACTAACATAGAAAAACTGTAAATCTAATTTTATTTAGATCAACACGGTAATGACTAACATAGAAAAACTGTTAATCTAAACTATGTAGATCAACACGGTAAAACCTAACATAAAAAAACTGTTAATCTAAATTTATTTATACTGGAACTCTTATGCATGAACCAGCGAGTTAACTAACCTTAGAGCACAGTCAAATGCTTTCGTCCAATCATATGATTGTATTGTGGTCACGTGGAGTACATTTATATATAGATGTACGGTTGTCTGGTTGCGTTCGGGTATCATGCTCATAAAACTGGTTCACAGACTTCCATAAAAACAACAAACAATGTCAACTGATTGTTTTATTTATGTGGATAATACACAATTAAACACTTATTACATTGACAAATGATCTGCTGTGTTCCCTTTCCGAAAGGAAAAAGTCGCTGCCGTCGATGGGGGTCTTCTATATTAAGGAGCTTGATATTCCTAAAAAAAAGAATAAAATCATGTAACTAAAGCAAGTAATGCGAGGTCAATTGGTAATTTTCAAGTGTATTTCATTTATATCATGAGTAAGTGAAACAAGCATCAAACCATGTTACCAATGTTTTATATATTTTCAACCACGATATTAAACAAAATATTCAGACGTTATATAGAACGACATAAAAAAAGAGAGAAGAAAGTGATATAAAAGTACCTTTTTGGGGTGTTGAGGATGGAGGCTGCATTGTCGTCTCAATGAAACCCCTGTATCGTCACACAGCGTCCGAGCGATGTCCAGTACGACGTTACATTCTTTCCCATAGACAGTTCGAGTATAATTTCGTTGCTGCAGTAACCTGAAATCATTCATATGAAATATAGACAGGATGCACAATAGAATATGCAACAATAGATAGTACAACTCGCATATTGATAAATACGGCTCAACAAACAGACAAAAATATTTGAAATACAAAAGACAGTAACTTTTATTAAATAAACCAATTAAGTGTAATTTTTAAAAATGCATTTGATAATTTTAAAAATATACACTTTAAAAAGTAAGGAGTAAAATAGTAAAGTTACCTTTCCTGAATGAATAGTGTACTTGTCCTTGGACTGTCCATGATGGAGCCATTGTGTGAACTGATTCAGTCTAAAAACCACCCAGTCTTTATAGGCAATGAAATGTATTACTGCTCAATGTTGCTGAATAAAAACGTGCTTAAATCATGCATGTTCGTGATTCAAGCACGACGCTTGTGCTGTAGCACGACTCGTACGCTTTATATAAAATGTACGCCTCATGCACCTCGGACAATTTAAGAAATTCAGTGCTCACAGTGCTGATGATGACGTCAATGTCCCTAACATTTGCATATGATAATGAGAAATGTCGATGTTTTTCATGTTGTGTTCGAGAGAATGTTTCCCAAATTTGTTGACAATTCATTTGAAATATATCATTTTAAGACATTTTCTTGACGACTCAAGCATTTGACTGTGCTCTAAGATAGATAGAGAACTCGCAGCAGTACATTATCGGGATATAAATGTACGGGTTTGAGAGGGTTAGGCTCGGCTGACGATTCGCCCAACCCTCTCAAACCCGTACATTTATATCCCGATAATGTACTGCTACTCGTCCTCTATCTATAACATAAATGATGTACATGTATACGCCCTAAGAAAACAATATGATGTCTCGTTAGCATTATTTCCATTACGAAAACATATTTTTCATGTCCTTGTGGTAACACGTTGTTTTATTGATTTATTAATTATCATTTTATAAACCCAACACTTAGTACAGTGCTCCACGGTGCACAGAACAGAGAAAAAACCCGACGCAGTTTACGGGCAAATCTGTAAGGTATGAAGATTTTGAACATATACGAGTATTTATTTAAGAATAAGAACAAGTTCTATGGATAGTCAACTTCTTACTAGCACCGTTATCAAGCAAGTGGTATCTGCATCGAAACGTCGCACTCATATCAATAAAGAAGTTGACTATCCATAGAACTTGTTCTTATTCATCATACCAGCTTCTAAAATGCCTCTCAAAGAAGTTATTTATTTAAGGTATCTGCAAAGTTTGCGGTTCCAACAAATTGCACTGTCAAAGGCAGATCCTGACCCAGTCTCAAATTTATCTTTGCCAAAACCTGTCAAATTTGTCAAAAGGTACTAATTTGTTCTAATGTAAGAATTCTTATTAATTTTATCACACCTTTCACACTTGATCACAAACAGTCAAATGTCATCCTTGCATGAAGTTTAAATTTATCGAACGGAGAAGGAAGCTCTTCATCGGCATAACTTACCTTTGATTTTCAGAACTAAAATAGATATCTCAGAAGATTTTAATGTGTTTCGTTCTTTAAACAAATCTCAATATGCTTACTTTTCTGTAGTCTTTGAGTTTAGGATGACTTTATTCCTAACATTAACCGTTTTACGAGTGCCATGAAATTTCTCGTGAAAATATAACTCTCTCACATTTAGAGTTTAAATTTATATATTTAAATGGTCTCGTAGTCTGTACTTGGCAGTTAACCAGTAAAGTGTATAGGACACTCTGTAACAGAAGAATGCCATGTTCCGACATTACTACAACTTTCTAATGCAAGGCATAACTCTTGCCAGTCTGATTTAGGCCTTGCAGTATTTCCTTAAGATCTCAGTGCTTCGAAATTCGGGCCCACTATGCATTTCAAGTGCAGCGATCCACTTTCTAGGCACAACAAAGCGAGGCAAATACTGCAAGGCTTAAATCAGTCAGTAATGGAGACTGGCAAGAGTAATACCTTGCGTTTGGAAGTTGACATCGCTATAGCCTCGCCCTGATTGATTACAATACATCTCACTCGGCGTTAGACAGACATACACTTTCATAGACTCATTTTTATTCTGGTCGTGAAGTGAAGCGATGGTTTATACCTGGCCTTGAAGCTTCTCACCACGTGATATGAATGGTCGACGAGTATCACGTCTAGGTCACTCAGGTTCATGCTGTAAACCTCAGAGCCTCTTCTAATGTATTTTTAGAATGACAATTGATACAATTCGTTTCAGAAACTCATTCTTTGAACTCAAGAATGAATCTAACAGAAGCTTTTAAACAGATCGACGACTGCTATGAGGCAGGGATTGGAAGGGCGCAGTCCGTCTCACTGTATACTGTCAGCGAGTACGAAACTGTAAGTACAGCTTTACGCCTTGTTGGGTTTTGCTTTCTTTTATAACGAATTGCACTGGACTAATTGGATGAATGAAGAACGGTTCGAAGATTAGTATTTTATAATAAAGTATTTTGTTAACAGTATGATGGGTGTTGATATGCTTGAGTATACGAGGGGTGATTGATAAATAATGAGCCTAAACTGGAAAGCGATGCAACTTATTGATATCACTATTGTGACCAGTTGTTGAAAGCAGAGCAATGTGACAGACCATCTCCATACCTACGAGTCTATTTGTATGATGACGTGAACAATATCGTGGCACAAGCAGTGATTAAGCATTTACAGAAAAGGGGTTTTAACAACAGAGACAATCCACAAGAATATGGTTAAATTAGGGAAGGGTTTCCGTCAAGAGGAGGTTAACTGAAAGCACGTGTGTCAGATGCATCTCTGAAGACGAAGCACGACCAGACACACAACCAGGCTAGAGATACCCCAACTATCAGTTCTCTCATAATGAAGGACCGTCGAATTCGTCAAGAACGAGTTCATTTTATTGTCACTGACATTTTGAGGACATTGTTTTGTACCAATTGGTGTAAAGGCTTTTGATGTCCGATGAAAACAGTTCAAGAGACACAATGTCAACAATCCATGACTGTGGGTTCCATCTTGTTAAGCAGCCCTACTTGCTTGATCTAGCCCTGTCAAACTTCCATTTGAACAATGTCTTTCCCGTAGGCGTTTCGATATTAGGACCAAGACGGAGAGTTCTACAGAACTGTTATACAAAATCGCAAGCATCGATTACAGACGTGTATTGCATTACAGGGGCTATATGTTAAACAAATGTACTTTTGATTTGTTTGTAATTCTCTTTGTACGACTCGCTACTTATCAATCACCTCTCGTATATTATATCAGGCTACAGTGTAGTTTACCTAGTTTTGTATGTGGACAAAGGCACGACCAACCGAGAGTCACACAACAAGGATGACACCGAAAGTAAATAAACTCGTGTTTCAATTTGGACATAAAATAAACATTTTATCTTTTCATATTAAGACATAAGTATTTTTCATAATATTGTATTTGGTTTTTGTAGGTGCCGAAAGACCAAATGTGCTTATTTTAATTTAAATTCTTTCACTTGAATTGCACATACCCTGTTGCCAAATATTATGATAATTACGTTTGTTCAATGAAAATCGAGCAACGTCCTTTTACATGTTCAAAAAACGAAATTATGACGTATTAAGCACCACCAACCCACACCTGTCTTTCTGTCTTTCATAGATAAGTTAAATTACATTTAATTAATTGACGGACGCCAGCTGCGGTACATTGACCGATTTCCCCCCTTGAATCTTAACTTTCACCTTTATATTTTACCTATACAGATTGGAAATTAATTAAACTGACAATTGTCAGTACTCTTTGATCAAATAGCACAATTTATGATATTTGACATAGTGACTCTAACAACATATATTATTGACCTTTAAGAGGGAGCTCTGAGCATCCTTCATCTTGTTTTGTGTCATACATGAAATGAGAAAAATGCTGTAAATTTACTCATTTTACAACTTTTTAATAATAGAACATGTACATCGAAAGAATAAAAAAGTAACAGATAATGTATCATTAGACTGACCAACAATGTCTCTATATTCTGTAGTGAAGCTTTCCACACTCGTAGCTCCGATGAATGACTTCACTTGTTTTTTTCATTTCACTTTGTTTTTATTAATTATTGAATGTGTGCTAGGAATGAACATATTACCTATCTTTCAACTGAACCGTTTATCGCGTATTTAGCTTTTAATATAAGGGCATTTTTTACACTCCGTACTGATTGGGACATCATGACTTACTGTTACTAATGCTGAAGACTTTATGAGAAAGCACAAAATCTACAAGTGTTAAAACCACAAAGTTTTGCAAAACGTTGACCCTGGCACTACAACTATACAATCTCCTGTTTGCAGGCCGTAAAGACAGCAGGTTACTCGGGACCTGTGAAGGTTGCTGAAGTAATGACGTCATTGTTCCCTAGCAACCGGGACCAGGTGAAGATACTCGACGTGGCAGCAGGATCTGGATTTGTTGGATTGGAGGTTAGCTTCAACATAACATGACAATTGTACTTTATATAAACAAGAGTCATCAGAATATGACACATCCAACTAGTCCCACGTCATTTGCAAACAAATCTTTGAAAGATAATTGCGTATCTTTAAAGTACCACTTCAGTAGGTGCGTAAAACACATTCAGAGCTTCAGGGAGATATACTGAAGAATTTTGAAGTTCTTCTCCACAAACAAACCTATCCCTTAAAAAAGTCCTAATCCAACACGTTTCTATGAAAACGAAAAAAATAAATCTGAAAATATATATAGGCACCACTTCAGTTAGTTGGTAATACACATGCAAAGTTTCAGGAAGATATGATGAGAGGTTTTCAAGTTCTGCTCCGGAAATGACATAATTGCGGATGGATAGACGGACGAACGGACGAACGGACTATATTATACATACCTGCGGTTGGTCTCCATTACCACTAACATACTTCCGCTATACGGAGCGAATGAATGACCAAGGGAGTTAACTCCAAATACTGTTTGTACGACACGGGCCTTTTCCCTTTAAATAGTTTATAGAGCAAAATAAAACATATATCTCTTCATCATAAAACAAATGCTATATTGCACAATTATAATACAATGATTTTATTATCATATTTCTAGACAGTTATTAAAATAACTAATGTGCATGACGAACACTGTTACTGGAAATGTATCTTAAGGCTACAAGGCTATGTCGCAAAAAGGCCTAACTACATGTACATCTGACAACTGAGTGTGAAGAAACAATGGTATTAATAACATATACAAGAATTAAAAGTCAATCGAGTCGAAAAAGAACAAATCTAACCTCAGCGATTGAATATAGAAAAATGTTTTAAAAAAACTTCGAAATTACTCGATCCCTACAGACGCACAAATACCCAATATATCGAAAACTTGCACTGCTAATTACAGAGTTATTACTCATGGTTCTTCAGTATTTCGACATACATCTTTTTAACTATTAAACAATTCAAGAAATACGACAAAACATCACATAAATATACATGTAGATTTAAAAGTTTAATGCAAAATGGAGTAAAACTATTATTCTTCTTAATGTTAAAGCATCCCTTTTCATTCGTCCCGTATAGCGGAAGTATGTGAGTGGGAATGAAGACGAAGAACGCTCCGAGATGCCGCCCTGAGTGCTTAAAATAATTAATTGTATATATTTTACGTGTGTAAATGTAACACATGAGGTTGGGATTAAGAGAGTACGACCCTGTGTTCAAATGGATGTCGAGTTTGAATTTTTGGGACATCGAACTTTGACGATACAAAAATATTTGGATTTGAGTCGAGAGTAAGACGTTGCCAAACTTCTGCCGATAATCGACCAACAGAGGGAGCTATGGAATGACAATGTCAACATCTTGTCAAAGTCCTCCAGATCGCCCGACACCAAACCTACGGAACATCTATGGGACCAACTTGATGATGCACCTACACCTCCACCGCAGACGTACTGGCCACAACACTACAGAAGGAGTGGAGAGTAATACCACACGAAATATTCGCCGTCTTATCCGTTCTGTTCCGAGGAGGATCAATGCTGTGATTACAGCTCGTGGGGCTCGTACGAGATACTGAAGAAAACGCCCCCTAGTTTGGATCGAATGTTTGTTAGAGACCTATAAGATTGTGACCTTATACCAAGGAGACATATGTTTCACCATGTCAAATTTCATTGTGTTATCGCCAATAATACATGTGTAATAAAAAGTTGAAGAGATAGTAATAGTTAGATAGTGTACTATCAGTGTACCAGTAAACGTTTCTTTTAAAACAACACGCTGAACAGAGTAAAATACCAGTCTCCCTATAACGTTAAGACATGTCAGGACTGCCGTGCCTCTTATCCTCAGCTTGATGAACATGTATGCAATTATATAACGAATCCAGTCGTTAGTTCTAAGGGTATTCAAATTTGTCCCTTCGTTCGTAGTACAGACTGGCAGAAAAAAACAAATTACTTTGTTGTCCACATCATGACATTTCTAAATGTATGTCAACCAGAGGAATAAACATACGAAGTTACAGAGAGAATCGATAATTTTGTGTACTTGAAGCTAACGTCCCAGTTATTTTTTCATAAACCTATTGTTCCCTCCAGTTGTTCAAGTGTGGGTTCACACAGATAGACGCCGTGGACCCCTCACAACAAATGCTGGACGTGGCCAGAGAAAGAAACGTCTACGGACGAATGATCTGCGACTACGTGGACGACAAACACCAACTGGACGTGCCAGACAGTGAGTAGATATATAATAATAAACTAGGTATTTGTATAGCGCAACATATCCAGTAAGTCCTGCTCATGTGCGCTCAGTCATATGCTCTTCTGAAGAGAATGGTCTTCAGACTAGATATGAAGAGTGTTAGATCTTCAAGTTTTCTGATATCTTCAGGGAGTTGGTTCCACAGAACGGCACCAGCTTTGCTGAAGGTTCTGTCCCCGTATGTTGCTGTTCGGATGGAGGGAACTGACAGGAGTTTTTGACTGGCTGGTCTTAACATCCTCTCAGGCTTGTGTATGTTCACTAACTCCTGGAGATAGATGGGTGATTGTCCCATGACTGATTTGAAGACAAACACAATAATCTTGAATGTGATTCTCTCTCTTACAGGAAGCCAGTGTAAGCTCCTCAGGACCGGTGTTATGTGTACATGCATCTGTGTGCGTGTTAACAGTCTTGCTGCAGTATTCTGGACCCTCTGTAGTTTGTCCAGCTGCAGGTTACATACTTGATCATAAACGTTCAGTGCTTCATGGTGTAACGAATAAATGTGTAACGAATGATGTATGCTATGTGTATGGAGGGGTAGAGAGCATGGTGCTGTCATGTTTATGCTTGTATGTTGCTTTTGTATTCAAGATTATTACGATGCTGTAACTATGTCTGGAGGGATGGGTAACAACCATCTACAATCTGGAGACTTTGATGAGATGATCCGTGTGGTCAAACCAGGTAAATAAACGTTAATCAACATAGCACATTATCACAATATCATCTCCCTATCTTTATCATATAAAGAAGATGGGACACGGTTGGCACTCTTGAACCTGACATGGAACCAGAAATGGTTTAACTGGCTCCTCTCTCAGCTACTCTTTGATTCGTAGACTGATCCAAGTTTAAATTTCCGGTCCCATGATCCGACCTTCTTTTTATACTCACGGGCAAAAGAAACAAAACTAAAATATCTTTGGTGTTATCAACGTTAACAGATAAATCAGATAAATAAAGTAACATAAGATTGATAGACGATTTATTTGACCATGTTTTAATTTGTTCGCAATTCAACAAAAGTACCATGTACTATACGCGTAACGTTACACTGAAATTTGGCGATATCGTCATTTTGACCAAATAGAGAAAGTTCATTTATTGGCATGTGAGAAATTTCTTTGGGTAGAGATGAACACGCCGAGTGTAATGATATATGGAGAATGCGGTAGGTATCCGCTTACAATTAATTTGCAAGTTAAAGTTATCAAATACTGGCTGAGAATCTTAAATATGCCTGCGTACCGCTTACCCAAACAATGTTGTGAAATTATGATTTTATATGACCAAAATGGACACAAGAACTGGGTAACAGATTTTAAAAAGTTATTATTCTCAACAGGTTTTTATCACAAATGGTATGAACAAAATGTTGAATTTCCGACAACATTTATAAACTCCTTTACGCAAAGGCTAAAAGATATATTCCAACAAAATTGGCTTCATAAACTCTCCCTCTCTGATTTTTATTCAGCTTTCAAATCATATATATCTAATGAATATTATCTATCATGTGTCACTATATGAACATTTAGAGTAAGCTTATCACGTTTCCGATGTTCATCACATGATTTATGGATTGAAAATGGCAGATATTTAAATATAAAGAGAGAACTGTTTGAGAGGCATTCTAGAAGTTGGTGTGATGAAGAAGACAAATATTTATGGACGATCAACTTCTTTATTAACAAGAGCGAAATTTCGGTATAGATCCTTATACCGTTATCAATCATGCTTGATAACGGTTAAGGATCTATACCGAAACGTCGGTTTTGTTAAAAAAGAAGTTGATCATCCATAAATATTTGTCTTCTTCATAAAAAGAGAAGATAGAATATGTAAATTATGTAATATCAACGTATTAGAAAGTGAATGCCATTGTTTGCTTGTGTGTCCATTATATGATGATTTAAGTAGAAAATACCTTACAGAATTCTTTTATGTCCATCCTTCTTCAGATACATTTTCGTCTTTATTAAACTGTAAAAATCCTATGCTCTGATGAACAGAGTTTACCGGCCGCCAGATGACATTATTAAAGATGACTCGAATAAGTGCTTGAATAACTGTCTTATTGACTTGCCGTTAGAGGATTTGTTCCTCCTCATTTGTCAATGCAGGTGGTTCAAAAAGTGCTCGAATGGTGATACAATCTTGTTCTTGGCTCAAATAATCCTTTAAAGGTACATCCATTCCGTTGTTGGGGTTACACATTCTAAACGTTATAAATGGTGTTAGTTTATCGAGAAGTACTGACTGTTACCGAAAAATACCATTTTGATGACAGTCGACTTAGTGTATTGACGATATGAAGGTAAACATAGTGATTTCTGATCGAAAACCGGAAGATGCATCGCGATTGACGCGCGCCAATGAGTTAAACGTAATTTTGGAATCTTATTCAAAACAGACAAAATAACTTGGTTTTATAATGTTTAATAGGTGATATAACTACTGTGCATGTAAATTCGACATGCAGTTCGGTTTCTGTACATGCATAATGATGTAACTAGATTTTAGTTGGAAACTAGTAATTATGATATATTTGGCGATTGGGGATGAATAAGCAAGCTGAGTGTGTTGGAACGTATTTAAGCCAAGTAAAATTTTATGAAACACAATTGATGCACCTTTAAAAAATCCGCAGACTGATCCAAGTTTCAATTTCGTGTTCCATGTGAGGATTCAAGATGGCCGAACATGTCCGACCTTCTTTGTGTGCCACACAGATAGGAAGGTTTGCATTTGTATGTATATTTAGGGTGTGGCGCGTGTGGTCTTTTGGACTTTGGGTTTCATCCCTTCGTCTTCTACTCTAGGTTATAATCCATAAATTTATTGAAGTGATAGTCTATATATATATATATCAATCTTTATTCAATACTTCAAGGCCACAGGCCTATAGTACATTTAGTGAAAACAATAGTTACACATTTGTAAAATACATGTAACAGCATAACACATCACTTCATATATATCTGTCATTTGACATCTATTCATGTTACATATAATATCTATAATATCATAATATTTTCATATCATATACATCACATTCCAACATGTATTATATTATTTCATTAAATCATGTCTGTACAAGGAGGCATAGTAAATGAACATAGAAAGGTTTTGTAGAAAATTACTATTAGTGTTCGGTAGCAGGGCAGAACATTTCATGATATTTGGGTATTTATGATGATATGCTTGTATTCATCTTCTATTAAATCTAAGCGACAAAGCTTACAGATTCTTTCTTCGCGAGTATTTTTTATTTAGCGCCCTGTCTCAACACAAAGGTCATGAGATGAACATCTAAAACGTGAAAGAGCAATTCGAATTTTTTAAACTTTTAATATAGTGATAGTACATCCAATGGTTGCTTGATAAGTAAGTGAAATGTTGTGGTTACCTTTCAGGGGGCGTTATAGTGAATGTGACACGCAGGGTGGTGTTAACGAGAGCGATGGACTACGTAGACGTCCTGGAACCTTACTTCCGGAAACTAGAGACTTCTGGGAAATGGAAGGAGGAATCTCGGTCTACTTTCAAGGAGTACCTTGTTGGCATTGACGGGGTAGCACTTGTTCATCAGGTTCTCGCTCAATAGCTGGGTGGATGTGGTCATCTATCCTTATTGTTATTGGCGTGATTTTGTTTTATATTTCGACGGATCTTTTGAACAAGATGCAGCAAAAACTGCATCAGATAATTTAACCAAACTTTCCAGTCTGATAGCCTTTACCGATGCGAAACTTTTGGGCTCAATCGACCAAGTCATTAAAGTTATTCCGAATCTAAATTTTAAATTTTAACAGGGGACCATTTCAAAATGCACCTATGGAGTTGCAGGATGCACACCGATAAAAGTAACGAAAGTATTTGTTCATTATGTAGCTGAAGCATTGCTTAATTTAGGGTGATTATAGAATTAACAAGTACTTTTTAAGGCACTCAAATTCAGGAGAGCTTTCAAAATCGAGTTTGTAATATATCAAGGTTACATTTGGGATAACACTACCCTCAATAGTACAAAAACTTAAATACCGAGTCCCATGCGGGGTTCAAACCCACACCCTCAGAGTAAGGCAACAATCGCCAGCACTGGCCGTACCAGCAGTTTACCACACGACCATTTCGCCTCGAAATGGCATGTATTTCTAACGAGATTGTAGTGTTTTTGTAATGTCACTTAACAATGGAAAATCATAGCACTTTGCTTCACCAGACAGACAGAATATCACCATAACTAAACATGGATGATCAGTTCTATAATATACATAACCAATAAGCTCCAAACATTATAAGTTGATCAATTTCGAGTTTCATTTTGAACTGTAAACAAATAGTAAAATCCCTACTTTCGTTTTACGTTAACGGCAAGTCAGACCACCGTTAATTTGAACCGGAAGTGTTTGAATGAGAGGAGGAAGTGCTGCTATAGTAAGGTATTGTGGGATTGCAGGTTCTAGGGTACATCGGCATGCATGTTTTGAATTAATAATGAAACTTAAACTTGATATTTATCCAATAAATATTCGCAAATGTCTCCGTTCCCTACTACCCTCTGAAAGTTAATGGTAAGCCTATACTATAAGTAGAGTTTTCTTATTAGTAAGTTTCTTATGTTTTGATATCTGAGGACATATACAATTGACAAGAACTAAGTGATTACAGTTCACAAATAGATTATCTATTCACAAAATCAAAGCAACACCAATTGCAACTCATCACGGTAAAACTCAAATTACCAACAATGTTCGCTTCACCGAGACTTTACTGGAAATCTTTAAATTACCTATGTCTCCAAAGACAAACGTTTCACTAAACATTAAGCCACATTAATTACATTTAGATGATTTACACATATAAAGACTCGTTGTAGCGCTGCTGTGGAATCAGCATTGGTCCGCAAAATTAGGGCCATGTTCAAGAGAAGTTTAAACCTCTTTTGAACGCGATTGCTCAATGTAGCGCTACGTAGCAAGGCGAGCGAACTTCGAGTAATTTGCACCGTGTCGTTCTAGAGAGAATGAGCGCTACTTGAGCGCTACATTGAGCGATCAATGAGCAATTATAAGCGCTCGCTGTTATGGAACGGGGCCCATAGGTCTTTGCGAGCGCTCTCTGGCGTCGGTAAAATTTGCATATGGTCTCTGTTAATTAGGTATCTGCGTTGTAGAATTTAGATTACACATTCCAATTGTGTCGTATTGTATATTGCTTATTATCTGATAGTGCACATGCAGGTAAATGAATTAATAGTTTCCCGATTGACTGATGAACCGCTTACATATATATACACAGATAAACACTTGCAGTGACACTGGGGCAGTGGCTTAATTATTTATATTCAACATAATTTAATCATTTATGTGCTGAATCCGTTCATCGTCGCTTGCGACTATATTATTTTTCAAATTAGCCAGTATAACAACTGCTGCCAGTATTATAAATGCATGGGTGGCAGTGATATTTACGTTTGCATAGCAATAATGAAATTAATTTTTAAAAAATGATTAAACAAATTTAACAACTGCTGCCAGTATTATAAATGCATGGATGGCAGTGATATTTACGTTTGCATAGCAATAATGAAATTAATTTTAAAAAAATGATTAAACAAATTTAATACGTGTTATGTTTATTTATTTATTTATTTGAGGTTAAGGTACCAGAGTTTATATTTGTGATTGATTGCATCGGCACGTAGCTTGAATAATTTAATTTTAAATGAATCCTTTATTCAACGTCACATTATAGTAAATAAAGTTAATACAATAATATGATGTTCATGATTTTTGTTTGTATACGATAGGTTAAAGAAGAATAATGATTGCATCAAACCAGGGTCTCTGTATTGTGTCACTGGGTAAGGCACTTCGTTCACATTGCAATCGGTCCTACTAACTGTTTATATGGGTACCTGAATACTTGAAGTACGGACATGTTGCGGCACTGAAACTACAATTCATTTAGGATTATAATACAAATTGCGCGCTTTGAGCATGCTGTTTACTCACAAGTAAATATCGTTATATTATAACTCGAGTATCTAACCACATTGTAAGAGACGTGAAGTGGTAAACTTATGAATAACTCACTTACAAACAATGACCCCATCTTGTGAACACGAAAATGGAAGGCATGACGTGCGCGTCCAGTAGCATAACTTGTGACTCTGCAATATATATGTCAGTATATCCCTATGATATCTATCTAAACTTGTTCATACGATCAAACGTATTTAATTGACAAAACAAGCGACAATGATTTATGTTTCCCTCTGTTTATATATTAATGTGGACTCATTTTATGTGACATGATTTCCTCAATTGTAAATGACATAAATTGTAGCGAATTGATCTAAGATCTCATATAAATATCGCACAATTTGAAGCAGGAGATGGTGTTAGTTACTGTTGAGGTAGTGTGAGTTTATCTGACACCATCAACACAAACAAACCTAAGAAGAATAAAATAACAGTGAATTATTGTTCACGATTGTTGCTAAAAGGGTCGAGTTTATTTAAGTACGTTGAATATTCGTGTAAGTGTGGTGCTATATTAGAGACAGTGAATCATCGCCAACATCGCTTATATAGATGTGCATGAGGCACGTTAATAACCAATGAAGCAGAACATTTTGATTTCCCTTGTAGTTGCATTTAAACAAAAATATCTGTGAAAGTGGTATCTTCGACGATTTTATGAGTTTAATTCTTTTCTGCCGCTTTGAGTCTGGTGGCATCCTCGGTTACCCAGGGTTTTATTTAGGCTCCGTAACTCTCCGCTATATCACCCCTGGGACATTCCACCAGAGAAATCTGTACTCAAAATACCTGGCCTTGGCCGGCGTGAGCCAATCAAACTGCTATGCAGCGTGGACATGCGAGCCAATGACAATTCATATCACTACGTTGCAAAGCACGCACCTCCTGGGCGCGGTCATTTTATTAGCCATCCGTCACAGGTTATCTCCCTTGACCATTGCCGTCTTATCCTATCGAGCATTTTCATTGGTTACTGATTTCGTAACGCCGGTCAAGGGTGGGTAATTTGAGTACAGATTTATCTGTATATATATATATTATATTAATCAAGGACACACAATGAACTCGTTAACCCTCAGAGACCTCATTGTCCTGGAGTGACACCCAATTGAAGACCTCGAGGCAATTCACGAACATGATTGAAAGACAATGACTGATTTTGGTGTCAATACATTGACGTGTTAAGATGTTGAGCATTACAACATGCTATTGTTTTTGTTCATACATAAATATGCAATCTTCCAAATGTTAACCATACTTGAAAAGACCGATATAAGGGTCGAAATGAGCTCATCGTATTGTATTAACACAAACAAAATAGTACCTAAACGTACTATAACATTTGTAACTACCCATAATCCAAACAATCCAAATGTGTTCCCTCTAATACGAGACAACTTAGACATACTTACACAAGACAAAAAGCTGAAAGCTATGCTTAATAGAACCACTATAATTAAGAGTAAACGGCAACCAAATAACTTGAAAAAAATAATCACTAAAGCAAAATTCAGCAACAATGACAATCAAGCTGAGGTTTCAAAATGTCAAGATAAGAGATGTGGAACCTGTCCAATTATTATTGAAGGTCAAAAATTCCAATTTGAAAATGGACAACATTTTATTGTTAAACACAACATGAATTGCAAATCTAAAAATGTAATATACGCAATCCTCTGTCCGAAATGCAATCTCACTTATATTGGACAAACTTCCAACCTTCAAGCTAGGGTACGGGTTCACAAACAGCAAATCAATAATCCTAATCTCCGTCACCTAAAAATTAGTAAACATATAGCAGACTGCAACAATGGAAACTTTCTTATTTTTCCATTTTATAAATTATTCTCCAATTCACAAATTACAAATTTAACATTAGAGACTAAAGAAACATTTTTCATAAATAAATACTGCCCATCACTGAACAGTTAATTCACACGAGAAATTGATTGATTACGACTCCATTGTTTTACATGTAATCAAGGACACACAATGAACTCGTTAACCCTCAGAGACCTCATTGTCCTGGAGTGACACCCAATTGAAGACCTCGAGGCAATTCACGAACATGATTGAAAGACAATGACTGATTTTGGTGTCAATATATTTGACGTGTTAAGATGTTGAGCATTACAACATGCTATTGTTTTTGTTCATACATAAATATGCAATCTTCCAAATGTTAACCATACTTGAAAAGACCGATATAAGGGTCGAAATGAGCTCATCGTATTGTATTAAAGAAGATTGATCCAGTCAAAACCATCTGATGTTTACTCTTTTCTATATATATATACATCGGACCTCTTGGTGTACACTTTTAAAAAAGTAGTTAGAATTTCGTATAATTTTGAATAAACTTTCAACAACTACCACAACTATTTTATATTTTGAAAGGCATTGTCGCAGTGGACATGGTAGTCTCACAGTGTATACAAGGACAGGAACGTGAGAAGTCAAGTCACATCACACACGTATTGATATCGTTGTATCCTTTTAGATACTTCTGTTAATTATTCTTGACGGGGAAATAACATATTATGCGTAATTCCTTTATTCAAATTCATTGTCTATTACATTTTCGGGATGATTCTTTTCCGGAATTTAGAATCCACACCCTTTGGGACAGACAACAATCGCCAGACCTCGGCACTCGGTCACTGACAATTTTAGATTGATATGTGAGAAATAGAGATATGTCACGACTGATTCCATGCAACAGACAATTCTTTTTTATTCAAGTCTCGCCTCAACATGATACAAAATATGATAAATACATAAAGGAACATTAAAAACGTTGAGCCATTCCATATGGAATTATGAGAGACAATATATACACTAAAAGTAGAAATATAGTAAAATACTGTAAAACAGGTTATTTAAATTAAGAAGATATATACAAATTTTCACTACGCTTTTTGAGAATACTAAACAGTTAAACAGATAAAAACGATACATCTGGTGAGCCGAGAATAAAACTAACTTTTTCTACATCCTCCAAGCTAACAAAATTATCTAAAAGGCTTGTACATTTTGCTAAAAGGGGGAGTCGTTCATCGCCATATAAAGGGCAATATAGTAAAACATGACATTCGTTTTCAATAAAATATTGACAATAAAAGTAAGTTCGTTCTTTTAAAGGTCACCCAATGTAACGACCAGTTTCAACCTTTAACGGCGCTACCCCACATCTAAACAAAGAGAGAGAGAGCTCTTCTCAGTGAACGAAACATATTAGAATTAAGATAAAATTCACAAACATAATCAACTTTAAAAGTCGATAGGTGCGCAACTTATTACCACCCTTACCATTATTACTATCAACTCTTAAAAGGTCATGTTGCCACTTCGTTAATCGTTAAAAACAACCTCAGCAACTTTTGAAACTACATAGGGAATATGATAAACAACGTTAATATCCTTAAAATGATCGAGATTAAGATCTGACAACTTCTTACAAACTTTAAAATTCCAGTTCCGTTTGCCTCCTAAGGCTAAAGCATGACTCCATCTAAATATCTTACTGGTAACTCGATTAAGATCAAGTTGACAAAGACGTCTAAAAAACCTGGACACACTCCTACATAGATTTACTACTGTAGGGTACAAGCCCATATCTCCTATAATAGCATTATTGGGGGCAAACTTGCGCAAACCAAGAAAGAAACGCATAGCGCAATTATGAACAGCATTTATATAAGAAAAAACTATACGTACCCCATATTGCCGAACCGTACTCAACAGAAGACCAGACCATACAATGATATAACTTAGAGTAAGTTTGATACTGCATACCGCCCAAAAGTTTATACTCGGTGATAAGTAACCCCAAAGCTCTACCAGCTACAGCTTTAGCCATTAAACTATAGTCGAAATGTTCCGATAAAAGGAGACCTAGGTAATATACTTATCAACAACGTCTAATTGAATATCACCGCACAGAAATAAAGTTTTAGTTTTACAAACTGAAGCCCCTCATAACCTTAGACTAAACACAATTAACAGTCATTTTATTACAAACAGTCCAATTATGCAAACACTCAAGCATTACATTAAGATCACTTTCACTCGCAGCAAAAACAATATCATCTGCATCAGCTAATATACCAACATTACAACCTTCAATATCAACACCCATAGAAAAACTGTTAATGGTAACAATAAGATCATAATGTATTAATTAAAAAGTAAAGGGGATAACAGGCATCCTTGTTTTAACCCTGAGTTCACATGTATAATCCGTAGTGTTAATAACGGTGTTGCATATAAAGCAAACATTACATGGCGGCCATTTTATTGTGAACACAATTAATTATTTCAAATGACAAACACGATTCCCGTGGCTTTACGGAATCATATACACTCATTTTATCGTGATTTCTGAAGAGAGAAGGGTATTTTACTTAAAGTGACAATATTTATCAAATACATTTCATCGACTTATTTTAGTGAAAAAACGTGCTACTGCCCCTTTAATCTAACATTTTCTAATACAACGTTCAGATATTTACAAGAGAACTCGGTGAACTATTGTCATCCCATCTGATTCCGAATATTATTTGCTGAACTTAGTCCGAGATTCCTCCCTCCATTTCCCATAAGTCTTCAGTTTCCGGAAGTGTGGCTCCAGAATGTCAAAATAATCATCCATCCCAGTAAAGAGCTGGATGCGTGTTACGTTCACGATAACACCCCCTAATGTTGAAACAAACGTATTTATTAATGGACACTGCATGACTACAGGGGAAATATTGTGTTTTGGTACCTGTTTGTGGTTTGTAATATGTTGAATGTTGATCATTTGAAGATCCTTTATAGAAAAGATATGGGATAATAACACACATTTTATATACAATTGCGAAAAATTTAACAGTTCTCCATAGATATTTATGGTTTATTGTTGATAGAATATGTCACGTCACTCAAAAACTTGAACATTTGAAACTAATTGTCCCTATTGAATATTGCGAATATAAATCTACAATTTACACAGCTTAAACTCATCGTGATTTTCTTGTATCTGCACGTCCCTATTTCTACTTTCAATGTATTCTATTGTTAGTTATCAATTTAAACTCTGTTAGTGATAAACATTTATTATGACAATGAATTGTACATACTCTTCCTATAAGTACATTTCAGTAGCCATAACTTGAATTTAATGTGTGACAGGTGTTAAGTGTTGCCGTTTCTTGACAGGAAATGATAAACGAAAAAAGGAAACCCACGTCTGAAGGAAGATGAATAATCGGCTTGGACTGGCTTTCAAACAAGTAACACGTCATTTTCGGAGTAGCACCATACACGTTATTTTATTTATATAAAAACTTAATCGATAAGCGGACGCAGAATCAAACATGATAATCTTGAATATAAATCTAAAATGTAAACTATGAGTCTTGAATCTAAATATTAAATGTAAATGTCTGCATCTTGAATCGAAATGTCAAACTTCATTTAGATTATTCTAAACCCCTTCTTCTCTAAAAAAATGAACTTTCTTTATTGTGTGGAAATGACACAAACTGTTTTAATCTGTTTTATGTCTTATTCTGACAACATCACGTAAGAATCTTATATCAATGACTTAAATGACTGCAAATTCTCATTTTCTGAACTCTCAAATCAGTTCTTTCTTATTTTCCACTCCTGCTGATTTGACAATGTCATTTGTTTCAACAGATTTAATTTCTTCACTAATTCATAAATAGTAAGTACAGCTATTTTCAAACTCCCGTTATTGTCATTCTCTAAGTTCGTACGAATTTTATTATCCTTGATCCAACAATATAGTTATCAATTAGCTATCCATTTATTCAGTAACAGAGAGTTTTAAAACTTTATCGTGTCCAATTTCAGGAATTGCCCATTGTCATTGCCGTGGGAACGAGGCAATTCGGGATTTCATTTCCACAATTTTAGTGAATGGGCAAATAGTAAGAGATAATCCTAATGGGAGACAACATTAATGACATAATCAATTTTTATTCTGCAATGCTTACTGTTTATTCTTGTATAGATCTACAGTAATACAATGTAACACAACCTAGTATATATGAGGAGGTTAAAATTGCATACAGATTGCAAACTCACACTAAACCTTACAACGTGAATTCTATTTGTATCTTGATTGGAAGTTTGATTAAAAACGCATGTTAAAACCAAAAATTAGATATCTAATCATATTTCTTGTAAACTACGTTTTGCGCTTGGTGACACTCGAGTGATGCGGTATTATTGTGGGCGGAGGTTATTGACTGATCTAAGACAATACTAAACATTTGTTTTATCATGCACTGTACATTTTTTGCAGAGATTTTTTATTTTCAAAAGTTTATTTACTGACCACAAAATTGCAAAGTTTGACAAGCTCCGGCATTTATACCAGTTTAACTTGCACCTTTCAAACCGTTTATAAGCCAGTGAACAAACATATTATGAAATCTATTTCTTAAATAATCGACGTGATTTTATAAGGCATGTTTGAAACGTTTTCGTGGATGCAAGTCAACATATTTACAAAAAGAAATTTAGTTTTGACACTTCAACCAAAAACGTTATAGCAGTCTCTCTGAAAGTGTTGTACCCTGCACATTCGTATTAATATTTTCTGTAATTGTGCAAATCTACCGTTTTAAATTAAAAACTTCATAACAAGCTGTGTACATGAACCCCATCTACTATATAACACTGTAAATCATCGTCTATGGCTTCTACTCAATATTTGTACATCTACTGTAATAACAACCCAATATCTTCTCATCCTCCCCCATTGTATAAACACTACATGTACATAAACCCAGTACCCCACGCAATATGTTCATATGTTCATATCACGTGTTCACAATGACATTAGTATCTATGTCGGAACGTCGCCTACACAGAGTAAAGAAGTTGTGTATCCATAAAATTGTTCCTCATTCTTCATCACCTCAAATATGTTACACCACTTGTGTTTTGCATTGTGGTGAAACCTGCAAGCAACAGCTGAACCTAGTCGACCATGGACGATACTGCTCTGACAATCAGTGTAGCATTGTACCCTAACCTTACTGGATGTAAAAAGTTCTTAAAAACTTTAAACATGGACCGTTTTTCCGAAGCCGGAGATGCTTACCACTGCTCTAGTCCGCCCCTTTCTCATTAGTGTAAAATGTGCCATATCGATCTTATAGTTACATCCTTTCTTCATTTGATATTGTCTGTTAGGACTAAAAACAGAAATACAAGAATAAGGAATAAAATCGATGCTCCCTTTGCAGCTAATGTAGGTGTTTCCCCATATTCAGCTGACAAGGTCATGACATTATGGAATGAAATATGTTTCAGGTTGCCGTAAATAGTATATTTTCAAAACAAACATTATAGAATAATTTTATCACCAACTTACAATTTTGCTCAAAATACATCTTAGGTTATTTGGAAAGTTCAAAACTTTTGCACGAATGTTATGGTTTCAAACGGCTTTCATGTGAAAATTATAATTAGTTTTTCAAACTTTTAATCAATGACTCATTTTCTTTTTTTTACTTCAGTTTTATAACAGTAACCATGTTTGACTCAAGTTGCCCACACATTTTATCATTGGCTTTTATAATTAAATGTTTCTGTGATGACGTATACGTGGCTCCTGAAATGTGTCTTGTTGAAAAAACTGGTTGTTGCGATACTTTCCCCATCTAAAGATCTCAAGGTTCTATTATTTTTACATTTAAATTAAATTCCTCAGAAACGACCTTCACTTTTGTTCAAAAGAAATCGATTTTGGGTTGAAAAATAAACAATGAACATTTAAAATTAAGAAATGAAGAATGTTTTCTGGTAAAGATGTATAAATATTAGAACCTTTGACAAGCCCCTAAGTAAGATTTTTAGAGTAATGATAACTATCCAGGAGACAAAACATCCTTCATAGAGGCATATAGAAATGTAATATTTCATCGGTGACAATTTAGCTCAAATTTCAGGATATAAATGAGGATGCATTCAGTGCAAGATACTGCTTCAAATCATGCATGTTTTAATTGTTGTCGCAAATAGAATGTTGGTGACAAGAAAACCATAGTTACTATTGATGGAGGAGTAATATTGTTGGACGCCCAGCCAGAAATCAACGAAGCGGTTATTTAAATTGTGATTGATCAATTCATGACCGAGCAGAGAGACTTGATGCCCCATTTACTTATTAGAAAACATGTAATATATTTTCCTTGAACACTCTAAATTCTTATACAGCTTGTTAGAACTTCAAGAGTGACATTTTCAGGAATTTTCTGGGTGTATATAATTTCCCTTAAAGCAATGAGAAAATCCTTTAAAATATTGAGACTTTCAAGCAACATGTTTCCCAGAGATAAAATTGAAGAATGTCGTCTCCATGAAACAGCAACAAGAACAGTTGCTTAACAATGATAGATCATCATTATTCTCATCATTCATTATCATTCCTTTCCAGGACATAGTACTGTTTCTAGCTTTCACTACATACTTCAACTGCAAAATATAAACAAATACATGTCCTTTGATCAATATTTTAACATAAATCAGGAACTTCATGGATGCAACGTAATTCAATTTCCCATTAAATATTGAAACAATTAGTAGTATCTACTAATTCAAAAACTTAGGAGATAGTAGGGAGTAAGATGGAAAGGCCGATCCTTGTGACAAATATGTCACTCAAATATTGACAGCTCTGTAGTTTTTTAGTTTCTCTTTTCAAAAATGTCTTTTATTAAAAAATTACCTTGCTGATGTAACAAGGATAAGATGATATGATAGGAGAACGAGTTGTGGATCTGTTGTATTACCGATTTGTTTTTTCTTGTAGTTTGAATGAATCATTTGGTGAATGTGGTTAAATTTATTTAAAATATCACTGTTTAATGACGACAGGGATAATTAAAAACATTGATAATTAAACTTTGAAAATGGTATGTTTACTAATCTATGAGTATAGCTATGATATTCTGTAAATATAATGCGAAAGCATCATTGGTAACGCTGGGTCAACTTGAGCTAGTTCAAGGTCAATACGAATAAAGTCTAGGAAAGACGTAACATCATTTTGAGGAGTTTGTTGACAAATATATAACTATAACATATATATTTCCATACACTCTTAAACTGCGTCTCACATCAACCAAAGTGATAGGATTACCTTATTTAGCTTGATATTCTGTTTGATCGATGATCTGTTAAATTCAGTGTATTTACAATCACGAAACGTTAATAAGACTGAAATAATTCGAAGAGCACTTGATTAATTTGGGAAACTTAGTAAGAATTGCGAAATAAAAGTCTCACAATGGAGGCATTGTGCACGGCCAAGATATTAAAATGTCTTCTGAATAACGCGACATTCATTAAAGGAATCAAATGGTTTTGTATCATAGACGCTTGTAGTGCTCCAAATTGTAATAATTGCTCCAAATTGTAATACCTGCTCCAAATTGTAATGAAAACTGCTCCAAATTGTAATACCTGCTCCAAATTGTAATAAAAACTGCTCCAAATTGTAATAACCCAATTTTCGAAAAACGTACTGTCAAGCTGCTCCAAATTGTAATTAAAAGTGCTCCAAATTGTAATAACTGCTCAAAATTGTAATAACACAGATCAAGGCGATGTAAGCTTAAATATCTTTAGTTCTGATTATTTGACGATTTTGGTTTTATGGTGATCATTGATTCGGTGTTCGTTTTGATAATGGTAATTACAATGTTTATGAAGATTGTTATAATCCCTCGCCTCAACGAAGTTGTCAAGGGATAAGGAAATGACCTCCGTCGGTCCGCCCGTCCGTCCAACCGTCCGCCGAACCGTCCGTCCGTGGTTCGTTTCGGACCAGAATTAAAAAACCGTAAGGCCCAGCTCAATGTAACTAGGTATGTGGAATATTCATCATGTATAGATGTGCCTTTTTGAGTGTTTGACTTTAGAATTATATTTTTAGCTGTTTCGATTGAAATTTCGTTTCCGGAACAAAACTAAAAAACTTAAAGGGTTTTCAACTTCTTTGGGATTTTATTTTTTCAGTCGTTACCAAGGAAACATGACTTAACATTTTGTTTCCAAACCAGAACTAAAAAAAGTTGTAAGGTCTAGCTCAGTGAACTTGATGTGTGGAGCAATCATCATATCAAGATGTACCTTTTAGGGTTGTTAACTTCTTTTAAATTTTATTTTTAGCCATGGAAAACATTTTGATTCCAAAATACGAAATGCGTTCTACAATATCGCTTCCGGAACAGAACTTGGTTATTTTTAGATAGACAGTCTTCTATTGTTGGAAGTACATTTCCATCTGTAGCTTGAATTAATAACTAATTAGTGATTTAGGATTTATTATAGCATAAAGTTTCATAATCATTGTTCAATACATATTTCTGTAACAGGTTTCCATTTGCCGGGGTTATAGTAAATTTAGACTCTGTCTGCTTGTATTGATTTTAAGATTGATTTCCAAAAACATTTGTGTAAACAGTAAGATAGATATACACGAAAGCTGATCTATATGCATTTAGATGTTGATGTTGATTACGATTTACATATTTAAGTTGACATATACGTATATATGAAGTTGTAGATGGAGATGTATATGTTAATGTAGACGTAGACATAGCCATGTTAACGTTGAAGGACATGCATGAAGATGTAAAATGTCCTGATTATCAAGCTGAATATGGAGATGTAGATGTCTGTATATCACGATGTACATGTTCATGTAGACGTGGACATGACGGGGATGAAGATGCAATTGTTAATGTATAATGGGTACTTTAGTTTTGATGCAGATGTAACTGCTGATGTGATTTGGATATGAATTATAAATAAAGAGTGCTTTAGATGCATAGAAGCATGCGTTGGTGTAGATGTGGATCAAACGGACACAACGCGGAATAAGATCTTTTTGACTTTCATGTTGACATTGACATTGCCAAGTTGATTATCGAATGATGTTTTTATATCATTCAATTGTAAAACAAGAACTCATTTTAGTCGCTGTAGGTCTTTAAATTTCTTTGTGCGAAACGAAATGTTGTAGGTATTAAAAAACCGAACAATCTGCAATTGTTCGAACAATCTGCAGATTGTGAGCTCACAATCTAGGAATATTTCACCATTCTTGGATTGTTTAAACAATTTGCAGATTGTTCGACCCTTACGTAATGGAGAATGCATGAGGAGCCGTGGATTCGTTAAAAATAAGATGAATAAATTAGATGAAATATCAGAACCCTTCACACAATCTAGGAATCGACTAATACAGTCTTTAGATGAAATATAATAACCCTTCACACAATCTAGGAATCGAAGAATACAGTCTTTAGATGAAATATCATAACCCTTCACAATCTAGGAATCGACTAATACAGTCTGTAGATGAAATATCATAACCCTTCACGATCTAGGAATCGATCAATACAGTCTTTAGATGAAATATCATAACCCTTCACAATCTAGGAATCGACTAATACAGTCTGTAGATGAAATATCATAACCCTTCACGATCTAGGAATCGATCAATACAGTCTTTAGATGAAATATCACAACCCATCACAATCTAGGAATCGACTAATACAGTCTGTAGATGAAATATCATAACCCTTCACGATCTAGGAATCGATCAATACAGTCTGTAGATGAAATATCATAACCCTTCACAATCTAGGAATCGACCCCTGTAGTCGGTATATAAGATAAAGAAGCGAGTTGAAAACTCCTCACAATCTAGGAATCGACCCCTATAGTATGTAGATTAGATAGAGAATCGAGTTGAAAGCTCACCACAATCTAGGAATCGACCCCTACAGTCTGTGAGTAGATAGAAAAACTATTTGAGAAGCCAACACAATCTAGGAATCGACCCCTGTAGTCGGTAGATAAGATAGAGAATCGAGTTGAAAGCTCACCACAATCTAGGAATCGACCCCTACAGTCTGTGATTAGATAGAAAAACTTTTTGAGAAGCCTTCACAATCTAGAAATCGACCCTATAGACTGTAGATAAGATAGAAAAACTATTTCTGAACCCTTCACAATCTAGGAATTGACCCCTATAGTATGTAGAAACGATAGAACAACTATTTGAGAAGCCTTCACAAACTAGGAATCGGCCCTATAGTCGGTAGATAAGATAGAAAAACTAGTTTAAGCCTTTAAAATCTAGGAATCAACCCCTGTAGTCGATAGATAAGATAGAGAGACGAGTTGAAAGCTCAACACAATCTAGGAATCGACCCAAATAGCCTCTGGATAAGATAGACAAACTATTTGAGAACCCTCACAATCTAGGAATCGATCCTTATAGCATGTAGATAAGATAGACAAACTATTTGAGAAGCCTTCACAATCTAGGAATTGACCCTTATAGTCGGTAGATAAGATAGAAAAACTAGTTTAAGGCTTTAAAATCTAGGAATCGACCCCTGTAGTCGATAGATAAGATAGAGAGACGAGTTGAAAGCTCAACACAATCTAGGAATCGACCTAAATAGCCTCTGGATAAGATAGAAAAACTATTTGAGAACCCTCACAATCTAGGAATCGATCCTTATAGCATGTAGATAAGATAGACAAACTATTTGAGAAGCCTTCACAATCTAGGAATTGACCCTTATAGCATGTAGATAAGATGGACAAACTATTTGAGAACCCTTCACAATCTAGGAATCGACACTATAGTCGGTAGATAGGGTAGAAAAAACTATTTGAGAAGCCTTCACAATCTAGAAATCGACCCTATAGTCTGTAGATAAGATATAAAAACTATTTGTGAACCCTTGACAATCTAGGAATCGACCCCTATAGTATGTAGATAACCTAGAACAACTATTTTGAGAACCCTTTACCATCTGGGAATCGATGCATACAGCCGATAGATTAATTATCATAACCCTTAACAATCAAGGGATCGACCAATACAGTCGGTAGATAAGATAGAGAAACGAGTTGAAAGCTCCTCACACTCTAGGAACCGACCCCTTTAGTCTGTAGATAAGAAATTTTTTTCTATTTGAAAACCCTTCACAATCTTTGAATAGACCCTTAAAGTCGGTTTATGAAATATCAGACCCCTTCACAATCTATGAATCAACCAATACAGAAAATATGCTCACAATCTACAACATACAACTGCAAGGTAACACATTCCTAGATTGTGATCATTCTTAGATTGTTCAGGTCTCACAATCTGCAGATTGTTTAAACAATCTAGGATAACCATGTTATTATTCTTCACTATCAAAATGGCTACTTTTTCTAATATAGGAATGGTTAAACATTCCTATGTTGTTCGAACAATCAGCAGATTGTGATGATTCCTAGATTGCAATGAACATTAACACTGTTTAGTGCAATTTGGAGCTGTTATTACAATTTGGAGCAGTTATTACAATTTGGAGCAAAGGCTTGCTCCAAATTGTAATAACTGCTCCAAATTGTAATAATGCTCATAAATTCAATATCATGTTTGTTACGACGTAAGTTGTAATAAACGCGGTAAGATGTAATAACTGCGGTAAATTGTAATAAAAACGCGGTAAGATGTAATACTGCTGTAAATTGTAATAAAAACGCGGTAAAATGTAATAAAGTTTACTGCGGTAAATTGTAATAGGGGGTGCGGTAAAATGTTTCGATGAAAGGTGCGGTAAATTGTAATACGATGTGCGGTAAATTGTAATATTTTCTTTTATAGAAGTTGATGTTGATGAAAGTAAAATTCACCAATCAAAATGTCCGTCTGACAATTCGTCCGTCTGATTTTGTTTCACTAACAGCTCTGATACTAATTGATGATATGTTTCTAAACTTTACAAATTTAATCACTATGATTTGCAGATGTGCTGTTTCAAAACATGGTACCAACTATTAGAGGACGGAGTAAAGACGACATGGGCGTACTAAGAACTGTCTATCGTATTTGAAAACTTCTTCATAACAGTTAGCTGTCTCTGTCCCGTTCGAGGCCGTTTTACAACATTTTTTGGAAGGAAAAGAACGTAGTATAGGAACTTCTTTTGTGTGACGGAGGCATATGCTTTCGCCAACCAAATGCTAACTACTGCAATAAAATCGATTTATCATAAAAGAGACTACGTGTTATCTATATGTTTTTTCCACAGTTTAAAGGGTAGCACGTGTTTTTCTCTGAAATAATCAATGTCATGAACTTGACAAATAATGTCGCCATTCGAAAAACACCATTTTTCTTCGCAATATCAAAGTTAAAAAACATGTGCACATCTTTTTTTAAAGCTATGGGAATCATTTTGTACTTGGCGGCCAGTCAAAGGTGTTCACCTTGAAAAGTCCGCCAGTGGTTTTCATTATGACCACTACACACATTTCTGCGACTACGGATAGATGGTTCATGTAATGAGAACTATTACCCTCTAAAGTAATTATAAATTGCATAAATTTGTAATATAAATGGTAAAAAGGAAAGAATAGAATTGGCAAAAAACATGCTACAGCTCCTTTAAGCAAAATATTGACCAAACATGTGTGCCAATAACAGTTTTACACAATATTTGAACGACGGCGCTAGTTTTCTAAATGAATTAACATTTGAATTCAACACACACACAGGCACACACGCACACATGTAAACGTCTCCCAATTGACGCATTTCCACCCTGGGATGTTGTGCAATGATACTAGCCATCATGACATAAGTGAAATCATTTTGAAAATGACATTAAACACTAATAATAACACACATACGCACGCACAAACACGCACACACACACATACACAAATAATTATTTATGTTTTAAAATGTCTATCGAGAGTTTGGCTTGCCAGAATAGAGCAAAGGTACTAGCAAAAAATAATTTCAACTTTAAAAGTTTCCGCTATCAATTAGGTATGGAATTAAATTATTTTAAGCGTTGCATGTAACATAAAAAAAATTCTCATATCAACTGTAAAGTCATATACCCTAGGCTCATTTTGTTGGAATGGTAACACTTCATGACACCGGAAGTTACGAACATGTTACATGGAACCTTATACTTTAACAGTTCAAGACAATATGATTACCGTTACATAAAAATTCAAAAACTTGCAAAATGTAAATCTGTGGGTATGAATATGAATACAGTTTAATGAAGTGAAACATATGATAGTTTCAGCGATTCTGCAAAACAATGGAATATATATTCTTCCATTATACACATAAAGTCACTGTTTCGTTTCCATAGAAACTCAAACAAACAGAAGATAAAATATCCAACCGGTCCCCTATTAACTCGGAGTGCTTTATTAGCATGTAAAATCACGGGCAAAAGAAACGTCCCCATACAAAATACAAGATATTACAATCATCGGGCGATAAATGCGACTGAAACAGCTATACACCATGTCTTCAGAACCCAACAATACTAAATATGAATTTTCAAAACATTATCTATTCATAACTCTGAGAAACACAAGTTTTAAGAAATGGTCGTTTTGGAATCTCCTTAACTAGACGAGATAGAAGCCTCAAAAAGCCAGTTTTGGCTTGTTTTGAGACGTCCTACAGTAAAGACGCGTCAACAAATTTAAATCAAAGAAGGTTATTTATGTCGAGGATATCTTAAGTTAATTAAATTTTTACTTTTTCAATGTTTTAAACTTAAATACTAAATATTGTGGGCCAAAAACATCTTTATAAAACGATTTTAGGACCCCATGTCAATTTGAACAGATGTAAAAAATAAAAATTGCATAATCTGATGTATGAAATTGTGAATATTTCTTAAGAAAACATGAGGCTACCAAATACATACAAAATCTATTTTCTCCGACATCAATATTTCATTTTATACTGTTTTCAAAATGTGGTGACGTTTCTTTTGCCCGTGAGTATATAATCGATCTTTGATATAAATGATGATAGACTTTTTAATTATGTTAGTGGATAATACACGACATGAATAGGTTTCAGAAAGATATGATGAATGGTTATCAATCTCTTCTCAGGAAACAACCTATCTATCTGTAAACGTGAACAGAGTCAAATTCTCGTTTTTCATGAAAACAAACAAAAATAATAAAATTTTCAGAAATCTGAAAATATCAAGAGGCACCACTCCAGTAAATTTGAAATACATATGTAAAGTTTCAGACAGATTGACAGAATAAACCCTGTTTACTCCCATGTAAGGCGGAGGTTTAATCAAAACAGTTCGTCTGTAAATTTTGGAGAACTTATGATTTTAATATGCAATAATACTTATAATAATACTCTCATTCAAAAAATACATATGTATATGTTCAATGAATGACCCAAATTCGGCGTTCATGGCAGCTACAAATTAGATGTATGGTTATTACATTTTACCGCATTATGTATTACATTTTACCGCACTTTTTAGTAACATTTTACCGCACCCCCTTATTACAATTTACCGCAGTAAAGTTTATTACATTTTACCGCGTTTTTATTACAATTTACCGCAGTATTACATCTTACCGCGTTTTTATTACAATTTACCGCAGTTATTACATCTTACCGCGTTTATTACAACTTACGTCGTAACAATGTTACCAAAAATAGAAATGCTGTAGGCATAAAAAACAACCTTTATTGAATCAGATGTACCATTGTGACTATCATCATCATAATACTACAACCAAATTTTGGGTATTTACACTGCTTAGTGCAATTTGGAGCTGTTTTTACAATTTGGAGCAGTTATTACAATTTGGAGCAAAGGCTTGCTCCAAATTGTAATAACTGCTCCAAATTGTAATAATGCTCATAAATCAAATATCATGTGACCAAACATTTTCAAACGGACACAATGCGGAATAAGATATATTTGACTTTCATGTTATTTTTTAAAAGTTAATGATATTGCCAAGTTGATGACAAATTATTTTTTATGTTATTCAAGTGTGAAGCAAGAACTCATTTCAGTAGCAGTAGGTCTTTATTTATTTGTGTAGAACTAAAGGATGTAGGCATAAAAAAAACTCTATTGATATCAGATGTACCTTTGTGAATGTCATCATCAAAACACTACAAACAAGTTTCGGGTATCGACACTTCTACAATTTGGAGCTGTTATTACAATTTGGAGCAATTATTACAAATTGGAGCAAGCTTTTGGTCCAAATTGTAATAACTGCTCCAAATTGTAATAATGCTCATGAATCCAATATCATATGACCAAATATATTCAAAGGGCACAACGCGGAATGAGATATATTGGACTTTCATATCATTATTTAAAAAATAATGATATTGCCAAGTTGATGACCGAATGAATTCTTATGTCATTGAAGTGTAAAACAAGAACTCATTTCAGTCGCAGTAGGTATTTATTTCTTTGTGCAAAACCCAAAGGCTGTAGGCTTAGAGAAATCTCTATTGATATTCGATGTACCATTGTGACTGTCACCATCAAAACATTACAACTAGTTTTCAGGTATTAACACTTTTAATTGCCATTTGGGACTGTTATGACAATTTGGAGCATTTATTACAATTTGAGGCAAAGGCTTGCTCGAAATTGTAATACTTGCTCGAAATTGTAATAAACAATGTAACTAACTGAATATTTATTGTAGTGTGTTTTTGATGACAGTGTACATGTACGACAATCAGGACTATTACACTATCAATCTGCCATGGTACAATAATTATAATGATAAAACTTATATAACTTATATAAAAAAAACTATTGACATAACTTTCTCTTGCAATGAGACTTTCTTCTTTCATCAAATGTGTATCGACATTTTTTTTAAAATAAAGTTTATGTACAACTAGAATCACCTCATCCATCAAGATTAAATTACATCCAGTGACATCTCCAAATGGCATGTACACATCTATCTGCATCTGTATCTACGCATACATTTACGTTTACAGATACATCTACATCTCCATCAACACCTTGATCTACGCGTAGCTCTACGTTTACCTTGACATCTACATCTTCATCTACATCTACACTTACACCTATATATACATTTAAATGAAGATCTAAATCTGTATTTAGATTTAGATAGATGTATGCATCTAAAACTTTGTCGACCGACACTGCTACATATTTATCTACCTCTACATCTACATCTTCATCTACATCATCGTCTCGATCTACATGTTCATTTACGTCTAAATCTACAGCTTTACGTACATCTGCATCTGCGCCTGCGTTAGTATATGTGTCTCCATATACTTCTGCATCATCTCTTATATCTACGTAAACTCTTATATCTACATCTACATCTCTGTAAACGTCTATACCTAAATCTAAATTTAAATCACCACACAGATCTACATCTACATCTACATATTAAGATATCTCTACCGGTACGTCTTCACCTAGATTTACACATACACATACAACTGCATTCGCATCTGCATAACCATCTACATCTTCGCATAATCTTTTCCTACAGCTGCATCAATACATTCATGTGCAACTGCATCTACTTCAACATCTATTTTTATGACAACTCATGTCAACTCATACATGTATATCCATCTACATTATATTTTATATCTATTTCTACGTCAACTCCTATATCTACATTAACTCTTTCTATATCTTTGACAGCTCTTATATCTACCTCACATCAACACCTACATCTTCATCTAAATCAACCCTTACATCTACATCTACATCTACATCAACTCTTATATCTACATCAAATCTCTCTATGTCTGTATATATGTATTTTATATATATATATATATATATATATATATATATATATACATATGTAACTACACCAACATCTACGTCTACAACCAACTCTTGCTATATCTACACCAACTCTTCGATCTACATGTAAATGAACTCTCAACTATTATATTAAAATCCACATGAACTGTTTAATCTACATGTACATCATCTCCTATATCATCATCAATGCTCTCTGTATAAACATCAGCTATTTTATATAAATGTACATCAACAGTTATATATATACATCAACCATTATATCTACATCTACATCTTCGCATTGCTGTATACTTACATCTACTTCTACATTTACATTTAAATTACCACCAGATCTACATATACATGTACATATGTCGTTGCTTCTACATCTACATTTACACATAACCTACATATACTTATCTATACCTTTTATATCAACATCTACCACAACATCTACATCTACATGTACAGCTATGTCAACATCTTCAACATCTACATCTACAGTTAAATCTCCATCAAGATCGATACCTACATTATCCCTTATACCTACATCTACGTCAACATATTTGCAGATATATACACCTATATCTACTCTTATATCTTCATATATATCTACATATTTACATACACTACATAAATATCTATTTCTACATCGAAATCGAAAGAATATTGTAACAGAACAAAATCTGTATTGTGATCTACTCATGATTGTACTACGAGCCTGTGGCCTTCTAAATACCGTAATAAAAATTTATTGAAATCGCCACCCAGATCTACATTTACATCTTCATGTTCATTTTCCATCTCAATCTATGTATTTAATTCCGTCTCCCAGTACGTCTACATTTACATTTACACACACAACTATATATGTATCTACATCTACGTCTACATTTACATCGTTTTTTTCTACATCTACACCAACTCTTATGTCTACATCTATATCAGCTCTTCTTTTCATCAACTCTATATATTTTCATTTTCATCAGCACGAGATGTAGCTTTAGAACAGTTATTACAATTTGGAGCAGTTATTACAATTTGGAGCACTTTTTATTACAATTTGGAGCAGCTTGACAGTACGTTTTTCGAAATTGGGTTATTACAATTTGGAGCAGTTTTTATTACAATTTGGAGCAGGTATTACAATTTGGAGCAATTTTTGTTACAATTTGGAGCAGGTATTACAATTTGGAGCAATTATTACAATTTGGAGCACAACAGACGCTAGCTACTAGCCTGTCAAACACTTAGTATGAGTGGTATTCGTTTAGAATTTAGTTCTAAAATGTTTTCAGCATTCTGTGTATAATTTGCCAATAAATCAACCGCAACTGCACATTTATTCAGTAAAGATGTGATGCGACCATACCCACCACAGAGTTATCACTTCTTATCATAACTCTAACCTGGTTACCTCAACAGCTTCACGTCCTAGCGTTGACGTGGACTTACTCAACGGCTTGGTTTATTAAATACTTTGATAGCGTCAACTAAATTGATGCAATGGAACAATAAAATTCAAATATCATTGTAGATATATTATATTTACTTATTTTTTGTAATAATACGTATTTTGGTCCCATTGTTGCAGAGGTGATATAAATAACCTAAGATAGAAAGATACGATTTGAAGATTTCAGATGTTCTACAGTTACATTATAAGCACAAAATGTTCATGTACATTAGATGATTATACAGGTTAAGGAGTGGTACAACAATCAATATTCGACCAATAATTTTGACACACACTTTGACACGCATATAAATACATTTGTCCATACATCATAGTTTAGTTGACATTATCGGGTATTCCCCCGAATAAAAAGTTCAGAAATTAATAATCATCATCGTCCATACATTTTACAACATCAATAAGATCGCAGAAATTTTCAAATAAAAGGTTCCTATAGGACATATTCAGCTTGTAAGACATTAAAACATATTCTAAAATATCATACGCCATCTTTTACTGAATGGGGAGGGAGGCAAGTTTGACACGAAAAAGCAATAATTTTGAAATGCCTTGGTCTATCAGGAGCCAGTTGCCATAATTTGTGTTCATTGTCTGATATCGTATTAGTGATAGCTTTGAATGGCTAATCGTGCTGCAGTTATATCGTACTCTAGAACCTTGTCCCGCAATTTGCCTGACCATTTACTTTTACATAAAAACATAGAACATTCCATATATTGATTAATTGCTACGTGAATATCAAATTTAACTAATAATTCCATCATATGGAATATATGAGATTTCATTTATGACGATAACCAATCAAAATTCTAATAGCTCTTGTCATTGAGAGATAATAAATAAATTGAAAAAATTCCTATTTCACAGAATCTCGTGAACTTAATACCAGCCATTACGTGTGAACAACATCCCATTTTTCTCTATTTATTTATTCTTTATGATTCAGAGACCTGCCGTGAAGAACTTTTATAATATTAGAATGAGGGACTGTTTTCCAACTACTGGATGCGTCGATAGATGTTATGCAAAGAAGATACTACACAACCACTAAGCAGAATATATTCATGAAACACCGGTGGGTTTCTTCAAGTGTCACCTTCATGTAAATGACATCTCATTGTCAGTCATTCCCTAAGACGAGATCGGAGTCAGGAATATAAGGATATGATAATGAAACTTTTCTTTACACGTGTATTTCCGGTGTGTCATCGATACACTTACTGTAAATAGGACAATTCAAGAACGTGAACTTCTTTATTGTGAAATACCACTTACTGCAGAACAAGTTACTGGCAGTAAATACATCTGGATGTTTTATTGGATATATCCTTTCTTCTAGAAGCCTACTTTGCATCACAGTTAGTACAGTGTTCTAGTGATCTCAGGTGTGATGGCTTCTGGTTTACATGGTGATGTTATACTCATTGATTTAATTAGATGAACCCTACCTTGAAGTATTTATCTTAGGTTTCGGGTAATAGAGTTGCGACTTCATTTTCGAAGTTTTTTTTATCAATACACAGTGATTAAAAAGTGATCATCATCATCTTCTCATTGCATTTTCACCTTTTAATCACGGTTCATTAATAAAACGTGATTACTTATCCACGGTACATAGTCACTGATCACCAGCAGGATCTGGAGTCTATTAGTTTGTCGATGGTGTCCACGGGACCCAGATTACTGTCTCAACTTATAGTAGAGTAGCTTATCTGATTTGTACTCACTGTCGATTTCACAGTTTGTCAACTCCACTTTCCATGTCACTATACTCGAGAAGTTCCTAATTTGTATTCATTACAGTGGAATTCAGCATGTATCCTACACACGTTGTGACGCAATGTAAAGGGTTTCTTCTTCCACAGTCTTTATTATCGTTTAAACAACTCCATACCGGAAAATGCATAGGTGTGTTTAGATATAACATTTGACGATTTTTATCAATGTGGAAGACCCGGTGGCATCTTTCAGTGATTACTAATAATGAAGATGTTATGTATCCATTATACAGACATGTAGTCACTGATCATAGCAGAGGAGGATGGAGGAGTCTATTAGTTTGTTGATGGTGTCCACAGAATCCTAATCACACTGAGACGAACATGGTCATGTTATTCTAATTGGTTTAATCATAGGGATGTTTAGATGTTAATTGAAAACTACAGCATTTCTGTTGTAAGTTTGTAGTTTTTGTTTTAATTTCACCCTCTGTATCGTGAAATAATTACACTAACAGGGCTGTTATGTAACAAATATTTTTAATTGAACAATTGTTTATCAAAGAAAAGAAAGCCATATATCCGTGCTTTCTGTAACCGACGTCTCACGTCTAAGGTCGCAATTTCATTCGAAACGCAAAGCCTGAACTGGGTCCAAACTATAGAACGTAAAGTCAAAGATCGAAATATTTACCATTGATTCTAGGAGCAATGCATCCTAGTGCCACAGCGAGAATTTTTTTATCTCCTAATTAGGAGATACTATAACCTAATTAGGAGATTCTAACTCCTAATTAGGACTTAGTTATCTCCTAATTAAGACTTAGCATCACCTAATTAGGACATAACTATCACCTAATTAGGACATAAGTAACTCATTATTAAGGACTTAGCATCACCTAATTAGGGCTTAGTTATCACCTAATTAGGAGATAACTAAGTTATTTTCGTTCCTTTAATGATATCCAATATCTTGAACCGAATTTCTGAATATTTGCTTTTGCAGTTTGTGTGAGATATAATCTTGTGGGGATTCTTGTAAACAATGCTCGTGTCCAATCGTTATAATGTGTTCTGTACTGTGATTTGAGTAAGAAGTGTGTTAGCTACGATTTAAATTTATACATTTGTACGACTGATGTTATGATTTACTGTAGTTACATAGTTTTTTTGATATTTTTCATACCTTTGTAACAGTCTTTGTAAAATGTTGTAAAGAGGAACAATTACGTATTGTTGGATGTGATGTCAACTTCTTAATACAATCATCTCAACATCTCCTATTGTGCCTCTTTTCAATTTGGAAGCCAATAAAGATAAAACCATTAGTTGCAACAAGGGAAATTTTATTTACAGTGACATCACCAAAGGAGCAGTCTTCTGAATAAAACCGAAATTAATCACCAATAGCCACATTTTCCCCCTTTTTATACGTTAAAATGTCAGAAAAAACGTTAATGGTATTTCACCAATAGGTATAATGAGAGGCTAACTGAAACGCGAAGATCAAGTAACATATCAACATGATCAGTCATTCTTGATCAGATCTCAAATACGTATTGTCAGATGTTCAACTGTTACATTACTAATTAGCTAAAGTAAAATAGTTGGTAATACTTCACTAGGGAGCCATGTGATCAACCATAACCCTCTTTTCTAGATTTTGCTACAATAAAAGTCAATAGTGCCGTATTTGTGTTCAGAGTTACGACACTTGACTGTCCCTTTTCCGACTGAGGGCAAACCTTTGACCTAGCTTGGCTCTAACTCTTGACTGATCAATGATATGTCTTTAACTTTACATAAAGTCATATTATTTTACTTTCTAAACTCGACCTCGATGGCAGACAATATGTTTCCCATATACATACTGACTGATGTGATAATCTTTGACCTTGTGACATTGAGTTTGGGGAATATCGTTATGAAAAGAACTGTGATCTCAGTCTCTAGCTTGTATAGTAAAGTTATCACTCTAAAGTTGATTTAAAGAGGCAGTAGCACGTTTTCCCGCTCAAATAAGTCGAAGAAATGTATTTGAAAAATAAGTTCACCAATAGTAAAACACTTTTCTCTGTTCGGAAAACCAAGTTGAAACTGAGGGTACATGGCTCAGTAAAGCCATGGGAATCGTTTTTGTCATTCGAAATAATAAAATGTGTTCACAAAAAAAGGCCACCATGCAATATTTGCGTTATGGGCAATACCGTCATTACTACTGCGGATAATTGGTTAGCGTAATACAATGTTTTACACAAACTTTAATTATAAATAGGACATTTGAAAAAATTGCAACAAACGTGCTTCTATATACAGCCCCTTTAATTTCTGAATTATTTATGTCAATTCAATGTTTTTTTGTAATGAATTTGTTTTCATTTAGCCGATATGAAAACTTTTATTCGAAAATTAAGGAAATTTGAATTTTCAAAAGTGTACCCCTTCTTTCTATTTGATAATGCCAAAGTTCGAAAACATACACCACTGACGTGACGATCACAGGATACGTTTGGTTATGTTGGTTATTTTAAACAGGGATATCATATGATTCATCGAAATTGTACTTCATGTAATAATAAAGTTTTACAATGAAAGCCAACTTAAATGATATGTGCACTGAGATACAAATATACACTCGTAGGTGAACTAACATTCGGGATACAGCTGTATGTGTCATGGAAATCAGAATGTCGCAATTAGAAATGTTTCTCAAATGTCATTTTGTAGATGAAATAATTCTTTAACGATTGCTTTCATTGGTATGTTTATAAGAAACACAGAAAGACTCTTTAAAACATACTATTATCAAACTGTCATCATTGTCAAAAGACCCCAACATTTAATATTTACAGAATGTTGCAATTTATACTTTTATGCGATGCCATTTAAAGAGAACAAAGTCTATCGGGATCTACTTCTGAATAAATGAACTGCAGGCATATGGTCCTTTAGTGACATTCAGTGTTTTTCATGATATTTTATTTGGCATTTATACGTGCCATATTACCATTTGCTTATTTCAGTTCAAATATTACCAGCATATTCATCCCGTATTTATTATAACTGCTTGTTTCCAAAATAAAATCGAGCGACAACCTTATACATAAAATCGAAACTACATGCCCCAAGTATATGGTCAGTAGTAATATGACTAATTCAATATCACCAACTCAACTAATTGCCTTTGTCTGTTGTACATGAATTTCCAAAATTACGTTTTACTAATTGATGCGAGTCAGCATTGTTTGATTTTCGATCAGAAATCACTTAACACCGTCACTATAGTCAGTCTTCTATTATCAAAACGGTAATTTCGACAACAGTCAGTACCCTGTAGGTGAATTATGTTCATCAACACACTGCAGGTATCGAAATTAAGTTATCTTTATGTTTATTGAACAGAAAACAGAGTTATGTGAATAAGAAGTTTATTGCAGTGTTGAAAATAACATAACCAAAAGAACAATTATATTCAACAACATTTTGCAGATGGACAGACACTGTAACGCAATTAAGAAATCATTCATTAAAATTATCCTTTGGAAGGGTTTGAAAGGAATTCAAATTGATAAGAGTTTGCAGGACTGCAAAAGCAGAGCAGCCCCTCTCTTCCGCTCCACTGATGCAATAAAAAAAATCGGCACTTATTAATAAGTATACCACAAAAGACAATTGAACGTTAAAGTCAAGAAATTGCATTTACAACTAATGCCATTGAGATCTCATGACTATCACATGGATCACATTACAAAAGTTTGTTCTTCACTGGAGTCATTACTAACAAGTTGAATCGTCACTGGAGTCACTACCAAGAAGTTTGAATCGGTCACCCCCTTGGGTTACTGCATAAGTTTGTTTGTTAGGGGGGTCACCACACTTTTGACTTTGATTGTGAAAATGTCAAAAGAATTCAAAAGGATGTACATGTATAATTAACAAATTGTCAATTTGATCTGATTTCCAAATTTCATGAAAATGGTAAACACGACCTTAACCCATATCTCGAAACCATGACCTTGACATTTGATCTTAAAGGGTACACAATCTTAAGCAACTTTCATTGTGTATAACAATCATGTAATGATTCAAAGTGTCACTGGTTAAAGTAAGGCATATTTACAAAAGAATACTTAAGTCGTGACCTCTCTGTGACCTTGACCTTTGACCAATTTCAGCGAAAACCAATTCAAATCTTGGTAATTCTCCATTTTTTATATATACCGAATAAGGGGCTCATGAATAGCACAGACGGGAAGATATTATAATAATTGAGAACGATGTAAAACCGGTGTAAAACAACACAAGAAAAACGACAAACTTGAACAACAGCAAAATCACATTTATGACATCTAAAAATTTGATATTTACATTGTTGTGCTGTGTTTATAGTATACCTGTACTTCTCTTTAAATCATTTTCAGACTCATTTAAGATTTTAGTACAAAATCCTTTCATATGCTGTAATTATGTTACATGAAATACCTAAAATCAGTAAATTTTGAAATTAGCTTATATTTTCAGGCAATGTTTAAATTAACCGTTTAACTCAATGTATTACACAATGGCTGAACTACATGATTTCAGCACTGAGTTAAACTGAAGTCATTCAATGGATTAAGTACGAAACACTATACTTTAACACAATCTTAAATATAGGTAAGGGGAGTGTGTGTGCATGTGCTTATTTGTACAAATGGTAAAATATGTTGAAGATCAGTTTTATTTGGTGCAAAATTCATAATAGCAAAATATTGTTTACAACTTTTAATGTAATGAAGATTTTGCCCTCGTGCCAGTAGAATTGACATGGCATTTTACACACTGGTAATAAAGTAAATACGCGTGTTAATGTTCTCCTGATTTTAATAGAGGTTTTTCAAGGCTCTCCTGATTTTAATAGAGGTTTTTCAAGCCGGCATAATCGAATAGATAAATTGGTTCCAGGCTACTATGTTAAACAGAGACAATACATTATTTAAACATGAAGATATTAAACAAAATAAACTTAGCTGTTCATGAATAGCAAAATCGGCCAGTCTTTACTTTTAACCTTATTTTGCTTATGTTAATAACTTTATATGAAAAATCTTTAATTTGCTTTGACTGTGACAAAACACAGCTATGTGATAACAATTATCTAAAAATCATCCGCCAAAAGCTACATTCAGACACAGCAACATTTGCATATCAGCAGACATAATAATGTAATTAAGAAAATTATCCTTTACAATTTCTGAAAAAAGGAGGTCAATAAAGGTTCTCTTCGAAGGTATCATACAGGAGTCAAAATTTCTTTAGTGATAGGAAGGTATTACAATAATGAAATACGGTGTACAGTGTTCAAACTGGCAATCAGCGTGCACAACATTGATTCTAAGCTATTTTGGTATACAGAGACAATTAAATATTTAAAACATTACAATAAAGAAACATAATTTAGTTGTTGATAAAAACCATGCCTTCCTTCTCGTGAGGGTTGGAACGAACAGGAGGAGAGAAGTCTGCTGCCTTGTAGGCGTCCAACACTGCCGACCTGAGATACACACCAAATTGTTTCTATTTCTATTAACACTAGTTTGGGAGTGACCTCCCCAGTCGTTCAGACCAAGTCCGCTCCAGGTAGATGCGTAAAGCCCAAACTGGGCAGAGAAGTCAATTCCTCTCATCTGAGCAATTGATCGTAGAGGAGATTGACGAAATGTTGAAATACCTGCTGCACTCGTCAACAGCCTGGTTCTTATATTATGAACTCAGGGGTCAAGATCAGCGTGACCACGCCTCCGTCCCTCACCTCAAAGCGGAGCAACACGGCCTGCAGAAATCCTGACAGCCGAAGCCATGGCTGCAAAGAATGATGTCTTCAGCGAGAGATGAAGAATGGTTGTCTCGGCCAATGGCTTGTAGAAGTCTGACTTAGATGATTCAACACCTCCGCCACATCCAACTTGGGGGCAGCCTTGATTTTTGGCGCCCATCAACCTGACAGTAAGTTTTTATGATCTCCTTGAGCACAGATATGTCTATACCCGGCTCCCGCCTAGGAAGGACGGACATGATGGCCGCAAAATAGGTGTTGATAGTGGAGGCCTTAAGTCGTCCTCAAGTACGGAGGAACCAGGTACTGGGGATCGGTAACTGTTTTGATGTCAAAGCCCCTCTCTTCGCAAAAGGCTGTGAAAGAGTCCCACTGAAAATCATATAGCTTCCCATCATAGTGTCCCTTTTTGAGATGAAGAACCTGAGGATTTTTGCGTACAATACCGCTTGGCTTGCTCGTTGGGAGGTCCCACCTAAGCCAAAGAGGGACAGGGTACTGCACAACCTCCCGAGAGGCACATACCACGGTATTGATTGCCACTATATTAGGCTATAAAGAGGAGGCGTAGTGACTTGAATGTTGGCTATGTTTTATGTCAATATTGCCGGTAGGAAAAAGCATAATCGTCCATCCATAGGGATCTGGAACGGGAGACACGTATATTGGTAGCTTGTGATTTAGCTGTGTCGCGAAAAGGTCTGTTTGTGACCTGCTTAAATGGAGGCTCTCAAACACTCCTGGATGCAACATTCACTCCGTTGACGGAGGCTTGTCTCGCCGAAACAGAGTGTCCAAGAGGACATTCTTGCTCCTGGGATATGCACCACTTGTTCAGACTGTTGACAAGACGAAAAAGCTCACCACCTAAATGGTAAATGAAGTCAAGTCAAAGTTCCGGCCCATATACATGCATTATTAATAAAGAGTTTAATAAAAAATTAAGAGGATACAAAGGTGATTGATCATCCAGGCAGTGGTCGAACTGTCTGTGTGGACTAGCAGGACTTCACCTCGCGGGTCGACGAGTGAGCAATCGCCACATGGATCACATCCAGTTCCAAGATGTTGATGTGACATTCTGCTTGTGCAGGAGACCACACAGGGGACGGAGGGGAACCACGGAAAAGACTTCGTTCACCGACCTTCACAAGGTGAATGAGATACTCCTGAATCAGAAATATGTGTTTACACGCCTTCTCCCTCACGTGTGTGTTGAGGAAGACCTGGAGGGGTCTGAGCTGAAGCATGCCGATTCGGTCGAAGTCTTGTGATGATGACCCATCGGCCATTGCCATAGGTGAAGTGGCAGTTGCTCGTGACGTCCTCGGCTCAACCGGTCCTCGCCTCGTCCCCTCCATTCTCTCTTGACCGTGTCCAACTGAATGCCTTGGAAGGTGAGCGACGTTGCAGGGTCTGACTTGTCCAGATTGATCAGCCAACCCAGCCATTTGAATAAAAATATGTCATTAGTCCTCGAGAACAGGCGGGGTGTGGTGGGGTCCAAATCCATCGTCCAGATACATCACGAAATGTACTTCGTTCCTGTGGAATAACTTGACTATTGGCTGGGTCACTCGCGTGAAAAGCCAAGGAGCCGACAATATCCAGAATGGAAGGACGTTCCACTGGAAATGACGACCAGCTATGACGAAAAGGAGGTATCTGCGATCGTGGGGAAAGATGGGGATGTGCAGATTCGCGTCCTGGAGATTGAGGGATGTCATCAAGTCTCAGTGCAATCGCATTGCTGACGGCACAGTCAAGAACCAACGAGGAAGCAGTGGTTGAACTCCTTCAGATTGTGCATCAGACGTCAATTATTCGAGACCCTCTTCAGCCTTATGAATACTGGAAGGTAAAAGCCAGGAGTTAGATTCTGAAGTTGAACCACCGCCAGAGTGGAAATTAGAATCTCCACCTGCTCCAGTATCAAGGTGAGTTTATCCATGCCCCCCATGCGACAGTCCAAAGGGTCAACAATGGACAATGGCAGATCCGCTACGAGTCAAGTTTTCCCGGGGGTGGCCCCGTAATCCTAAAACTCTTGTTTGGCTGACCCCCTTGTCAAAAGGATAGGCCGCCGGTCTTCTTCAAAGTAAATGTTAGAGTGTGTGACTGCTCTGGTGCTAGACAGTTGGTCACATCCTGTTGCTGAACATCTCCAATTTGTCCGTCAAACAACGTCGAAGAGGAGTAGAGGACTGTCAGAACGCTATACCAGATCTCCGTCAGCAAGTCTGTCCGGGACAAAAAGCTGTCGCACAAGATGTTTGTCAGGCCAGACAAAATTTGAGTAGTGCTCAGGAAATTGTGCGCCAACCTCCCCACCACTTGCTCCGTTTTCCATCCAGGCCTGATTGGCAAACCACATCATGGCTTGACAGGCGTAGGCGATTGATTTGAGTATTCCCATGATCGACTCAAGTTGACTGAGGTGGCTGTCCGACACTGCATGTGAGACCGATGCACCTGCCACAAGATGGATGTCGTCATCCAGGGTCGGGAGTGTCAAGGCAGAGAGGAGCGCTGACGGTCCTTAAGCACCAGAGTTGGCATCAGACTCGCAGAGCCAAACGACGGAGCTGATGTCCTTCACCACATTCTGGAAAAGTCGGTGCAACAGGAACACCATCTGACTGACTTGCGGCACCTCCTCATCATAGAAGGTTTCCAATCTTGGCCTCTTGGCCGATTAAGGGGAGTCTTCAACCTCCTGCAGCAGGGAGCCAGACCCTTCTGCAATGGTTCATCTGCACTATGGAGTCAATCATCGACTCATCGAAGGTTAAGTCTGCAACTAGCGGAATCAGCAGGGGCCTGGAGGGATCCATGAACTTGTCCCGCTCCTCACGCTGTCCCACCTTACTGTCTGCATTTAAATAAACAGAAATATTGTCTGAATTTCCATAAATAGAGATACTTCTAACTGTCTGCATTTAAATAAAAAGAATACTGTCTGCTAATAAACAGAAATACACTGTGGGTGACCATAAACAGAAATACTGTCTTATTGTCTGCATTTAAATAAACAGAAATACTCTCTGTATTTCTATAAACAGAAATACTCTCTTTATTTCTATAAACAGAAATACTCTCTTTATTTCTATAAACAGAAAGGCTGTCTTACTGTCTGCATTTAATAAACAGAAATACTCTCTTTATTTCTAGAAACAGAAAGGCTGTCTTACTGTCTGCATTTACATAAACAAAAATACTTCTGCATATACTTAGAGCACAGTCAAATGCTTTCGTCCAATCATATGATTGTATTGTGGTCACGTGGAGTACAATTATATCCCGATAGATGTACACTTGTCTGGTTGCGTTCGGGTGTCATGTTCACTAAAACTGGTTCATAGACTGGTTTAAAAACAACAAACAACGACAACTGATTGTTTATTTTTTGAAGATAACGATCAAGTACACACTTATTAGACTGTGAATTTAATATCGGTGTCTCCTTTCCGGAATGAAATGGTCGCTTCCGTCGCCTGTTTTCCATCCTCTGTAGCTGAAGTTTGAATGTCATCGCTCTAAATGGAAAATATACGTGTGTCAGTAAGGCATGTTATCTGAGGTAAACTTGGTTTATTGTCACTTTGAAATGTACTAAATTTTTATCACGGCATTACGTGTGATGGTAACATACATTTGAAGTGTGAATATATTATTTATAATATATAATACATTATATTTTTCCCAAAATAAAAATCGTATTCAGAAGTTGTTAAGAGCGACATACTTAATGGGGAGAAAGTGATGTGAAATTAATTACCTTTTTGGAGAGTTTGCTGGAGGTTGGAGGCTGCAGTATGTCCGACATTCTCTTGAGAGTTGTCTCACTGGGGCGTCTGTAATGTAGTACAGCGTCAGATCTATGACCAGTACGGCGTTGCACTAAATCTTTTTCGAGACCGTTCGAAAACAACGTGGTTGCTGCAGTCACCTGAAATATGTACAGACATTACACACGTGATAGGCATTAGCATATGCAATATACTAAAGATAATCAGGTCAAAGAAATAAGTTTTAAAAAAGTTTTTAAAAAGTTTTAAAACAGTTTTTAAAAAGTTAAAAAAAAGAGAAATTGTTTTTAAATAAACTGATGTAATGAGAATTCCCATTTAATTTATAAGAAATTAGTAAGTTTACCTTTCCAGAATGATTAGTGTATTTGTCTGGTAGCCCTGCTTTGGTGAACATACGGTTCATGTATGTTTTAAGAGTATGAACACCGATGCTCTGTGAACTGAAACGTATTTGTTCTGAGTTAGTAGGTGAGAGAGGGCGGCGATAGAATGGTCCTTCTGAGGGAATATGGCTCAAGTAAACTTCAAACAGTTTGACGACACATCTTGAGGGGTCATCGTCATTGGAATGTTGTTTGATATTCTTATTTTCTATTTGGCGTTGCTTGATTCCACATTTAGTGTTTTTGCTCTCCCGGCCAATAAACTGCACATATCTTCCACTAGCATCTGTACCAATTTTATATTGGGATGGCTCCAAAGCTCTGTGTTCATCCCTACCTCTCATACCAAAACATTTACAGTTGTAAAAAAACACTCCTTCTGCGTTATCAAAGGCAACAACATTTCTATCCCACAGCAACTTCTCGTCATCTACAGTAACAGCACAAGCTCGAGTTATTTCTGCACCCAAACCCTCAGAGTGAAGCCTCTTCATCTCTGAATCCAAAACTCTCCATGATTTTCTAAAGTTTTCATCATGTTCATTCAGAAAATTGAGGTCAAGTCTACAGCAATTTTCTCTGATATGTCTCAAAATAGCACAAGCAATTTGATAGACAGTTTTCGGGGGATATTGCTGACCATTCTTCTTACGTATGTCAACATAGAAAAATTGAAGCCAATAATCCAGCTCTTTGGCGCTGATGTCTACAAAATCCAAAGGTACAGACATATATGGTTCATGGACGAAGAGGTTTTTGTTCTTATACATTGCCCACTCGACCCAGATATTGAAACCCCATTTTGTATTTGATTTCGTTTTACCAGGAATTCTGTTTTCAACAAGAGCACTGATTTCGTTGGCAGAAGTTGAAGCAAATCGTTTTACCTGAGCAGATTCCGGCGATTCAATGCTTTGTGAATTCTCAAAATCTGTTAAAGCTTGGCTGAGTTCATTTTCCGACTGTGTATTTTCATCTTCAATCCAGCCACCTTCCTGCGAAAGCCAATCATCATCACCTCTGTCCATGTCGAAACACTTGCTTGAATTGATTCATGCTAAAAACGACCAGTCTTTATAGCCGATGAAATGTATTAGTGCTGACAATTTCTGCATAAAAAACGTGTTTATAATGCATGTTCGTAATTCAAGCACGACGCTTCTGCTGTTGCACGACTCGTACATTTTATATAAAATGTACGCCTCATGCACCTCGGACCAAGTATGAAATTCACTGCTCGCAGGGCCGTCGATGACATCAAGGCCCCTTAAATTTGCATATGTAAATGAGAAATGTCAATGTTTTGTATGTTGTGTTCGAGAGAATATTTCCCGAATTTGTTGACAATTCATTTAAAATATATCGATTTTAAGACATTTTTTTCATGACTCAAGCATTTGACTGTGCTCTAAGATAGATAGAGAAATCGCAGCAGAACATTATCGGGATATAAATGTACGTGTTTGAGAGAGTTGGGCTCGGCTAACGCCTCGCCCAACCCTCTCAAACCCGTACATTTATATCCCGATAATGTACTGCTACTCGTCCTCTATCTATTACATAAACAGAAAGACTGTTTGCATTTACATAAAGAGAAATTGCATTTGCCATCTGCATTTAAATATAATACTTTGTGAACGAGTGTTTCTCATGTTATGTTTACATTGGAATCGTTGCTGAAGATTAACAGAAATGGTGTAAAGAGTTTTAACAATCGACATACTATTGAGCAGGCCTCATTTTCATCTCTGTCCACTTTTGACTGCCTTTTGGCCATGGAGACCAATAGCTCCATCCAGTGCCGATCCTTCCATACACCCCGTTCAGTGCCGATTTCCCACATTTACCATGCCACCAGGCCCCGAACCATTTTGCACAGTTACCAGTGTGTTCGTCATTGTCTCGGTCCTTGGTACTGAACCCCCAACCGTTGTGATAGCCAAGAGAGTCGCCTGCAAGAAATTGATGAGTTTTCGAAATCTGTTGACGTTAAATTGTACTTGCTGCTAATGACTTTATGGAAAGTTTTTGGGGAAATGAATGATAAAAGTATCCATAATGGTTTTCATAAGAGACAAATGTGACTTTTCTGAATTTTTTTGTTTTTAATCAATGAGCTAACATGTTTTTATCAAGCTTTTCACTAAATGTCATTATATAAAGTGGGGATCCATTGGTGCGTATTTGTGATAAAATAATGATTAGATGGATAGTAAGTCACAAATAGAGATTTTATAATAACTGATTTTATGGAAGAGTTTTTTTTGTACTTTGAGCAATCATGAAACTAACAGGGTTCTGCTCATACCGAGTTACAGTTAGAACTTGAGCGAATATAAAGCATACCTTGATCCTGTCATACGATGATAGAATGAACGTGAGTGAGCATGAATATCAACTTCAACCATATTCAATACGTTAGATCGGTTAGCTTCGCTTACCTACATTTCCCTGGTATCCAGATACAGTCAGATTGTAGTTATTAGCCTCGTTATCGACTCTGAACAGCGAGTACGTGGCAACGCCTGATTGGTTATTAAAGGCAAGCATGTCCACTCTCAACTGGAGAGCACGTGCATTCGTCAGTCGGGTGATGATGTCATTACCTATGAAAGTTAATAATCAATTTATTATGATTCATATCCTCCAAAAATGTGTTTTACATATATAAAGGGTCCTTTGAAATTAGTAACTTATAAATAAAAACAATGAACTCAACCGCAGGAGAAACGTCACCACATCTTCAACAATCTAAAAAGCGAATTACTGCTGCTAGAGAAACTCGATTTTGAATGATTTTATAGAGACATGCTTTGTAAAGAGGTACTCGCTATTTCATACATTTACTTTTGTTTTTATATCTGTTCAAATTCACTTGGGATGTTTAAATTTCATTTAAAATGCGTTTTGGTCAGAACGTTTGCCGTTTAACTAAAAAATTCATAAAATGTAGAATTTTGATTATCAAAATGATGGTGTCGACATAAATAACCTTCTTGGACTTCAATTTGTTGACGCGTCTTTACTGCAGGACGTCATGGAACAAGTGAAAATGTCATTTTTGACTCTCCAATCTCGCCTAGTTAAACAGATGCGAAAACGACGATTTCTAAAAACGTGTTTCTAAGAAATAGGAAGTTTTGAAATTAAAAATTGTCTTAAGTTGGCTTCTTTCGACATGGTGAATCTCTGTTTCATGGATTCAATGATCTTGGATTCTGTATGGTGACGTTTCTTTTGCGGTTGAGTGTAGTCACTTTGTAAGATGTACCGTAACAGATATGCACACAATATTGACACAAGATCTCTGGAATAAAGACAGTACTTTACCAAGTCAATGGATCACAGAAATATCATTTACACTAATAGAAACTTAAAATCTCACCTAGCCAAAACTCAGCACTCAAGTCTCCAAAACCATTCTTATAATCTGCCCAACTCCTCCTGAAATCTGTGCTGCCATCTTGTCGTCTTTGAAACACCTAAAAATAAATAGACTAGTCGCAATCGAATAGACCAATACTTCAGCTCCATAACTGTGGAAATATAAGCTTCGAGATTCAAGTCTCTTCAGAGGAGATGCTTGTCAAAGATGAATGCGGTCGGACAATTTAAAAAAGTTGAAAAAGTCGCTATGCCGACGAAACTACGTGATCTATGAATTTCCCATAATTACTTTTTCGCTCTCATTGTCATTGCGTTTTTTTAAAAGAGAAATGGACCGGGTCAATTTGGCCCAAAAGCACAACTTGACGATTCCACGATAGTAGACTGGAGAGTTTGCATTTGCTCCAGTGGGTTTGATTGAATGTCGTCTTGTAATAAAACTAATGACAGCACGCGTACAAAAATAAGGATTCAGAAAATTTGTTGAATTTTTTAAAAGAAAAAACGACATTGTCACACATTGCAAAACCGTATGTCTTGGTATGGGAAGTGTCAGAGACATTTAAAAACTGACTGCATCATCGCCTTTTAAACAGTGATTAAGGGGCCGCCTCGTTTCAAAATGTTATAATTTGAAAACAAATTGCCAGTGTTTGGCGTTGTATGACTGAAGTGGTTTAAGATATGGGTAAATATTCCTAAACTTATTTGAGGGAATGTTGGCAGTGTATAACACTTTAACCTTAAGATTAACCAGTCGCTTCTTTTCTTAAGATGGGTCAATCCGACTATTGACAACTTGAGAGAACTCACTTCGAAAAGACGTACATCGAATCAAGTTAAACGACTATATTTAGACGTTCAAATGCAGTACCCAGTCTCGGAATTGTTTAAATAATTACAGGAAATACTGGTTATGCATACACTATTTTGCCTCAAATGTGTGACTTGCCCAAATGTAACAGCCTCTTTAAACAAGGCGACATGATAAGCCAAGCCCTCATACGTAAAGATATACTGCTTATTAAAAAGTTAATTGCTCTAACAGGAATATATTTTGTCCAAAGCATATCTCCCATCCCAGTATTATCGCCGCCAAACTTGGTACAATGATCCCTACATGTTGCTTTAGAGAGTAAAGACATTTATATGAATGTCGTTGTTAGCTTGTTCCACGGAAACCTAACTTTAAAAGTGGCTAAATGAGAAAATTATGTAGGTGATCCCTACATGTAGATGTGCCTTTTGTTGTTTCAACTCATGCGTGACTTCCATGGAAACCGAGACTGTAGAGCCAGCGGTTCTGGAGATGAATATGGGTGTGAAAAGTTTATAGATCGACGAAAGGAAGAATAGAGGCCGGACGCTATGTCATGCCATTAGTTCATCTAGTCTTTCAGGCCTGACTTTCAAAAACGTTTCATGGTATTAAGTCTACAATTTTCCAGTTATGTTCCGGAAATGAAAAGCCAAGGAGAACGGATGCATGGATGTACAGACGGAGGTCAGTTTTGTACCCTGCCCAATTTGTTGAGATGTTGAATACAAAAGATAACGATAAAAGTTCAATAACATGTGATGCCAAACTAAAAACTGAATTTATTATTGTTTTCATATAGTTGCTTTGTAAATTGAGTAATATCATTATGTAATCATGTACTCACGATCCACCCGCCGCCGTCCGTGGTCATATCGCAGTAGACTCGTACAGAACCTTGGCCGTCTTGAGGGCTGATGGAGAACACTCCGTCTTGGGCAGTTGGGTCATTATTCAGTGTGTCGGCACAGTCCTGCCTCTCTGTTGAAGAAAGGATTCAATGGAATCTTTTTTTATGAGTAACTAAGCAGCAATACCAAATAGGGTCTGATAATAAAGGAAACGCACTATTTGAAATTAACGATCAACTTTTCTTTGAAACTTTACTTATCATAATAAGAGGATTCACTATTAAATACTCGTCGGAACGTAAACGAGAGAGGGAAAAGAATGAACATGAATTAAAAAAAACCCTTGAGAGTCTAAATAAGAACCTAGACGAGACCAATGACACCATTGATAAGGAAGTTATTCTAAAAGATAATAATGAAGTAAATCTGAAATTGGAGAATATAAATAGTGATCAAAATGTGAATGGAAAGAAAAGGGAGAAAAACCAACAAATATTTTTTATCATTAGAGAAAAGAAACTTCATTAATAAATCTACCGTATATTACCGGGTATAAGTCGACCCCGCGTATAAGTAGACCCCCTTTCTCAACTACCCAAATACTGGTCAAAACCCTATTCTCATGTATAAGTCGACACCCCCTTTTACCACGTGCTGACTGACACCGAGTCACGGCGAGTGACAAGTCGACATGCCAAAGAGTCAACACAGCGGCGATTGGTAAGCAGTGATGTCGATCAACAAGATAACAAAATCGTAACTGACACAAAAGAAATAATCAATGAAGCAAAATATTATTATAAGAACATTTACACAAAACATGCATGTACATCAGTTAACTTGGATGAACTCTTCCAAGACTGTGAAGTCCCAACACTCAATAATTTAGACAAAAACATGCTGGAAGGCGAATTACAATATGACAAAGTTTTAGAATCCCTAAAAAATATGAAAAATGAAAAAAGTCCTAGTCCGTCAGGTTGCACAGTTAAATTTTTCAAATTCTTTTGGTTGGACATCCATCCCTACTTGATTCGATCTTTAAACCTGTCTCACAAAACAAGGGAATTGTCTATCTGTCAAAACCAAGGTCTTATAACATGCATCCCAAAAAATAATAAACCGAAACAGTTCTTAAGTAATTGGAGGTCTATATCTCTAATAAATGTATCATACAAGATAGCATCAGCTACAATTGTAAATCGGATAAAGAGAGACTTCCAAAATAATAAATGAAGACCAACGAGGTTTCATGTCAAATAGACATATAGGAGAATGTACAAGTAAAATTTATGACATCATTTACTATGCAGAGTGTATTGAAATACCTGGTCTACTTTTATTGATAGACTTCGAAAAAGCTTTTGATTCAGTAGATTGGACCTTTATACAAAATGTTTTCGACTATTTCAACTTTGGTCCAGATATTAAAAACTGGATATACACGTTTTACAAAAACATAAAATCAAGTGTTCTTGTGAATGGTTTCTCATCAGAAGTTTTTTTGAAATAACCAGTGGATGTAGACAAGGCGACCCACTATCGCCATATTTATTATATGTGCCGAAATTGTAAGCATCATGATACGTAATAAAAAAATAAATAAGAGGAAATATATTGATGAAATGAACAAAGAATATGATGAAATGTATTTTGATATGATAGACAAAATGTTATAGTAGTCAGTGCTGTTATTATTCTTGTAATATATTAGATCTTCGTTCGTATGAGTGCATAATATAGAAACTGGACATTTATAAAGTATGGATATTATCTGTTGTAAGGAGTTTTTTAAAGCTAAACATATTAGTTTTTAATTCAGTTGGCAAATATCTACGACGTAAATCAGCATATCTTGGACAAATAAAGGTAAACTGGTATTCGTCCTCAATTCCCAGATCACAAATAGGACATAGTCTCAGAGTTCTGTTGGTGTTACACCATCGTCCCTCATTAACTTTCAACCTTATCAATCCGGCTCTAAATTCAACAAGATACTTACGTAATTTATAATCAACAATCTCGAAAAGATATTTTTCAGGATTTAATAGACTTTTGAATTCCCTGTACAGAACATAACGTGTGCTATTTTCAAGATCAGAACTCCAATTTTGTTTAAACATATCTATTAGACGAGTCTTAAAGAGTTTGATGAAACCTACTCGATTCCGGACAGTTTGTGACAACCAGACAAATCCAAAGCCATGCGAAAAAAGCAAGAAGCGAATTTTTTAAGCCCATGTATCATAACCAACTTTATCAAGATTAGGTATCATTTTATAAGCTTTCTTTGGTATACGGTCATCATGCAATGTTGTTATTTTCATCCAGTAGTTAAGACCACGAGCTGCTGTATTTACAAAGATTGGGAATCGACCACATTCACCATACACTATTGCATTAGGTGTCTGAGGCCCCACAGTTAGATATAATTAACAAGCCGAAAGGTGGATTTTTTCTATACATTCATATTTTTTTTATATCCCCACAATTCTGAAGCATTTGATAATATCGATTGTATTTGACTGTCGAAAATTTTGAAAAATATATCCGGTGATAATGAACCAACTTTTCTTAAATTACCATTTAATTCCATTAATGCCTTTTTGCTGTGTAAGGAAAGGTCGGATACTGATTTACCCAGGCTAGCCGTACATGTGAATATAAAACCGAGGTACTTATAACTATTCACAATCTCCAAGTTATTACCTTTAAAAGACCATTCATCTGTAATTTTAAGTCTACCTCCCCTCCTGAAAACTACGATATTAGATTTGCCAAAATTAACGTCTAATCCCCACTTGTCTGAATATAATGCTAAAGTATTTAACTGGTTTTGGAGACCGCAAATAGTATCTGAGGCTAAAATAACAACATCAGCGAAGAGTAACATCATAATTTCTATCATATCCGGAAATAACTGGATTCCATGTTTTCCATTTTGTGCAATTTCTAAAGAAAGTTCATCTATAAATAATGAAAACAGCATCGGACTAAGTATACATCCTTGTTTGAGACCAAAAGGACAGTTAAAGTAACTTGTTAAATGTGAATTACATCGTACACATGATTTAACGGAAGAATGAATACCTTTAAGCACCTGCATCATTTCCCCACTCAAACCATTACTTGATAACAAGCCCAACAATTTGAACCTGTCTATTGAATCAAAAGCCTTTTTAAAATCAATAAAAGCAATAAACAAGTGTTTTCGCTTTTTACATAAACATTTTTCAATAAGTGCGTACAGGGTAAATATGTGATCAATAGTAGAATATCCCTCTCTAAAACCTGCTTGTGTTTCTGATATTTTTAATATTTTATTTGTCATACATACAGTATGACAGATACGCGATTGAAATTTAATGTTTTTCATGAGAGACATGTCTACTTCACAGTGAGCCGTAAAACATTATTGTATCTTCAGTGGTTTACGAAGGAAAATTCTCCAAAGTAGGTACCCCTGGAAAGGTCTAAAAATCACAAAATTTACCTTTTTTGGGATTTTGTCTAAATTGTGACTAATCGATCAACTTTTACATGATCATGATATGTTATGGAATTGTTAAACAAGTTATTATAAAGAGATTGAAATAAGTAACTTTGACATAAATCAATTTATTACAGAGTTATGCCACTTTGAACATGCAACCGAAAAACGCACTTTTCGAAAAGGTTCAAATACAAGGGGAGATAACTCGAATTCAAAGCTAAATTCTGTCTCGATAACTTTCTTACACGTTTATCCAGCTTTCAAATGAGCTATCACACATAGCTGTATGTGTTGCCGGGATTTAGAAGAAGATGTTTGAAGACGCGTACCCTCAAAACCGCGAAAGTACACACAAAATTCAGTTTTTTTGAAATAGCAAAAAATATATTGTTACGACCGAAAAGACCTAATCGATGGGGCATGTTGTTGCGCACATTTTGGTGAAAGTTTTATGCCAATATATTGATAAGTTTTCGAGCTATTAAGGTTTTAAGGTTCAACTTCCAGGGGGGATAACTCACGAAAAAAGTCGAAAATAAAAAATCGGGCTCCATTAGGATTTAAGTTAGGTCACAGGCACCAATCCCTGAAAGTTCCCAGAGAAATCGGTCAGGCCGTTAGTTCAGAACACGTGTCACAAAATCCGTGGAATAATAAAAAACAAAACACGCCAATAACAATAAGGATTCAGCCTTTTGGCTGAATCCTTAATTAAAATAGGGGACAGTGAATACCTCATTACTCTGTTTGCGGACGATAACTCTTTAACTTTAGACGGGTCTGAAGCATGCCTCCAAGCGACACTACAGACACTGACACAATATGCCTCATTCTCAGGTCTTAAAATCAATACAAGTAAAACACAAGTTATTTGGTTTGGTTCATTAAAACAATCTTAGACGATATTGTGCAAAGATTACAAACTCGACTGGTCGAAAACAGAATTTACAATTGTTGGCATAACTTTCACACACAACTTGGCAGAAATGGTAGAGAAAAATTGTAAAGACAAGCTAAAACAGATTAAGATCATTATGAATCAATGGCTTGGAAGAGATATATCGCCACTTGGAATGATAACAATTTTAAAAAGTCTTATCCTACCTAAACTAAATAACATTTTCTCTATACTCCCAAATCCTAGTGAAGGCATCTTAAAGGACCTTGAAAAACTCTGTTATAATTTCATTTGGAACGGTAAACCAGATAAAATAAAACGGAAAATAATAACTAGTGATTATAAAGACGGTGGCCTTAGAGCGCCTGATATAAGAAATACAACCTTTTCACACAAAAATAAGTTGAGTCAAAAGACTTTTCAATTCTGATAGCAACTCAAAATTAAAGAAACTTTTTTTATACTAGATTAGCGTTTGCGGGGCACCGCAAAAGCAGAGCAGCTCCGAAACTTAGGGTCTCGCCTTTCCCTGTTTCGCCTTCTCGTCAGCATCAATAAAATTGGAATTCTTTTTAACAATTTTTTTTCATTGTTCGAGTTATTACTAATCATCACTGGGGTCACTTTTCACAAGTTTGTTCTTAAAACCTATTTCTTCTTTCAAAATTTGATCAAAGGATTAACGAAGCCTTAACCAATATCTCATGACCTTGACCTTTGACCTTCAAGGTCACACCATCAATGAACACTTTTCATAGCATAAAACAAACATGCAATGACTCAAAGTGTTCATAGTTAAAATATGGCATATTCACAAAAGTATGCTTAAGTTTTGACCTCACTGCGACCTTGACCTTTGACAGATTTTAGCGAAAACGTTTACAAATCTTGGTCTTTCTCCATAGTTCATATATACCAAATAAGAGCCTAATAGCACAAACAAGTTTGAAGTTATCATGTTTACAAGAATTGTTCAGAACTCATGACCTTGACCTTTGACCTTGAATGTGAACATGTCAAAATCATTCACCAGGTGTATAAGAAAGAAATTAAGCTATCTATATGAGGTGTAAATATCTTCATGGAAACAAAGTTACTTAGTGATTTCAGAACTGGTCAGCATGACCATATCTCGTGACCTTGACCTTTGACCTTGAATATGAACATGTCAAAATAATTCCCCAGGGGCATAAGTAAGAAGTTATGTATATGAGTTCTCAAAACCTTCTAGGAAAAAAGTTATAGCCAATACAAAACGCGCGGGCGGCGGCGGCGATGGAAACTGTGCAAAAACTGATAGCAGCTCCGACCGAGTTGGTACAAAAACAGAAAAAAATCTGGGAAAGATATCTCAAATGCCAAATTATCGAAAGCGAATTGAACACAATAAAAAAAATGTCTTTTGTGTGTAATCTGTCTTCGAAAACAAAATGGTTTCAATATTCCATAATACATAGAATTCTCCAGACAAATGATCTTTTGCCTAAGATGAAATATAAAGACGAAAATATATGCAGCTTCTTTGAGGAACAGGTAGAAACAATAAGTCATCTCTTTTTCGAATGTCCAATTGTTAAAGATATTTGGAGTAAAGTAAAAGAATGGATACAGACACGAACGCAAGCAAACATAAATCTATCAAAAAGAAACATCTGTCCTGAATATCTTGAATATAGGAACAGAATACTTAACACGATAATCACAACCATTAAGTACACCATTTTTAAAACAAAACAAAACGGCTTGAAACCAAATTTAACCTACATTAAAAATGACATTAAGAAAACATACAATATCGACAAATATAACGCTTATTCTTCTTGCAACTACTCCAAATTTATGAAATTTTGGTCAACTTGTCATTTACTATTTGACTAATTAAAAACATCATTCTATCTTTACCTTTGTTCCTTCTTTAACTGGAAACCCTCACAAATTGTAACACAAAACGGAGGGTTTGATTGCTTAGAATTCATGTGTGTTATTGTAATATGTTGTACTCAGAATGTCACTTGTAAATTGTTATGTGCATGTACCACAATAAGAAATCAAAAAAACCAAAAAAAACAAAAAACAAACAAACAAAACATAATGAAGTATGAAAATCAATAATCATTTATCAAATATTGCTCTTACCAACAGGCTGCTGGTTGTCCACGTAGTACTCAGATCCTTCGTCAGGGACGCTTGCTGCTGTGGAGAGGAACTGAAATCTATGAGCAGTGCACACATCTCTCCGTTTGTTGTAGAAGAATGACACACATTTCTCATCGCGAACACAATCTCTCCCACAAGCAATGGACGATCCAAGCCCAGTTTTATTCCAAAGTGAAGAGTCCGTGATCAATTTATTTTCAAAAGGTTTTTTCTTGAGAAAGTTTTTCGTCACAATTTGTCCAGAACAATACCAGAAACCAAAGAACAACACAAAACCTTGAACAAGTTTGAATGTCTCTAGTACCTGGTTCATGATGTAAAAACGTTGTAAACGGAACAACTAGCACTGTATCTTAAGAATCCACTAGACAAATGCATTACGAAGAAGAAATGATTGTCATCTATATGAGAGAATGCGTGCAGCGTAGGCAGCAAAACACGTGACCAATCCCTTTAGCCAATTAAATGGAAGCAACACATTTCACACATGAATATTGAAGTAATGTTATGGAAGCCATTCCAGAAAATGTTTGTTCTCTGAGGCATAGTGGACCGTCTTTCTATTGTCATTTTCTCTTCAAAAAGAAATGTTTAAAGATATACTGACGTGCAAAAGAGATAAAAACGAAACACTGCAATCTGAGATAGTAGATATTAAATGTATTAGATAAACACACGTTTAGTAAATGAGTGCTCACAAGTCCATACATCAGAGTATGGTACTTTAATTATTATGTCAGTTCTAATACACTTGGCCTGAATATTTGACATTTAGGTTAAAACAATTTAGAAATTAGCAATTTCATTAATAAATGATGATGTCGACATAAATAACCTATATGGACTTGAATTTGTTGGAGGTAATAAAACAAGCCAAAAAGTCATTTTTGACACTTCTCGTCTAGTTAAGGAAATTCGAAAACGGCGATTTCTAAAACGTTTGTTTCTCAGAATTGTGAACATATACTGTTTTGAAATTTCAAATATAGTTAAGATGACTTCTAAAGATTTTATAAAACCTGGTTTCAGTCAAATGTATAGCTCGTTGATTGAGATGTCTTTTATTGTGTATGGGGACGTTTCTTAAGCACGTGAGTTTATATCAACAGTAAGCGATACGACAGTATTTTGAATTTTACATTTAGGTTACATTTGACAAGTGTAGAAATAACCTGGAAGTGGAAATTGATTTAACTTCCTCCAAGTCAAACCATTCTGAATACAGCCTATGATTCTTGTACCACAAGAGACGTTTTGATGTTGATTGAGAATGTAAAGATGATTGGAGCAAAAACCTATTGAAACTTCAAACTTGTAAAATCCAAAGTACGTCCATGACAAGATACACCGCCCCCCGCCCCACTTCTTTGAAAAAATGTCAATATAATTTTTATAAGCCCCCACTCCCTTTTTATAAACATGTGAATCCCCTTCGAAAAGTCCTGGATTCGCCAAGTATGTATTTCCAATTCTACGTGGAACTGATAGTTCCGCGGTTCGAATTTCGCGACGGGTTCTGCAACTCTGTCTACTGAAGAATACTACATAGAAATAGATTCACTGATGTACTGCTCCGTATGATCTTGGAAGGAATAGCATCTGCAGATTTTGCCTGTTTTATGTATCATGGATTATTATTTTTTACTTTGATAAAAAATTACTTTGATAAAATCAAAATTGGAATCGAAGATTTTTACTTTGATGTGGAAAATAAAATTGTAATTGTCAGAAAAAAAAGGTTTTAGAGGCAGGTTACATTTTGTTAGGATGATTTGGTTTTGAACATAAAAACTGCATTGATTGGAGTAGTAGAGAAATTGGTAAAAATCCTGGACTACGCAGCTATTTCCCAAACCGGTTCTTTGTGAATACAATATTTTTAAACTAGCTGTACACTAGAAAATGTTTGGTGTTATAAGGGGCAGAACTGCTATTCAAATATTCAGTCAAATCAATATCTATCAGAGGGGTAATGAAAGGTTAGATGCCATGCAACATGGTCACATTCGGATTCATTAAAATGAAATTTCAATTTGGCAATTACTCGATTTTAAATTCCTTCAATCGGACCATAAATAACATATATAAGGCTTTCTGAAAACCCGCCTAATTTAGCCCCGGCGACTAGAATGAAAATATGCGGGGGTGGTCCCTGAAGCGATTTATCGAAGTCATAATTCAACGTTTTGATTGTAAATTTTACAAGCAAATCTTCAATGAAACAACTTAAAGTTTCCTTATATAGAATGTTTAGATATCCATCTAGATAATTCCGCAGATGACAATTGCATAATTATTGCATAAACAAGTGTTTTTGGCGATCTAACACACCTCATAAATCCATCTAGAGGTAGTTAATCAATGAGGCTCCGCGGACAAGATGTTGAGCAGGTCCTGACTGTCACGCCTCAAGGATTGTCTTCAAAGCGGATCGCCGCTCTGAATGCGGCATTGTTATAATGGGTAAATAATATCGTCTTAATAATCAATTGCAAGTGTATATTGTCTTGATTTTACGTTCAATTGATTCCTATATATAATGTACGTAGAGGTAATAATCTGTCATTCTTGAGAAAAATGCATTACACGTGATCTTTAACTATCGATTGTTTGACTTTTTTTTCGTGGTTCTGTGGTCGTGGTACGTTAATTAAGCTAGTTAAGTTGTCTGATGTAAATAACACACATGAACTATTTTGGGTATTTGTCTCTGATTGATCTTCTTTATTTATAAGTATATTTATGATAAATAGTTTTCATAAAATCAAAAAGCATATTTCGAGGAAAACACATTAAATGAGAGAACTTGTATATAACGTTAAATTATCATTATGAGGTGTCATTAGCAAATGTCACTTTTACAAGGGCGTCGCTGATTGCACAACTATATTTCAATTATAACCAATCAGGACACTCCATTTCTTTCCTCGATTTCAAGCGATGTAGAACGTCCACCTAATGAGTTTTCATTTCTATAACCAGGATCATGTAACATGTCCACTTTTTGGAAGCATTATCAATGCTTTTACCTAAATGAGTTTCTGGAAATATGATTATCGAAGGCATGTTCTATAAGATATTCAAGTTTATTCCTTACACTTCTTATACATATATATTTAAAATAGGGTGTTTGTTCAAGTGTACAGTCATTTTATATCCAAATGGTAGTTAAAAGAATAACTATCGTTGATAACCTATAAAATTATAACCACAGTTTTGTCAAGGAACTCTTGAGATTGTGGACCCGGATAAGACTCTAAACTTAAATATCTTCAGTTCTGATTATTTGACGATTTTGGTTTTATGGCGATCATTGATTCGGTGTTCGTTTTGATAATGGTAATTACAATGTTTATGAAGATTGTTATTATCCCCCGCCTCATTGAAGTTGTCAAGGGATAAGGAAATGACCGTCCGTCCATCCGTCCGTCCGTCCGGGTTTCGTTTCGGACCACAACTAAAAAAACGTAAGGCCCAGCTCAATGAAACTAGGTATGTGGAATAGTCATCATGTATAAATGTGCCTATGGAGTGTTTGACTTCTTTGGAATTATATTGTTGGCTGTTTCGATCGAAAGTTCGTTTCCGGAACAAAACTAAACAACTTAAAGTGGAATTTTTTTGGATTTTATTTTTTCAGTCGTTACCAAGGAAACATAACTTAACATTTTGTTTCCAAAACAGGACTAAAAAGTTGTATGGTCTTGCTCGTTGAACTTGATGTGTGGAGCAATCATCATATCAAGATGTACCTTTTGGGGTTGTTAACTTCTTTTGAATTTTATTTTTAGCCATGGAAAAACATCTACATCTTGATTCCCGAGCAAAATACGAAATGCGTTCTACAATATTGCTTCTGGAACAGAACTTGGTTATTTTTAGATAGACAGTATTCTATTGTGGGAAGTACATTTCCTTCTGTAGAATGAATTAATAACTAATTAGTGATTTAGGATTTATTATAACATAAAGCTTCATAATCATTGTTCAATACATATTTCTATAACATGTTTCCACTTATAGTAGACTCTGTCTGCTTGTATTGATTTTAAGATTGATTTTCAAAATCATTTGTGTAAACAGTAAGGTAGATATACACGAAAGTTGTATCTATATCCATGTAGATGTTGATGTTGATGTTGATTACGATTTACATATTTAAGTTGACACATACGTTTAGATGAAGTTGTAGATGAAGATGTATATGTTAATGTAGACGTAGACGTAGCCATGTTAATGTTGAAGGACAGGAAGATGTAAAATGTCTTGATTATCAAGCTGAATATGGAGATGTAGATGTCTGTATATCACGATGTACATGTTCATGTAGACGTGGACATGACGGGGATGAATATGTAATTGTTAATGTAATATGGGTACTTAAGTTATGATGCAGATGTAACTGTTGATGTAATGTGGATATGAATTATAAATAAAGAGTGGTTTAGACACACAGAAGCATACGTTGGTGTAGATGTGGATAAAACGGACACAACGCAGAATAAGATCTTTTTGACTTTCATGTTATTATTTATAAATTAATGAAATTGCCAAGTTGATGACCGAATGATGTTTTTATATGATTCAAATGTAAAACAACAACTCATTTTAGTCGCAGTACGTCTTAATTTCTTTGTGCGAAACGAAATGCTGTAGGTATTTTAAAAAATCTCTTGATATTAGATGTACCATTATGACTATACAACCAAATAAGGGGTATTTACACTGTTTAGTGCAATTCGGAGCTGTTATTTCAATTTGGAGCATATATTACAATTTGGAGCAAAGGCTTGCTCCAAATTGTAATAACTGCTCCAAATTGTAATAATGCTCATAAATTCAATATCATGTGACCAAAAATAGAAATGCTGTAGGCATTAAAAATATATTTATTGATATAAGATGTACCATTGTGAATATCATCATCATAATACTACAACCATATTGTTTGTATTTACACTGTTTAGTGCAATTTTGAGCTGATATTACAATTTAGAGCAGTTATTACAATTTGGAGCAAAGGCTTGCTCCAAATTGTAATGTCTGCTCCAAACTGTAATAATGCTCATAAATTCAATATCATGTGACCAAAAATAGAAATGCTGTAGGCATAAAAAAAACAAACGTTTATTGTTTTCAGATGTACCATTGTGACTATCATCATCATAATACTGCAACCAAATTTTGGGTATTTACACTGTTTAGTGAAATTTGGAGCTGTTATTACAATTTGGAGCATATATTACAATTTGGAGCAAAAGCTTGCTTTAAATTGTAATAACTGCTCCAAAATGTAATAATGCTCATAAATTCAATATCATGTGACCAAAAATAGAAATGCTGTAGGCCTAAAAAAAAGTTTATTGTTATCAGATGTACCATTGTGACTATCATCATCATAATACTGCAACCAAATTTTGGGTATTTACACACTTTAGTGCAATTTGGAGCTGTTATTACAATTTGGAGCAGTTATTACAATTTGGAGCAAAGGCTAGCTCCAAATTGTAATAACTGCTCCAAATTGTAATAATGCTCATAAATTCAATATCATGTGACCAAAAATAGAAATGCTGTAGGCCTAAAAAAAGTTTATTGTTATCAGATGTACCATTGTGACTATCATCATCATAATACTGCAACCAAATTTTGGGTATTTACACTGTTTAGTGAAATTTGGAGCTGTTATTACAATTTGGAGCATATATTACAATTTGGAGCAAAGGCTTGCTTTAAATTGAAATAACTGCTACAAAATGTAATAATGCTCATAAATTCAATATCATGTGACCAAAAATAGAAATGCTGTAGGCCTAAAAAAAGTTTATTGTTATCAGATGTACCATTGTGACTATCATCATCATAATACTGCAACCAAATTTTGGGTATTTACACTGTTTAGTGAAATTTGGAGCTGTTATTACAATTTGGAGCATATATTACAATTTGGAGCAAAGGCTTGCTTTAAATTGAAATAACTGCTACAAAATGTAATAATGCTCATAAATTCAATATCATGTGACCAAAAATAGAAATGCTGTAGGCCTAAAAAAAGTTTATTGTTATCAGATGTACCATTATGACTATCATCATCATAATACTACAACCAAATTTTGGGTATTTACACTGTTTAGTGAAATTTGGAGCTGTTATTACAATTTGGAGCAGTTATTACAATTTGGAGCAAAGGCTCCATAAATTCAACATCATGTGACCAAAAATATCCAAACGGACAAAATTCGGAATAAGATCTATTTGACTTACATGTCATTATTTGAAAATTAATGACATTACCAGGTTGATGACCGAATGAATTTTTATGTCATTTAAGTGTAAAAAAAGAAGAACTCATTTCAGTCGCAGTAGGTTTTTTATTTGTTTATGCAAAAACCAAAGGCTGTAGGCGTAAATAAATCTCTGTTGATATTATATGTACCATTGTGACTGTCATCATCAAAACATTACAACTAGTTTTCAGGTATTGACACTTGTAAATGCTATTTGGAGCTGTTATGGCTATTTGGAGCTGTTATTGCAATTTGGAGCAGTTATTACAATTTGGAGCAAAGGCTTGCTCCTAATTGTAATACTTGATCCAAATTGTAATCAACAATGTAAATATCTGATATTGTAGTTTGTTTTTGATGACAGTATACATATACGACAATCAGGAATATTACACGATCAATCTGCCATGATACAATAATTAGTAAATAATATAGTGATAAAATATAACTTATAAAATATAATTGGGTGACATAATTTTCTCTTGAAAGGAGACTTTCATCTTTCATGTGTATCGACATTTTATTTTTTAATACATTTTATGTACAACTAGAATCAACTCAACCATAACATCAAGATTAAATCTACACTAACACATACAATGAAATCTCCAAATGACATATACACTTGTATCTGAATCTATACCTACGCATACAGTTATGTTTACATATACATCTACCTCTTCAAGCAAAACCTTGATCTACGCGTACCTCTGTGTGTACTTTTACATCTACATCATCATATACATCTACACTTACACCTATATATACATTTAAATGAAGATCTAAATCTGTATTTAGATTAAGATACATGTATGCATCTAAAACTTCGTCTACCGTTACTGCTACATGTCTATCTACATCTACACCTACATCTTCATCTACATCATCGTCTCGATCTACATTTACATGTTCAATTACGTCTAAATCTATAACTTTACGTACCTCTGACGGAGTTTGTATATGTATCTTCATATACTTCTGCACCACCTCTTATATCTACGTCAACTCTTATATCTACATCTACATCTCTGTAAACGTCTATACCTTCATCTAAATCTAAGTCTAAATCATCACCTCCATCTTCATCTACATCTATATCTACATCTATATACACATTTTCGCATACATGTTTAACTACATCTACATCGACATCGCCACCCAGATCTACATCTACACCTACATATTAAGCTATCTCTGCCGGTACGTCAACTACATTTACACATACAACTGCTTTTGCATCTAAATTTTCGCATAATCTTTTCCTACAGCTGCATCTCAAGCAACACCTATCTAATATTCATTTGTAACTCTATCTACTTCAACATCGATATCTACGACAACTCATGCCAACTCATATATACATCTACATTATATCTTATATCTATTTCTATTTCAACTCCTATATCTGCATTTACTCTTTCTATATCTTTATCAGCTCTTATATCTACCTCACATCAACACTTACATCTTCATCTACATCAACTCTTACATCTACATCTACATCAACTCTTACACCTACATCTACATCAACTCTTATATCCATATCTCAATCAACTCTTATATCTACATCAATTCTCTCAGTATCTGTATCAACTCTTACATCTATACCTACATCTACATCACTGCTTACATCTACATCAATTCTTAACTCTACTACTACATCGACTCTTACTTCTACATTTACATCATCTCATACACATAAATCTACATCAACACTTGTATCCATATCTCAATCAACTTTTATATATCCGCATCTCATTCAACTCTTACATCAACATCTACATCTACATCAACTCTCACATCTACATCTACATCACCGCTTACATCAACATCATCTCTTACATCAACATCTACATCAATTATTACATTTACATCGACTTTCATATCAACATCTTCATCAACTGTCACATCTACATCAAATCTTACATGTACATCTACACCAACCCTTGCATCTACATCTACATCGACCCTTATATCAGAATTTATATCTTTGCATGTATATACCACTGCTACTACTACTACTACTTCACATCTACATATTTATTCACAACACCACGAAGATCTACATCTACATCTACATCTGTTGATTTACTAAATATACTAACCAACGTCAACCGTTGCTTCTTTATCTATATCATGATTTTCGTTTTTCGTTTCTTTAATGATATCCAATATCTTGAACCGAATTTCTGAATATTTGCTTTTGCAGTTTTGTGTGAGATGTAATCTTGTGGGGATGCTTGTTAACAAAGCTTGTGTACAATCGTTAAAATGTCTTCTGTACTGTGATTTGAGTAAGAAGTGTGTTATCAAAAGAATACAAAAATGAGTAACGATTGATGACTAACGACTGATGTTATGATTTACTGTAGTTACATTTTTTATGTGTACTTTTTATACCTTTGTAACAGTCGTTGTAAAATGTAAAGAGGAACAATTACATATTGTTGGATGTGATGTCAACTTCTTAATAAAATCATCTCAACATCTCCTAGTGTGTCTCTTTTCAATTTAGAAGCCAATAAATATAAAACCATTAGTTGCACCAAGGGAAATTTTATTTACAATGACATCACCAAAGGAGCAGTCTTCTGAATAAAATCGAAATTAATCATCAATAGCCACATTTTCCCACTTTTTACACCTTAAAATATAAGAAAAAACGTTAATAGTATTTCACCAATAGGTATAATGAGAGGCTAACTGAAACGCGAAGATCAAGTAACATATCAACATGATCAGTCATTCTTGATCAGATCTCAAATACGTATTGTCAGATGTTCAACTGTTACATTACTAATTAGCTAAAGTAAAATAGTTGGTGATACTTCACTAGTGAGCCATATGATCAACCATAACCCTTTTTTCTAGATTTTGCTACAATAAAAGTCAATAGTCCCGTATTTGTATTCAGCGTTACGACACTTGATTGTCCTTTTTCCGACTGAGGGCAAAACTTTGACTAGCTTGGCTCTAACTCTTGACTGATCAATGATATGTCTTTAACTTAAATAAAGTCATATTATTTTACTTTCTAACCTCGACCTCGATGGCAGATGCAATATGTTTCCCACGTAACATACTGATGTGATAATCTTTGACCTTGTTACATTGAGTTTGGGGAATATCGTTATGAAAAGAACTGTGATCTCAGTGTCTTGTATAGTAAAGTTTTCAGTCTAAAGTTGATTTAAAGGGGCAGTAGCACGTTTTTCGGCTCAAATAGGTCGAAGAAATGTATTTGAAAAATAAGTTCACCAATAGTAAAACACTTTTCTCTGTTCGGAACACCAAGTTAAAACTGAGGGTACATGGCTCAGTAAAGCCATGGGAATCGTTTTTGTCATTTGAAATAATAAAATGTGTTCACAATAAATATAATATTTGCGTTATGCGCAATACCGTCATTACTACTGCGGATAATTGGTTTGCATAATACGATGTTTTTTACTTTAATTATAAATAGGACATTTGAAAAAATTGCAACAAACGTGCTACTATATACAGCCCCTTTAATTTCCGAATTATTTATCTCTTAAATATTTACTGAACTTAATGAACTGCAGGCCTGTGGTCCTTTAGTGACATTCAGTGTTTTTCATGATTTTTTATTTGGCGTTTATACGTGCCATATTACCACTTGCTTATTTAATTCAAATATTACATGCATATTCATCCCGTATATATTATAATTGCTTGTTTCCAAAGTAATATCGAGCGACAAACTTATACATAAAATCGAAACTACATGCCCCAATTATATGGTCAGTAGTTATAGTTAATTTAATATCACCAATTCAACTAATGTCTGTTGTATATGAATTTCCAAAATTACGTTTTACTAATTGATGCGAGTCAGCATTGTTTGATTTTCGATCAGAAATCACTTAATACCGTCACTGTAGTCAGTCTCCTATTATTAAAACGGTAATTTCGATAACAGTCAGAACCCTGTAGTGAATTATGTTCATCAACACACTGCAGGTATCGAAATTCAGTTATCTTAATTTTAATTGAACAGAAAACAGAGTTATGTGAAAAAGAAGTTTATTGAAGTGTTGAAAATCACATAACCAAAAGTACAATTATATTCCACAACATTTTGCAGATGGACAGACACTGTAACGCAATTAAGAAATCATTCATTAAAAGTATCCCTTGGAAGGGCTGGAAAGGAATTCAAATTGATTAGAGTTTTCAGGATACTGCAAAAGCAGAGCAGCCCCTTTCTTCCGCCCCCTCCACTGATGTAATAAAAAATGGGCACTTTTTAATAAGTATACCACAAAAGACAATTGAACGTTAAAGTCAAGAAATTGCATTTACATCTAATGCCATTGAGATATCATGACTATCACATGGGTCACATTACAAAATTTTGTTCTTAACTGGAGTCATTACTAACAAGTTGAATCGTCACTGGAGTCACAACCAAGAAGATTGAATCGATCACCCCTTGGGTTACTGCATAAGTTTGTTTGTTAGGGGGGTCACCACACTTTTGACTTTGATTGTGAAAATGTCAAAAGAATTCAAAAGGATGTACATGTATAATTAACAAATTGTCAATTTGATCTGATTTCCAAATTTCATGAAAATGGTGAACACGACCTTAACCCATATCTCGTAACCATGACCTTGACATTTGATCTTAAAGGGTACACAATCTTAAGCAATTTTCATTGTGTATAACAGTCATGTAATGATTCAAAGTGTCAATGGTTAAAGTCAGGCATATTTACAAAAGAATACTTAAGTCGTGACCTCTCTGTGACCTTGACCTTTGACGAATTTTAGCGAAAACCACTTCAAATCTTGGTAATTCTCCATTTTTTATATATACCGAATAAGGGTCTCATGAATAGCAGAGAAACTCTTCAAGTTATCATGTAAACAAGGATTTTGTAGTGGTTTCAGAACTCGTGACTATGCTAAAAATACACCTGGGGTATAAGTAGGAAGTTAAGTTTATGAGTTCTTTAAACCTAAAAAGTTATAGCCACATGAAAACGCGTTGGTGGTGCTTGCCCGTTGACAGAAAATGCACAAAACTGATAGCAGCCCGAATAAAAGTACACCACGAGGTGACATACATTAGTTACATTTAAAATAGTGACGGGAAGATATTATAATAATTGAGAACGATGTAAAATCGGTGTAAAACAACACAAGAAAAACGACAAACTTGAACAACAGCAAAATCACATTTATGACATCTAAACATTTGATATTATTTTACATTGTTGTGTTGTGTTTATAGTATACCTGTACTTCTCTTTAAATCATGTTCAGACTCATTTAAGATTTTAGTACAAAATCCTTTCATATGCTGTAATTATGTTACATGAAATACCTAAAATCAGTCAATTTTGAAATTAGCTCATATTCCCAGGCAATGTTTAAATTAACCGTTTCACTCAATGTATTACAAAATGGCTGAACTACATGATTTCAGCACTGGGTTAAATTGAAGTCATTTAATGGATTAAATACGAAACACTACACTTTAACAAAATCATAAATATAGTAAGGGGAGGGTGTGTGCATGTGCTTATTTGTACAAATGGTAAAGTATGTTGAAGATCAGTTTTATTTGGGTGCGAAATTCATAATAGCAAAATATTGTTTACAACTTTTTATGTAATGTAGATTTTGCCCTCGTGCCAGTAGAATTGACATGGGCAATTTTACACACTGGTAATAAAGTAAATACGCGTGTTAATGTTCATGATTTTAATAGAGGTTTTTCAAGGCTCTCCTGATTTAATAGAGGTTTTTCAAGCCGGCATAATCGAATAGGTAAATTGGTTCCAGGCTACTATGTTAAACAGAGACAATACATTGTTTAAACATGAAGTTATAAAACAAAGATCGGTGAGATATCAACGGTGAATATAAATCATAAAATAAAAAAAAACTGATAGCAGCCCGAATAAAAGTACACCACGAGGTGACATACATTAGTTACTTTTAAAATAGTGACGGGAAGATATTATAATAATTGAGAACGATGTAAAATCGGTGTAAAACAACACAAGAAAAACGACAAACTTGAACAACAGCAAAATCACATTTATGACATCTAAACATTTGATATTATTTTACATTGTTGTGTTGTGTTTATAGTATACCTGTACTTCTCTTTAAATCATGTTCAGACTCATTTAAGATTTTAGTACAAAATCCTTTCATATGCTGTAATTATGTTACATGAAATACCTAAAATCAGTCAATTTTGAAATTAGCTCATATTCCCAGGCAATGTTTAAATTAACCGTTTCACTCAATGTATTACAAAATGGCTGAACTACATGATTTCAGCACTGGGTTAAATTGAAGTCATTTAATGGATTAAAAACGAAACACTACACTTTAACAAAATCATAAATATAGTAAGGGGAGGGTGTGTGCATGTGCTTATTTGTACAAATGGTAAAGTATGTTGAAGATCAGTTTTATTTGGGTGCGAAATTCATAATAGCAAAATATTGTTTACAACTTTTTATGTAATGTAGATTTTGCCCTCGTGCCAGTAGAATTGACATGGGCAATTTTACACACTGGTAATAAAGTAAATACGCGTGTTAATGTTCATGATTTTAATAGAGGTTTTTCAAGGCTCTCCTGATTTAATAGAGGTTTTTCAAGCCGGCATAATCGAATAGGTAAATTGGTTCCAGGCTACTATGTTAAACAGAGACAATACATTGTTTAAACATGAAGTTATAAAACAAAGATCGGTGAGATATCAACGGTGAATATAAATCATAAAATAAATAAATATAAATAATGGCCCTTACCAAAAAACCTACATTATTTACATACTGTTGTTGATAACTCACCATAACAAGATTGCAACTGAAGGAGGCGAGCTGCGAGTCAAACCATTAGTTCAGAAAGAGGTAACGCACCCCAAAAGACGTGATTGGTGACTAATAAGGAAAGGAGGCGTATTCATCCTCGGAGGGTCCCGATAGATCCACAGCTAGCTGGAACTCGTCGGCTGCTGGGTGAAGACTTGAGGCCCCAATCTCGTCATGCCTTCCATAGTGGCCGAGAACACTCTTATCTCGTGAGGGTTGGAACGACCAGGAGGAGAAAGGTCTGCTGCCTTGTAGGTGTCCAACACTGCCGTCCTGAGATACACCCCAAACTGTTTGTTGTCTATCTCATGAACACTAGTTTGGGAGTGAGGTAGGAAAAGTGTGGACCTCCCCAGGCGTACAGACCAAGTCCGCTCCAGGCAGATGCGTCAAGCCCAAACCGGGCAGAGAAGTCAATTCCTCTCATCTGAGCAATAGATCGTAGAGGAGATTGACGAAATGTTGAAATACCTGCCGCACTCGTCGACAGCATGGTTCTTATATTATGAACTCAGGGGTCAAGAGCCTCCGTCCCTAACCTCAAAGCGGAGCAATTCGGCCTGCAAAAATCCTGACAGCCGAAGCTTAGGCTGCCAAGAATGATGTCGTCAGCGAGAGATGAAGAATGGTTGTCTCGGCCAATGGCTTGTAGAAGTCTGACTTAAGATGATTCAACACCACCGCCAAATCCAACTTGGGGGCAGCCTGGATTTTTTGTGCCCATCAACCTGACAGTAAGTCTTTATGATCTCCTTGAGCACAGACATGTCTATACCCGGCTCCCACCTAGGAAGGACGGACATGATGGCCGCCAAAAGGTGTTGATAGAGGAGGCCTTAAGTACGGAGGAACCAGGTAATGGGGAACGGTAACTGTTTTGATGTCAAAGCCCCTCTCTTCGCAAAAGGCTGTGAAAGAGTCCCACTGAAAATTATATAGCTTCCCATCATAGTGTCCCTTTTTTAGATGAAGAACCTGAGGGTTTTCATATACAATACCGCTTGGCTTACTCGTTGGGAGGTCCCACCTAGGCCAAAGAGGGACAGGGTACTGCGAAACCTCCGGAGAGGCACATACCACAGTATTGATGGTCACTATATTAGGCTATAAGGAGGAGGCGTAGTGACTTGAATGTTGGCTACTTTTTTATGTCAATATTGCCGGGAGGAAAAAGCATAAGCATCCATCCCCTCCTTTCCTAACAAGAGGGCGTCCAGGCATAGTGATCTGTGAGGGGAGACACGTATATTGGTAGCTTGTGATTTAGCTGTGTCGATAGAAGGTCTATTTGTGACCTGCCAAAACAGTCTTGGATGCAACATTCACTCCGTTGACAGAGGCTAGTGCAATCGCATTACTGACGGCACAGTCAAGAACAAACGAGGAAGTAGTGGTTGAACTCCTTCAGATTGTGAATCAGAGGTCATTTATTCGAGACCCTCTTCAGCCTTATGAATACTGGAAGGAAAAAGCCAGGAGTTAGATTCTGGAGCGGAAGTTTGACCACCGTCGGAGTGGAAATGAGAATCTCCCACTGCTCCAGTATCAAGGCGAGTCTATCCATGGCCCCCCCCCCCCCACGGGACAGTCAACAATTGACAATGGAAGATCCGCTAGGAGTCAAGTTTTCCTGGGGGTGGCCCCTTAATCCTAAGACCCTTGTTTGGCTGACCCCTTTGTCAAAAGGTTAGGCCGCCGGTCTTCTTCAAAGTAAATGTTAGAGTCCGTGACTGCTCTGATGCTAGACAGTTGGTCAGAGCCTGTTGCTGAGCGTCGAAGAGGAGTAGAGGACTGTCAGAACGCTATATCAGATCTCCGCCAGCATGTCTGTCCGGGACAAAAAGCTGTCGCACAAGATGTTTGTCAGGCCAGACAACATTTGAGTAGTGCTGAGGAAATTGTGCGCCAACCTCCCTGCCACTTGTTCGTCCTCCACCCAGGCCTGATTGGCAAACGGCATCATGGCTTGATAGGCATAGGCGATGGATTTGGCCATTCCCATGATCGACTCAAGTTGACTGAGGTGGCTGTCCGACACTGCATGGGGGACCGATGCAGCTGTCACAAGATAGATGTCGTCATCCAGGGTTGGGAGTGTCAAGACAGAGAGGAACGCTGACGGTCTGTAAGCACCAGAGGTGGCATCAGACGCGCAGAGCCATTCTGGAAAAGTTGGTGCAGTAGGAACACCATCTCCTCCTCATCATAGAAGGTTTCCAATCTTGGTCTCTTAGCCGATTAAGGGGAGTCTTTAACCTCCTGCAGCAGGGAGCCAGACTCCTCTGCAATGGTTCATCTGCACTATGGAGTCAATCATCGACTCATTGTCTAACTGTCTGCATTTACATAAACAGAAATACTGTCTGCATGTAAATAAACAGAAATACTGTCTGCATGTAAATAAACAGAAATACTGTCTGCATGTAAATAAACAGAAATACTGTCTGCATGTAAATAAACAGAAATACTTCTAACTGCCTGCATTTAAATAAAAAGAATACCGTTTGCATTTAAATAAATAGAACTACTCTCTGTATTTCTATAAACAGAAAAATTGTCTTACTGTCTGCATTTACATCAACAGAAATATTTTTAACTGTCTGCATTTAAATAAACAGAATACTGTCTGCATTTAAACAAACAGAAATACTCTCTTTATTTACATTAACAGAGAGACTGTCTTACTGTCTGCATTTAAAAAAACATAAATACTCTCTGTATTTCTATAAACAGAAATACTCTCTGTATTTCTATAAACAGAAAGGCTGTCTTACTGCGTGCATGTACATAAACAGAAAGACTTCTGCATGTACATAAACAGAAAGACTGTCTGCATTTACATAAACAGAAATTGTATTTGCCGTCTGCATTTAAATATAATACTTTGTGAAGGAGTGTTTCTCATATTATGTTTACATTGGAATCGTTGCTGAAGATTAACAGAAAAGGTGTAATTTAACAATCGACAGTTGCACTTCATTTATCTTTGATAAGACATACTATTGAGCAGGCCTCATTTTCATCTCTGTCCACTTTGGATAGCTGTGCCATAGAGACCAATAGTTACATCCAGAGCAAACCCCATACATCCCGTTCAGTGCCGATCTCCCACAGTCACTATGCCACCAGCCCCCGAACCATGTTCCACAGTTACTAGAGAATTCGTCATTGTCTCGGTCCCAGGTACTGAACATCATGCCGCTGTGGGAGCCGAAAGAGTCGCCTGCAAGTAATTGATAAGTTTTCGAAATCTCTTGATGTGTTTATTGTACTTGATGCTAATAACTTTATGGATAGTTTTTTTATGAAATGAATGATAAAATTATCCATAATGGTTTTCATAAGAGACAAATGTGACTTTTCTTAAGTTTTTGGTTTTTAATCAATGAGCTGACATGTTTTTATCAACCCTTTCACTAAATGTCATTATATAAAGTGGGGATCCATTGGTGCGCATTTGTGATAAAATAATTAGATGGATAGTAAGTCACAAGTAGAGATTTTAAAATAACTGCTTTTATGGAAGAGTTCAGTTTTTTTTTTACAGTTTTCCGCTCATACCGGGATACAGTTAGAACTTGAGCGAACATAAAGAATACCTTGATCCTGTCATACGATGATAGAATGAACGTGAGTGAGCATGAATATCAACTTCAACCATATACAATACGTAAGATCGGTTAGCTTCGCTTACCTACAGTTCCTTGGTATCCAGATACAGTCAATTTGTAGTTATTAGCCTCGTTATCGACTCTGAACAGCGAGTACGTGGCAACGCCTGATTGGTTATCAAAGGATAGCATGTCCACTCTCAACTGGAGAGCACGTGCATTCGTCAGTCGGCTGATGATGTCATTGCCTATCAAAGTTAATAATCAATTTATTATGATTCATATCCTCCAAAAATGTATTTTACATATATAAATGGTCCTTTGAAATTAGTAACTTATAAATAAGAAAATAAACTCAACCGCAGAAGAAACGTCACCACATCTTCAACAATCTAAAATTTTATATCTGTTCCAGTTCACTTGGGATGTTTAAATTTCATTTTAAAAATGTTTTGGTCAGATCGTTTGCCATTTAACTAAAGAATTCATAAAATGTAGAATTTTGATTAACAAAATGATGTTGTCGACATAAATAACGTTCTTGGACTTCAATTTGTTGACGGGTCTTTACTGCAGGACGTCATGGAACAAGTGAAAATGTAATTTTTGGCTCTCCAATCTCGTCTAGTTAAGCAAATGCGAATACGACGATTTCTAAAAACATATTTTTAAGAAATATGAAGTTTTGAAATAAATTTTTTTATTAAGTTGGCTTCTGTCGACATGATGAATCTCTGTTTCATGGATTCAATGATCTTGGATTCTGTATGGTGACCTTTCTTTTGCGATTGAGTGTAGTCACTTTGTAAGGCGTACGGTAACACGATTTGCACACAATATTGAAACAATATCTCTGGAATTTATGGTGTTTTTAAAAAAAAATAAAGACAGTACTTTACCAAGTCAATGGATCACAGAAATATCATTTACGCTAATAGAAACTTAAAATCTCACCTAGCCAAAACTCTGCACTCAAGTCTCCAAAACCATTCTTATAATCTGACCAACTCCTCCTGAAATCTGTGCTGCCATCTTGTCGTCTTTGAAACACCTAAAAATAAATAGACTAGACGCAATCGAATAGACCAATACTTCAGCTCCATAACTGTGGAAATTTAAGCTTTCGAGATTCAAGTCTCTTCAGAGGAGATGCTTGTCAAAGATGAATGCGGTCGGACAATTTAAACAATTTGAAAAAGTCGCTATGACGACGAAACTATGTGATCTATGAATTTCCCATAATTACTTTTTCGCTCTCATTGTCATTGCTTTTTTTTTAGAAGAGAAATGGACCGGGTCAATTTGGCCCAAAAGCGCTTGACGATTCCACGGTAGTAGACTGGAGAGTTTGCATTTGCTCCAGTGGGTTTGATTGAATGTCGTCTTGTAATAAAACTAATGAAAGCACGCATATAAAAATAAGGATTCAGAAAATTGGTTGAATTTTTTAAAAGAAAAAACGACATTGTCACACATTTCAAAACCGTATGTCTTGGTATGGGAAATGTCAGAGACATTTAAAAACTGACTGCATCATCGCCTTTTAAACAGTGATTAAGGGGCCGCCTCGTTTCAAAATGTTATAATTTGAAAACAAATTGCCAGTGTTTGGCTATGTATGACTGAAGTGGTTTAAGATAAAACCATTCTTATAACCTGCCCAACTCCTCTTGAAATTTGTGCTGCCATCTTGTCGTCTTTGAAACACCTACAAACAAGCCAAAAAGTGAGCGTGGCTCACTAATACCATCGACTGTTAAAGTTTGACATGTTTATTTAACTTAAAGAGAGAGGTGTCTGCACACCTAATGATTGATAAGCTATGAAATGTAATTGCTAAGATTAAACGTTTAGTGAAAAGGGTAGGACAAGTCTCTTCAAGTAAAAAAGGTGGTTTTAGTAAAATTAGGAATAAGAAGACATAGTCATCAACATCCCCCGCCAGAAACAAGATATGAGAACAAGGGCAATAATTCAAGAAGAAATAATTGTGCGCTTCTCATTTTCTTTCCATTAAGGTAACGATATCCTCACGCCACACAACTGATTTGATGTAAAACAATGTCTGAAAAAAGCTATATTCTTGGATACTTGAAACAGAGTAAAAAAAGCGGAACAAGGGGAATAACTCCGGAAATAATAATCACATGCTTATTTTTTTCAAACTTCATCAAGGTATCGATGGCCTTAAACCACCACAAAATTTGGTTATCCTATCTTAAATAGTTTCTGAGAAAAGCTGTCCCCTTTGGTGATACCTTGAACAGAGTACAAATATACGGAACAAGAGCAATAACTCCGGGAAAAATAATCACACGGTTCTTATTTTCGAACTTCATCAAGGTAGTTATGTCCACAAGCCACACACCAAATTTGGTTATCCTATCTTAAATAGTTTCTGAGAAAAGCTGTCCCCTTTGGTGATACCTTGAACAGAGTCCAAATATACGGAACAAGGGCAATAACTCCACAAAGATTAATTGTGTGCTTCTCATTTTCGAACTCCATCAAGGTACTTATGCCCTCAAGCCACACACCAAATTGGGTTATCCTATCTTAAATAGTCTCTGAGAAAAGCTGCCCCCTTTAGAGATAGCATGAACCGAGTCCAAACATACGGAACAAGAGCAATAACTCCGGAAAAAATAATCACACGGTTCTCATTTTCGAACTCCATCATGTTATTTATGTCCACAAGCCACACACCAAATTTGGTTATCCTATCTTAAATAGTTTCTGAGAAAAGCTGTCCCCTTTGGTGATACCTTGAACAGAGTCCAAATATACGGAACAAGGGCAATAACTCCACAAAGATTAATTGTGTGCTTCTCATTTTCGAACTCCATCAAGGTACTTATGCCCTCAAGCCACACACCAAATTGGGTAATCCTATCTCAAATAGTCTCTGAGAAAAGCTGTCCCCTTTAGAGATAGCATGAATAGAGACCAAAATACGGAACAAGGGCAATAACTCCGGAAAAAATAATCACATCGTTCTTATTTTCGAACTCCATCGAGGTATCTATGTCCACAAGCCACACACCACATTTGGTTGTTCTATCTTAAATTGTTTCTGAGAAAAGCTGTCCCCTTCATAGTGGACGGACGCACGCACGCACGCACGCACGCACGCACGCACGCACGGACGGAGCCCAAACCTATATCCCCCTTCCACTTCGTGGCGGGGGATAAAAAGGTCAAGGTCGCTATGGCGAATGCAAGCAGCTGAATCGCGCTCCGACTAAAAGGATGCAATTACCCACCAAAATCACCTGTTGAAGAGCCAGGGTAAGGTATATTACCTTTATAAGAACTTATGAACACTTGACCTATATACCGTCATATAAATTCAAACATAATGGGTTCACAACACATTTTCACTACTTGTGCACGAAAACTGGGGATCATGTCGTCACACAAAAATAAAGACCAGGTTCCAGCTGGTAGTTTGAGGTCCAGCTCTAGTCAACCCAGCCTTGAAGATATCAGACAACTTATTCTTGACTCAAAACAATCAGTTCTAAAGAAAATCGATCGATCGATAAAGTAGAGGCAGAACTTTCAACAATCAAAACAAGAGTGGATGATTTTGAAACTGTCACGAAAATGCAAAACACTCGTATTGACACTCTGGTTTCTGATTTCGACTACAAACTTGGAATGCTGAAACGAGAAGCCATTCAAAAGGAACTCAATGATCGAAACATAAACTTGCTCTTTAATGGGATCGAGGAAGCACAAGGCGAAAATACCGAAGATGTGCTCCGTGAACATTCAACTTCAAGTCAGTCCATCGCATTCGCAGACCAAAGTATGCTGATTCCCAAAATGAAAAACCTAGACCACCTACTATCATTGCTTCATTTGTAAAAATGAAAGACAGAAATACTGTTTTTATGCATGGAGACAAACTAAACCGATAAAACAATCTAGATTGGATTTCTTTCTATTGTTAAGAGATCTAGAACCATCCATTGAAAGTGCAGATATTGAACCTGCTTATAAATCGGATCATTCAATAACTTGGGTCAATTTGTAATTAAAGGAAGTCGAAAGAGGAAAAGGTTTTTGGAAATTTAACAATTCACTGCTTTATGATAAAACATATGTTGAAAAAGTTAAGAATATTGTCAACACAACTAAGCAGCAATACCAAATAGGGTCTGATAATAAAGGAAACGCACTATTTGAAATTAACGATAAACTTTACTTATCATGATAAGAGGTTTCACTATTAAATACTCGTCGGAACGTAAACGAGAGAGGGAAAAGAGTGAAAATGAATTAAACAAAACCCTTGAGAGTCTAAATAAGAACCAAGACGATACCAATGACACCATTGATAAGGAAGTTATTCTAAAAGATATTAATGAAGTAAATCTGAAATTGGAGAATATAAATAGTGTAAGAGTCGAAGGTATAATGATGTGATCGAAATGTGAATGGAAAGAAAAGGGAGAAAAACCAACAAAATATTTGTTATCATTAGAGAAAAGAAACTTCATTAATAAGTCTATCTCAAAACTACAAACACAAGATAACAAAATCGTAACTGACACAAAAGAAATAATCCATGAAGCAAAATACTATTATAAGAACATTTACACAAAACATTCATGTACATCAGTTAACTTGGATGAACTCTTCCAAGACTGTGAAGTCCCAAAACTCAATAATTTAGACAAAAACATGCTGGAAGGCGAATTACAATATGACGAAGTTTTAGAATCCCTAAAAAATATGAAAAAATAGAGCCATGGGCTCTGTAGCTCATCAGGATTTCATTGATTTACTATCTAAAGTTGAATATTTAAGTTATTTAAGTTATTGTTTACAAGCAAAAGATAGGTTCTTAGATCATGACCACTGTGACCCCATTTGGGGTCACGGGGTCACATAATCTACAATTTAGAATCCCCATTGGCCAAGGAGTCTGCACACAACTTTTCAGCTCTCTAGACCTTTTGGAACTGGAGAAGAAGATGATAATAAGTTTTGAAGGATGTGACCCGGGTGACCCCATTTGGGGTCATGGGGTCACATAATCTACAATTTAGAATCCCCATTGGCCAAGGAGTCTGCACAAAACTTTTCAGCTCTCTAGACCTTTTGGAACTTGAGAAGAAGATGAAAATAGGTTTTTAAGGATGTGACCCCTGTGCCCCAATCTGGGGTCATGGGGTCATGGGGTCACAGCTAGCATCTACAATTTAGAATCCCCATTGGCCAAGGAGTCTGCACACAACTTTTCAGCTCTCTAGACCTTTTGGAACTGGAAAAGAAGATGAGAATAGGTTTTTAAGGATGTGACCCCTGTGACCCCATTTGGGGTCACGGGGTCACGAAATCTACAATTTAAAATCCCCATTGGCCAAGGAGTCTGCACACAACTTTTCAGCTCTCAAGATCTTTTGGAACTGAAGAAGAAGATGAAAATAGGTTTTTAAGGATGTGACCCCTTTGAACATAGGTTTTTAAGGATGTGACCCCTGTGACCCCATTTGGGGTCACGGGGTCACGAAATCTACAATTTAAAATCCCCATTGGCCAAGGAGTCTGCACACAACTTTTCAGCTCTCAAGATCTTTTGGAACTGAAGAAGAAGATGAAAATAGGTTTTTAAGGATGTGACCCCTTTGACCAAATTTGGGGTCATGTGGTCAAGAAATCTACAATTTAGAATCCCCATTGGCCAAGGAGTCTGCACATAAAATTTCAGCTCTGTGGAGTTATTGGTTCTGGAGAAGAAGTCGAAAAAGCGAAAAGTTTACGGATGGACGGATGGACGGATGGACGGATGGACGGATGGACGGATGGACGGACGGATGGACGGACGCCGGACACCATGCCATGCCATAAGCCCATCGGGCCTTTCAGGCCTGATGAGCTAAAAATGAAAAATGTCCTGGTCCATCAGGTTTCACAGTTGAAGTTTTTAAATTCTTTTGGTTGGACATCCATCCCTACTTGATTCGATCTTTAAACCTGTCTCACAAAACAGGGGAATTGTCTATCTGTCAAAAACAAGGTCTTATAACTTGCATCCCAAAAATGAATAAACCGAAACAGTTCTTAAGTAATTGGAGGCCTATATCTCTATTAAATGTATCATACAAGATAGCATCAGCTACAATTGCAAATCGGATAAAGAGAGTACTTAAAAAAATAATAAAAGAAGACCAACGAGGTTTCATGTCAAATAGATATATAGGAGAATGTACAAGGCTAATTTATGACATCATGGACTATGCAGAGTGTATGGAAATACCTGGTCTACTTTTATTGATAGACTTCGAAAAAACTTTCGATTCAGTAGATTGGACCTTTATACAAAATGTTCTCGACTATTTCAACTTTGGTCCAGATATTAAAAACTGGGATATACACGTTTTACAAAAACATAAAATCAAGTGTTCTTGTGAATGGTTTCTCATCAGATTTTTTTTAAATAACCCGTGGATGTAGACAAGGCGACCCACTATCGCCATATTTATTTATTATATGTGCCGAAATTTTTAGCATCATGATACGTAATAATAAAAAAAATAAGAGGAATTAAAATAGGGGACAGTGAATACCTCATTACTCAGTTTGCGGATGATAACTTTAGATGGGTCTGAAGCATGCCTCCAAGCGACACTACAGACACTGACACAATACGCCTCATTCTCAGGTCTTAAAATCAATACAAGTAAAACACAAGTTATTTGGTTTGGTTCATTAAAACACTCTAAGACGATATTGTGCAAAGATTACAAACTCGACTGGTCGAAAACAGAATTTACAATTCTTTGCATTACTTTCACACACAACTTGGCAGAAATGGTAGAGAGAAACTGTAAAGACAAGCTAAAACAGATTAAGATCATTATGAATCAATGGCTTGGAAGAGATATATCGCCACTTGGAAGGATACCAATTTAAAAAAACATTTTCTCTATACTCCCAAATCCTAGTGAAGGCATCTTAAAGGATCTTGAAAAACTCTGTTATAATTTCATTTGGAAAGGTAAACCAGATAAAATAAAACGGAAAATAATAACTAGTGATTATAAAGACGGTGGCCTTAGAGCTCTTGATATAAGAAATACAATCTTTTCACAAAAAATAAGTTGGGTTAAAAGACTTTTCAATTCTGATAGCAACTCAAAATTAAAGAAACTTTTTTACATTAACGTATCTCCAGCACACAGGGAATTTTATCAATATAGTGCAACGACCCTGATCGAAAAGGTGTGTACACCTAGAACAAACGATTTTTGGAAAGACGTCTTAAAAACATAAGGGTTGCTTTATTACGCAAAAGGGGTTATTTGCAAAAACCCAATCTGAATTACTCTCCCAGCCAATATGGAATAACGACAACGTAAGAATAAATAACAAGACAATACATTATAAGCACATGTCAAACTCGGGCATTCGTTTCATAAACGACGTAATCAATATAAACGGAAAATTTCATAATTACATATGTCAATTAATAATTAATTCAAATGTACCAAAGCAAAACGAACTTTCTTGAATTCGATGGTATCATCAATGCAATCAAAGTGTATTAAGTCAAACTCAACATTAAAATAGAGAGAAAACTAGAAATGCCGTTATTCCCATATTTTATTGGAAACATTGCTAGTAAGAAAAAAGGATGTCGGATATTTTACGATATATTACAATATTCAGTAAAAACACCGAGTTGGTACAAAAACAGAAAAAAGTGGGAAAGAGATCTCAAATGCCAAATAAACGAAAGTGAATGGAGCACAATAAACAAAATGTCTTTTGTGTGTAATCTGTCTTCGAAAACAAAATGGTTTCAATATTCCATAATACATAGAATTCTCCCGACAAATGATCTTTTGCATAAGATGAAATATAAAGATGAAAATATATGCAGCTTCTGTGAGGAACAGATAGAAACAATAAGTCATCTCTTTTTCGAATGTTCAATTGTTAAAGATATTTGGAGTAAAGTAAAAGAATGGATAGAGACACGTACGCAAGCAAACATAAATCTATCAAAAAGAAACATCTGTCTTGAATATCCTGAATATAGGAATAGAATACTTAACACGATAATCACAACCATTAAGTACACTATTTTCAAAACAAAACAAAACGGCTTGAAACCAAATTTAACCTACATTAAAAATGACATTAAGAAAACATACAATATCGACAAATATAACGCTTATTCTACATGCAACTACTCCAAATTTATGAAATTTTGGTCAACTTGTCATTTACTATTTGACTAATTAAAAACATCACTCTATCTTTACCTTTGTTCCTTCTTTAACTGAAAACCCTCACAAATTGTAACACAAAACGGAGGGTTTGATTGCTTAGAATTTATGTGTGTTATTGTAATAGGTTGTACTCAGAATGTCACTTGTAAATTGTTATGTGCATGTACCGAAAAAAAACACAAAAAAAACAAACACAATAGTAACTTGGAAAGGTAGGTGTTACATAATACACTACTGCCTTTACCACTGATTTCAACTTTATTTTTGAAATTAATCCATCATAATGATTCACTCGAGTGACTTGAAACAACAGGTACATGGAAGCCCACGCCTGTAGGCACAGTGAGGGATATACAGCAGTTTATGTGTGAAAGGTAGAAAATTTAACTTTTCCAAAAATATAACCAGTGGAAATATAAAATAGTAAAATCATCAACAAGAACACAGAAGTAGCTTATGATGAAAATTACATGAAAAAGAAAATGATAAAGTCAACAAATCATAACACAGAAGTAGCTTCATTCATTCTAGCTCCGAATATGATGAAGTAAAAAAATACCAAAAAAACCTCAAGCGAGACTTCTTGTGAAGAAGACAAGTGCCAAATTTGAAAAGGATGAGATGAATAGTTTTTCTGTAATCGATTGGTCAAAAAATGCTCAAAATATGACTATTATACATTACGTTGTAAATATATTAAAAATATTACTATGTTCATCCAAATACAATTAAATTCTCAACTCTTGTTAGCAGTAGAAGTACAGATGGACAAATTCCTCATGATGGACACCCAAGTGAAAGCAATTGCAAAATCATGCTTTTACCAGATCAGGAACATTGGTGCCATACGGCAATACATCTCAGACGAATGCTGTAAAAAACCTTGTCCACTCCTTGGTCACATCAAGATTGGACTACGCCAATTCCCTCCTGTATGGTATCCCAAAATCTCTGTTCAACCAGCTACAGAGAGTTCAAAACTCCTCTGCTCGCCTCATCACCCGCAGCAGGAAACGTGACCACATTACACCAATTATGCGGGAACTTCATTGGCTTCCAGTACATCTCCGGTGTCAGTTTAAAATCCTAATGTTCACCTTTAGAGCCCTAAATCATACCATTCCATCTTACCTGCATGAACTTATCCTCCCATATCAGCCTTCGCGACCACTGAGATCTGGATCTGCATCCCTTGTCACCACTCCCAAAACAAGAACAGTAATGTATGGTGACAGGACGTTCGACAAAGCTGCGGCAACTCTGTGGAATCGACTACCATCAAATGTGAGAAACCTGGACACATACTGCAGCTTCAGAAAAGCTGTTAAGACCCATCTTTTCGAAATAGCCTATGGGCAATGAAGTGATCTGATTTCCCTTTATCCTGTACAGCGCCTTAGAGTGATTTATTTCTGTTTCAAATCAGGCGCTATATAAATTTTGTATATTATTATTATTATAAACTATATTACAAAATCTTGCCATGTTCATCAATTACGCAATGATGTATAGAAACAACGTATTACCGATGTAACCAATATTTATGTGTGTATTTATCCATCATGTATGTACTATAGGCCTGTGGCCTTTTCAGTATGAAATAAAAATTGATTGACTAAGTTTTAAAAATTACAAAAATTCGCCAAAAATTAACAAATTCACCAATTCTGTTTAGATTTCGAAATGCACCTCTCCTATTAGTGAAGAAGGAATGTTCCAAATTTGAAAAGGATGAGATGAATTTTTTTCTGTAATCGATCGGACAAAAAAGTCTTCGGACGAAAGGAAGGACCGATGGATGGACGGACGGATGGAATCATTAGTATTACCATATACCCCCGACCTTTTTAGGTCGGGGGTATACAAAATGGACTAGACACAGTCGAATAGACCAATACTTCAGCTCCATAACTGTGAAAATTAAAACTTCGAGATTCAAGTCTCTTCAGAGAAGAGGCTTTTCAAAGAGGAATGCCATCGGACAATTTTAAAAAGTTGAAAAAGTCGATATGCCGACGAAACTACGTGACCGATGCATTTGCCAAAATTTACTTTTTCGCTCTCATTGTCATTGCGTTTTTTTTTTTAGAATATATATGGACCTTTAATACCCGGATCAATTGGGCCCAAAAGTGTATCTTGACGATTCCACGGTAGTAGACTGGAGAGTTTGCATTTGCTCCAGTGGTTTTGATTGAATGTTGCCTTGTTATAAAACTCATGAAAACACGCAAATAAAAATAAGAATTCAGAAAATTTGTTGAATTTTCTAACAGAAAAAACGACATTGTCACACATTGCAAAACCGTATGTCTTGGTATTGGAAGTGTCAAAGACATTTCAAAACTGACTGCATCATCGCCTTGTAAACAGTGATTAATTGGCCGCCTCGTTTCAAAATGTTGTAATTTGAAAACAAATTATCGGTGTATGACTGAAGTGGTTTAAGATATTGGTAAATATTCCTAAAATTATATGAGGGAATGTTGGCAGTGTATAACACTTTTATCTAGAGATTAACCATTTGCTTCTTTTCTTAAGATTAGTCAATCCCACTATTGACATCAACGACTATATTAAGACGTTCAAATGCAGTACCCAGAAGTTTGAATTGAATTGAATGTCGTTGTTAGCTTACTTTAAACGTGGCTCAATGAGAAAATAATGTAGGAGATCCCTACATGTAGATGTGCCTTTTGTGGCTTCGACTCATGCAAGACTTCCATGGAAACGGAGTCTGTAGAGCCAGCGGTTTTGGAGATGAATATGAGTGTGAAAAGTTTATAGATCGATGAAAGGAAGAACAGAGGCCATTAGTTCATCTAGTCTTTCAGGCCTGACGTTCAAAAACGTTTCATGGTATAAGTCTACAATTTTTATCCCACCGGTATGTAATACCGCGGGATATAGTCATCGCCCCGTCCGTCTGTCCGTCCGTCCGTCTGTCCGTCCGTCTGTCCGTCCGTCCGTAATCATTTCATTTCCGGAGCAGAACTCGAAAACCATCCATGATATCTTTCTGAAACTTTGCATGTGTATTACCCACTAACTGAAGTGGTGCCTTTTGATATTTTCAGATTTCTGAAAATTTTATTTTTTTTCGTTTCCATAGAAACATGTTGAAGTTGGACTTTGTTCAGAGACAGGTTCTTTCCGGAGCACAGCTCCGAAACCGTTCATCATATCTTCCTGAAACTTTGCATGTGTATTACCCACTAACTGAAGTGGTGCCTTTTGATATTTTCAGATTTCTGAAAAAAAATTTTTTTTTCGTTTCCATAGAAACATGTTGAAGTTGGACTTTGTTCAGAGACAGGTTCGTTTCCGGAGCACAGCTCCAAAACCGTTCATCATATCTTCCTGAAACTTTGCATGTGTATTACCCATTGACTGAAGTGGTGCCTTTTGAAATTATCAGATTTTTTCTGAAAAATTAATTTTGTTCTGTTTCCATAGAAACATGAGAGGGATGTTGGTTGTTGTTGATTTTGACTGCTTCTGGAGCAGAAGTCTAAAACCCTTAACATGCCTGAAACTCAGCATCTGTAATACCCACTAACTGAAGTACGGTAGTAGATACACAAGTATCTGTAAAAGATGTGTTTTACAAACTTTGTGGAACCGGTGGGATATGTCATCTTCTGATGACTCTTGTCCAGTTATGTTCCCGAAATGAAAAGCAAAGGAGAACGGATGCATGAATGTACAGACGGAGGTCAGTTCTGTAACCTGCCAAATTTGTTGAGATGGGAAATACAAAAGATATTATAAATGCTCTACGGTTTAGATTTGGAAATCCAGTCGAGTCCGAAGTTTGTCGCGACAATAAAAGTGTCGCGACTAAAAAATTTTTACAAAGAAATTTTATCATTTAAATGCCCTGCATGAGTTCTCTAGAAATTTTCAAGTTAAAATTATTTTTGTAAATTTTTGAAAACAAATTCCAATGGGTTTTTTTTCTAATGGAATTTTGTTTCCAATGTGCAAAAGGGTGGTAGGATAAGTCATTGGAGGCAGTCTTGATAATAATGAATTTATGAAATATAATAATTCTATTTTATTAACGTTGGTGAAGTTTTCAATGAAAAGTTGATTTTAATAATATATATTGAGTTTGATGAAATATTGATATTGGAAAAAGTGTAATGTTTGTGAAATGTTGACTTTGGACATTTTCATTGACTTTGGTAGAAGTTTTACTTTGATAAAATATTGAATTTGATGACATGTTGACTTTTAAAATATATTTTGAGTTATGTGAATTTTTGACATTTGAAATATTTATTGACTTTTGTGAAAGTTTAACTTAAATAAAATGTTGACTTTGAAAAAGATATTTTGAATTTAGTAAAATGTTGACTTTGATCACATATTGATTTTGGTGAAATGTTGACCTTTGAAAATATTTATTGACTTTTTTGAAAGTTTAATTTAAATAAAATGTTGACTTTGAAAAATATTTTTTGAATTAAGTGAAATGTTTATTTTGATCACATATTGATTTTGGTGAAATGTTGACCTTTGAAAATATTTATTGACTTTTGTAAAAGTTAAACTTAAATAAATGTTGTACTTGGTGACATTTTGGTTTGAAAAAATATATTTTGAATTTAGTGAAATATTGACTTTGATCAAGTAGTGACTTTGATGAAATGTTGACTTTGGAAATATTTATTGACTCTTTTGAAAGTTTAGTTTAAATAAAATGTTGACTTTGAAAGATAAGTTTTTAAAAATTAGGTGAAATGTTGTCTTTTATCACTTATTGACTTTAGTGAAATGTTGACTTTGAAAATAGTTATTGACTTTTGTGAAGTTTAACTCATATAAAAAGTTTACTTTGTTGAACTTAATAACATTTTTGTTTTGAAAAAGATATTTTGAATTAAGTGAAACATTGACTTTGATCAGCTATTGACTTTGATTATATGTATTGACTTTGATGAAATGTTGTTTTTTTAAAAAAATATTTATTGACTTTTGTGAAAGTTCAACTGCAATAAAATGCTGACTTTGAAAAAGATATTTTGAATTTAGTGAAATATTAACTATGATCAGGTATTGACTTGGTGAAATGCCGACTTTGAAAATATTTATTGTCTTTTGTGAAAATTTAACTTTAAAAAAATGTTGACTTTGAGCAAGTTTTTTTTAATTTACTGAAATGTTGACTTCGATCACATATTGACTCTAGTGAAATGTTGACTTTGATCATATATTGACTTCAGTGAAATGATGACTTTAAAGATATTTATTGACTTTTATGAAAGTTTAATTTAAATAAAATGTTGACTTCGGTGACATGTTGGTTTTGAAAAAGATATTTTGAATTAAGTGAAATATTGACTTTGGTCACATATTGACTTTGGTGAAATGTTGTTTTTTTAAAAAAATATTTATTGACTTTTGTGAAAGTTTTACTCAAATAAAGTTGACCTTGAAAAAGAAATTATCAAGTGTCCTTCCCCTAAAACATATAAAGAGATTATAGATATGTCGTATTTTTTTAAAAAGACGTTTCCACAAAATACTCTCCGATAAAATAATCACCTTTGCGAAATGTTGACTCCTGGAATATTAATTGCGTTGATGAAGTTTCTATCTAATGACATTTTTGAAGTTGAACACTAATGTCTGGCTAAAGGTGGATGTTTCAGACAGTATGTGTTATGTCATTTGACTACGCTATTGCCCACATTACATCACCATGACTTATTGCACACCTGATTGCAGGTTACAGATATATAACGATATACCAATTGCAATTTAATCATGCAACTAAGGTTTAAGGGATATATCAGACTTGTGTATTGACTCTCAGAATACCCTACTGCGTCCCTCTCGGTATTACATAACATGTGTATTCGGTAAACTCATTAAGGCCAACAGGTAATTAATTACCGGTTCAACGCCACTGTCCCAGCAGCTAGATGTAATGTAGTCAGACTTCGATAGAGTGACCACATGAGCACTTATTTGTTTCAGATCTGTTTGCATTACACTGCAAATTTATCTGCAATCAGATGACATTCTCGACCATGAACGAATAGCGCTTGGTAAAGTTATTGATAATGAATAGGTGGGACTTAACACATGTAAATTATGTAACTTTAACATATCAGATAATGAATTTCTTTTGTTTTTGCTGAATTTTAAGAAATTGACTTTGGTGACTGGAAACAATTTATTGGCTTATAGCCTAATAAGGTAAAAATGATTCTAAATCCCTATGTGTGACGTCTGGCTTTTCTGAAAGGTTTAATACTTTCAATTGATCATCAAAGGCTGATTGTTTCAAATATGTCCAAAACCATGGATATCACAACTAAGCTGATGGTGGTGCAATCTACGTGAGACCCAAAATATTTTCATAACTTCGACAGTTATTAACTAGTAATGGACCTCTTATGTGTATCATATGCATACTGAAATATTGAATAAACATCGCATTTCATTCGATATAAACATATTCCAAGAAACACATGGATTGATTGTGACAAAGGAAATAACGAATTTAATTTAAAGCGATAATATAATGATTTTTACAGTATTTTAGTGTGCTGTGTATTAGAAAGTCCCAGGTCTTACATAACGTGCATGGAGCAGAGAAAGTCTCCCCGTCAGTGGCCATGGGAATTCGCGTGTTGATGTAATTACAGGTGGCGGGAATGACAATTAACTAATTATCATGTACCTACCCTCACTTAATTGTTTGTGTATCTCCTACCAGACTATTAGGGGTGGCCAGCATTCCGACACGTGCAAATGTTCTCATTGATCTAATGCACAAGTATTATATAACATGTGATCTTATAAACGCAGTAATGAAACTTCAATTATCATGTACTGTAACAGATTGTTCAGTGACATCTTGACTTTGAAAAGATATCTCGAGTTTGATGACATGTTGACTTCGGAAATATTGATTGACTTTGGTAAAAGTTTATCTTTAATGATATGTTAGCTTTGGTGACATATTGACCTTGAGAATATATTTTAAGTTTACTGAATTGTTGACTTTCAAAAGATTGACTTTGGTGACACGTTGACTTTAAAATATTTGTTGACGTTGTTGAAGTTGGACTTAAATGACATTTTGAAAACACTAATGTCAGACAATAAGTGTTAGATCATTTGACCACGCTATTTCCCACAATACACCAGTCACCAAGACTGATGATTTATACACAACTGATTGCGGGTTACAGACATTTGATAAACCAGACTTCCTAGCTATCAGAACATCCTGTCAGTAAACGAGCTTGTCTTGGTATTACGTAACATGTGTATTCGGTCAACTAACCCATCACAGAAGTCTCAACTCGTTTAGGCCGACAGGTAATTATAGTTACTTGTTTAACGCCTCTGAACTAGCTCCTGTGTGAGCAGAGAACGCCAATAGAGTCAGAAGCCCCACTATTTAGACATTAAAAAGCCTTTATTAAATGGATGAGTGAACAAAAAGCACAAGGAAATGAAACAGTACATTTCTTACCTCACTAAGTCTTGTTAGATTCGATTTGGAGCATTTTAACTCATTGAATAGCTATTGTTACTCCCAGTGGTTTGTACCACGACAGGGTCATGCCTTTTGGTATGAAAAATGCGCCGGCGACCTTCCAGCGCTTGATCAACCATCTCATCTCGAACATTCCACACTGTGAGGCGTACATCGATGACGTCATTGAGGCTACGAAGACATGGGATGAGCATATTGAGGTCACACGTGCATTCTTTGAGAAAATGACTGACACTAAACTCACCATTAATCTGACTAAAAGTGAAGTAGCCCAAGTGACAGTTACCTTCCTTGGCCATGTTGTAGGTCAAGGTAAAGTTCGACCAGTTCAGGCGAAAGTTGAGTGCATCATCAACTTCCCAGCTCCTCAGACACGGAAGGAGTTGATGCGATTCCTTGGGATGTAGAAACTTCTCCGATGTTGTTGCTCCCTTAACCAATCTTTTGAAAAAGAACACTCGGTTTGTATGGAGTGATGTGCAGAGGAGTGCTTTCGAGAAGTGCAAAGCGCTTCTTGTCCATTCCCCAGTGTTGCAAGCTCCAGACTTCTACAAGAAGTTCAAGCTTTGTATTGATGCCAGTGATATCGGAGCAGGAGCACTTCTTCAGCAGGAAGATGACCGCGACGTGGACCATCCAATCTGCTACTTCTCTCGGAAATTCAACGCCCATCAACGTAACTATAACAAGTGGAGAAAGAGGCTCTGGCACTTGTCCTTGCGCTGCAACATCTTGAATTCTACTTGGCAACTACTGTGGAGCCGATTGAAGTCTACACTGACCACAACCCCCTGGTGTTCATCAAGAAGATGAAGATCAAGAAGCAGAGACTGATACGGTGAGAACTTTGACCTTGACATTCATCACATCAAAGGTCGAGACCATGTCATGGCTGACGCTCTGTCAAGAGTGTAGATGTTGATGAACTGGTGATGAATTAGAAACCATGAGCATTGGAGAACATTAAGTTATTTTCAGAAAGTTCTGAGCTCATAACTTTCTTTCTTTAATGGGGGCGTGTTATGATATCGTGCTTTAATAACCATTAACCATATATTTTACCCATTTACAAATGCCCAAAAAATAATATATTTTATCAGCTACATGTAAGCCTAAGAGGTTTGTAACTTGTCTGTCGCCAGTGTTCAGCTTGCTGTCTAATCAGCTTGGGCTTGTTACTCTAGCACCTAGCCCCAAGCCCTAATTATAATACCAGCCAGGTATTTGTCTTCATTATAAAACGGTGTTAGATATCACATCGGGGAGACTTACTTCGTTTGTGGACCTGAATCTACCCATGGATATTTATTTGACATTGTGCTATTGTTGAATATTGGACTTTGGATATTCTTTGTGTGTTCAAGTGTAACAAGTGTAATGCACATAGATCGGAAACAAATTAGTGCTCATGTTGTCACTCTATGGAAGTCTGACTACAGTGGCGTTCTCGTAACACCTAGCTGCTGGCTCAGTTGCGTTGAACCGGTAATTAACTACCTGTTGGCCTTAATGAGTTGACCGAATACACATGTTATGTAATACTGAGAGGGACGCAGTAGGGTATTGTGTAAGTCAATACACAAGTCTGATATATCACTTTAACCGCAGTTTAAATGATTAAATTGCAATTGTTATATCGTTATTTTTTTGTAAACTGCAATCAAGTGTGTATAAATAATCAGTCATGATGACTGATGTAATGTGGGCAATAGCGTTGTCAAATGACATAACACATACTGTCTGAAACATCCACCTTTAGCCAGACATTAGTGTTCAACTTAAAAAAGGTCATTAGATAGAAACTTCATCAACGCAGTTAATATTTCAAGAGTCAACATTTCGCAAAGGTTAATATTTTATCGCAGAGTATATTGTAGAAACATCTTTTTAAAAAAATACTACATATCTATAATCCCTGATATATGTTTAAGGGGAAAGACACTTTTCAAAGTCAACATTTTATTTTAGTTAATCTTTTGCAAAAGTCAATAAATATTTTCAAATTCATCATTTCACCAAAGTAAATGTGTGATCAAAGTCAACATTTCACTAAATTCAAAAAATATTTTTCAAAGTCAACCTTTTATTTAAGTTAAACTTTCACAAAAGTCAATAAATATTTTCAAAGTCATCATTTCACCAAAGTAAATATATGATCAAAGTCAACATTTCACTAAATACAAAAAATATTTTTCAAAGTCAACATTTTGTTTAAGTTTAAACTTTCACAAAAGTCAATAAATATTTCCAAAGTCAACATTTCATCAAAGTCAATACCTGATCAAAGTCAATATTTCACTTAATGCAAAATATCTTTTTTCAAACCAAAATGTCACCAAGTTCAACATTTTATATATTTTATACTTTCGCAATATTCAATAAATAATTCAAAGTCATCATTTCACTAAAGTCAATATGAGATCAAAGTCAACATTTCACTTAATTAAAAAAAACTTGTTTCAAAGTCAACATTTTATTCAAATTAAACTTTCACAAAAGTCAATAAATATTTTCAAAGTCAATACTTGATCAAAGTCAACATTTCACTAAATTCAAAAAAATCTTTTTCAAAGTCAACATTTTATTTAAATGAAACTTTCACAAAAGTCAATAAATATTTTCAAAGTCAACATTTCACCAAATTAATCCTTGATCAAAGTCAACATTTCACTAAATTAAATATATCTTTTACAAACTCAACATTGTATTTAAGTTAAACTTTTACAAAAGTCAATAAATATTTCAAAAGTCAACAATTCAAATAACTCAAAATATATTTGAAAAGTCAACATGTCATCAAATTCAATATTTTTTCAAAGTAAAACTTCCACCAAAGTCAATAAATATTTCCAAAGTCAACATTTCACAAACATTATATTTTTTCCAAAATCAATATTTCATCTAACTCAATATATATTATTTAAATCAACATTTCATTGACAAACTTCACCAAAGTCAATAAAAAAGAATTATAATATTTCATAAATTCAATATTCTCAAATTGCCTTCAATGACCAATCCTACCACCCTTTTCTACATTGGAAACAAATTTTTAAAAAAATTCCAATTTCAAAAATTGAAAAAAATAATTTTAACCTGAAAATTTCCAGAGAACTCATGCAGGGCATTTAAATAATGACATTTGTTTGTAAATTTTATTGCCGCGACAAATTTCGGACTCGTCCGGATTTCAAAAGATAAACCGGAGAGCGTTATAATGATAAAAGTTCAAATATAGTCGCAAGCGACGACAAGCGGATTCTGCGCTTAAATGTTTTATTTAATTCAAAGATAATGAAATAGAACATCTTCCAAATGTAATTGCATATATTTTTTAATAAGTTTCAAGTCTCTAGGATGTCTCTAGGTGCTTTGAGATTTTACACGTCAAAATCGAACAACTTCAAAATTGTGGCTAAACCACGTGACTGTTGCTTTTTTGTTTGTATTAGTATTGCCAGTGACATTATATAGAGGTCCCTGGTATTGCACATTTTTTAAAAAAAGTTTGAAGTCTTTATGTTAATTTTTTTTAAATCTCTTTGTCAAAAATCCTTTTCCAGCCTGCTGTACAGTCGCCATGTCAACCTGTTCTTGTTGTACTTAGTTTGGTGAAGGTTTTGTGAAACTGTCTGATACAGTTTTCCAGAAATTGAGATGGAAATTTTAACTTATTGGACAGAAATCTCATTTAAGAAGTCGAAAATCCAAAATCGGCCGAGGTCATAGATTAATTTGGATATGGGCAAACGTACCAAAATGTTCCATGACAGCAGCTTATTGGTTACATGTGAAGAATATTCAAAAATATAACATAAAAAAGTAGCCAGTACACTAATCTGGTCAGTGTTGCCAATATGAATTTTTGCATAAACAAAAGCGCTAAAACAAGTCAAAACAAGTTAACATACAAACAAAAATAAGTTTTGAATATTTAAAATTATATTTAAGTCGAAAAAGTTTTTCTTTTGAAGACATGAACTCCTGCACTAAGCCTGCTTGAATAGAAGTCGGACGCTTTACCGTTCGACCAAACTAACAGCTGGTAGGATATCAGACAATTACTGATAATATTTTAAACATCTTTTAGACATCGTTTTGTTTCGATAATATTGTCATTATCCTGTGTCGAGTATCTTCAAATTGGTAATTTCTGGCAACAGTCAGTACTTCTACATACAATAGCACCATATATAACAGACATGACCCCAAACAACACAATGCGAGCCAAAACGAAAGTGTGAATTTCCTGTTCACACATCAAAATAAAGTCAATTTTGATGAACTTCTATTTTTAACTCATCAGTCATATAAATTATCGTGCTAATGGCCCTTTTTCCAGTTAGGTAGTGTATGTAGTGAGGAAGTTGTTGTCAGTGTGCATGCTCACAGCATCGTAGGGTGGTCAAGGGGAAGTAACTCTTCCACATGACGCTTCAATAAAATCCTCAACATATCCAACTTGTTCACATGTTCACAACGTCACCATACCTTGAAAGGACATTATGTGTTATTTAATGTTACTTGTTATTCCCCAATGCTTCAGTGGCATATAAATCTAAGTTGTATCGCTTAGATGCAAATATCTTCAAAGTGGTGTAACGATTTGTTTAAGTATAGACCTATATAAATGTACCATATTTTGTTATTTCCTTACATTCCACATGATGAAGAAGTGAGTATGTACTCCGAAACGTCGTGTATTTTCACATTAAAGAAAATAGTATGATTCTCCCATTTATAATGAACCTATGCCGGGAGTACAACAACTACCCGTATTGAATGTACCATTCACTCAACTCAAATCCATTTGGCATACGAAGTCTGACTTGGAAGACATAGACCAACGTGTACATGAAGACAATACATCCTCATCCCACCAGCCATCGGGAACCACCTCCATTGACAATGTGTAGTCTACAACGCAGACAAAACATTATTGCCTGATTTAACCCGTCATTTCCCTCGCTTTGTTGTGCCAAGATAGTGAATCGCTGTACCAGAAATGCATAGCGGGCCTGGATTTCTAAACACAGATTTCTTAAGTAAATACTGCAAGGCCTAAATCATCCAGTAATGAAGACTGCGAGAGTTATGCTTTGCATTGGGAAGTAGGATTTTGTATGTATTGCTGTAATTTCGGGGAAGATTTATGAAGACACGTACCCTAAAAACTGAGAAAGTTGATTTTCTTTGAGATTTAAGTTTTTAACTTATTGGACCGAAATCTCATTAAAGAAGTCGAAAATCCAAAATCGGCAAAACGATAAACGTACCAAAATATGTCATAACATCATCTTATCGGTTACATGTAAATAAATATTCAAAAATACAACCAAAAAAATAGAGCCATGGGCTCTGTAGCTCATCAGGATTTCATTGATTTACTATTTAAAGTTGAATATTTAAGTTATTTAAGTTATTGTTTACAAGCAAAAGATAGGTTCTTAGATCATGACCACTGTGACCTCATTTGGGGTCACAGGGTCACACAATCTACAATTTAGAATCCACATTGGCCAAGGAGTCTGCACACAACTTTTCAGCTCTCTAGACCTTTTGAAACTGGAGAAGAAAATGAAAATAGGTTTTTAAGGATGTGACCCCTGTGACCCCATTTGGGGTCACGGGGTCACATAATCTACAATTTAGAATCCCCATTGGCCAAGGAGTCTGCACACAACTTTTCAGCTCTCTAGACCTTTTGAAACTGGAGAAGAAGATGAAAATAGGTTTTTAAGGATGTGACCCCTGTGACCCCATTTGGGGTCACGGGGTCACATAATCTACAATTTAGAATCCCCATTGGCCAATGAGTCTGCACAAAACTTTTCAGCTCTCTAGACCTTTTGGAACTGGAGAAGAAGATGAAAATAGGTTTTTAAGGATGTGAACCCAGTGACCCCATTTGGGGTCACGGGGTCACATAATCTACAATTTAGAATCCCCATTGGCCAAGGAGTCTGCACACAACTTTTCAGCTCTCTAGACCTTTTGGAACTGGAGAAGAAGATGAAAATAGGTTTTTAAGGATGTGACCCCTGTGACCCCATTTGGGGTCATGGGGTCATGAAATTTACAATTTAGAATCCCCATTGGTCAAGGAGTCTGCACATAAAATTTCAGCTCTGTGGAGTCATTGGTTCGGGAGAAGAAGTCGAAAAAGCGAAAAGTTTACGGATGGACGGATGGACGGATTGACGGATGGACGGACGGACGGACGGATGGACGGACGCCGGACACCATGCCATGCCATAAGCCCATCGGGCCTTTCAGGCCTGATGAGTTAAAAAGTAGCCAGTACACTAACCTTGACAGTGTTGCCAATATGAATTTTTAGATGAAAAAAAGTTCAAAAACAAGTCTAAACAATTAAACATACAAAACAAAATAAGTTTTGAACATTTGAAATTATATTTAACCTTTAGCCTGCTGGATTGTTTTCAGGTTTTTGCAGAGAGCGTCAGATTTGTAAATTTGTCACAATTACGTCACATGGGTATCCTTCATTTAAAGTTTTTCTCGCCTTAGTAATTAACATAATCTTAAAATAATTAAAATAAATATCTGAGTCACATATTTTTCTAACTTATTATTGTCATAAAAAATTATTAATTAGTGTAATATTTTTCAAATATCAATTATTTTTACACTTGTCTATGGGAAAAATGAAATAATACAGTAGTTCTAGAATTGTACTACATTTTCAAACTCGAATTATTTTGTCAATAATTATTTATGCAGCCCAATTTTTACACCATTTTGTTCAGAATTAAATTTTATACCAGAAAAAAATTATGTTGATGGTATGTGTTTACCTTTCAGAAAACAAGAGCCCGTCATAAACGATCTCCGTTGTATTTATAAAATTTCGACGTAATTTGTAACAATGGATATTCTTCAATGAACAATGCATTTACTTCCGTGAGAAATATTTGTAAAATAATGCATCAATCGTAATAAAATTTACACAAAAGGTTAACGCATCTATTCACTTTTCTGTGTTCCAAATATAAGCATATGACATTACAGTTTTTATATATTCCGACGTCAATCAGTCATCGATGTCTCGAAACATGACAGTCAACAAACACTCGGCGCTCGCCATTGTTATGCATTTCCTTCGCCGATTACAGATTTGTTCAAATCAACAAATCTAATGATCTAAATTATTTTGTAAAGAATCCATTTAAAACCAAAGTAAGAACACATTTTTCCAAATGTCTGTTGAATATTTAATGTAAACATGGTCTTGAAAAGTTGAAAAATACAATCAAAATTTCGTTCGGATAGCGTTGTCGTATTTGTAAACAATGTCACGTGATTAGCTTGGTTGTACAAAATTGATCATGTGACCATCTATGTTTCGTTTGTCATTTCACTGTAAATTCGCCGATTCAAACATTAGTTATTCACATTTATTCTTTGAAATGTATTTGTTTGTCATTCTTGTTAATTTCATGGATGTTATAACATGTGCATTCATTTAATTCGTATCAGAACAAAATATTGTGTGAAAAAGCCGAGACGACACAATGGCCTCCATTTGCAATGAATTCGAACTGACAGGTCTATCTATGATTTCGTTTGAAATGGGTATAATTTCTATCAAATTCCAATTGAAAACTTTAAAATAATCAACATGAATCATTTAGCAATTGTATTCATACAATTATTTCACATAGACGAGACTTGTTAATTCGTAATTTACTTTTTAGCGAGATAGGGTTACTGCTACTGTTTCACGGCTCCATTTCAACTTGTGAAATCGCAGACCAGAAAGTCGGTCCATGTCATGTCAAACACATTTCGTACTTCGAATGTAAACTCATACATGATCACGATTTGTGATAATGGTAGGATATGACATTTATTTTTCATATATGTATAAATTATAATCAAAATGCAAATTTACTCACAGTGATTTTAATCGTAAAAACAATGTTACATCCGGGGGGTTGGTGAACTTATGCAAATTTATCGGGTCAAGGACACTGACTCTACGAACTGATGAAATAATTATTACAACCTCATTTTTTGGTTTTTAGATCGATTTTTATAAAACAACATCGTTTTGGGTGTCAATTTGTTTAATTTAAACAATTAATAACACTCTATGATTAGATCGACGACCATTTCTAAAAATAGATACAGCTACTGTTTGCTTGACGTTCACTTTGAGTCGCGTCACATGAGAAAATCGCGGGAATATTTCATGGGGTGCATTGAAAAATGGCCGATTTGGCACTGCTATTGATGACACATTGGATATATTACTATATTTGGAAACAAGAATTGACAAACAATGCACTGATACATTTTTATTTATTTGTGGAAGATTGTGGGATTCAAAAAGTGTAAGTGAAGTTCTGTATTTATTTTCATGGATTTTACAAAAAGTAATCGATTGATGTTTTCATTTGCCGTTATTTTCGCAAATTTGTCATTATTTTTTAACAAGATTATATTCAATGTCTAAATTTTTTAATAAGCTAGGTGACAATATTCTGAACATAATGATGTAAAATTTATGCACTTGGCATGCACTTACTATAGAATTTCAATCCTTTGAATCGAATAGGTAACAATTTCATAACGACGTCAAACACGCACCTGCAGGCAATGTTGTGATTGAAAATACGTTCATGATTTTTAATTCGTCATTTCTCAATAAAATAAAATTTTACAGATATACTAATTACAACACGTGAAAGTCCATTGATTTCTGATTCGGAAAATGTGAACTTTGTCATGTATCACAGAACTTTGTCACACACTTATGTCGTATGCATGTCAAAGGGTCAAACGTCAGTGACGTGTCAATATATAATAATCCTGTGGGCGCAAATGTGGCCTCTAGCGTGCAGGAGCTTAAGTCAAAAAAGTTTTTCTGGTGGACTCGAACCCTGTAATTCAGTCTGCTGGTATTCAAATCCAACGGTCTAACCACATAGCTATGAGTCCTCTTGACTTAGCCTGGTTAAATTAGTGACTATATTTTATACATCTATAAGACACTGTTTTGTTCCGATAATATTTATCGAATTTAAGGGAATTTATGTAGCACTTATTGATATTTTGTCCAAGATCAATTCTTTGCTCTTGGGAGAGTCATTATGCATTGATGCAATTACGTCAACATACACTGTACAGCAGTACTGTATCACATTCGTCTAATAGATTTGCGTTAATCATGGTGCAGTGTCCGGTTTTCGATCAGAACTACTTTTACATATATATTATCATTATCCTGAGTCGACTATCTTCAAATTGGTAATTTTCTGCAACAGTCAGTATTTCTCGATACAATAACACCATCTATAATCTTTAGCAGGACCGACCCCCAGCAAAACAATGTATGTCAAAACGAAAGTAGGAATTCCCTCTGTTTACACATCAAAATGAAATGGACTGCATTGTCTCTGAATTTATTATTAGTAAAAGTTCGTAGCTATGTCCGATGCCTCTACAATAGAAATTACTGAAAATCAAATTATGAGTGGTCTATTGTCTAGTGACGCTTCAATAAAATCTTCCTTAAGTCAGTTCTAATCAAACTTGTCAAATATTCAAAATTACCATACACTGAAAGGTGATTGTGAAACAAGTATTAGGAGTTTACTCAAAATAAAACAAACATATAAATCTAAGATTCAGCGCTTAGATGCAACTGTCTTCAAAGTGGTGTTTCCGCAAAAGTGCATGATAAAAAAAGGTTAAAATTCAATATGGCGTCGAAACCACGTGACCTATGACTTCGCAATGGTAACATATTTTGCTTGTCTAGTTATTAAGCATCTTTTAAAACAAGTTGCGAGTCTCAAGTATGTCACTGGGATTATTTAGAGCGAAATTTAACATGTCAAAATCAGACAAATTTTAAGAAAATCAAAATTGCGGCTAAACCACGTGACCTACGAATTGGTCATGATTTACTTTTTTGCTTGTATTGTTCTTGCGCATCTTTTGCAAAAAGTTTCAAGTCTCTAAGTGGATTTAAAAACAATTTCCCATGTTAAAAGTTTTTCTTTATTATGACCGGAAATGACTGTTCGCGATTTTATTATTGATTCATAACGGCCATAGTCCTGTCTTACTCTCCTGAAAAAATCTTTGAAATCGATGGGTAGGTTTTCGAATTATCTCCCTTTGAAGTTTGCGATTTTCAAAAATTGTCAGACTTTGAAAGGTCCCTGTGAAAAAAGTATAAGGATTTCGCTAATGCTTTGGAGTATCGTTTAATCACCAACCCTTTAGCTACACATATATGCAAGTTTGAGCTCTTAGATGCTAGTATCTTCAGAGGAGAAGATTGCCAAAGGTGCATGGGGTCGGAAAATTGTAAAATGTGTCTAAAATCAAAATGGCCCAAAGGGCAGAATCCTTAATAACATGTGATGGCAAACTATAAACTGAATTTATTATTGTTTTCATATAGTTGCTTTGTAAATTGAGTAATATCATTATGTATTCATGTACTCACGATCCACCCGCCGCCGTCAGTGGTCATATCGCAGTAGACTCGTACAGAGCCTTGGCCATCTTGAGGGCTGATGGAGAACACGCCGTCTTGGGCATTTGAGTCCTTTTTCAGTGCGTCGGCACAGTCCTGCCTCTCTGTTGAAGAAAGGATACAATGGAATCTTGAGTACATGTTTGTATTAATTTGTAGGGGGTTGAGGGATCGGGGGATTTCGGAGCAATTTAGTCCATTGTGTCAGGCTGAAAACTTTTCTGTTAATACGTGTGAAATATTGAGAATCCCACCCGTGTGTCTTCTGATATCAAATATATCAACACGGGTTGATAAAACTTTTAACTTTTATCAACAAGTGTTGATATATTTGATGTCAAAAGACACGCGGGTGAGATTCTATTTATCATCCAAAATCATTCTTCATTACGTTACAATGAAAAAGTGCACATCTGAGCACAGCGCTGCATGTTGAATTCCAATGTAGTGATGTGGTGATGTGGTGATGTGGTGATGTGGTAGCATGTTTATGACGTCATATCATTGTGATGTCATTACCTTGATGATGTAAAATCATTGTGATGTCATTTAGTTGAAAGATGACAGGGCATTGTTCAAAATCTACTGCCAAAACAATATCTTGGTCTTTGTCTCACATAAGCGATATCTCCTGTGGAAAACATATACCCCAATTCCGGTCTCGTTGCTATGGTTTATTTTGTTACAAGTGTAGGTGTTTAAGCCGATACACCTACACTTTTTCTGATATTTTCTGCGTTGACAATGCCGTCATTGGGCCATATCAATTAAATTGTCAACCCCAAACATGGGTAACCATACAACGCAGCACGGGCTGCGTTGTCACTGACGAGGCCGTATTTTGGTTGTGCGTTTCATGCACAAGCTTGTTTCCAGCTGTATTTGTTATTAATATTATGAAAAATAGTATCTGCTTGCACTCGACCGTAAGTGGGGTATTAGACAGATATACCCATACTTTTCCTCGTGTATCAAATGATACCCTACACTTGGGTATACCCAATTCGTTATACCCCACTTCCGGTCTCGTTGGCATGGTTTCTTTTGTTACAACAGTAGGTGTACTAGCCGATACCGTAGGTGTATTTCTGATATACCTACACTTGTTTGATACACCTGCAATTTTAATTCAAATTCTTTAGAGTCAAATTACTTTCTTAACACATTTTACACAATAATATCTATATACGATTCAAATCGAAGTCAAGATACTCTACAAAATTTTGCATGTTTCAATCGAAACCTGGGATCGAACCAGTGACCTCTATCTTTCCTGCCCAGAGATCTACCCACCCAGCCATGAGGGCAGATGTAAATTGATAACATTTTTCTTGAGCAATTGATTAAGGTTTGTCTACTGCCTGAAATAATATGTGTGGTTTGTGTATTTGTTTATGAATTTCATTGGTAAGTATTTTTGGGATGCAAACTGTCTTACACATATTGAATTTAGTTTGTTTATTCTCAAAACTCAGGTCATGTGACATTTGCCATTAGCTCTGTTGTGAAGCTGGTATATTTTAGCGAGATGCACGGGCGATCGTGATCCGTGCATGATGCGCATGCTTTTTCTGAAGCGCGCTGACAGTTTAGTATGTGAGGGTCTTAACCACTGAGTTTTTCATAAAAAAAAATCAAAGTTTATAAAAGTTTCATATTTTTGTTATTTTCAGAATAAAAATGTTCTTTGCAAAAGAAACTCGACAGGAGTGGGGTATAAGTCAGATGTACCCACTCTTTCCTCGGTGCATTGGCTGATACACCTATTGTTTTCAAGAATCGTGGAAGCTCCTCGGCTGACCCTTCGGAGGCTCCACGATTCTTGAAATCAATAAGTGTATCAGCCAATGCCCTCGGAAAAGAGTGGGTACATCTAATACATACACTCGGAAAAGTAGGGGTATATCTCTCACATAAACAACTGTTCTCTTCTGCATGAACTTAAAACAAACCACCGAAGATTATGAAATTAGTTTTCTTCTTCGCTTAATCATGAATATAAGTGTATTGCGTGTCTAACTTGCTATATGAAATGAATACCCAGATTTTGAGAATGCTTTTGTTATGTATGAATACCCACAAATTTGAAATACACATCATTATTCTTTTTAAATATCGGCATCATGATTCGGCCACATGAGCAAAATGTTTTCTAGAGCTCTGTGTAAGGTATATAATTTATTTTAAATACGGCGATGGGTTATATTAACTATTAACTTATTTGTTCTGTTTCATTTAATTTGTTTATAAGAATATTTGCACAGGAGGATCAAGGAATTTTCAAAAGGAGGAGTTGTTGGGGATGAGGTGCAGATGGGGGAGAGGGGGCTGTCATCCAGGGGATTCATCAAATTTATTTCAATGTGTTTGACTCCGGAATAAAATAATAATTGTTCATAAATTATGTTTAAGCGTAGTTACACACTATGTTTATTATAGCACCATGAGTGAAGTATGAAAATCAACAATCATCTATCAAATATTGATCTTACCAACAGGCAAGAACATAGAACAACATAAAAACATCATTCTATCTTTACCTTTGTTCCTTCTTTAACTGCAAACCCTCACAAATTGTAACACAAAACGGAGGGTTTGATTGCTTAGAATTCATGTGTGTTATTGTAATATGTTGTACTCAGAATGTCACTTGTAAATTGTTATGTGCATGTACCACAACAAGAAATAAAAAAAAACAAAAAAAACGAAAACAAACAAACAAAACATAATGAAGTATGAAAATCAAAAATCATTTGTCAAATATTGATCTTACCAACAGGCAGCTGGTTGTCCATGTAGTACTGAGATCCTTCGTCAGGGACGCTTGCTGCTGTGGAGAGGAACACTAAGCTATGGGCAGTGCACACATCTCTCCGTTTGTTGTAGAAGAATGACACACATTTCTCATCGCGTACACAATCTCTCCCACAAGCAATGGACGATCCAAGCCCAGTTTCATTCCAAAGTGAAGAGTCCGTGATCAATTTATTTTCAAAAGGTCTTTTCTTGAGAAAGTTTTTCGTCACAATTTGTCCAGAACAATACCAGAAACCAAAGAACAACACCAAACCTTGAACAAGTTTGAATGTCTCTAGTACCTGGTTCATGATGTTATAACGTTGTAAACGGAACAGCTAGTATTGTATCCACTAGACAAATGCATCGCGAAGAAGAAATGATTGTCATCTATATGACAGAATGCGTGCAGCGTTTGGCAGCAAAACACGTGACCACTCCCTATAGCCAATTAAATGGAAGCAACACATTTCACTCATGAATATTGAAGTATTGTACAGAAGACATTCCATAATGTGTTTGTTCGCTGAGGCATAGTAGACCGTCTTTCTACTGTCATTTCCTCTTCAACAAGAAATGTTTAGAACTATACTGACGTGCAAAAGAAACGTCCCCACATTTTTAAGAGAGTATAAAACGAAACACTGCAATCTGAGATAGTGGATATTAAATGTATTAGATATACACATGTTTAGTAAATAAGTGCTAACAAGTCCATACATCATAGTATGATACTTTAACTATTTTAGATAACTATTTTTAATAACTTGAGACCGTATTTTGAATTTTACATTTAGGTTACATTTGACAAGTGTAGAAAAACCTGGAAGTGGAATTTTTTTTAACTTCCTCCAAGTCCAACCATTCTGAATACAGCCAATGGTTCATGTATCACAAGAGACGTTTTGATGTTGATTGAGAATGTAAAGAAAATTGGAGCAAAAACTAGTGAAACTTCAAACTTGTAAAATCCAAAGTACATCCATGACAGGATACACCGCCCCAGCCCCACTTCTTTGAAAAAATTTTAATGTAATTTGTAATAAGTCCCCACTCCCTTTTTATAAACAAGTGAACCCCCTTTGAAAATTCCTGGATTCGCCAAGTATCTATTTCCAATTCTACGTGGAACTGATAGTTCGGGGTTCGGGGTTCTGCAACTCTGTCTACTGAAGAATACTACATAGAAATAGATTCACTGATGTACTGCTCCGTATGATCTTGGAAGGAATAGCATCTGCAGATTTTGCCTGTTTTATGTAAAGGGACCTTTTGATGAAAACGCTTGCCTCTAGAATAAAACTGAAACCTTGAAATTTAAACATGAACTTTATTATTTTTTAATTTGATAAAAAATTACTTTGATAAAATCAAAATTAAAATCGAAGATTTTTACTTTGATTTGGAAAATAAAATTGTAATTGTCAGAAAAAAAAGGTTTTAGAGGCAGGTTACATTTTGTTAGGATGATTGTGTTTCGAACATAAAAACTGCATTGATTGGATTAGTAGAGAGATTGATGAAAATCCTGGACTAGACGCAGCTACTTCCCAAAACGGTTCTTTGTGAATACAATATGTTTAAACTAGCTGTACACTAGAAATTGTTTGGTTCTATAAGGGGCAGAACTGCTATTCAGATATTCAGCCAAATCAACATCTATTAGAGGGGTACTGAAAGGTTAGATGCCATGCAACTTGGTCACATTCGGATTCATTAAAATGAAATGTCAATTACAAATGGCAATTACTCGATTTTAAATTCCTTCCATCGGCCCTTAAATAACATATATAAGGCTTTCAGAAATTATTATTTTAGCCCCGGCGACTACAATGGACATATGCGGGGGTGGTCCCTGAAGCGATGAATCAAAGTCATAATTCAACGTGATTTCGCAATATTTTGATCGTTAATTTTACAAGCAAATCTTCAATGAAACAACTTAAATTGTCCTTATATAGAATGTTTAGATATCCAACTAGATAATTCCGCAGATTACATTGCATAATTATTGCATATAAACAAGTGTTTTTGGCGATTTAACACACCTCATAAATTCATCTAACGGTAGTTAATCAATGAGGCTCCGCGGACAAGATGTTGAGCAGGTGCCGTCTGTGGCTAATCAGTCACGCCTCAGGAGTGTCTTCAAAGCGGATCGCCGCGCTGAATGCGGTATTGTTTTAATGGGTAAATCAAAACCGTCTTTATAATCAATCGCAAGTGTATATTGTCTCGATTTTATGTTCAATTGATTCATATATATAATGTACGTAGAGGTTATAATCTGTCATTCTTGAGAAAAATGGGATACACGTGATCTTTAACTATCGATTGTTGGACTTCGATTTTGTTCGTGGTTCCGTGGTCGTGGTACGTTAATTAAGCTAATTAAGTCGTCTGATGTAAATAACACACATGAACTAGTTTGGGTATTTGTCTCTGATTTGGTCTTCTTTATTTACAAGCATATTTATGATAAATACTACTACTAATAATATTGAAGATTTGTAATGCGCCAAAGTTCCACGCACTAATGCATGCTCGTGGCGCCAAAAGTTAGTAAATTGTGCTATGTTGCAGGATCTGCTGCCCGCAATGAACAATCATCGCCTGGGAGTTAGAGTCAGTTGTGATGTACACTATAAACACTATAGACAGAGTGGAATTTAAAATTCATAGTCAGTTCACCAATCGTGTCAATGATAGGCCAGTTGAAAATAATGAGTTTTAAGTCTGGATTTAAAGCAGTCCAAAGTAGGCGAGAGTTTGATGTTTATTATCCAGAGACAAGCAGCAACATAACTGAATGATCGCCTGCCACAAGAGGAGAGTTTGAAGGAAGGAACTGTGAGGAGATGCTGGTTCTGAGATCGTAGTGTTCTGGGAGGGATGTACCCAGTGAGCAGATCAGGGAGTAGTTTTCACAAAATCAAAAAGCATATTTCGAGGAAAACACATTAAACGAGAAAACGTATACAAAGTCAAATTTTCATTATGAGGTGTCATTAGCAAATGTCACTTTTACAAGGGCGTCGCTGATTGCACAACTAGATTTCAATTATAACCAATCAAGACACTCCATTTCTATCTTCGATTTCAAGCGATGTAGAACGTCCACCTAATGAGTTTTCATCTCTATAACCAGGATCATGTAACATGTCCACTTTTGGGAAGCATTATCAATGCTTTTACCTAAATGAGTTTCTGGGAATATGATTATCGAAGGCATGTTCGATAAGATATTCAAGTTTATTCCTTACACTTCTTATACATATATATTTAAAATAGGGTGTTTGTTCAAGTGTACAGTCAGTTTATATCCAAATGGTAGTTACAAGAATAATTATCGTTGATGACCTATAACATTATAACCACAGTTTTGTCAAGGAGCTCTTGAGATTATGGGCCCGGATAAGCCCAGCTAGCAAGCTGTAATAACAATAGGAACAGAATGATTACGCTGACGTTTCTAAATTGTCTCTGTATTACACAAAGGAAAGCTGTCACAAGGTTTTAGTTACACGACACAGACAAAAAAATACACATGTTATATAATTCTGATAGAACAATCCTTATGAAAAATGGCTACATGCATTGGTTGGATTTTTTTTAAATTGCTGAATCGCGTATGTTTAAGCAGAACTAACAAAAATTAACAATGAAAATCTTGAAAGAGATTATTAAATGTTCAGAGCTAGCAGGTAATAAGGTAGGACTTTTCAACAAACGTGACTGGTTTATAAAATATACATCGCAAACCTTTTAAAACAACAACTTATAACACTATAAGAATATCATACATTGTAGCTAGATACCAGTGGACACTGGAATGGACTGGATCTCACCTGCAGAACAAAGGGATACCATATTGCAATGAAACGTGAAATAAGCTCATGACTTTGACTTGAGATAATTATTTCATTAAGAAGTAATGGCGTGAGATAAACAATATTCCCACGCATGCTTTGAACGCAGCTGAACAATGTTGGAACACACCAAGTAAAACAAATAATCATAGTTTGTATACTGGAAGTTTTCAAATTGCTAAACGTGAGACAAGATGTGCACGCGGGCGTTTCAGAAACAATAAAACAGCATCATGCAGACGAAGTCACTGTGAAATAAGAAATTAATTTTTAAAATGAACATGAATTTCATACAAAGAAAAGCATTGAGAAACATGAATGGTAACGCAAGTTGCCCCTCAGATCGGTTGTATACAACCATGTTAAAGAATTGTGCACATTCACGCATCATGATTTATATATTTAACGCTGATCGATGAATGCTGACGAGGATGAAACTCTAAATGAGATCGATACAGTAGTTGTATTTGTTCATCTCCTATCATGGAAGATGAAATAAGTAAATGCCTCAGTCATTTGAAAAATGGGAAGTCAGCTAAAATTATTTCCAAAAAAAAATCTACTGAAAATATCATCATACCATATTTAAAAAAAATATATTCAACATTATTTTTTTACTGGGACTTTTGCTATGGCTTTGATAAAGAAATCGTCCCCCTACATAAACATCAAAGTCATCGAAAAATGCATAAAGTTGCAGGGGCATCTAATTATTATGTATTTTAAGCAAATTGTATAAATCCATTTTAGAGTGTTCATATACCAAATTGGTCAAGTAAATGGGATAAAATGCCTGAGACATGGGCACGTTTTGGACGAAGATATTTCACAACTCATTATATTTTTACTTTACATGTCTTTAAAATGTCTCCTGAAAAAAACGAAGGAAATTATATATGCTGTTTTTAAAATAGCTGTTGATTCAATTGATCGCTGAAGGCTAAATGATCGTCTATTTACATTTGATTTGAATTACGTTGTGTTAGGAAAATGGTTATGTTCGAAAACATAAGTCCCACTTTTTATTTTTTTTTTGGTGTTTACAATTTTGTGATCTTAAAATATATGCTACCTGTATATTGTCCAAAACCGATTGATTGTAGTCTTTATTAACTACGAATAATGAAAAACATTTGAGATTATTTATACCATGCCAATGAATAAAGAGAATCAAAATGCCTGTCTTCACTAAACTGGTATCGTATTCACCAAGTAGTATACTATAATATATATCCATCGTACACTGACATTTTACTAAGGTATAAATCATAAATCTATATTCAAATTAGTACAGCAAAGTGATATTACAAATGTATCGTTCGTTTTAGTAATATGATATGTACTTGTAGGTGAAATTACATTTAATTAATTTTATATGTGAACTGATAGATAAGTATCAACTTTAGTATTTTTGTTGTCTTTTGGTCAATTACATGTCAGATAACCACACGACTCGCTATCCGGAAGATTCTCAACTGTAACCAAATCGTGCGGATAAACGGGGTCCGACTGTATACGGGTCTGTGGCCTATAGAAAAGTACATATAAAACCACTTGACCTGATATCATCTAGAGAACATTTACGTGATATTATCCCCAACTTTATACAGCTGCATTCCGAAAGTTTGTCCACCTACTTGTGTTTCTAAGTGCAAATATCGTGTAATATGGGATAGCTTTTAGTCATTGTGCATTTCGCTTCATAAAAAGACAGTTGAATGTTCCATAACGTACTCTAATGCTATACCTCATAGTAAACAGTTACAGTTTTAGCAGCTCTTTGAAGTGACCAGGGTTTAAGCTTTTCCAAAGTTGCGTTTTATAATTCTTTTCTCAAACACTGATCGTTTTTTGCCTTTTAATGTTATTCCAAGTTATTGTTGTGAATTTTATTTCATTTAATCTCCTTGGACACTTTTATATTATGCCAAAGTTCCAAGACTTGCACCACAGACGTGACACATGGTAGATATTTGAGAACAATTTTTATTGTACAAATTGATATTGGATGATTCTTTGTCAATGTCATTGATGTAATCTTATTGACTTGCACTAAGATACACAAGTTAATGAACGTGTAGATGAAGAAACTTGAAGACTGAAACTGAAGAAAATATTTTCTGTCAGAAGAAGAAAGCTTTCTGTCCCCACACGATCTTTCAGATAATCGATCTGTAAGATCAAAGTATTGTAACGCTCCGAAATAACAAGGTTAGATAACTGGCAATGAGCAGGTACCTCTTTTCATAAAGTGATGGTTCTATATAGCATTGTTTCTTTGTGGATATTTTATCAAGTTAACTGCTTTATTATTAATAACTGGTTGTACACGTAAGGAGTTTTCTTCATTAAAAACGTTTAGTTTTTCCTTCTATTGCAAAATGTCCTGTACTACTCTCTGAAATATAAAGTGACAAATAAATATAAATATCTCCTGCCACGGTAAAGTGTGGCAGTAACACCATGTACACCTCGTCACTTCCCATGACATGTTATATACATGTTGGCCCTTGCCATGTTTAGTTATATGTAAGGGACAGTATTTCAAGGTCAGGAGACCAATAGACCGATCCATTAAGCCCCGCCCCCTGGCAACCGTCCCTAGCAACAGACAACCTCGGACAAACATGAGGAAGTGTCTGAAGGGCTTTTTGCTGAGAACGACATATTTTGCCGGCGACTACGGCGTTTTGAAGCTTTGTCATGTCACGGAAACGACTTAAATGAAAATAATGATGTCTTTTGATAACCAAACTGTAAATTTCAGAACAAAATCTACGTTGAAATGATATTTAGATCACAAAAAACTGGTCTACCGTAACGATATAAAAGGTCAGAAATTTACTTTGCCAAGGCCGAGATTGAATAAATTTCCTGCCATTTTGTCTTGACTTGAATATATTTTTTGTGGTAAGAATAGGGTGATTAACTAATATGTTGTCATATTTACTAAATGAATGCGGCCCTGAAGAAATCTAACTTCGACACATGATGTGTCCGCCCATCCATGTTTTAAATTTGGTCTATTTATAGAAATGCATGGAACCGTAAAATATTAAATTTTCTTAAACACACGATACGATATGATTTTCCTGAATGTTGAATATAGAAACAAATTAGAGTTGTTCTGTTTCTCCTTTTGTTGATAACAGTTCCTATAAGTAAAAGTGTTAAGACACAGACATGTGCATTTCAGACGTATCTCCCTTTATAGTCTCCAATCAATTATATTGTTTCATTTCAATTTTGTTTACATTTTTGGCAAATAAGCCATCTAAAATATAATTATTCCATAACAGTTAAAATTACTAGCATAAGAAAATATTACACTTACTTACTATGAGTTTTCCACACTAACTGAATAGCTGCAATCATCTTACAAATATGATGTTGAATTTCTAGAGTTATAGTTATATTTATGTATGTAACTGCTTATATGATGTTTCAGTATTGTATGATGAAATCAAGATAAATATGTGCTGTTATATGTATAACTTGTATGTATAAGGAAATACCATTTACAATAACCATTCAACAAATCATGAAAATATGTAAAAAAATAATAAATTAATATCACTTCCTTTCACTGAAGATGATTGCATGTTAATACAATAACAAAGTATATCATTCTGATATGAAACAACCAGTCAAATAACAAACAAAAAATAGTTTATGTAGAGTTTCAGAGTTTATTATATTCAGGTATATATGAGATAATTAACAATCAATGAGTACATTTATTATCCTATACAAAAACAACAAATAAGGTACATGTTGTCATGCTGCTTATTTTCTTAGATTCAAATGGATGTTCAGGTTGATACTCTCAAACATCCTGTAGTTTTCCCTATTTCTTCTGATCTTGTGAGTCTGAAAAATTAAATAATAATTGTTACCATGCATAAAGTTTTGCAATTATTGATATCATCCTCTTAATTGTTATCTTATTGTGAACTTGAAAATGTTAAAAATATTCTGGCAAATTTTAGAATTGAAAATTAAATTGTATTCATACATTTTGAATAACAGAATGTCAACAAATTATTTACAATTTTCCACACTTTCCAATTTAGTAAAAGCAATGATAAATCCAAAAAGTCACATAAGCATATTATTAAATAAATATATTTTTTAAAATGACTATTAACAGATTATTCTTAATGAATCCAAATAACAAATGGTTCAAGGTAAATTAATAAATATTTTTATTTGTTGAAATTTATGACAACACTTATAATCCAAATTTAAGCTGCTGCCTATGGTTTTAATCAATTGTACATATAAGGGAAATATACATCCCAGGTTATATATGTTTTAGCTAGTCATAACAATATGATTCATTCTTATCAATAGACATTAAAAATCACCCTTGTCAGACTATTATTATTATTTGACAAATTAAGTATTTATATAGAAATTAAAATTTGTCATGTACAAGAATGTGTCCCTATTTGCAAAATATGTGTTATTGGGGTCAAATGTATACATGCAATTGTAAATGGGGTTATATGTTCATACTTACTTTGATAACCCATAGCGTTATTTCATCTCATTGTCATGTTCAGCCTTGATGACACAATAGTGGCTGATTGAATCTGTTATCCAATCCAGGTGTCACACATTAATTGGAATCTGAAAATATAAAACCAAATCAATTGACTATGATGATTAAATCAAATTTGAAAATATTTTGATCATTATATTGTTATTAATGTTATGGAGTTTTCTAAATATTATATATGTTACAAATTTAAATATTCCAAGCTTACCTGCTTACATGGCTAACTAAATTAAAAAAGTATTTCATTCATTCATAAATTCATACAAAATTAAAAAGATATTTGATTAATTTCATTTGTGTTGACTGTAGATCAAACTGTCATTGTTGTCGACCTATACAGTAGGCATAGAAATGTGTTTACACAAGGCCTACTGTACAGTACAGAACTGACTAAAGTGACATGGTTTCCTGAATCCTGAAAACACCAGGAAAGTCTAAATGCGTTTACTTTCAAAACTTTGTTCATAGATTTGTGTAGAATATAAAAAACAAATATTCTGTTAAATAAATCGGCCTGTGATAAAGTCACCATGAACCTAAAATAGCAACGATTGTTTTCGCATTGCAAACAAATATTTTCCAGTTTTTTTATGTAAACAAACCAAGCTTGGCATGCACTCACCTCGATCCTCATTTTGTGATTGTATCTCCGATCTGAATAAGAAATAGTTTATTTCATGTGCAATTCCGATCAGGTGGGTCAACCTCTCAAGTTTCAAACACAGTGTCATCGATAGTTTACGCATGACAATTTAAGGCTGATTTCATTCGGAACACGTATCGACGACATTCCCTTCCGTCAGGCAGAGAACCCGCCATATTGCTTGTTGATGTCCGAGGAAGTAATCTCGCCTCAGTAGGTCAATAATACGGCGCGCTGATTGGTTGAAAACTCGTAGGGGCGGAGCTTAATGGATCGGTCTATTTAACTCGTCCCACTAAAGCTTTATTTGCATTTGGAGGATCGGGGCATGGGGTGATGATACTAAATGCAACTTGTTGACACAGATTTTTCCAAACATTGTATATCTGGTTCGTCTTTAGTATGTTTACCTGAAGTATAGAATATTTGCAAATGCATGCACGATAACACACCTGCTAATTTAAAATATGCGTTATAAAAGAAATAGGGGCTTGTGCCCTTATTTCCCTTTGAAAACTATATTATCAAATTTATCTTCTCTTCATGAGAAACCCATGAAACCGATTGGAAATAAACGACGTCACATGAAACACTACCGTTATATACACAAAGAACTTAATCAAGCACCACCTCATATTTTCAGATTTGTCTGACAATGCCCAACCACTGTGAAAATCTTGTGAAATTAGTCGAAGACATGCTGTTATTTTATGAAAGTGCATCATCTTAGCTTAACACAAAGACAACACTGAATACAATGTGCAACATGTATCTCAGTATATTGCCAGATGAACATGAACAGTGGTTTTACTTGAAAACTCACTCCTGTACAACTTTTGCTCTGTGAACTTCGAAAACAGTGAAAATGTTTGTTAAGCCGTTGGACAATGTTCTTTGTTGTCATAAAGGAAACAAATGACCATCACGTTATCAATAATGGGTGTATCCGCCACGTGCCCGAATGATTGATTCAACCATCTTCCACGTCATTGTGGTGAGTCTCTTGATTCGCTGCAGAGGTAACAGCTGCCACTCATGATGTATTGCTGCTTCTAAACCGACTAAATCCTGTACTGGTGGGTCCATGGCTTGCACTCGGCGTCCAATCATATCCCAAATGTGTTCCAGTGGATTGATATCCGGGCTCATGGCAGGCCATGGAAGTTTAGATACTGCATCGAGAACGGTGAAGTCGAGCGCTATCATTCATGAATACAGGACAAATGGCCAATGGATGATTTTCAAAATGTGGCACAAGAACAGGCTGCATAATTTCCCGAATGTAACAATCGCCATTGAGATTACCTCTCACAGTCACCAAATCAAGCTTACAATCATGAGAGATGCATCCGCAGGCCATTACAGAAATGGCTTGATACGACAAGCATGAAAGTGTTGCGTGACACGAGATCCGGTAAACTGGTCATCTGATTGGCTGAAAATTCCAAGGGTGTACGCTGAAGTGTAAATGACAATCAGAATTGACTAAAACTGATCGAACATCGCATGTCCGTCGGTTTGTGGTTCTAATTGATTAAACAATCTCATTGGCTAAAATCGATGACATTTTCCGACACTATAGTGCATATTCTTCTAGCTAAAGAGTATTGGTATATTTCGTTTTGTGTGTCGGGGATGGCATTATCTAAAATCCAAATATTGATGTGAATCCATACTTTTGTAAAAAGTATCTGTGTTTATAATGCCTTCAGAATTTAATTTCACTTTTACATCCAGGAAATTCAGTTCACTTTTACTCTTCTCCATAGTAAAGTACAATGATGAATTTAGAGACTTTAGAATGTTGTGACTTTCTTCTAAAGTTTCATCAGAAAAAAATGTAATATGGCAAAACAATCATCTAAAAATCTTTTCCACATATTTTCTACGTGTTTTTGTTTTGTTTCCCGTCCAAGTTTATTTCCTACTACCCTCATAAACTATTTTTTCCAGATATCCTAGAACTAAGGTTGCGTAAGTTGGCAAATTTGGTGCCCATCGCAACCCCCTTCTGTTGTGAATAATAACAACCATCAAAGTAGAAAATATTATTGTTCAGATTTTAAAGCATCTAAAATAAAAGTTTCTGAAAATCTATCAACTATCTCATGCCTTTATTCTTTAAGCCAATGTTTTATAGCTTCGATGCCAAGTGTTGTATCAATATTGCTGTATAAGTTAACTACATCAAAAATGACAATAGTGGAGTCTTTGGCAACATGTGCGGGAAGACTGCACAAGAAATCTATGCATCTCTTAGATAACTTTTGACATGTTTACATAAAGGTTTAAGAATTATGTCTAAATAATTGCTAAGACGTTGTGTACAGCTGTCGGGTCCCCCAACTATGGGTCTAAAAGTTAAATCGTCGAGATTCACAACATATGTGACTTCTTTGTTATCACAGATTACCTTTTCCTGAATAAGCTTAGTTTTGTGAACCTTTGGTAAACCACAAACGTTTTAATATTCTGTATTATTCAAAAAAGACATCACTACCTATACGCTTCACTTTCTACTCTTTGAAATATACATCCGGAACACAGAATGGAAATTAAATAGGAGAATGAATCTTCATCGTTCGCAAATTAAACAAAAACACAATCGTACTAACCCTCTTAGTGCGCATCTTGAACTATGTGGACAAAATTAATATTCTGTTTTTCCGATATACAAAGTTGATTCAACTGAATCTGAATGCTTGGCAGAAAAAAAACAACATTATTGTTTATTAATAAATATAAGCCAAGACTCAATTCTAAAATGTAATGTCATTCTCAATTCAATGTACATCTATTTCTATGCATTGTATCTATGAATGTATCTATGCAATGTATTGTGACGTTTTAATTACACTTTATGACACATCAACCGACTCAACGTCATTCACCTGATGAGACCCGTAATGGTCGAAAGCATGCTTGTGAATCTTATTAAATCATCGTAATTTCTTCGAACATTTTAAATTAATTTTTCTATATGAGACCTGGGATGTTTTAAACTGTTTTTCTATATTTAACCACTCTCATGGAAGAAGAAACAAAGATGATAAAAGAGTCGAACTCGAGAATGGAAGAGAAGATAGAAGAAATGTCAAAGAAACTTGAGAAACTATGGACATTCTCATCAACTTCATTCAAATAGGAAGTGATTCTAGGAATATGAATTTCATGGATTCAGTTGGACAGAGGGAGTCCGATGACTGAGAGATGTATAGAAATGATTACATTGTACATGTACACAATCAAAGAGTAAAAAGTGAAACGTACACGACAAGGGAAAACATTATGAAAGATTGGTCATTTGCCTGTGAGGCAAGAAAACAAGCTTCATGGAACTTTCGAAATGTTTCCAATCATTTGATCGTTTGATGTATAAAACAAGGGTTAACGAGGACCGTATACTTCTTTCGTTGAAATTCCGGATTAAACTAATTCATGGTGAGGATGAGGAATAAAAAAAACATTCGGATACGCCTGGCAGTTCAACACTTCCGTGCCGCTATAGAAATCATGAACATTAGTGCACAAAACTACAAAAGGGAGATAAAAGATACGGATGAGCAGTTCCGAAAATTCCTAACGAGGAAAGCTTCTGGATTTGTTTTGGACAAACTGTGCGAGATTTTGGAGAAAGAGTGTGAGCAACACGAGGAGAAACAACAACAGCAGTGGAAGACAAAATAAGTGTGGCTACAAAACAATAACTCAAAATAGTATGAAAAAGACAGGACAGAAACTCAGACCTCAAAGACCGATTGCTAAACAAAAGAAACAGGACACAATTTAAACAAATCGTGGAACAGGAGAATGACCTAACCGCCCCCCCCCCCCCCCCCCCACCCCCCCTTCAAGAAATTAGCAACCATTACTGACACCGACTATCAAATGTCAAATCAACAACAGGTTCCAGAGTAACAAGGAGACGACAAGTACTAAACAGAAGACTTATCAAAAGAAAAACTTTAATGTTCAAAATCGCTGGTACGCCAACAATGGCCAATCTACCTTTCTAGGTAAAGCTGTGAACACGTATTTTTTAGAAAGATGACATGCTCAAAAGAAATCGGGCTATCTCGGAAGGTGGAAACCACCAAAAGGGTAGACCCTAAAATTATAAATCTTTCTGACCATTTTGAAAAGGGGTCTTAAATTTACCCCAACTCCGAAGCCTAATGATAAATATAAAAATAAATAAAATAAATAAGATTGTTGCATATGTGACGAAACCTTAGTTAGAAATAAATCTAAGTTCAACCCCCCTTTTAACAGAGACAATTTGGAAGAATGTTGTCAAAGAATTGAAAACAACCCTGTTGGGTTTTTTTCTAATATAACGAAAGGGGAATTAAAAGCTCTCCAAGATCTTTCTAATAATAAGGATATCATAATCAAGGAAGCTGATAAAGGAGGTGCTACTGTTTCTATTTTGAATAATACAGCATATTTTCAAAAATCTACAGCAAGTAAAGAAAAGGCTGTTGGTAACAAAGTTAAAAAGTTGGTTGAAAAATACTCAAATGAAATTCTGGATAAGGAAAAAGATTACAAAACTAACTTTGAAGCTAAAACGGCTAACTTGTATAGTTTACCAAAGGTTCACAAAAGTAAGCTTATTGTAGTACCAGGTATTGTCAACAGAATGTGTGATTTACCAGATAACTAAATGAGCCTTCAACATCAGGTCAGAAAGTCGGTGTACAGTTGCGAATGTGTTGTTGACATGTTCTTGATTATGAATAAGTGCATGTGATAACTGCTGTAACAATTCACTAGGTGCTGGTTTAGGTTATATCTTCTTAATCGACTTCCATATTCAGCCCAAAATGCTTAATATATCAAATATAAATGTGTTTCAATGAGAACCAAGGAACGGTCTCATAAATTTGCACATGTGTAGTAACTGACAATCATGGCTCTATCTCACGTATGTACTCATTGTAAGATCTATATTGAACGCTATAAAAGCAACTATGACTTCCTATATACTTTATTAAAGTTCCAAAATTATGTTTGACTTAATTGCTGCAGCAAGTAAAGGTCTATTGTCCGGTTGTCGATCAAGACCACGACATTGAATGGTTGTATTTTCGTTATACTGAACTGGTTGACCGTACACTTGTACTTTGGTTACAGTTGATAATTCTCAATCAAATAACACAAATTATAACATCGGGCATATGTGTGACCTCACCAACATGACTATGCACCTTTCACAGTTCATTTCAATCTGAAAACGCACGTTGACGTTACGATGTCACGGTAAAACATTTCAATTTACAAGTTTACACCATGTGGGTTATTACGTATGGTAATAAAATGTCAATTATGTTTAATTAACATATCACGCCCATGCTTAAGAGTGACTGCATCATCGCCAATTGCAAGATATAACCTTCCAACGTACTTTGAATTGAACAGCAAACGAAATGTAGTCCCACTTCTAATGTCGTGTGTTAGAGAGGTAGGAGGCACATGCCAACATTTCAAGAAATTGACATATTTATTGGTATTTGTAAAATTGTGTCCTGTATCTAATAAAGGCATAAATTAGTATTTTTTTCAACAATGGGCATCACGGGTACCGAGTGTTGAAAGCTTAACATCAATAAACGTTAAAATGTTACATATAACAAGTCAGTATGTATTATTATGATATGAACCAGAAAAATAACCTTTTCAAGGCAAGATGTTACTATTTCACACATTCATTACATTTTAAGAAATACAACAATTCATAAAAAAAATATTGGTTCACCAATCATAAAGAGCATTTATACAATCAAGCTATTTTAAAATGACATCGTCATAGTAAATTAGCACAGGATTAAATACAGACAAAATGTGTTACTAGAGGACAGCGAACACAGCATATATACGCTTTGAATTCAATAGGCAGAAGAGACAACTATTTAACTGCAAAATCATTTCTTTTGACCTTTGTAAATTATATTATATTATTGAAATTATAGAGCAAAATGCAATTTTAATCATAAAACACAGAATACCTAGGACAAATAAATACAATGATTTATTTATCGTTTTTTTTTAAAGGTAGCAAACAAATTATTTGGATCTCTACATTCAGGTAGCTAAACGTGTTTAGGGGTATAAACGCGAAAAAAACAGGACAAGATACGCGTATAGAAGTATGATTAACACCATTTTTACAGTGTATAGGTAGTCGTTATCCACTAATCATTAAGAACTTAATCACAGTACAAATTAGACATGACAATTAATGGAAGCAATTCGAAGGTTAATTGAGTTTTGATAATTTGTTTTATCAAACCACTGAATATGCTGAAATACAAAATAATTTGCTAGTAATGCCATAAACATGTTCCGAAAAGGATTTTGTGTGAATTCATGTGATTGCCACATTTAGCTAGCATGGCCTTCAATTTATTACAACCATGATAGCACACAGAATGCTGATGATCTGTGATTAAGGTTGTCAATTGTCACGTTAATTGAACCTCAAATGTGTTTACATGTTTTTTATTTTAAGTGCTAAAATCATCATGTACATCACGTTACATATGTTATCTCAATATTCTGAGAATGCGACGATTCCACATCCACCCAGTCGTTGTCCAGCATTGTTGATGTTATGATTGTTCCGATTCTCTTGTATGGTTCAGAGATATGGGGTTATGAGAAATTAGAAATTATAGAAAGAGTACACTTGAAATTTCTTAAATTGGTTTCCGGCTTGAAAAATAGCACTCCTAATTTTATGCTTTACGGGGAATTTGGAAGAGAACTGCTAAGCATCAAAATCTATAAACGAATTATTTCACATTGGCATAAATTAGCCTCTGACAACATACAATGGAACCCCCCCCCCCCCCCCCCCCCCCCCCCCCCCGATTATATATAACTGCATTAACCATATCTCTGACAATACAAGTAAAACCCCATGGTTATGTTTTGTGAAAAATATCCTTGATAACTGTGGCCTGTCTTTTGTATTTTTAAATCCGTCGGTATGCTCGACGCCTTGGCTTGTCTCAATGGTGGAAAACATTTACAGATCACAGTTCTTTCAAAACTGGAGATCCCAAGTGGCCATAAGCTCAAAGGGCAGTTATTATAAATATTTTAAATCCGAGCCTAGTTTCGAAAAATATCTCCTCCTTCCAAAAGGCATACATTATCCAATTTTGAAATTAAGAACAGCTAATCACCATTTACCTATTGAGACAGGCCGATGGTTGAGTATTCCACGAGAAGACCGAAAATGTCCAGTCTGTGATTCCAATGCTGTTGGAGACGAGTTTCACTACTTATTTAGATGTGAAACTTTTCTCCAACACCGACAATCTCTGAACGCAAAATATCTAAAATTTCCAAACATGTCCATCTTTAAAAAACTTTTAACAACCACCAGCACTAGAGATCTGAAAAGCCTCTCCAAATTACTGAATCATATATTTAATGTATTTAGAAAATGACGTATAAGCTGCTATCTTGTATATTATGTAAAATGTATATTATGTTTATCTCATGTACAGCCGTTGGCGGTTTCTAGAGAATAAAGAGTTTGAGTTTGAGTTTGGAACAGTTAGGCATATGCTTCATTTATTCACTGATAGTTGTCAACTGCAAGGATATAACAACAACGAGTATACCTTATATAGATTATTATTACCCACGTGGTACGTAAAGGGGTTTCATAACAAACTGTTATGACACATATGTGTCATAACACCTTCAAGTAATTTGATTGGCTAACGATGAACTTTGACACTGCCTGGACTACTTTATTCATTCATAAAACGAACGTGAATTCATGCATGAAATTACAAGTATTTTACGACAACACTTACAATTAATATTTATCTCATTGTTCAGTTAATTTAGAAACTCGCAATGATTGATTTCAATGAATAATTAACAAATACACCATGACTAGAGCAGAGCTAATGAGCACAAAGTTTATAATGCAGCAAGAGTTTACATATTCCTACGACGAGAAACATGCGAATGGCGGCCGCCATGACATGACGTCATTCAAAGGACGGATAACTCTCATCTCATGTTTTCGAGCAGGTAGATGTTATATTACGTACGCTTCCTTCAGCATGACTAGTGCAACTGGTTTCGCCATACCGAACATCACGCATTATAGAATGGTTTGATTTTAAAAGCGTGAATATTCAACGTCGCAATAGTATGACCTTATAGATACTGTGACAGGGTTGATATTACTCCGCTGTTCAGTTCCTTTATAGGGACAACTGAAATATATTTTAAAACACAATAAATCGTATGAAATGCGTGTTGGTAATAATTAGGATACATAACCCGTTCCCCTTTCATATCAAGTTTATGTCTCTCGTGAAATAATTTTGGTTTGTCTCTCGCCAAGACTCGAGACAAAGCAAAATTATTTCACTCGGGACATAAACTTGATATGAAAGGGGAAGCTCGTTAGATATCCTATAAATATCACACACTTGATATCAGCCGTAGAACATGTTTGGATGCTACAAATATAAACGTTAGTAGAATCGCACGATTCACGGTTGGTTCAGATTTACACATGACGTTAAACACAACGTATGAAAAATTACATGGTGGAAACGAATATGGTTAAACCCGATTAACAATCATAAACAATATTCAATCTTTTTGCATCTGAATGTGTAAATCTCATTTTTCTTGCATTGATTATCTTTGAGATTAGATTGACACAGACAATTAAATATATGATATATAACTAGACAAAAGCCGTCATTGTTTGATTGGCATTCTAGAACTTGTAATGGTGTAGTACATCATGTTATTGATATTCAACTTCGATTTATACGTTTCGGTAACGAACCTTTAATAAAGTTTCAGCATTTTGCACATACATGCTTCCGACATTTGGAATGTGTGGTTCCAACTCTTGGTGTATATATGGTTCAAACACTTGGATGTATGGTTTCAACACTTGGATGTATGATTCTAAGCATATGTGATTCCAATACTTGGCATGTTTCCAACTCTTGGAATGTAGAGTTCCGACTCTTGTCACGTATGGTTCCAAATCCTGGCATGTACAGTTCCAACTTTTAGCCTGTATGGTTCAAACTCCTGGCATGGACAGTTCCAACTCTTGGCATGTATGGTTCCAACACTTGACACGTATGGTTCCAACACTTGGCCTGTATGGTTCCAACACTTGACATGTATGGTTCCAACACTTGACATGTATGGTTCCAACACTTTGCACGCATGTTTCTAACACTTGGCACGTATGGTTCCAACACTTGACATGTATGGTTCCAACACTTGACACGTATGGTTCGAACACTTGACATGTATGGTTCCAACACTTGACATGTATGGTTCCAAAACTTTGCACGTATGTTTCCAACACTTTGCACGCATGTTTCTAACACTTGGCACGTATGGTTCCAACACTTGACACGTATGGTTCGAACACTTGACATGTATGGTTCCAACACTTTGCACGCATGTTTCTAACACTTGGCACGTATGGTTCCAACACTTGACCTGTATGGTTCCAACACTTGACATGTATGGTTCCAACACTTGACATGTATGGTTCCAACACTTGACATGTATGGTTCCAACACTTTGCACGTATGTTTCCAACACTTTGCACGTATGGTTCCAACACTTGACATGTATGTTTCCAACACTTGACATGTATGGTTCCAACACTTGACACGTATGGTTCCAACATTTGGCATGTATGGTTCCAACACTTGACATGTATGTTTCCAACACTTTGCACGTATGGTTCCAACACTTGACATGTATGGTTCCAACACTTGACACATATGGTTCCAACACTTGACACGTATGGTTCCAACACTTGACATGTATGTTTCCAACACTTTGCACGTATGGTTCCAACACTTGACATGTATGGTTTCAATACTTGACATGTATGGTTCCAACACTTGACATGTATGGTTCCAACACTTGACATGTATATGGTTCCAACACTTGACACATATGGTTCCAACACTTGACACGTATGGTTCCAACACTTGACATGTATGGTTCCAACACTTGACATGTTTGGTTCCAATACTTGGTACATTTCCTCCAAAATTTGACATGTATGGTTCCAACATTTTATATACTCAGCTGCAAAAGAAACCTTCCACAACATATTACAAAGCATATCCACCTACGAGCGATACGTTTTACTGCAACAGACTTACATCCTGCCTTCAGACGTCAACTAAACATAATTTGAATTTTCAAAACAGTGTCTGTTCATATCTGTGAGAAAGACACGTTTTAAGAAATCGTCACTTTGGAATATCAAAAATGGCTTTTTGGCTTGTTTTATGACGTCCTGCTAGTCCAAGCAGTTTATTTATGTCGACAACATATTTTATTTATTAAATGCTTACGTTTTATAAATGTTAGTACTTATTTGCCACACATTATGACCCAAAACACTTGACAAAAGCGATTCCAGCACCCCAAGTGTATATGAACAGACGTAAATAAAAGTGTCATTCTAAGATGTATGGACTTTATAAACGTGTGTCTATCAAATATATGTAATATCGACCATCTCCGACAGCAGTGTTTCGTCTTATACTCTCTTAATAACATAGGGGGGTTTCTTCTGAATATCATGTACACTTTGACCACATTTTGCATGTAATGTTTCAACGCTTGCCATGTTATTTCACTAATCTCTCATATCGTTCCTGGTTGTGTTCTGTAAATTCACTCCTGGGTGCGACCCCTATGGAAACTCCTGCCTATGATAATTAACCCAGCCAACACAAACACGTTTTTAAAACTTTTCTTGAACGTATCTCAAAGTTTTAAAATTTAGTGTCGCTTCTGAACATTTTTAAACCTTTTGTCTTGTGGAGCTTCTTTTAGTTTTTTTAAATGTTTTGTTTTGGCGGGGAAATTATATTTCACTGAATATTCAAAATATCCTTTTAATCTTCTAAGAGAAGATTATTTATCAACATATTATTGACGATGTTTTATAGTCTAGTTCCCATCGCACATCTACTCTACATGCACTATAACAGAGAACGATCGATGGTACCTTGTTCCCAAAGGTAAACCAGCAGAGTGTCGTATTATGATTGACGTATTAAGCAAATATTACTTAAAACCCGACAAATTGGGAAACCTTTTAACAGGATTTGAAATAAAGGTATCTCAACTGCAGATATTTTGTTATCTTTGTAACAGTTTCTGTTTTTTTGGGATTTAATTTAAACAGACAGGGAATCACGTTTGAGCGGGTTGTTTGTCATCATGTTTAATCAACACAGCCTTTGGATGTGGTATTATCAGCTGGACATGGTTTTAACATAATCTCTTCGATCGTGATGATTAACTTCACACTGTCTGACTGATGAATCTCTCGGGATAATCAGCAGCTTCACAATAGGCACACGTATTCGATACCAGAACACGAGCGTAAAGCAGAGCTTTGATTGGGCATCTACGCTCAAAAGCTATTCTAACACTACCCCACCACAACGGTATTAACATTCGAGAACGGTATCAACAAACTGCAAGAACCTGTCGGGGATTCATCTGAACTTTATATTTCGATAGTGTCAGTGCTGTTAAACTACCTGTGTGTAAACAACATTGCTTGACAGAACTGTGCCTCTACAAGGAGTCAGGTTTATCATCCAAGTCTACTTCTGAATGTTGTTCCTCGGGACCGAGACATCATCCACATATTGAAGAACATTTCGAACATTTCATTGAATTACTCACCTTTCCATAGGTACAAGGTATGTTGATAAACTACAAATTGAATCAGCCCATGAGACATTTGACTATGATTAGGCTGTTATTGTTGCATTTAATGACATAATAAAGGAATTCTAACCTTGTCTTTGAAAATACTGTATGCTTGTTTTCAAAGGTTGTGTATGCGGAGGTATACCCCACTTCCGGTCTCGTTGCTATGGTTTCTTTTGTTACAAGTGTAGGTGTATTAGCCGATACACCTACACTTTTTCTGATAAACCTTTACTTTTTCTGATATACCTACACTTTTCTGATATACCTACACTTTTTAACAACTGAGAAACAATGTAGTCAATTTTATAAATTTCCAAATTCTAAGTGATGAAATTTATAAAATGTCAGATTATAAATGAACATATAAGGCAGCTGGGGTCGAACCCGTGTCCTGTTGCTTTCTGGCCGAACGACCTAACCATTATACCACGAAGTCAGTTGAAATGAATAAGGTTCTTATATTGCGTGAAATAATATCACAGTTTTATGTATTTCTTTTTATATAAGAATGTAATTTAATTTTGAGTGCAAAATACTGAAATACTGAAAGTTGTTTCTGTTTTCTCTAAACATTGTGCGACGTTGACATTAGCCATGCAGTTTATAGCGTCAGCTGTACATTTCAGCAAGATGCACGTGCATCTGCGTTGACAATACCGTCATTGGTCCATATCAATTAAATTTCGAGCCCCAAACATGTGTAACCATCAAACGCAGCACGGGCTGCGTTGTCACAGACGAGGCCGTATTTCGGTTGTGCGTTTCATGCACAAGCTTGTTTCCAGCTGTATTTGTTATTAATATTATGAAATAGTATTAGCTTGCACTCGACCGTAAGTGTGGTATTAGACAGATATACCCATACTTTTCCTCTGTATAAAATGATACCCTACACTTTTCCCCGTTGGAGCCTTACTCGGCTCCGCCTCGTAAGGGCTCCAAGGGGAAAAGTGTAGGGTATCATTCGATTCGATACACTCGGAAAAGTATGGGTATATCTCTCACTTCTTCAACCGATGTAGAAGGAACGATACGGTGATACCTACATGATGCGATTAATACTGTTCAATCGATTTCTCTTTCAGATTTGGAGAGGCCTGTTGAATATCAAGAAGGAGAAGGTTTGGTAATTCTTCGGACAGTTCTGCCACAACGAAATCTCGATATAACCGTATGTAGTTTAGATGGTTGATTGTCGGCACATCACCTTTAAGGCCAGAGTTTAATACCAAGCCATACCCAACGACGTTAAAATATTCGAGTTGCTGCGTCCATGCGTGGTGCTCAGACGCACTGTCGTTGCACGAGTGCAGAAAACGCACTGCTATAGGACAATCACGATTTGTTTAAGTTATATCTTATATTGAAACGACTCTAATTTTCGTTGATCTTATAGCCACAAGTGCGAACTTACTACAATATGGACACTGCGGACAGTTATCTGCCAACAATCAATAATACGGGCATATCATGGGGGGTAGCAAAATCGGTTTACGGCGTCAGCGTCTTCATTTCCAACCTGGTTACTATGGTGACACTGACGCAATGCCACCAAGGGAAACCATCACTGAGGTATTGTTTCATAAACCTCGCCATCACAGACACCATATCAGGGTTTATGTATGTTTACCACAGTATCGCGATTCTCTTCCCAACGTACAACCCCATCGAATGTAAGTTAAGATACTGGTTTGTGAGCATGGCGTCCTCCGTGACACTGTTCACCCTGAGCATCCTCTCTCTGGACCGACTCCTGGCGCTGGAGCTTCCTCTCTTGTACGAGACTCGAGTCAATAAGAAAGTCTTGGGGTCGGTAACTGTCGTCTGCTGGCTTGTAGCAGCCATCTTTGTTTCCTCGAGTGTTGCACGATATCGCGATGTAACGGACTGCAACTTTGTGCAACTGATGACCACAAATAGTTACATAAGCCTTGCCTGTGGATCCTTCTCACTCATCATCCTTATCATCGGATGTCACGTCAGACTATTCATTCAAGCAAGAAAGCAGATTGTCAAAATCTTACCAACGATGCTTCAAGAGGACAAGGCTTCAGCAGAGACACGGATGAATATCAAGGCTACAGTGACGACAGCAGTTGTACTGGTACCGTTTTGTTTGCTGAATACTCCCCTCTTTGTTTATTTCCTTTGTCTGGCAGCCCGACCTGATCTCAGATCAGAGGCAAATGCACTGACGGTGATGGACATACTTTTGCTTCTCCAAATCAGCAACAGTTTCCTCAATCCTCTAATCTACGCGTGGAGGCTTCCCGAACTAAGGCATGTCTTCAGGAGGAAGTGCATATGCTGTAAAAACAAGGTTCAACAGATTGTACCCAGAAACGAAATGGGGGTACTTCGTTGAAGCCATTAGTTGGTGAGACGTATTAAGAATTAACCTGGCGTACTCTTCTATGTATGAACTATTTTAGTTGTATAACTCATGAAAAGTTAAAAGTGATAAAGCACAATATGAGCGTCCACTCTGATCGCAGAAGATCGGGGTACTTCGATGAACGACAAGAGTTAGTGAAACCCATTTAGCATTAACTTAATGTATGAACTGTTTTGGTTTGTAAATACTGCTGAATAGTGAAAAGTGATAATGAAATCCATTGAAATTATTAAAACAGTTGTCATAATTGTTGAAATTGAAAACTGTAAGTGTAAGAAATTAATTTTCCGATTGACTTGGCTGAAACTGGCGTCCAGATTTGATGACCCCTCCATCTATCCTCTATAAAAAAATAACTGTGACCATGATGGTCTTGTTGCTATAGTGTATTATCATCTTCAGTGGGGCGTTTTACTAATAAGATATCTGCGTCGGATTATTCAACAACTGTTTAGCAAGGGGTCTGAATTGTCCCGTCTATTCCCAACATACATCCTCACATGCAATTGAGATCAGATTGTCGAGATGTTAAAAGACTCTTCCCGAGTTAAATTAGTTAAATTTGTACAGTTTACTTACGACTCACATACGACACAGTGGGGAGGAACTCCCGACAGTCCGCGGACCTACTCCCGACAACTCACCCGAGGGACTTACGAATCACCACAGCTCAGATACGACTCATTACGAGTTATGCAGCTCCCTTCGCAATCACTGGCGCCTCTCACCCGACGCACTCACGACAATAACGGCCTGTGCACGACTCGTTCACTACGACGACGACTAATCACGACCTAGATACAACCAAACTTGCGAGTCATATACAATTCATATACGATAAAATCGGCAAGAAATAGCGATATTCGATCGGACTCGGAAGACCAATTCCTGACTCACACACGACGACCAGACTCTATACAAATAAGATTCACTTAAGATTACAGACGATCCAGAACGATTTGTTAAAATTTGACCAACCGACTCTTCACGATTCTTAAAGACTCTTCAGGCTTCATTACGAGTCATTGACGACTTCTCCCCTATTTTCAATCGGCAACGGCTTATAGCTCACTGAAATGGGGGTATTATAGAGACTATGTACATCTTATTAACTCAGCAGTACAGTTGGGTACCAGAAACCTCGGTCACAAAGCTGGTTTTCCTGACCACTTGTCTCAAACATTACACTGAGGTTAACCTGGTGACTTATGCAGGCCTTGGATTGAAACATTCGGTGCGTCGACAGTTACGTCGAATGCATTCAGGACAACTACTCCCGCGGGTGTTGAGGATGACTGGATGCCTTACACTGGAGTCATAATGTTCCACGCCATGAGAACGGTTGCGAGCGTAGTTATATGTGTGCATTATGTATATACAGTGTTATCACTTAAACATTTGTCCTCCGCGTTTAATCATTTATTCTGTTGCTATTTAACGACTTCTCTTATGGTGATAATTATGTACTCTCTGACGTAGAATGGTGAAACGGCAATCAATGTGTGTTTGACAGATATGCTAACCAATTGACTCTATTCTTATGTTTAGCTTATCACTAATGATTTAGTTGGTCCATGGCCATTCGGTGATGTTCATAGAAATGTACATTTTGTATTGAAGTTTTTAAGTACATACAAATGTTTCGATTTCATGCAACGTTTCAGTCAAGCTCTATGAGAGAGCAATGAGGTTGGCATGAACTAAATTACCAGGCTAAAGAAAAGATGTTTTCAGAGGCGTCAAAAGCACAGATATTTCTGCCGGATAAAGTCAATTATGATGTCTTTGATAAGGATTTGTTTCAGTCGTCAGGGATAAGATACTTTTATATCTATTCAAAACCATACTGTTCGCTTAAATCGCTGTATATAATTGTTGGATAGTGAAAATTATAACATATGGACATTAAGTTATTAAAAGATGTTGTCGACATACTGAACCTTTTACGACTTAAATTCGTTGGCGCGTCAATACTGAAGGATGTGATAAGAAAAGTGACTTATTTCGCTAATTCTAGAGGCCATTTCAAGACGACAATGTGTTAAAGGCTTCTGTTATATAAACATGACAGATGATGTTTCCAAAATTAAAAAGTGAGTTTAGTTGGCGACAGGAGACTTGCTGTATCTATGTTTCAGCAGTATTATCACTGGTGGATTAACTAATAATGCAGTTTTTGTGGTATCGTTTCTTTAAGACGGTATTTGTGTGTAATTCATGTATTCTGTATCCATAGTCCCTAGTTTATATGGTACAAATGTTCCATCACTTAATGGTATAAGCAGCTCAATTTAATAAAAACGTATTTTTATGTCATAAACTGTTTTATGATCTCTTTTGTGTTCTTGGTATTTTTATATAAGTGTATTACTCAAGTGCATATCATACATTAGTATTGACATACGACTATCTTAGTGCTAAGGAAGTAGAGACTGGCGAATGTGTAATACTATGTTTTTGATTAGCTGTTAAATAATTTCAGTAAATGAAATCAAGGAGGTGGTACTCATATACATAGTGACACTATAAATGTGAAAGATCTCGATATTGATCGAAAACCGGACAATCTAAAGCGGCTGGCGATAAGGTTATATATGAAAATGTGTTAACTCCACAGTCACACAATACAAAGAAAAGAAAAATACTAAAACCTGCCAGCGCCAAATTCAATGACAACATTTTATTTAAAAAGTTGTAATTACAACTTTTAAAAGTGGAATTTGTTTTATCTCAAAGTTTTGAAAATTGTATCTTCAAAATGTAATCACAAGTATTTAATGTTATATCTTAAAGTTGTCATGACAACTTAAAATAACAATCATGTTATCATTGGATTTGGTGCGTGTAGGCTTTCGTAGAGAATTTGTAATATAATATGAATTCTAAATCAATCTTTACCTTCGTTCTCTACCCAAAGAGGTTAATCCCTTTAGATTTCCGATCCTAATTGCAAAACTGAAGGAAGTCCCCTCTCATGTAAAAGTTTAATTAATTAGTCAGCTAAGTCCAGCTGTGATTTCTAATCAGCATGGAACATCTGCTTCATTAATACCCTGCGTACACTTAACGTGTCCTCTTAACGATGTGTGATCTAACGATCGATGGTGCACATGTACTTAGACAGACCTTCGCTACATGTAGATCAGTTAGAAATGTGTTATTCCTGTTCGTCTGTTATGGAACTTTGTAATCACTATTACTTTATGATAGCCATTTGATAAATATAAACTCGTAGTTAAAATGCACTGATCACTATCCTATGTTATGTTATGTTATGGCTTGCATCGATCAAGAATCGATGTTCAAATAACTGAAACGTTCATAAAATATATATTCTGTGGACGAGGTGTGGACCGGCGCGTACGTACATACAGTCGTCCTCATTGCATTCTCTACCCACAGAGGTTACTTACTCCCTTCGGATTTCCCTTCCTGGAGGTTAGGATCTGAAATATGTAGGGAGTAACCTCTGTGGGAAGAGAATGTGCTGATTGTGTAGCGATAAGGACTGCCTGTAGTTTACAAGGTCTGTATTTGCTCAAAGAAAACATCAGTATTGAAAAAAAAATAAGTGTCTATTAAGTGTATACATACACACTTTAAATGTTAATTATGTCCCATCTTGTGATTGTAATTCGATGACTTTGTACTCTTGTACCACCGCTGGGTGGTTGATGGAGAAATAAAGAAAGTTGAAAGTTGAAGTTGTAATTTACAAGGACCATTAATCATTGTCGATCCACGTTGATTCTGGACGTCCTACTCAAGATCTGAAGCTGTGATACTGTAATTCTAAAATGTTTCATCATTGCTGTATTAAATGATATAACCTTTTATTTAATCAGGAAACTCAAAAGCCACACACACAAATTTACTTTGTTATGTTAAGATGATCATGAGATAAATAGATAGGGCACGGTAGAATCTATGGGAGTGCAGAAGTGATTGTTTTATTGAAACATAAAACAAGTTTGAAATGTATACATACGTTTACAAACATATACTTGTCCATGTCTAAAACAGAGAATAAGTACTAAATACTTCCTTACCACATGAAATATGACCTTGTTATGTCTGAGTGCTGAAATAAAATAAGAACGCCAGCATTGCCATAAACGTTAATAGTGCCCATTTCATCTAACATTTGAAAGGAAACATATTTCAGAGTTAACTTTAAAGGCGCCATTTACCCCCTGAAATGAAGTGATCTCTCAAAAAAAAAGTATATATATATAAGTATTACCAATGTCTAAATAATACTCCTGAATCAATAAAAAGAGTTCTAAAACGATTTTACATGGCCATGCGAGTCCATTTCCCATCGAATGGCCATTTTAATTTGTTCAAATTAAAATGGCGCCACTCGAAGGTAGTGGTCTGACTGATGTAACGATACCTAAACACTGAAGAGTAGAGTTTTAAATATGGTACAATGGTGGAATGGTCAACCATCTTGTTGTCTGAACTTTCAAATTCGCACGAGACCTACACATCTTCCTCTCACACTGAAGAGTTCCACACAACTTTCGCTTTATACGTCGTACCATTTTCTTCGAATAAGCTTAATGATAACCGTTTTCTATACGGCTTATCGGTTCGTCTAAGGTTTTACCAATTATCGTACCAATATATTGTATCAACTTTAATAATAAATGGCATATTTGAGAAAACATGATATGTAAAAAAAGAACATGCTACAGCGCCTTTAAACTATGCTCATTAAATTAATCAAATTCACGAAAAATATAATTTTAACACGAATAAACCTAATAACATGCACATTTTGTAGACAATCAGACATTTTGAATAAAACATGAATAATATGTTAGGCTATTATTTTTCGAAAAGGAAATTCAATATATTATTCTTTAGTAAGTGGCCAGTTACGCTTTCCGCTTCCAAAGGCAATGGTTAAATTTGTAATTTACTCAAAGGATTTGCATTAATAACCAGATTAGCGCACTGCCCACGACTAATGAAAGCAACACATGTTCCTTAAAACTGCATTCTAGTAATCAGCAAGGCGACGTCTGTATTCATCATCACACAGAAATATGAAGCAGTTACATGTATTTACTTCATACACAAAATACTTCGAAAAATGTATAACATAAATAGTAATCCTAACTTGAATCTTACATTGTGGACAATGTTATGAACACTAAATCTTTTAAGTACCTAGCATATCGCAATATATATAAACTATTTTATGATTGTCTATGTTATACCATGTTACCATGAATATTAGTGTTAGGATTTCGCGAGCGAGAGTGAGCTGTATATCCTTAGCGGTATTCAGATTGAAATGTAAGCATAGTGGCATATTATACCAAACGGACATGGGGTGTTAACCTCGCTACATTTACTTTTATATAGTATAAGGGTTGGATCGTCGACATAATATACTTTCTAATCGCTAGTTTTTCGACAAAACAAGCCCCTGTGTCACCGTACACTCAATCATACCACATTGTCGTACACACTATCATACGAAACCACTGTACACTCTATCATACCACATTGTCGTACACTCTATCATGCCACATTGTCGTACACACTATCATGCCACATTGTCGTACACACTATCATACGAAACCAATGTACACTCTATCTTACCACATTGTCGTACACACTATCATACGAAACTACTGAACACTCTATCATACCGCAGCACCGTACACTCTATCATGCCACATTGTCGTACACTCTATCATACCACATTGTCGTACACTCTATCATGCCACATTGTCGTACACTCTATCATGCCAAATTGTTGTACACACTATCATACGAAACCACTGTACACTCTATCATACCACATTGTCGTACACTCTATCATGCCACATTGTCGTACACACTATCATGCCACATTGTCGTAGACTCTATCATGCCACATTGTCGTACACTCTATCATGCCACTTTGTCGTAGACTCTATCATGCCACATTGTCGTACACTCTATCATGCCACATTGTCGTACACTCTTTCATGCCACATTGTCGTACACACTATCATACGAAACCACTGTACACTCTATCATACCACATTGTCGTACACTCTATCATGCCACATTGTCGTACATTCTATCATGCCACATTGTCGTACACTCTATCATACCACATTGTCGTACACTCTATCATGCCACATTGTCGTACACTCTATCATGCCACATTGTCGTACACACTATCATACGAAACCAATGTACACTCTATCATACCACATTGTCGTACACACTATCATACGAAACTACTGAACACTCTATCATACCGCAGCACCGTACACCCTATCATGCCACATTGTCGTACACTCTATCATGCCACATTTTTGTACACACTATCATACGAAACCACAGTACACTCTATCATACCACATTGTCGTACACTCTATCATGCCACATTGTCGTACACTCTATCATGCCACATTGTCGTACACTCTGTCATGCCACATTGTCGAACACTCTTTCATGCCACATTGTCGTACACACTATCATACGAAACCAATGTACACTCTATCATACCACATTGTCGTACACACTATCATACTAAACCACTGTACACTCTATCATACCGCTGCACCGTACACTCTATCATGCCACATTGTCGTACACTCTATCATGCCACATTGTCGTACACACTATCATACAAAACCACTGTACACTCTATCAAACCACATTGGCGTACACACTATCATACGAAACCACCGTACACTCTATCATACCGCAGCACCGTACACTCTATCATGCCACATTGTCGTACACTCTTTCATGCCACATTGTCGTACACACTATCATACGAAACTACTGTACACTCTATCATACCACATTGTCGTACACACTATCATACGAAACCACCGTACACTCTATCATACCGCAGCACCGTACACTCTATCATATCACATTGTCGTACACTCTATCATGCCACATTGTCGTACACTCTATCATACCACATTGTCGTACACACTATCATATGAAACCACTGTACACTCTATCATACCGCAGCACCGTACACTCTATCATATCACATTGTCGTACACTCTATCATGCCACATTGTCGTACACTCTATCATACCACATTGTCGTACACTCTATCATGCCACATTGTCGTACACACTATCATGCCACATTGTCGTACACTCTATCATGCCACATTGTCGTACACTCTATCATGCCACATTGTCGTAGACTCTATCATGCCACATTGTCGTACACTCTATCATGCCACATTGTCGTACACTCTATCATGCCACATTGTCGTACACACTATCATACGAAACCACTGTACACTCTATCATACCACATTGTCGTACACACTATCATACGAAACTACTGAACACTCTATCATACCGCAGCACCGTACACTCTATCATGCCACATTGTCGTACACTCTTTCATGCCACATTGTCGTACACACTATCATACGAAACTACTGTACACTCTATCATACCACATTGTCGTACACACTATCATACGAAACCACCGTACACTCTATCATACCGCAGCACCGTACACTCTATCATATCACATTGTCGTACACTCTATCATGCCACATTGTCGTACACTCTATCATACCACATTGTCGTACACACTATCATATGAAACCACTGTACACTCTATCATACCACATTGTCGTACACTCTATCATGCCACATTGTCGTACACACTATCATGCCACATTGTCGTAGACTCTATCATGCCACATTGTCGTACACTCTATCATGCCACATTGTCGTAGACTCTATCATGCCACATTGTCGTACACTCTATCATGCCACATTGTCGTACACTCTATCATGCCACATTGTCGTACACACTATCATACGAAACCACTGTACACTCTATCATACCACATTGTCGTACACACTATCATACGAAACTACTGAACACTCTATCATACCGCAGCACCGTACACTCTATCATGCCACATTGTCGTACACTCTATCATGCCACATTGTTGTACACACTATCATACGAAATCACTGTACACTCTATCATACCACATTGTCGTACACACTATCATACGAAACCACCGTACACTCTATCATACCACATTGTCGTACTCACTATCATACGAAACCACTGTACACTCTATCATACCGCAGCACCGTACACTCTATCATGCCACATTGTCGGACACTCTATCATGCCACATTGTCGTACACACTATCATACGAAACCACTGTACACTCTATCATACCACATTGTCGTACACTCTATCATGCCACATTGTCGTACACTCTATCATGCCAAATTGTTGTACGCACTATCATACGAAACCACTGTACACTCTATCATACCACATTGTCGTACATTCTATCATGCCACATTGTCGTACACACTATCATGCCACATTGTCGTAGACTCTATCATGCCACATTGTCGTACACTCTATCATGCCACATTGTCGTAGACTCTATCATGCCACATTGTCGTACACTCTATCATGCCTCATTGTCGTACACTCTTTCATGCCACATTGTCGTACACACTATCATACGAAACCACTGTACACTCTATCATACCACATTGTCGTACACTCTATCATGCCACATTGTCGTACACTCTATCATGCCACATTGTCGTACACTCTATCATGCCACATTGTCGTACACTCTATCATGCCACATTGTCGTACACACTATCATACGAAACCAATGTACACTCTATCATACCATATTGTCGTACACACTATCATACGAAACTACTGAACACTCTATCATACCGCAGCACCGTACACCCTATCATGCCACATTGTCGTACACTCTATCATGCCGCATTGTTGTACACACTATCATACGAAACCACTGTACACTCTATCATACCACATTGTCGTACACACTATCATACGAAACCACTGTACACTCTATCATACCGCTGCACCGTACACTCTAACATGCCACATTGTCGTACACTCTGTCATGCCACATTGTCGTACACACTATCATACGAAACCACTGTACACTCTATCATACCACATTGTCGTACACACTATCATACGAAACCACTGTACACTCTATCATACAGCAGCACCGTACACTCTATCATGCCACATTGTCGGACACTCTATCATGCCACATTGTCGTACACACTATCATACGAAACCACTGTACATTCTATCATACCACATTGTCGTACACTCTATCATGCCACATTGTCGTACACTCTATCATGCCACATTGTTGTACACACTATCATACGAAACCACTGTACACTCTATCATACCGCAGCACCGTACACCCTATCATGCCACATTGTCGTACACTCTATCATGCCGCATTGTTGTACACACTATCATACGAAACCACTGTACACTCTATCATACCACATTGTCGTACACACTATCATACGAAACCACTGTACACTCTATCATACCGCTGCACCGTACACTCTAACATGCCACATTGTCGTACACTCTGTCATGCCACATTGTCGTACACACTATCATACGAAACCACTGTACACTCTATCATACCACATTGTCGTACACACTATCATACGAAACCACTGTACACTCTATCATACAGCAGCACCGTACACTCTATCATGCCACATTGTCGGACACTCTATCATGCCACATTGTCGTACACACTATCATACGAAACCACTGTACATTCTATCATACCGCTGCACCGTACACTCTAACATGCCACATTGTCGTACACTCTGTCATGCCACATTGTCGTACACACTATCATACGAAACCACTGTACACTCTATCATACCACATTGTCGTACACACTATCATACGAAACCACTGTACACTCTATCATACCGCTGCACCGTACACTCTATCATGCCACATTGTCGTACACTCTGTCATGCCACATTGTCGTACACACTATCATACGAAACCACTGTACACTCTATCATACCACATTGTCGTACACACTATCATACGAAACCACTGTACACTCTATCATACCGCTGCACCGTACACTCTAACATGCCACATTGTCGTACACTCTGTCATGCCACATTGTCGTACACACTATCATACGAAACCACTGTACACTCTATCATACCACATTGTCGTACACACTATCATACGAAACCACTGTACACTCTATCATACAGCAGCACCGTACACTCTATCATGCCACATTGTCGGACACTCTATCATGCCACATTGTCGTACACACTATCATACGAAACCACTGTACATTCTATCATACCACATTGTCGTACACTCTATCATGCCACATTGTCGTACACTCTATCATGCCACATTGTTGTACACACTATCATACGAAACCACTGTACACTCTATCATACCACATTGTCGTACACTCTATCATGCCACATTGTCGTACACTCTATCATGCCACATTGTCGTACACTCTATCATGCCACATTGTCGAACACTCTATCATGCCACATTGTCGTACACACTATCATACGAAACCAATGTACACTCTATCATACCACATTGTCGTACACACTATCATACTAAACCACTGTACACTCTATCATACCGCTGCACCGTACACTCTATCATGCCACATTGTCGTACACTCTATCATGCCACATTGTCGTACACACTATCATACGAAACCACTGTACACTCTATCATACCACATTGTCGTACACACTATCATACGAAACCACCGTACACTCTATCATACCGCAGCACCGTACACTCTATCATACCACATTGTCGTACACTCTATCATGCCAAATTGTCGTACACTCTATCATACCACAATGTCGTACACACTATCATACGAAACCACTGTACGCTCTATCATACCGCAGCACCGTACACTCTATCATGCCACATTGTCGTACACTCTATCATGCCACATTGTCGTACACACTATCATACGAAACCACTGTACACTCTATCATACCACATTGTCGTACACACTATCATACGAAACCACCGCACACTCTATCATACCGCAGCACCGTACACTCTATCATACCACATTGTCGTACACTCTATCATGCCACATTGTCGTACACTCTATCATACCACATTGTCGTACACACTATCATACGAAACCACTGTACAATCTATCATACCACATTGTCGTACACTCAATCATACCACATTGTCGTACACTCTATCATACCACATTGTCGTACACACTATCATGCCACATTGTCTTACACTCTATCATACCGCAGCACCGTACACTCTATCATACCGCAGATCCATACACTCTATCATACCACAGTGTCGTACACTCTATCATTCCACATTGTTGTAAACACTATCAACCCAAATCACCGTACACTCTATCATACCGCAGATCCGTACACTCTATATATAGCTATCATACCACGGCACCGTACACTCTATCATACGAAACCACTGTACGCTCTATCATACCACATTGTCGTACTCTCTATCATACCACATTGTCGTAAACACTATCAACCCAAATCACCGTACACTCTATCATACCGCAGATCCGTACACTCTATCATACCGCAGATCCATACACTCTATCATACCACAGTGTCGTACACTCTATCATTCCACATTGTTGTAAACACTATCAACCCAAATCACCGTACACTCTCTCATACCGCAGATCCGTACACTCTATCATACCGCAGCACCGTACACTCTATCATACCGCAGATCCATACACTCTATCATACCACAGCGTCGTACACTCTATCATTCCACATTGTTGTAAACACTATCAATCCAAATCACCGTACACTCTATCATACCGCAGATCCGTACACTCTATCATACCACAGCACGGTACACTCTATCATACCACAGCATCGTACACACTATCATATCACAGCACCGTACACTATATCATACCACAGCACGGTACACTCTATCATACCACAGCACCGTACACTCTATCATACCACAGCACCGTACACGCTATCATACCACAGCACAGTACACTCTATCATACCACAGCACCGTACACTCTATCATACCACAGCACCGTACACTCTATCATACCATATTGTCGTACACACTATCATACTACATTGTCGTACACGCTATCATACCGCAGCACCGTACACTCTATCATACCACAGCACCGTACACTCTATCATATCACAGCACCGTACACTCTATCATACCACAGCACCGTACACGCTATCATACCACAGCACCGTACACTCTATCATACCACAGCACCGTACACTCTATCATACCATATTGTCGTACACACTATCATACTACATTGTCGTACACGCTATCATACCGCAGCACCGTACACTCTATCATACCACAGCACCGTACACGCTATCATACCACAGCACCGTCACTCTATCATACCACAGCACGGTACACTCTATCATACCACAGCACCGTACACTCTATCATATCACATTGTCGTACACGCTATCATACCACAGCACCGTACACTCTATCATACCACAGCACCGTACACTCTATCATACCACAGCACCGTACACTCTATCATACCATATTGTCGTGCACACTATCATACTACATTGTCGTACACGCTATCATACCGCAGCACCGTACACTCTATCATACCGCAGCACCGTACAATCTATCATACCACAGCATCGTATACACTATCATACCACAGCACCGTACACGCTATCATACCACAGCACCGTACACGCTATCATACCACAGCACCATACACTCTATCATACCACAGCACCGTACACGCTATCTTACCACAGCACCGTACACTCTATCATACCGCAGCACCGTACACTCTATCATACCACAGCACCGTACACTCTATCATACCACAGCACGGTACACTATATCATACCACAGCACCGTACACTCTTTCATATCACATTGTCGTACACGCTATCATACCGCAGCACCGTACACTCTATCGATATCATACCACATTGTCGTTCACACTAACATTCTTCATCATCGTACGCTTGTTATATATCATCAGGAAATTGTAGTAGGCTAACGGACTCAAATACACTGATAGAGCAGGATGTACGCTGAGACATAAACATATAATGTTTTAAATTAAAACATTAATTTAGTTTTCTCTCTTGAGACATGAACCATGCTGTTTCAGTCTCAGTCGTGTCCCTCATACTTTTAATATATTGCATGATGCATGGTATTGTTTCTTTTGCCCGGTAGTATAGTACCAGAGACCATAGGCAAGTTAAAGTGCACCACACCATAACCTCGTTTAACAAGCTACAGAGAATACTTGAAAATACCACTGGTATAGTATTGTGGCATAGATGACATTTACTCTATGTAGCACGGAGCAACTATATATAATTTGACAGCCATTAACCAGCTGATTCATAATTACTACAGGCAATTATGTTATTATTCGAGATCCGGCATATTGCAACACGTAAATCAGTTTATGAATACAGTCAAGATGGTAACACTCAGCTTTCCTCTCTTGCTGCCCCTTATCGTAGGAGTAGCTGCAGGTAAGATGTGAGACATATTGTTTGATTACTATAACTACAAGCTAGAGTAGTTTCTATAACATTAGAGGGGATAGCAGTAGACGGTTGTACGTGGATTATGAATTATGTATATCTACGAACTGACGGCCAAACAAAAGCATATATTCAAGTGTCATAGGGCGGATATCAGTACTGGTTGTACATCTGACTTCACTGAAATATGTATATCTACTGGCGTATCACGACACACTAACGCATCTTAACGTGCCTTATGTTTGCAAATAATCTGACGTCCAGAAAAAGCACGACCAACAAAACCAATTCTATTATTTGACACAATGATGATAAAAGCAGTGTATATATAATTTAGTGACAACATGTATCCAAAACCCATATGAACATTTATTGTTTTATTTTTGGAAACATATATGTTCATGTTTATGAACGAAATGCCTATGAAAATCGTTCTTTTAGTATCCCTTTAACTAAATGAAATAGCTTTTTAAAAATTTGGTTATCAAGGACCTTCAACGTCCATTTTATCCTGCATCAGATGTTAAAAATTAATTTTTAATGTTTTGGAAATTTGGTAGCGTTTCTTTTGGACGCTATATAATATCTGCATTAATGTCTGTGTTACTTGTTTGAGATAACGGAGTGACAGCAATTTCATACTTTGTTCACTTTACTTACAAACGCCTTCGCCGTATGTAATTTGTTTAAGGCCGGTTCACACTGTCCCGAATATGAAAAAAGATGCCAACACGAATTAGAAAATTATAATTTCGCACGAATTTGGTTCCGATTTTGGTTAAAAGTCAAACAGAATCCGGAGCAGGTACGATGCAGTCAGAAGGCAATACGATGTAACGCGACGTAACACACGACTACAATGCGAATGCAATGCGAATGTCGGGTTGACGGTCGCATTGGCGTAACGTTATACAGTCTGTACGAATACAACACGATGACAGCATGATGGCAACACGACGTCGTATGCAGAGTTTGCTGAGCATGCGAGTGAGAATGCGAAGATGAGCTAGGTGATACGAGCATCACGTGACATCAACATTACATAACTCTGTTGCTGTGTCGTTTTGCCTCTCGGTGTCGGCCCGGTAAAGCTTAATTTCAAATTTTAGGAAGTACCGGGATAGTGTAATATAGATTTTGTTGTAGTATGACAGAGAAAGCGTAAATACGATCACTGCTATGAAAACATGGGATTACCGAAATGAGTTAAGCGCAGTTTTCTCTTTTAACTCTGATTTTTTTTTAAACACCATGGAGAAGCATTTGAAAACAAATCATATTATATGGTAGGTGGTGCAAAATGGTCCATATAAAATTTACATACAACATTTTTAAGTTTTAAAAATTAAGGAATTGTGTTTGTCTAAATTAGAAAAAATAACCAATCTTTAAAAATGTCGAACCCCTGAATCCCCACTACCCCATTACCACTCTGGATAAGCTTATGAGTTAATTATACATTAATGAGGATGACTACTGAGTAATGACGCAAACATATAGTCAATAAATTTGTCTGAAACCAGTCTAGCGTGAGTTGCCATGACAGCAGGAAATCACGTGACCCATTCAATTCACTGTTTAAACTTTGGCTGTACCATCGGCGGATGTTCGAAAATCTTTGCGTGTTAAAAAACTTCCTAACCCGCTTGCGAATCTTCATTTTCGTGGTCAGCACGTGTCTCAATCTTTCTCTTCGCACGGCCATCAAGATGCTATCTTGTTACTTCTAATCATTATCGTACTATCTTCGTCTGTCCATCGGTACCATCGCCAGAATATGAAACAATTTGCTTCCCGATTGTCATAAGAAGGCAACGTGACTGTCTACAATCCTCGTGATACCTGCGTATAATCAACAAGTGCATTCTTTCAATGTATGATCGCAGCCGCGTTGCCTTCTTATGACTTCGGTAATCTTCGTGTTACTTTCGTATGGCCTTCGCTTGAGAGATCTGCCCTTTGGTTCCGATTGAAAGGCGAAGGCAAATACGATGATGATACAAATCATACAATGTCATCTCGATAGATGTACGAAGGGCACGATGAGGCCACGAATGCATCAGGGAACTAACATGTCAAATATTTTGCTCACTCTCCCGATTTTGCTGCCGAAAAGAGAAGAATTCCGCCGAATATTTGTAAAAATTTATATTTATATACTGTTGCCTGTGCGCGTATGCATATTTGCCGGTAGCCTTCGGCAGGTTTAGGCTGTGACGTCAGAGATGCTCTACGGCCCGCTTTGGGTCCTTAGCGCAGTGAAAGGGAAGGCATTAGAGTAGATGAAGAATCGGTTGAATACGTAGAATTCGGGTAGTTTTGGACTTGATATGGTATATTGTGCAGCGTTGGTGTGCAGTAATTCATCAAAGTCTGGACAGAAGTTTACATATTTTTAATTTTCAAGTGAAAAGACGGATGCAGCGCGGCGAAAGGTTTGGATACTGTCAAAGAGGAAAGAAGGACCGAAAACCGTCGGAATCTGTCTCACTATGTTCAGAGCATTTTGATCCGTTATATCAAAACAGTTTTATAAATAAGTGATAGTTAGTCTTAGAGTACTCGTAATTAACAGTCCTTTTTAAGGATATAACTTATAATGCCTTCTTATGGGATGTGTCATCCTCGGTTACCCAGAGTTTTATATATGCTCCTGCTGAGAGTAACGGAGCATATATACAACCCTGGGTACCACCGAGGATGGGGATGTGTAGGCCTTAAAACTTAGTACACAGTTGTATAATTATTTGTCATTGGCTAATAACTGTATTAGATTAATTTCAATTTAATATGGCCAACGTGGCAGCTCAAATGACATTGTCAGACACACAAACAATATTTCCTGGTTATAAATCATTTGAAAACTATAGTGATATTCAACGCTAAAATGATATCTGTCGCCTATATTACACCCTACCACCCCCACTAACTAAATTCTAAATCTTGCCCCAACTTTTGAACCCTTCCTACGTCTATGTTGGATCCTGTTTTTTTAATATATTTACTAAAAATGCATTTCCACTGATTGTATATGTTCACAATATCATAACAAATGATTATTGCAAAAATAATAAGTGTCAGTGTTCAATCCGTGTGGGTTCTTGGTTTGTGTACTTGTGATAGGAGAACACGTAACTGTCTAGCAACTCAAGTTCAAATAATTACTGAAAGCCCACGTAGAAAGTCAAAGCATATGGTATTTAACTATGTTAACAGTTCGCCGTTTACAGGAATAGTGATTTCACATCGGTTGAGAAAATATATTAGAGAACTTTAGAAATTCTTAATATTGTTTTTCAAATTCTCTTTATAGGATAATCTCCTTCTTGCACGCGATGAACTTCGAAATCTATCTGACTTTTCGATTTTCATTATAATTAGGGCGACAAAGTCAAACAAATGTTGACAGATTTAAATTAATGTCATTTATTTAGTTTACATCTAATACATATTAATTGACATATTTTAGAAATTCTCTATTCATATATTAAAAGAGTTGGAATCCCATTTTCTTAGGCAGAAATTAAACACGCATGAACGCATAGTAAATTTAGTTTTACTAACATGCGTATATTACTACCATAAGCAAGATTGCATATGTGCACTGCAAAGTTTACACTACGTTATTACAGGCTTCTAATATCGCGAGTTCCTTATTATCGTGTTAGTCCGGATTTCGTGAATACCAAATCTCTCACATAGCTATGTGTAGATTTTACTGTCTATCTTACTTGATTAGGATTGAACAGTGGTTTGTACGTTAGATCTAAATAATTATAATATTTAATATCAATACGTTTTTAAAGCAAACATGATTTGAATAATCGAGAATCAAGATGGTTCATTTTGTCCTGTGCAACTGGTTACTTCAGCGGTACAGTATATATACGAATAAACCAGTATAATTTGTAGTAACATATTTTAATTAACTACATATAAGTTGTTGACACCCATGTTATCTACATGTAGACAATAACTATTTAATGTACGGCATAATCCACTTATTGTGAAATTGTAACGTTAGAGTTTGCCAGTCCCTACGTAAGAATCTGTATTTCCAACTCTCTCACTGTTTACTTCTGAAAGCTCATCCTCACTTGATTCCTGGTGTTCAACTCGATGTTGATTCACAATAGGTTCATACTGATAAGGACGGATGTTATTTATGTCAGATGGTTGAAAATCAACGCTGCCATCGCTATCCGAGAAAGCCATAACAACACTACGAACGTAGAAAATACACTGGCTCAGCGAGCGGGAGAGCATCTTCGACATCATATCACGTTACTGCTGCCAGCCTGATTAACTCTCGGGGATTTCCGGAAAACGACTCTCACCGAAAACGTTTTTTCAACGTTTCTACATAAAATGTCGCATTTTAATAATCTTTTTGACACACTTTGTCTTAAACAATACTGTTAAACATGTTAAAAAACAAGTTTTTCTCTAATATTCCCCTTAAAGATGCGTTTACGAATGGCCCGATTGCTTACGATCCTTTGCGAATTTGAACATTTTCAAATTTGTGTTTCCATCTATTGTCAAATTCGGCACAGTGTGAACGGCCCTTTAGCATATGGGACAATGATAAAGGGTGCTTTGCTTATAACAATGCTTTACGCTAAACGTTGTCAGTATCTGAATTCTGAATTCGCTCTGTCTCTTTTACCACATCTGAACACATTAGTCACAGTTTCGAAGACAGAAATTCTAGAGCGGCTGCTACAGGACTACTCCAGGAACCTGCCACCGGATGAAGGGGGAGTGTCTCTGCGTCTGTCTCTCTACCTGTATTCCTTCACTGTGGTGAGTATTAAGAATAGTGTAACCCCCTTCCCCTCCCCCTCCCCCTCCCCCACCCCTCCCCCTCCCCCAGTGTTTTGACAAAATAAGTTTGTATCCGAAAAATTAACATACTCTATGCCCCTTGAACTATACTCTCTTTCATCTGGACAGAGTAGCCTCTGTGAGAATGTAATCGAAACCAACCTCACACCTCTAACAACTGAACCGGGGATGTAAATTAGCTCAGTTGGTAGAGCGTCATCCGGTAGGTCGGGGTTCGGTTCCCGGCCGCGTCATAACAAAAGACGTTATAAGATGGGAGCTGTTGCTTCCTCTGCTTGGCGCTCAGCTTTATAAGAATAGAACAACGCTTGAACTGGCGCTACACTGTGGCTCCCGGGTGCCACTGTCACAATTCATTAATAGTATTACAAGTGGTAGGAAGCATACATTATTTGCTTATTTTATCAATGAGTGTTATACCCAAGCTTCTGCTGTTTGACAGGACGCAGATCACAACGAGCTGTCACTTATCGTCGGTATGAACCAACGCTGGACTGACAAGCGACTGGCATGGGGAAATGTTCAAAAGAAACCAGACACACAAGCCATTCGCATGTCTGACAAACTGATATGGAAACCAGATATAGTGCTGGCAAATGCGTAAGTATTTTCAGTTTATAATAATAAGAATTTAATATCAGACCAGTGTAGCTTTTAAACGTAGTTTGTGTTTACCTAACAGAGTTGAAGGGGGTGATTTTGACCAATCTAAATAAATTTGGATCGACATATTTTATAATGTTATATTGTCGACTATATTAACATAATATAGAACAGTCGATCTAAATTGATTTAGATTGGTTCTTGACAGACCTGTACAAGGGACCTGCATGACCCAGTTTAACATATACACAAGAGTAATGGCACCTGGTCGGGTTAATCGATAGGTATACATCCGATATTCTGTGTCCGATAGTTAACCACTAACGTGACGTCACTCTATTGTCTCCCTGTTGATTCTTCACCGAGCTGGCCGTTGTTTTTGCTTGAGATGTTCAGCTCGGGACACGTGCCTATTCTATATACGTCATGTACCAATATCATGTTTTATTCCACATTTAATGATATCTTATAAGGCCGCCTTTTCAAGCCATGAATGATATGCGAGTGATTTCTGTAACATTTTGCATCCGAACGTTGGTATATAATCAAAAGTTGTCCATATCAGAGATGTGGTATCCGAGATTGTAACCTTTTACCCAGGACATGACATGAAATAGTTGATCCTTTGTAATGTGGGTTATGAATTACCGGAAAACCGCTTTAAACACTACATGCATTTGTCATCCTATTTAAATCCAGTAGGTGCACTCGGCTCGTTTAAACTTCTTCCATCCCCAGAGATTAGTCTCGTCGTAACTGTATGCAGTAGAAAGATAAGACTTGAGTAATACAAGATCACTGAGGAGAGGCCCTATAAACACAATGACACATCTGCGACCAAATTCTGTATGGTAACTATAAATGCGCAATAAACACACTGGAGAAACGACCGTCCATTCCAAAACTTTCCACACTTGGAAACAACGACCTTTCCAAAACCGAAAGGCGTCCTTTCCATACTGTGGAATGATCACATTTCCACAGCCAACCTTTCCAAACAGTGGACTTCCATTGAAGCGTGAATAAAATCACATTATTTGTTTTCGTCTACTTACTCCTTCAATTAAATTAAGAATCACTCTTTAAAACTCCTTTTTATCCTATTTATCTTAATTTAGTTTAATGTAATTATATTTAAGTGAGAAATTATATATTAATCATTTAATGTAGTATTTAATTTGTTCATGTCATTATGTGAAGCGTTCATAAAATCGTGGTTCAGTTTTCTGAAGCAACAGGAACATTTTGGAATAGTTTTATTACCAATACAATAAATAAATATATTTTCCTATAATGTTCATTGTAATTTAAATGACTAAATTATCAACATTCAGATAACCAGAAATAATATTTGAATGGGAAATTAAAATTAAATGAGATTAAGACCATCCTTACATACAACCTATGGTGAATCTATTTTCTCAAGAAAACGACGGCATATCCACAGATTTTCCAAACAAATATTAACAAAGTGGTATTCCCGTGTGACATTGAGTGAGTGAAATTAATCAAATTAATCACCAAATACGAGTCATACATTGCAATGGGTGTAGTTTTTGTTTTTTTGTTAAGGGTTGTTGATTACACAGGGAAAAGACACACATATATAAATGTATTTGTCCATACATCATAGTTTAATTGATCTTGTACATTATCGAGTATTCACCCCTAGTTACAAACAAATACCAATGGTAGACAACTCGCACAGTCTAATCTCTCTCCCTCTCATACTCCCTCTCTCCGTCCGTCCCTCCGTCCATCCCTCCGACCCTCCGTCCGTATGTCCCTCTCTCTCCCTCTCCCCTCTCTCTCTCCTTCCTCTCTCCGTCCCTCTCTCCGTCTCTCTCTCCGTCTCTCTCTCTGTATCTCTCTCTCTCTCTATCTCTCTCTCTCCGTCCCTCTATCCGTTCCTATTTCCGTCTCTTTCTCCGTCTCCCTCTCCGTCTCTCTCTCCGTCTCCCTCTCCGTCTCTCTCTCCGTCTCCCTCTCTGTACCTATCCTTTTCTGTCTGTCTGTCTCTCTCTCTCTCTCTGTCTCTGTCTCTCTCTCTGTCTCTCTCTCTCTCTCTCTCTCTCTCTCTCTCTCTCTCTCTCTCTCTCTCTCTCTCTCTCTCTCTCTCTCTCTCTCCGTCCCTCTCTCTCCGTTCCTATTTCCGTCTCTCTCCGTTCCTATTTCCGTCTCTCTCTCCGTCTCCCTCTCTGTACCTCTCCCTCTCTGTATCCCTCTCTCTCTCTCTCTCTCTCTCTCTCTCTCTCTCTCTCTCTCTCCGTCCCTCTCTCCGTTCCTATTTGCCTCTCTCTCTCCGTCTCCCTCTCCGTCTCTCTCTCCCTCTCCCTCTCTGTACCTCTCCCTCTCTCTCTCTTTCTCTCTCTCTCCCTCTCTGTATCTCTCTCTCTCTCTCCGTCCCTCTCTCCGCTCCTATTTCCGTCTCTCTCTCCCCCTCTCTCTCTCTCCTTCCTCTCTCCTTCCTCTCCCCGTCTCCCTCTCCGTCTCTCTCTCCGTCTCCCTCTCTGTACCTCTCCCTCTCTCTCTCTTTCTCTCTCTCTCCCTCTCTGTATCTCTCTCTCTCTCCGTCCCTCTCTCCGCTCCTATTTCCGTCTCTCTCTCCCCCTCTCTCTCTCTCCTTCCTCTCTCCTTCCTCTATCCTTCCTCTCTCCGTCTCCCTCTCCGTCCCTCTCTCCGCTCCTATTTCCGTCTCTCTCTCCCCCTCTCTCTCTCTCCTTCCTCTCTCCTTCCTCTCTCCTTCCTCTCTCCGTCTCCCTCTCCGTCTCTCTCTCCGTCTCCCTCTCTGTATCTCTCTCTCTCTCTCTCTCTCTCTCTCTCTCTCTCTCTCTCTCTCTCTCTCTCTCTCTCTCTCTCTCTCTCCGCTCCTATTTCCGTCTCTCTCTCCGTCTCCCTCTCCGTCTCTCTTTCCGTCTCTCTCTCCGTCTCCCTCTCTGTACCTCTCTCTCTCTCCTTCCGCTCTCCGTACATTTTGCTCAAAAACAGCCAAACACAAACAGCCCCAAAACCCAGCACCTTCAGTTTTTACTTGCAATTCTGAATTACAGAGTGTATGCACGTGTGTGTGTTTATGTATGTGGAACGATTAGCGGACGGAAATATTGTGTATCATGTTGTGAAGTTTAAGCATTTTGAAAATAGTGTTTGTAAGTCTTATGGCATTTCACAGTGTTGTACAATATTATTTCGATAAATATATCATCTCAGTTAAATGGCCAAATTGGTTATATGAGTATTTATGCAATGTAGCTAAATTACGCATGTATTTTTATTTCAAAGATATCTTCAACTATTTTACGTCATACCATCGCATGTCGTTATATTTATATTTTATTAACATGTATTTATGTGTACGAAATGAGCCATAATAATCTCTCTCAATACATTCCACAACAACGCAATCAACTGATTGTATATTTAAGTCGTTAAGTAGTGATTGTGTATTTAGTCATAATACGTGTTGAGATACACATGTGCAGTTGTTACACTGAGTTGCATAACTACTAGCTACGACAATCTCTGACAGACAGACATACAGATTGTTTTATTTTGTCTCACTTGTGTATATACAACAAATCGCTCAGCGATATATGAGAGACACTGTGTCAATTTATAAAACATATAATATATTGAATATAGAGTAAAAGCATGTACATCAATAAAAGTAAACTAAAATATTGCATACATTATCCATATAAAAGATTACGACGTAAACGAAGGATACTATTGCAGGCCTTGGCACTATCAAAAGTTAAAACGGGATTGTTTAGTATGGCATAAAACTGTTCGTTTGGCGGTAGTAAAGCTTATTAAAACAAGAATCTCTGCGAAAAACTTAGTTTGTTCAGGTTGTGTTCACGAGACCTTGAAGGTCGATCCATTGTGCTGTTGGGGGTCACGTATTCCAAACGTTATAAATAGTGTTACTTTATCGAGTACCGACTGTTAAAAACCACCATTTTGATGATTGTCGACATAGTACACTGACGATATGAAGGTAAATGTAGTGATTTCTGATCGAAAACCGGACAATGTAACGCGTGATTCGCGCGCCAATGAGTCAAACGTAATTTCGGAATCTTATTTAAAACAGGCACAATAACAACTTTGGGTTGATGATGTTGAATAATTCATATAACTATTGTGCATGTAAAGGGAACATGCAGTGTCGGTTTCTGCACATACAAAATGATGTTACTCGATTTTAATTGGAAACTAGTAATTATGATATGTTAAGCGATTGGGGAAGAATATGCAAGCTGACTGAATTTGTTTGTATTGTAAACAGCACATATGGTGAGTTTGAGCGTATTAGAGCCAAATATTTGTTAATGAAACACAATGGATGCACCTTAATTTGGAATATATAAAACTAATCATTAATGGTACCCTCTATGGTCTATGGTTATACTACAGCCTGCATTTAATTACCGACCCATTCTGTAACAACTGTTACGATTTTTGTTCGATAAGTTTTGGTTTTGATATTTAAAACACAAATTCAGAAGTAAATTACAAAATATTGGAATTAGTGTGTATTTGTCGGATTGTGTCCGTGCATACAAAATCTTAAGTTAATGTAATTAATCTACTGCAACATTGTTAATGATAACTAAAATAATTTATGTTTATTTTCACAATTTCCATTTTAAATTCCTCTAGAGCTTTCGGTTTAACAACAGATGGCTGTGGCTACATCACACATCATATGAAAGTAAAATTACAATTACGTTTTGAGTTTGATTTCAATCATTTGTTAAGATATCAGTAAATCGTTTTTTAATTTCAGTTTTAAATTACATTTAAAATAAAAAGTTCATTACATTGGTGATGAATTGTGATGTGTTAAATGCAACAATAGCATATCACAAAACTGTCAATTTGTGAGAAGTACGTTCATAAGACGGAGTCTTTCATGTCTCACATGTTGCGAATCAATAAATCAATTAGAACGACGATAACCACTGAAGCGTTGTGTATATACCCAATCACAGTGCATCCTAATAAACAAAGTTGTGTATTCTGTTAATTAACAAATATTTCTCGCATTCATGTACACTAATGTCTTAATAGCAGGCTGATACCCTCATCAACATCATACAAGCTATTCTATAATATAACAAAGTCATTCAATAACTTTTAACATCCTGTTTGTCGCTGACCTTATAAAATGTCCAAATGACCATTCATTGTCAATAAATCATCCCATATTTAATTACTGACAAAATAAAAAATAATAACGAACACTTGGTTTCAAATCGTAGTTCTCCATTAAAACAAAATGAACAGACAGGCAACTTGCAATATAATTACAATTATCATAAGACATCAGTTTAGTTTCAAAGAGTACGTCTTTCTTTTTAGTTTTGGTGATGGTTGAATACCAGAGTGCGCCCAGACTGCAGTCGACTGCAATCAGTACCGGTAAATATATATGCAACCCACAGTAACGTTATCACTGCCCTATTACTATGCATATATATATATTATAGAAGGCGAAGAACATACTCATTTTACTATAAAAGGATAGTGTCACTGAACATAATTATAACATACAAACGGATATGAATAAACATGCAACATGTGCTAACCCGTCAGATTTGATCTATGTGACACTCAATTACTAATAACGTGATTAAAATGTGATTAACATTTACATTATTTCAATAAATTTCCATCCGCACATCATTACAGTAAAGCAAGAATGATTGAATAAGTTTTTATCTATAATTATTGAGTCATATACAGATAATAAGTAGACAACGTTAAATGTGGGATGACTATTTTGTAAAACAGTAAAATATAATAAAAAAATGTCATGAAGTTAAGGTAAAGTGCCGTTAAAAATTGATAGACTTCTCAAATATGTATCCAAATGACACATACGCTCCCAAAACACTCACAAAAGCACAAATAACATAACATTATATTTATACAAATATGATAGTGTTACTACAGTTAGTAAGAACAGATTAAAATTTTCAATTACTTACCATTCTCGTGTATTGCACAGGATGTTTTATGACCCGCAATTGCTATCTTTAGATGGGCTCAACAGCGTGTATTCGCGACTTCGCATACATGTATATTCGGTTGTGTATTTGTCAACTCTGATGAGAGTAGTCTATCCAACAGTGGCCCATCGGTCTGCTCATTACGTAATCTACTCGTGGCCCACTATGGGATAATACCTCTTCTTTGACCAAGACACATCCACGTGTACACTCTTTGAGAGGCATTTTAGAAGTTGTAGAGATGAAGAAAACCAAGATATATGGATAGTCAACTTCTTTATTGCAATGAATGCGACGTTTCGGTGTAGATACTAACACCGTTATCAAGCAAGTGATACATGAATATGGTAGGAGGAGAATTTATATAGTATAGTGAGTATGTACAATTAACAAGTTGATGTACACTGGATTCCCAATTATATATTGAGGGGATAAGAAGATTAGGTTGATGTACACTGTATATTGGACAAGCTTTCATTCTTCAACAAATTAAATTGTATTATCAAGATAGGTAACATAGGTTTTCTGTTTATTGTATATTGTTGTCCCACATATATATACTGTCTGTTTTGCAATTGTGTCGGGGTATGATTTGTAAGTATTTTGATATTTTCAATACAAATAATAAAATATGTCATGTTCTGTCCATCATACTTCGTTTTCGGATCACAAATTAAAACTGGTGGAATCAATCAAATATTTACTGTATATGACGAAAGAGCGTGTCCACTGATTTTAGATATTAAGAATTATTATTTTAAAAAAAAAACGGAAAATATCCATTATAGGTATCGTTTGTGGAAATAAAGTGAAACCGACTGAAGATGTGACACAATTTTTTTAATTTGTATTTGTAAATGATAAAATGTATAAATGTATGCTTTGTTTATGAAGCATATTACATTAAAACTGAATGTGAGTGTTATGAAGTACGTTCGCAGCAAACGGCCTACTAATAGCTTTAATATATATATCATACTGATGCAAATGAACACAGCTGGCGTATAAAATGTCACATGCAGAACATTAAAGTATATCATGCTTGTTTTCATATTGTTGCAGACAAAATCCAAAGTGGCAAAGCTCACAGTTGTCGTGTACACAGCTTTGATTTCTTAACTATTAGTTTTAAGATACATTTTCAATAACAAGTACGCATCCTTAAATATGTCCCGTTAACACGCATTAGTTAGCTGATATGAGAAATGTGTATTGTCAAGTGGATTGTCTTATATTTGGTTGAATCAAAATGTTGGTGAGAGGTAAATATCTTTGTTTACTTTTAAAGGATATGTTTATACAAATTGGTCCGAAACAATTAATTCATCAATTTATTTAAGTCTTTACATCATTTCAGATCGGGGTTTGGGCCAGACTAGTATTTACGTATTTACGAAATCTATGTAAATTTAGAATCGCATTACACTCCTTAAAATACAACATTTTAGAAAGGACTATTACACGCTGGATGATCTATGATGTTCTAATTATTCTTCTGGTCAAATAGAAGACGAATTTTAGAAATGGTTAGTTTGTGACGCTTTGCAATCCACAAACGATGTATAATCTACTTATTCATAATATATCTTAAAATACCTTGCCATGTTTATAAAAGATTAGATGAAAACTCCGGAGGAAATAATTATCGAAGTCATGTCATCTCAAGCCGTCATGCTGAAACATGAATGTACTTGTTTAGGCCTTATATATTGAATAAACCTGTCTGTAAGTGCTCCTTTCACAAATAACTATTGCATAAATCTTTAAACGATACATCTATAAAACATGCATTAATTATATCCGTCCGTATGTCTTACCAGACATTTTATAAATGACATTACAAACATATTAACAGTATCGATTCAGGGTAATGTACCGAGAAGACGTTTTTACAAGGTTTAAAACAATCCAGTATGAACGGGTGAATTGTTTACGTGTCACGCATACCACTGCAGGGTATACACGTGTAAGTTCCAAAGATAAAATTGATAAGCCAAAGCTTCAAAAGAAGAAGAATCTGTAGTTAAATGTAAATAATATAAGTGATTATAAAAAATATAGAGGTAGCATTACAGTATTAACGGACATCATATGTTTTAATATTAAATCAAATAATGACCAATTTTAACTGGGTACATATACCTAACACTTTTACGCCGACAAATAATCTTGTACAAATAAACAACGGTATCCCAGAGAGCTAATAAAAGCAAAATTTAAGATAATTGTCATTATTCATTTAAGGTAACATACCGAGCGATTTTATAATTACGAAATATCTAATGTATAACGCGTAATTTCTCGCCTGGTTTATTACCCGCAATTAAGCTAACATTGTCTGGGTGAGGAATGGTGTGTATTGGTGACTAGCTGTGGTTGTATATTCGGATGTATATTCGACAATTCTGATGAGAGGGTTATCTTTAAATACCAATACACATACACAAGGAATTGTCATTGACATAAGCAGAGGAAAATTAAATATCTAGATATATCTAGCGTAGTTATTCGAGTCTGCAATTATGAACATGTATATATAAATCGCCATCCATGAATTTATTTGAGCAGGATAATATGAAACATCACCCCATCCAAACTGTTTGGATGGGGTGATGTTTTGGCACATGTGTGCTTATTCTATGTTTTCATTTTATTTTATGATTTGTAGTAATACATGTTCAACTTCTATAAATACCTTACAGTATCGTTGTTTACACAACTGTGCCCTGTTATCTAGGTCTATATTGTCTATATCTGTTATTTCATAATTTTATTTGTAGTTTAGAAAATAGTCATACCTTTCACATCTACAACAAGTAAATGTCATTGCAATTTTACAATTCGACATTCAAATTTTGTTTCAACAGATAATGAAACATTCACGGGCTAGTGTACAGCAATAAAGCTATTTGATGTTCAAACTCTGACCGTTGAAACAAAGGCGCATACTGGTACCTCTTTGTCATCATAACAATTAGTTAAAATATCCATATGAAAGTGTCCATAGCGATTGTTGATAGATGAATAGCTGAATATGGATGCAGTACAAGATACCGGAATCAAGTGTTACAGTCCACCAGGAGACCTGTTTAAGACCGAATACACATGTTTCATAACACCGACCAGAACGCATCGTTTAACAGGTTGTTCTGATAGGCATTTGCAGACAGACAGACAGACAAGTATTTTATTTGAGTCTCACCTCAATAGTGGTACACATATTACATTACATTTTTAAAAATATACTATATACATAAAATACCTTGAGCCACTCCATTAGGAGTTATGAGAGACTTAATTAATAATAATAATAACATACAATATATACAGTTTAAGAACGATCTGTGAATAAAAAAGATTTACGTGTATCTAAAATAACTTTGCAGGCTTTGGCACTAAAAATTGCACAATCCGTATTTGCGAGAATAAAAGCTAATCTATCACAGTCATTTGCATTATTAAAATCTTGCCATAAATTATAACATTTTTCAAAAAGATCTCGACGAATACTCTCATAAAGTGGACAATATAAAATGACATGACACTCATCCTCAACACAGGTTTTACAATTAAAACACACCCTTTCGTTTACTGGTAGATTACTGTACCGCCCTGTCTCTATACCTATAGGAGCAACTCCACATCTGAACGCTGCTAGGGATCGCCTGTGTGATCTTGACATGGGGACCCGGTTGTACTGTTCTGTCTCATAGGTATCCTTAAAAGTACTGTATACTCTGAGCTTATTCCCGCCATTTCCTCTCTGACTGCTAGGACGCTGTACTGATGACGACCATTCTTCTTTGAATTTGATAAAGGCTGCCTCACGAACTTGTGATCTTATGTAGCTGACATGGAACCTGTTTTCAATTGGAATAAAACACTGGAGCCCAAGGTCCCTGTATCGAGCATGTATTCTAAAATTCCAATTTCGCTTCTTATTCTCAGCACATCTGTTGGCCCAGTTAAAAATACGTTTTGCCAGACGGCTATCTACAATGATACTCATTTTCTTGTAAAACTTGGCAATACTTTCCCATTGTCTGACTTTAGGAGGTAACCAACCCATATCACCACACACGGCCATATTAGGGGCAAATTTCCGTAAACCCATGAAGAAACGCATGGCTCTATTCTGGACTGCGTTTACAGAAGTTAGGTTGTAGGTTCCCCAGATCGCCGAGCCATATTGCATCGTTGACCAAACCATAGAATCATAGAGTTTTGTGTACGTACTGTATTGCATACCACCAAGGAGTTTGAACTTTGATATAAGTAGTCCTAGGGCTCGATTTGCTGAGCTAGCCACTGCTTGTCCCATACGTTGATAGTCCATGTGTTCCGTAACAAGCAGTCCCAGATAACTGTAACTTGAAACAACATCGATAGGCGTCGATCCGCACGTAAAAAGGCTTGTCGTTCTTTCACACGTTTGACTTCTAAAATGGATTAGTTTCGACTTTGTAGGGCTTATCACCAGCGTGTTCCTTACGCACCATGTATTAAGACAGTCCAGCAATATGTTCATATCACTCTCATTTTCAGCCAGCAGTACCAGATCATCAGCATACGCTAGTATACTCACACATTCTCCATCTATGTTAACGCCAACGGACAGTTCATTCACAGTCTCAATAAGATCGTTGATGTATAGATTAAAAAGAATTGGCGATAAGAGGCATCCTTGCTTTAAGCCACTGTTAACATTGAACCACTCTGTAAAATGTCCATTAATACGCACACAACATTGTACATCCTTATATAGTGAGACAATAGCATTATACAGATTACCACATATGCCAATAGACCGTAGTTTCTCCCACATGATACGTCTATCCACTGTATCATAAGCCTTCCTAAAGTCTACAAACGTAACAAAAGTTGATAGTTTCATGCTTTTCCGTGTCTCTACAATAGTTGTGAGTGAAGAAACATGCTCCAAAGTCGACCTCCCCCTCCGGAATCCGTTCTGGTTATCCGACAGGAGATTGGTTTGCTCCACGTGATTTACAAGTCTGTTGTTGAGAACCCCACAGTACAGTTTGTAGACAGCACTAGCTAGGGTTATCCCTCGGTATGAGAGCGGATCTCTTGGATCCGCAGAAGAGTCTTTTGGGATAGGGTTAATTATTCCTCTCGACCAGAGAGACGGCACTTTTCCAGTTGTAAAACATAGGTTAAAAAGCCTGTGGATGAAAAAGAGACAATTGTCGTTTTTAAGGACTTCCACCGGGATTTCGTCAAAACCTGATGATTTACCCCTCTTTGCTGACAGTAACACCTTGAAAACCTCCTCCAAAGTTAATAACTCATTGTTAGGAGGTCCTTGGTCTTCAATATCCCCTCCAATGTCTGTCACGTCAGAACTCCCATTTAAAAGAGATTCATATTCCTTCTTCCACGTATCCAAAACTGTGCCGAGATCCCGCGAGATATTACCACCATCCAGCTTAACCTCCATTGGTATTCTCTGTTTTCTGTTGATTCCAACTCCAATTTTGCCTAGTTTCTTCCAAAAATTAGCTTGATCATGTTCACACAAGTTCTCTAGATCATCTATTGTTGTCCGAACATACTGCCTCTTAGCTCTCATCACCATCTTATCAAAGCATCTGCGTAGAGACACATACTCTGCCTTACATGCACGCTTCCTCGGTCCACCTTGTTTCAACCACTTCCGTTCTGCCCTTACAAGTTCCGCCCACTTTGTAGTCAGGTTTTCATTCCACCAGGGTTTTCTAGACTTCTTTTTCCTACGTTCAGAGTACAATCCATGAAACACTTGTTTACTTGGAAGGGTTGCTGACATCTCAGATTTCACGCACTTCATAAAATCGCTATATACACTGTTTATATCTTCTTGCACCTTCCCCGATACTTCCATAGTGTTTACAAGGCTGGTCAACTTCTCCAAGACATATGTCGAGTTCATAAAGTCATCAGGCACCTGAGACGTGTCATACCTAGTGTAGCTTCCCCCGACTCCATGGGAAGTATACATGCCTGCGTCGGCTGTGGCCGTTTCACAGACATGATAGGAATAAAACCAAGTCAACAAAGAATGATCTATGCATCCCATCGTACGCGCATCCGTAGAACCAACGATTCCAGAAAGTTCCATCAATATGTTTGGGCGAGTTACTCTAAATTCAGAGATCAAATGTAAAGATTCATATGGCGTAATGCAGTAATCTACCACTGATATACCCTTGCTAGACACATACGTAAAATCATTCATTCCATCAACACGACCATTTACAATGCAATAATTAACATTAATTAAAAAATCAACAAACAAACGACCATGGCTGTTAGTTGAGTTGTCAATTACATTTCTTGTAGGTAAAGAGTCAATTCCTTCTACATAGTCCAGAAGGTCCGCACATCTACTGTTGAAATCCCCGCAGATAAAGGCTATATTGTCATGCTGGTAACTAGCAATCTGGGATAAGAGAGTCTCGAAGTAGTCAGCAGCATCAACATACCTAGAAGAGTGTTCAGGGGGTAAATAGCACACACATATAATGAAAGCACAGTCAATGTCATGTTTATGTTTAAGTTTTAACCATAAAATACCTTCACATGTATCATCATGAGTAGTTATAACAAAAGAGTCTTTTATGGTATTCTTTATCAAAAACCCCACACCCCCAGAACCACATTTAGCTCGTTTGTGTATCTGAGTCCTATTATGACCGTACCATGTGTAATTACTGACATCAAGTACGTTACCATCAGTGAGATGAGTTTCTGCAATTCCCACTATGTCCACATCACTATTGAGTACACACGTCTCGCGTAGTTCACTGCTTTCTGAATGACGGTCACGTGACCATCCACACACATTCCAAAACCCGCATTTGACCTATCTACGGGCATACTCATTGGTTTCATATCGACCGCCTCTTCGGTTCCCCCGGTGATCACCTCTGACCTCGTGACGATCTCTGTCCTGGTTGGTTGGCCGATTATCACCACGTGACCTTTGTTGATAAACACCTTGTTCACCTCGTGTTGTCGGTCGTGCACGTGGGCCGCTGTTACTATCGTTGTGATGTGCTGGTTGTGATCGTAGTAGCCGGCAACCATTCATCTTCAGTTTGTTGTCGCCCACACTCTCCACCAGAAGTCTCATGTTAGATTCATAAATCCGCTGCTGCAATGGTTTGTCACTGGCGATATAAACGTCTCGGTAGTTCCGACTGTCTTTTAGCTTTCTCTTCTCCTGGAGGATTTTCAACTTATCTTCTTTCGAGCTACATGTTGCGATGATCACCCCCGGATATTTTGCGTGTCTTGATTCCTTCCGTGTAGCTTTAACCACTTCTATATCCCGTAACTTCAGACCGTCCTTGATCAATCCATTCACCTTGGATAGCACATTTTCTCTTTCAGATTCAAGAACATTCTTTAGAACGATGTTTAGCTGTTCGGGTTCTACACTATGTGCACCAGATGCAGGACAGGCATCGGATTTCATCTTGCTAATGTCTAATTCGAGCCTTTGATTTATTTCACATTGGTCACTTTTCAAATCCGTGATCTGTTTACGCATGTCCGCCATGTTTTCTGACATGTTTACTTTGACCTTCTCGATTTCATCCAACACTAAATCCTTCATTTTCGACATCATTCTCTCCTCTAGCTTATCCATTCTTTCGTCGAAATGATTAGTAAGCTGGCGAATGGCTAATAAAACATCTGCATTATTTGTAATATTTCCCGCGTCAGTTAGTCCGCTAGGGTGACCCTGATCAGTATTTTCATTTTCGTTTTCACAGTTCTCACCTTTCTTTTTCTTATGCAGAGCATCATGTTGTAAATCTTCAGCAGATAGATGTCTTTTCCTTACATCGGGCGAATACACAGCCACTGTAGATGTCGATTTCATCACCGACTGCACGAAGTCCTGTGAGGTGGGAATATCCATGACTTTTTGAAGAAAATCTACCTTTGTAATGACGATCGACGATTTCCAACCCTTGCAGGTGTTATTGCAATGCTGCCGAATGTTCGATTTCACTCAAAATACATACATATTCAGGCACAACTTGTATGAATTTTCAAATTTTCTTCCCGGTAGCAAAACACGTCCTCTCTCTGTCGACGCATGCGCAACCCCACGTGACGCTTGCTCCTGTATATAGCCAGGGACTCCCATCTGATTACAGAGTCCCTGGTTGACCAAAGTCAGTGAAGCTCAGCAAAAAATGAGATTGACAAAAAGAGTCATTAAAAAATGAAATACAGATGGATAAAATGTAACAACTTAACAGCATTATTATCATGATAACCGCTGCATTAGCTTGCGACATAACAATAATAAATTTAATTTGTATTATGGCAGTATGTAACTTCCTCCAATAACAGAAACTCTTCCGAATACAATCTTAAAAATAAACAACAGGCGGACCAACAAGTATTAGTATTTTAATTTAATACACTTAAACAACATGTGTTGAATTTATATCATTAATCATTAATATTCAAACCTAAACACTTTAATAAGAGTAAGTCGTGTGATACTTGTAATGAGCCTATCGGCCTATGATAAATTGTTGAACTCATAATGATGAATTACAATCGTGATAAATATAAGACTGTAAAATGATCATGTCAAAATAACCGGATGAAAGTTCATGGAAATGTTTTATTGCTTGTTTTCGTTTTGCAATGAAAGACCTCCAAACCAAACCACTTGACATGCTACAACAGAGAACGTTTTGAATAAAACTTTTGTTATAAAGAACAAGTGTAAAGGTATTGACATTAAAAGCTTTAACTTTACGTCAAACACTGTCTTTGTTGGCCATTCTTGTAGATGCTATCTGTGTTTGAATTTGTCATAAAAAATAGTGCCGAGATACTTATACTCCGGGACAACTTCTATGATAAAATTGTCAATGAGAACAGGTTTATAGTTGCCTTTCTTCACTTATTAATCTCTGTAATCATTGCCTTTATTTTCCGGGTATTAATAACTATAAGGTTCTCTCAGCACCATATACAAAAACGTTCTATGGCCTTATGGAATGTGAAGTATACATTTGATTAAAATCATAACAAAAAATTATTTACGAATGAAAAAGTCAGCAATTAAAATGTTTTAATTATAGATTTTAATATAACATTTATCAATTTGGTATTTTCTTTTCTCTCTGTGTTAATGAGCGTAAGCACGTACAATGACCTTGACAGGCTTTGCAGCGTGATATCCGGGAAACGCGGCCGCCTTTGATGAAACTATTACGTAATTCGTTGGCACACATCGTGTGTGCAGACGGCATAATGCCGACATATGATTGCTTATTGGTTTATAACGCTCGTACTGTTTATATCAAAGACGACGATCGTTTTCAAGTGTCACAGGTATGAAACCATCCATCTAAAATTGATCTAGGAGATACTAAACTTCACTATGGAACATGCTATACATAAAAATTCAGTATGCCTGAGACTTACCCATTGCTGTGAATGTCGATGTGAACAGTTGAGAACAGCTTTGACATAACAAACAGATGTCAATGTACATGATCATATATCTCTTCTTCATCACCTTAACTTCAAGAATGCCAATCAAAGACATGTACATGCTCTTTGAATATTTCTTCTTTAAATGTACACCTGGTAAATACGATCGTTTATACATAGCTTGTAGTGAAATCGAAATGGTTAGTTGTAAAGAAACCGATATTATCCAACATCACAATAGCATGGCTAATGAAGAGGTTAAGTGAACACTATAACGTGATTGATAATATGTAAATTGATGTAGGATAATTGAAAGGCAGTCCCATGATAAACACTTAGACATATTTCTAAAATCTACCAGTAATTGAACTTAATTGATTATCAAATCTGCAAGTTAAAAAGCAGTGGTGGAGCAGTAAACAGACTGTAAGACAGGTTATCATCAAGATGACACAACATACTTTGTCAAAACAAGTTGTTTAAAGCTTGCTCTAGTTCTTAATATAACTCATCATTTCACAGGTGTTGTGTTATGTATTTTTGTGATTCAGGCCGAATGAATATAAGATTATCTTTCGGGATATGTCTGTTAAACTTATGATAATTTAGATCACTACAGCTAGCTGCTTGCGTGAACATGCCAATCCCTTATTCATTCTCTCTGTCGTTCCATCATTCAATCAAACAGTATATATGTAGGATCTACTTTTTAACTTAATAACTTATGGTTAGCTAATGAAGTTAAGGAGTGAAATAAACATATTATCACCCTCCCATGTTCTATCAGTGATTAGTTACAAGGTAAGCACATTACGCCAGGAGTATTTTTCTTGCCCTGTAGGATCATGTAGTGTTTAGACATGGTTATAGTGATGGTATTATACATGGTCATCTTTTCTTATGATAGCATCAGGCTGGTTGGTTATTTGTTTTATCTTTGAACACACCTGCGCTCCTTTTGTACATGGAAATAGTTTCAAAATATAGTATGTAAAGGTAGTGAGATGTTGGATACTTAGAAATGAAACATTACCTGTAAATGTGGTCGCATGCAAACGTATTCTTTTAAAGATGCATAATCAGTTTTGCATGATACTTTATATGGTTCTGAAATGTATATATAACAGTAGGTGCTGGTTTGCGTTGTATCATCTTACTCGACTTTCTTCATATATATATATATATCAATGAAAACTAAGGAACAGTCTCATGCATGTGTAGTAGTCGACATATATGGCTCTATTTCAGTATTTACTCGTTATAAGATCTATTAAAAGCTATAGAAGCAAATCTGTCTTCCTATCTATTTCATGAAAGTGTCCAAATATACGTTTGACTTAATGGCTGCATCATGCCAAGGTTATATGTCCTGTTTTCGATCATGACCACGACTTTGAATGGTTGTATTTTCTTTATAATTAACTGACTGAATAACTGAACTGGTTATTTTCGGTTAAAGTTGGTAAATCTCAATTAAATAAAATCTAAAAAATTAAATTTTCTTGGCATTATGAAGCTCATCCATCTTTAATTCCACCACTGTAATTAATCCTATGTTAACAGGCCACAAGGTGCATGATCAGGGATTTCTACGGCATAGGTTATTTGGACAGCATAAATAAAAAATGCTTATTAAAAAGAATTTCCAGAACAACACACCTCTGTTGCATACTAGGTACATGTATGTCTATATGTATGTATGTATGTATGTCTGTGTTAAACGGGACATAGAATAGCACAATGTTTATAAATAAGTCAGTGTCAAATCAAGATTTTACATTCAGTTTTGTTTACCTAAAGTAGGATTTGTGAAAATTCTAGAAAGCCAGTTTCTTGTATTTGTTCCTAGATTGATCACATTCCAATTAAAGTCATACTTACGGATTTAAAATCAAAAAAGAAAATGAATGTTTTAAAAAAATCATTCAACGAAAATGTTTTTGAAAGAATAAAGTTACTTTTTTCTAATTCTTGTCAAAACCTTGTAATCTTTATGTTTTATAACTTAGATATGATATTTACTTTTCAACATGATAAAAAAATGTTTCTATTAAAATATATTTAAAAATATTTTCATTATTTTTATAATTTTAACAAAGTCAATATATTCTGCTGTCTCATTTTCACTTTCACTTGCTTGTTAGAATACGTCTAACAAGTTTAAAGTTAGTATTTAAATAATATTTAATCAAGTCAAAATAATGTAAAAATATAAAATAATATTCAACAACTTATTCTTTTAATGTCAAAATAGGTATCAAAGTCTAAGGTTTTCCTAAATCAAAATGATATTTAATATGGTTAATAAATCAAAGGAAATCTAGTCATAAGGGATAGTTCTATAGATATTGTTGACAGGTCGCGCATTACAAGGAGACATAACTCGTCGTCAGAAAAGTAATTATCTCATTAGCGTTTTGACTGTGGAAAGGCCGCCTTTCAGCCGATATTTCCAAAGTGGCTTTGTAAAGGTCGTTCTTTCCGTCTTTGGAAAGGCGTGGAAAGCTGCCTCTTTCCACGGGTGGAAAGATTGGAAAGGTCGCTCTTTCCACGCCAAAAGAACGCCTTTCCACTAGTGGAAAGAACGGTCGTTACTCCAGTGATGAAGCAACTCGTCATTTCGACGGTAACGTAAGGCACAGTTTGAAACAACGTCGTTGATTACAAAATTAAACTATTGATGCAATCACTGGATTCTATATTTCTAGCGGAGAAAGTGCTCTATATGCAACAGAGGTTACGGTTGACACACTCTATGTGGGAGAGAATTATGTCTTAACCCGAAGGGTCGGGAGACAATATTGTTTTTGGTTGAGTTTCCGTCGGCATCGGCGTGGTCGACGCTGGCGTCTGCGTTTCCACTGTTTCCGGAGCACTTTTACTATAACTAGTTGATCATTCCTCACCAAATTTGGTATACTGTCTCTCCATATCATGTACATGACGATTTGCCTTTTGAGGGTTTGAATTAAAAATATAAATTATGTTTCCATCGCAACATTTTCGTCTTTTTGAAGGGTAATAACTAATAAATAATTGTTTGAGGTTTCTTAGGTGATTTAAGGAAGGTGAAGATATCTGTTTACATGAGTACATATATCATCTACTTTGATTATTATTATCTCTGTATAAACTAGTTATCACTGTTAGAATTGTTTTATTTCTTATTTTTAAATGTTTTATTCGAAGCATAAAACCAGAGACGGTCATCATTCCCCCAGACACTGCTAATGTTGACGTCACTGGCAAAGTATCTTACTTCAAGCGAGTTAAGCTGACAACGTTCTGCAATTTTACACAAACCGAAGACAACAGGTATGACTGTGAGTTGAAGTTTCTATCCTGGAACTATGCGGTGGATACCATAGACCTTGAGGACATGTATACAATCTTGAACGACTATGAACCGTCAGGGATGTGGGTCCTTGTCAACGCTACGTCAAGGCGAAATTATGAAGACCTTTTGACAGGAAAGTATGTGCAGGTCGTTCAAACATTTACCATAGAGAAAAGGCAACCGGAAGTGGAAGAGACAGGCAACACTTCCGATGTCTCGGCACTTCCGGTAATATTTCTTGGCTTCCTGGCACCGTTTCAGTTCCTTATTCCACTGGAATGCAGGGAGAGGTTAACTTTTGGTAAGAAACATTATCGTATCATCACTTAGAATGACGTTGTCACATAAATTTGACTTGTGTAAGTAAAACCACTGGTTTCTTGATTAGATATGTATTTGTCCACGGTTGACACACGGTTAGGCCTCGCATCAGCTACGTTGATCATCCGACGGTGAAAGCAACGGATGAAGCCAATGGTCATGTGACATACAAAATTACATCAGCAAACAAAACTGTTGCATTCAATAACATATCTCATTAAATATACTCACGTGCAAAAGAAACGTTCCCATATTTATATATAAAATGAAATACTGCTGTCGGAGTGTTAATGTTTTTGATGAAAAATGTCTTGTAAAAAATACTCAAATAATTTCCTAAGTCAGAGTATGATACATGTCTTGCTATTGTTTTACCTGTTCAAATTCACATGGGTGTCTGAAATTGATTTTTCTTCGACTTAAATTTGTTGACGCATTATTGTAGGACGTCATTCACAATCCAAAATACCCATTTTGACTCTCCTATCTCCACTAGTTAAGGAAACCAAAACGACGATTTCTTAAAGCGAACATTTTTTACAATTATAAAGATGTTATGTTTCGAAGCCATGATGTAACTCTGCTTCAGTTGTATGTATTGCTCGTGGTTTGAAATATTTTATGTTTGATATGTTGACGTTTGTTCGGAACGTGAGTTTACTTCATTGTTCATTTCAGAATATTGATTTATTATATAAATACATTTACATTGTCACATATTTGTTTTGTTAGATTCATTTAACATAGAATTAGCTGATGCAATTAACCATCACAAGAAAACCGCATTGACGTTGAAGTCATTATTCAACTGTATAATGGTGTGAAAGATAATAATAATGTTCCAGATGGGATACTTATTCTGGCGGGGACCATTGTTGCAATGGCTGTGTATGACGTCGCTCCGGCCCTCAAGCTTCCCCTATCATTTGGTATGTATCGTTGTATTGTATCAATGGCAGGTCGTGTTGGCGATCTTACAAATCATTCGCGACATTGTACCGCATTTCAATTCAGCACATCCTCAATACCATCCAGGGCAAACGTTTGGATAAATGTATGCTCATACCCAAGATTAATCTACGGAACTAGGTGATGTTATGAACAACATTGCACTGTCGCGTATTGATTTGTAGATGTATGATCAGATGATAAACCAGGCAAGACAGTTCATAAGATCATTAGGCAGAGCCGAATATTAATCTAAGGCTTGAGTGAAGATTATCTGAGAATAAATCCTGGAGAAATGGGGATTGAGGGGCAGGATAGCGCAGTTGGTAGCGCGTTCGGCTTCAGATCAAGAGGTCAGGGTTCGAATCCCGTCAGGGGCACGGCAACTGTGTCTGCTGTAGAGAACTGTTCTACACGCAGTAAGATATGGGTGCAATGTTACACTTAATTTCAGCGTTGAACCACCAATGGTTCGCTAGTTCCAGCCGATGCTCGCAGGCTTCATCGGAGTGCATAGCCACATGGCGTTGCGGGCTTTCTCCCTGCCACAATACTAGTAGCCGCGAGATAAGTGAAATACTCTTGAGAGCGGCGTTAAACCACAACTCACCTCAATTACGGGGATTGACAGAAGAAGTTCCAATGTTAAAACAATGAAGAGGGTGTTTGGCTTCGGATTTAGCACTGCATGGATTCAATTCAAACAAAGATTTATAAAGAAAAACAAATTGTAACAACGTAATGAACGTATAAAATAAACGGAATCATTACTATTTACCTCCTCCATCCGACTTTAAATGTGTTATTTTTCCTTTCCACATTAACCACTTCTTTTATTTCTCCCACAGAGTCCTACTGCGACTACATTCTCATCCTAGTGTTTGTCGGGGTCGCTCTCTCCATCGTCAATGTGCACATGTGCACCTCAGCAGGGAAGAGATTACCAATCCTCAATTTTTTCAAGAAGGTAAAACCAAGAATTTTAAACCGGTATGAAGGAGACACGCTCCGGTTTTCTCACTTTCTCTCCTTCGATGCATGAACCATATCTTCACAGATTCGACTACAACAGAAACTGATACTCCGACGAAACATCATAATCATATGGAATAGAAAATAGGCTATACTTATCGATTGAAAGTTTCACAAACCCATAAAAAAATTAATCCAAAAGTTCGCGTGACACTATATTAGGAGTTGGTACAATGGTTCGATGAAATAAGTCGATGAAATGTATTTGAAAAATAATGTCAGCAACAGTAAAACGCCCTTATCTCTTCAGAATATCAAGTTTAAAAAAAATGAATAAACATGGTCATGGGACCATGACAATGAGTCATCGGAATCATTTTTGTCATTCAAAATAATAAAATGTGTTCACAATAAAATGGCCGCCATGCAAGTTTGCTGTATACGCAACACCATTATTACCACTACGGATAATTCATATATGTAATAAGATAGTAATTTACCCTCTGAAGTAAATATAAATGCCATAACCTATAAACGAGAAATTTGAAAAAATAAAATGTGCAAAAAACTGCCCCTTTAAGTAGAGGATTAGACACTTTTAACAAAATATATCTTCGTTTTGCATTAACTATAGTTAGACAAGACTTTTGACTTTAATTTCGGCAAGGTTTGAAATGGAGCTTGTCACGTGATTAGTGTCTTGCTTTGGAGGGGGAAATATACGTCTTCTTTAGAATGACAAGGTCTACAAGAAAAGGTTGTGTGGATACACGTTGACATATGTGGATAATAAATCTTAAACCTGGTGACAATTCAAACCATACTCTGAGCACCCACGAGCAGTGTAAATTGTATTACTATGTGACAACCCGTTGGGACTCCGCGTCATGTTAGTTTTTTAAATATATATATATATATATATATATATATATATATATATATATATATATATATATATATATATATATATATATCTTTTTAAATTTGAAAATTATTTATATGATATGTGCAAGATGTAAGGTGTGTGTACCTTTGATTGAAATTTGGTCAACTGGATAACCTCAGTAAAATAAGTCTCACGTGATTGATGACTGCGAGATTTTAGTATATAAATGTGCAACATACCGAAATTTCTCACCTGAGTTACTGTACAGATATTCATGTAGATGTTTAATGTTACATACTTATACTAGACAACTGAAAATGATAGATGTCCCTGGGTCTATCAAACGTTCGGTGTTGCGGTGCCTAGAGTAACTTATGAGAAATCTAGACCGTACACAAGTCCTCAGTAAATTGTTACTTTTTCAGTATTAATCAGAATATGATAGTAAATGAACACAATTTTGTTTGACATTTCTGAAGTTAGAAATTAGATGACAAAAAGAAGGTTAATAATTTCGGTATTTTGAGAAAACTACTTATTCGAACATTATTGTGTTCATTCCAGAATCTTTTCTCCGGCGTTCACCGTATTGTGGGGGTGGCAGCACCAAAGGATAAAGTTGTCCGGGTAAAACGCCCCCATGTGGTAATCGACTACCCTTCAGAAGATCGGGATGTCGATGAACCCAATGATGTGCCAATGGCGACAAAACGTGACAGTCCACAGAAAGAAAAGTTGGAAGAAATAGTTGACATTCTTGTCCCTATGGCTGAAGAAAGAGGAAGACGTGAAGCGGAATCGAACCTGAGACAGGACTGGTTGGCTGTTGGACTCATACTGGACAGACTTATGTTTATTCTATTCTTCTTGGTGTTTGTCTTCTGTTCCCTTGGTTTCATTTCTTGACCTAATAATACCCTGACGTTCAAATACTTGCCCTAGCACCTTTGTTTCCACAGACAATCTGTGGTAACTTGCAGGTGTCATCAACCAAGGCACCATTCACATTTTTGGGGGATTTAAAGGGACAGTAACACGAAATAAGTCGATGAAATGTATTTGAAAAATAATGTCACCAATATTAAAACACCCTTCTCTCTTCAGAAAATCAACTTGAAAAATGAGAGTACATGGTTCCGTAAAGACATGAGACTCGTTTTTGTCATTCGAAATAATTAAATGTGTTCACTATAAAATGGCCGCCATGCAATGCTTTCTTTATACGCAACACTGCTATTACCACTACGGATAATTGGTTTATGTCTGTGCTTATTTTTAAGCTTATCAAATTCTGAAAATTATATTGAATAACCGTTATAACTTATCATTAGCAAGACAAAATTAACTCAAATTTTTAATTTCTATACGTTTGGATTCTTCATCTCGGACTTTCAACTGTTTATGTAGGACATACAGTTTAAACAACATTCAAAAGATATCCAATGGTAATTGATAATGAAACCATACACCTTTTAATTCAATCTTCCTAAGGTTTCAAGACATTATGACGTTATGTGCATTGTGACATGACACCGATGGTGCGAGAACAGTTGTTAAAGATTGGTTACAACAATAAAGAAAAGGAAATAAAAAAACAACTAAATTTAACATTATCATTCAACTTGAGATTTCGTCAAAAGTGTTTGTATTAGAAACACACTGTTTCTTGTAGACTTTCTTTATCTCACATATGTTATAGTTGAAGCGTAGAATCAGAAAAAAATTCAGTCAAACTGCAAATGTGCAAGTTACATTGAGAAAAGGCACAAATACAAAGTTACTTATCGGCATAATATAATTTGCACCAGAGTGAAATGATGAAAGCAATAGACTTCTGAACTACTTAAAAATGTAATGTTTCATACAATCAATTTTGCACTCAAAAATCAGCAGGGATGGACATTTCAGCTTTCCGTCTGTTCCCTTGGTTCAAAACCATTAGGGTCCTTCAATTTATCAACTTGGTTTCTTTGATAACAAATAGAGTCAACCCTTTCGTCAACGTATCAAAAACACATCTTTGGTCCGTAATCCTACATTTACAATGACGTCACCTCACGGAAATTTCAGTACACGCCCCCTGTCTTGTCAAATATATATACTTCACGCCTGTCTGTACCGTTGCTAAAACAAATACACAACATTGCAATATTTTGATGTTGGTATCTGCTTCCACAGAGGTCATGTCCAACATCAAATATGACAGTTATTTAACTTCGAATTATGTGGCACGTGCCATCAGAAGCAGGGAAACTTGATTTTCAGTATTTAAAACAAATCTCCAAAATTCTTGAACATTTATTTTTATTAAATTTTCCTAAGTTTAGTTCCTTCTGCCGCTCATCTTAAATTTATGTATTTCTGATAATCAAAACGTTGATATCTAGCCTCTGATATTCGCCTATTATTACTTTTGATGATATTTGTGTATGGAATTTGTGTGCTGTTGTGTTTTGTGTTTCACTGTGATGCTTTTGTATGTTTTCCTCTAAATTCAGTTTTGTTCTGTCATTACAATGCATACCCTGATCTGATGGGTTGACAATGTTCATTTTATCATTTTTACAAGTTGTATACCTATTTCATACATACTTGTGTGTGCAAATTAACTTACTGATTTGTCAGTTTCAGATTTTCGATATTTGGTAATTCAATTATGGTAACAAATTTATGCTTCATATTCATTTTATCATTTTTGTTTTATAACTCAATTTCTTTCATTTTCATATGCGAAATAAATGTGTTGTCCTGTTTCATTTGATCTTTGTCACCATAAGTTTATCAGTCCATCGAAGAACACTCCCAGTTGGTACATACCGGTGTAAGATTGAAAACGTTACTGCGTTGAAAACACACCCGGCGGGCACTTTTTCAACGTTAAATTATGACCCGGGGTCACTTTTCAACACCTCGGGTATTTTTTCAACGTTGAATACAGTCAAGCCGCGATAGTCCGGCCACCGATAATCCGAATCTTGCAGTGTCCGAACAGTAGCAGACAGACAGACAGAACAGTTTATTTCTCAAACAACCAACGGTGGTACATGAGAATGAGAATATATACGTACATAAATAGTAATAATATACATGGCAAGTGACTGGACATGAGATTAGTTAAACAATTTAAACAATGCATTTAGAAATGACTTCAGATTATTTAAATGCTTAGTAGATTTATTGCATAATAATGTCTTAACCATTACTTGATTTCCATATATTTGGAAGCAAGCTGTAACCAAACTTATCTCTATATAAACTCATTAAATGTTGGTTCATTAATCCGTTGATTCAGTTTCCGAATCCCAACGCCAATTAGCCGTAACGGATTGGTTAATTACAACTATTTCTGCTTCATTATTCCGGTGACAACCGATCATTACACTGATTGGATCGGTAAACTTCAATGACAGTGGATTGACACGGGAGTTGAGCGTGTCATCAGTTTGTGATTATAATAAATTGTAATGTTTTACATTGTGTGTCAGTAGTTTGTGATTGTAATATATTGAAATTTATCATTTTGTGTGATAGTTATACATATCCAGCTTGTCAAACTCATTTGATATTCTAAATACGTTCTAATTAGTTCTAATACGTTGTAATAACCCGACTGCTGTTGAAAAATGACCCCTGCACGGATTGAAGAGGTACCCTCGTTGAATAATTACCCGCTATGTTTCTATACACCCCAAACCGGAAGAGCGCACTTTGGGTACCTTCATTAGTCAGATAACTTCGACTAAAATTTACCTTCGAGTGGCCAGTTTGATGTGAACACGTTAGAAAGGCCGCTTGAAGGGAAATTGACCGTGCCATGTACATTACTTGTTTTAGCGCTTTTATTTATTGGGGATTATTATAATTTAGCCATTTCTTTTTCGCGTGAACACTTTATTTCAGCAACAACGGAGTGCTACAGTGCTTTTCATGTTTAACTCTGCTTTTATTAATGACATTCACATTTTTGTTAATTTCACTCATTCTTTCACCTCACATGAACATGGATAATGACATACGCAATATCGATGGAATCATTTTTTCCCTTTGCGTTGACTTTCAGGAGTCCTCTTCTCCTAATGGTTGAAGGTTTACGTGTTTTATTTTCAACTAGGGGCGTTTGGTATCCTCTTCTGTGCAGTCGAAGACTTCTCCGAGTTAAATGTGTCTTGCATCCTCATTGGAACATACCGTGCAAATACGCCTGGCTAAGTTCTAAGAAATAGCTCTCTTCGTACATGAAGAGTGACACGATGAAACATCTAAATACTGTTAAGTTTCGGTTGGTTGTAGAATATATCCGATTCCAAATGTCCCTCAACAATGTCCAGGAGAGAATTTCACTATCACGTTTTTCCATTGTAAATACAATATGATGCATTTAAGGAATGTCTCTTTTTAACCATTTGTAAATGGCCACAATATGAAGCCGTTTTAAAACTCCACACGCCAGTAATCAACAAAATAATAACAAATTGTACTTCCTAATGTTTCCTCAAACTGCTTACCCTATTTATTTCCTGGATATCAAAAAAGTTAATCTGCGTATGTCGGGGCCTTTTTTTGTATCTTTGATTTTTTTTGCAATGTACACCATCGAATAACAAAAAGTTATTGTTCAGTACACTGCACCCTTCACGTATAAAAGCCTTAGCTCATTTATCAGGAATTAACTTTGGATGTCTTCTTAAAAATCTTAATGCTTCTAGTCACAATTTGTGGGAATATTTTCACTTCAAATGTAACTTTTAACATCAAATGTTAGTAAATTGTACATTCTCAGGGACAACGTCAGATATATAGTTAAAGAAATCAAGTGTGCCTCTGGTGTAATGTTATACCTACATGTGCTTAAGATACTGTGTCAAAGGAATGGCAATAATGTTACTCAAACGATGGGCTCCGCAACTGTTACTCGTCTTAGGTAAGATCATAGGGATGCTTTTATTGTTATAAAACATGCATTGCTTCAAAATACACATAGAGAAATGTTTAACAACTTTCAGTTTCATTACCTGAGTATTGTAATTAATGTTATTTAACATGCAAATTGACTTATATAGGTATAGTATAATAGGACAAATAGGCATATTATTCATAAAAATAAAATCTCTGCTTTTGACAGAAGTGGAAACAATTAAATGATTTTTGGGCTTATGATATGAGATGGCTCCTGGCGTCCGTCCGTCTGTAAACTTTTCTCGTTTTCGACTTCTTCTCTAGAACCAGTGATTATTGAGAGCTGAGATATTTTGGTTTTTGTCCTTGGTCAATGGGGATTCTAAATTGTAGATTTGGTGACGATGTGACCCCAAATATTGGTCATCGGGGTCACAACCTGGTGAAACCGCTTTATAGCTGTTTTCATCCTCTGGTATACAGTATGAAAGTTATAAAAAGATGGAGTGTTGTGTACACTAAATATAATAATAACTAAATATGTGGTGACCCTGTCGCATCAAATTAGATCACAGGGGCCACGAATTTAAGACATACATTTTGAAACTTATTTAGTTTATTGTTTAAAGCCTGATAGCCTGATCAGCTACAGAGCCAATGGTATTTTTTTCAACTCACAATGTATGTAAAATATGCACAAGGATAATTTCATTCATTGAGGCAATTACTAAGAAATCTTATTAGTTGAAAGTCAAGAATATTTCATTCAGTAAACTTAAAATACACATTATCCACTTATGGTATCACATATCATCTCATGACATGTACCTAACATAATTAATGAAATGGGATAATGTACCTGGATATAAATATATATCTAATCAATATAATGTATACTATATGTATAATGACAATACAATATTTGGAATTTAACTACATTGTAATCGGGTCTAATCCAGAATAGTAGCGCTATAGCTGTATAGTATTTATTCATTTTACAAACGAGTTTACAAAAGAGGTAGTCATGCAGATGCAGGTACCGCATTTAACATAAAATGACACAATTTGCGAAATTAAGAAAAAAGAAGAATTTATTATATCCTTTTTGACATAATATATAAATGACATTAATAACAAAATCTAGAATTAAATAAGCATTGCATGGTCTGTGTTTTAGACTCTCTGTTGACATGCAGACATTCAAACAAATGGTTACATGTGGTTGAATGTGGTGTATATGGGATGTCACTATTAAACATCTTGAACGAATGTAATGTTGTTTAAACTGTAGAAGAACATGCTTGTCTCTTGAAAGAAATTGTCTTATAATGAATCAAACAAATGTTACATGGTGATAACGTTCATATCAGATCACGTTCTTATAAACGGTTCACGGTCTTAAAAATGGACATTACTGGTCTGAGTTCAAATTGCCTGTATCTTTCTTAAAGAAAACAATCTAGCTATCAACACTACACAGTTTCATGACCTTCGTAGACAAATGCAATGAAGTGTGGTTTGATTCTAAAAATGAATGTTATATTGTGAACGTTTGTTGAATCCTGTCCAATCCAAATGTGGTGTAACGCTTAATAATTTTTTTTTAATATTCTATCTTTTTAATTTGCATATGAGCTTTACAATTTATTTTTTGTATTCACCTGATATCAGTTTCCCTGTATACAATAGTGATGGAGCATATGCAATACATAATGTTGTTAACATTGTTTTATGTAGAAATCACCACAAAAAAACTGCCACCAGAAAGGGGCCTGTTGAAATTATCAATTCATTGAATTTAGTTTCCGTACATGTTCCTCTATATGATACATTCAGATTTGTAAAAAAAATATTTTTCCAAAATAATATAACCCTTAACGTGCTATTCTAAGCGGCGACGAATCTTTCTCACATAATAATTTCATAAATGAAACCGTTTTGACAACTATTTCTCATAGAGTTCGGTACCGTATTCCCATGTGTATGTATTTTAAATTTATTTCCACAAATGTATTTATAAAGTTATTCGTGTGTTGATCCTTTTCCCATTATAATTTTCCTCATTTATCGTATGCTATATATAAATAATATATCATTTTCTGGTCATAAACTACTCTTTAATCAAACAGGTTCACATTTATACATAGTGTTGATATCAATATTATGAAATTAATTAATATAAAGGTCACAGAAGAAGCATACTGAAATCATTTAATGAAGTAATAGGTAGAGGAACAAACTGAACAAAATTCATATTCATGTTTTTATTCATGAAGAAGCATAAAGAGTATTTAGGTATACATATTTTAAAAAAGGCTAGCAATGCAACGATATATACATGGGACTTTAAATGAAAACAAATATAATTTAAAAAATGATTGTTAATGGATGCTAGGGATTTCAATTTCAATATTAATCTATGATCATTGATTTGTTCGTTACGTTTCTGTTGACCATGAAGGGAAATGATGAAACGACAACGCATGCCCCAACGATTTGACAACTCTAAGGTTGTCAGAATGACAATGAACACTTGTCAACTTGCAACACGCATATTTTGTCATCAAATGTAGCTGTAATGAAGGTATATAATCGATGTGTGTCTTTCAAAGACGTTATTGGTATAATAATGTAGGCAATGTAAATTTTATATTGAACCTGATATGTCAACTTTCATTGTTTCCGACCCCATGCACCTTTGGCAATCTTCTCCTCTGAAGATACTAGCATTAGAAAGCTAATCTTTATACATAATGTAGCTGAAGCATTGCATAATATAATTTGGTCATTGCAGCTGCCAATTACTAATACTTTTTGCACAGTGTGCAGTCGAAATCTGACAATTTTTGAAAATCGAAAACTTCAAAGAGAGATAATTCAAAAACCTACCCACCGAATTCAAAGATTTTTTCAGGAGAGTAAGACATGACCATGGCCTTTATGAATAATTAATAAAATCGCTCGCGTACAGTCATTTCCGGTCATAATAAAGAAAAACTTTAACATGGGGAATTTAAAAAAAGATCCACTTAGAGACCTGAAACCTTTTGCAAAAGATGCGCAAGGACAATATGAGCAAAGAAGTAAATCATGACAAAGTTGTATCTCTCTTAGTTTAGCCGCCATTTTGATTTTCTTCAAATTTGTCTGATTTTGTCATGTTAAATTGGGTCTAAATAATCCCAGAGACATACTAGAGACTCGCAAATTGTTTCAAAATATGCTTAATACCTAGACAAGCAAAATATGTTACCATTGCGAAGTCGTAGGCCACGTGGTTTCGACGCCATATTGAATTTTTACCTTTTTTGATCATGCACTTTTGCGGAATCACCACTTTGAAGATAGTTGTATCTAACCCCTGAAATTTAGATTTATATGCAGCTGAGGCATTCGGGAATAACAAGTTTGTTATATTTTGAGTAAACTCCTAATACTTGTTTCACAATCACCTTTCAAAGTATGGTAATTTTGAATATTTGATCAGTTTGATTTGATCTGACTTGATGAAGATTTTATTGGACATAGCTACGAACTTTTACTTAACCCGGAGGCAATTCAGAGACAATGCAGTCCATTTCAATTTGATGTGTAAACAGATTCCTACTATCGTTTTAACATACATTGTGTTGCTGGGGGGGGGGGGGGGGGGGGGGGGGGGGGTCAGTCCTGCTTAACATTATAGATGGTGTTATTGTATCGATAATTACTGACTGTTGCCGAAAATTACCAATTTGAAGATAGTGGACTCAGGATAATGACAATATATAATTATGTAAAAGTAGTTCTGATCGAAAACCGGACACTGCACCACGATTAACGCAAATCTATTAGCCGAACAAGATATTGGAAACCCATTTACAACACACACAAGCACGACAATATAGGCTTATATTGCTTTAAAGGTATGTGCGTGTCAATGAAACGTGTAGTTTCGGTTCTGAATATTTATAATGATGTTGTTGCTCATGCTGAAATAACCTACACATTTGCTGTACAGTGTATGTTGACGTAATTGCATCAATACATACTGATGCTTCCAAGAGCAAAGAAATGATCTGGGACAAAATATCAACAAGTGCTACATTTATTCCCTTAATTTCCATAAAAACAGTGTCTTATAGATGTATAAAATATTATTACTAATTTCGATGAATGAAATCAGCTGATCCCGTTGTCCATCATCATCATCATCATCATCATCTTTATTTCCTCCTGGGTAGGAGATTAGATGCATATTACATCAATAAGACAGTGTGAATATGTACATTGAGAAGATGGTTAATTTACTGATAGAGAGATATACTGTTATGGTAAGTATGGAAGGAGTAGCAGTTGAGAGTGCATATAACATTTGAAATAAAATTAGGTACACAGAGTTCATATTGCATGTGGCGTGGTAGGCTTGCACAGCATGCATCACAAGGGTACGTTAAGAGCGAGTCAGCGTATCAACAGCGACCAGGCGCTGGTAAGTTGACATTGCGGACATGAGGAAAAGAGCAGAGTTGAGATGGAAGTCGAAAGCATCGTGTGGGTCAGTACATTTGTCTTCAGGACGCCCCATGATGTATTGTAGGAATGTTTCTTCGTCACAGTCATTCAAGAACACGTGGAGACTCAAGGGGAGACTATCGAGGGTGTAGTTCCAAAAGAGTTGATGAATGGAAGTAAGAGTTGTACAACTGCTTGTGATATGTAGATTTGATTGCACAGCTTGCATTCTGTAACTTCTTCTTTTGGAGATGCAATCCAAAGAGGAAAAGGAATGCTTTGTGGTGACGTTTGTTTAGTGCTAGAGACAATGGTAGACACGGGCTGGGATGCATGTGAAGACGTCGGAATCGGGTTCATTATGGATGCGCAGACTCCACTCAGCTGTGTATGACTGGTTGATCCTTTCTGATATGAGTTTCTTCCATGTATTCTTCGGTGGGAGAGGTTGACCTTGAATGAAGGATACAAGAAGGGTGCTGAGATTGTACTGTTGGAGTAGTGAGATGATTGTGGGACACAGACCGTGTTGTGGAGCACCGTCATGTGTTTGAAGGTACAGTAGAAGTCTGTTTGTAAGCAGGCGTCTGGATAAAGCAGAAAAGGGCAATGTTATAAGTTTGTGCAGAAACATCAGTTGACGTTTGGTTATCTCCTCCTTGATAGGCAGCCAACCAATCATGCTGAGTGCGGGTTCGTGGTGAGAAACTCTGAGTCTTCTTAGCCATGTAGCGCCAAGTTAATCTATGACCTCGGCCTATTTTGGATGTTCGACTTCTTTAATGAAATTTCTGTCCAGTAAGTTTAAATCACAATTTCTAGAAAACAGTATCAGACAATTTCACAAAACCTTCACCAAACTAAGTACAGTAAGAACAGTTTGCCATGGTGACTGTGCAGCAGGCTGAAAAATATGATTTTTGACAAAGGGAACATTTTTCAAAATTAACATAAAGACTAAGACAATACTAATACAAACAAAAAAGTAAACGTTCACGAGGTTTAGCCACCATTTTGATTTTCTTTGAATTTGTTCGATTTTGACATGTAAAGAGACATGCTAGAGACTTGAAAATTTTCCAAAATATATTCAATTACATTTGGAAGATGTAAAATTCATTATCTTTGAATTAGATACAACTTTTAACTGCTGAATCCGATTGTCGTCGCTTGCGACTATATTTTATGATTTTATCAGTCAAGTCTTTGGAAGTCTTCTATAGATAAGCTCACAAATCCAACAAGCCAGTCGGGCTTGTATGTAATATTTTCTACAAGCCCGAACGGAAAGCAACCAGTAATTGGCTTGCAAGGCAGGCAGCTATTTCGAAGGCTGCGATGTTTGTTGTAAGGTTATGTTAATAAAACATCTTAATTGATATGCTTTTCAGTCATATGTTATTTATCACTATGTATGAATAAAGAATCAACGGTAACAGCCTGCATATACATTTATACTTCAGACGGCACGTATAATATAAACACGGTAGCTTCACGGCATATCGCATATGGTATTTATAACTCCTGATCAACACTGATTATATGTTAATTAAATATGAAACATGTGGAACCTGTCCACCATGAAATTAAAAATTCCATTTTTGCACTAAACCAACATGTTCTTATCAGAGAATCAAGGTTCTGACCATTGGCTGATTTGTGAGAACGAGGTAAGTCGCATTTATTGATATACCGATATCTAAATTTGACGCATGATTCGATTAGGTAAGAATAATGTGCTTCATTTTAGAAGGTACTTACCCAACCCTTTTATGTAGCGCCGAGATGCCCACTATATTGTTTTCATAAATGTGTCCCTTTTATTTGACGGGGATATTCATATATTAAATATTTACATTTCAAATTGGAGATCGGGGTCTCAAACAAAATGCATATGTCTTCACATTTATAGTGGGCCAGGGAAATAGCGTGGTAGACAATGGTACTGTACACATCCCCTTCCCCTACTTCTCGATTACATCACCACAGCAGACATATGTTAAGCATATAAAACTCAATCGCTTTGTTAAAGTTTGCATGATATTACAAATCTTAGGAAGTTTCTGACGGCTAGCGGAGACCTCTCTTTCGCATTGATGACGTCACGTCGAAACAATTATGACACAAAACCTCCTCGAATGCGAGCCTTTCGAATACCCTGTCAGTCCGAAAACCGATATGCTTTGTTTCTAGTATCAGTATAGAATGTACATGTAAAGATGTGACTGATATGATGCACAGGTGAAGTTTAGCGCAAATATATTACGCAACAGAGATGAACGATCAGTTTTTGCTGTGTTCGCGCATAGGGAAAACTGGTCGTTCATCTCTGTTGCGCAGCATATTTGCGCTAAACTTCACCTGTGTATGATGCTATTCTCCTCTCATTATCAGATATAAGTATCAGCTTGAGACGAGGTGAGCACTCAACTCAAGAACCTGTGTCGAAACCTCTCCCAATGATAATAAAGAAGTTGTACATGTAATTCATACAGTTTCCGTATAATACCTCTACAAGAAGTTAAATTATACTGTCTCTGATTTTTCACAGTAGCCAATCAGAACGACTATTTCACAAATTCATGGTAGAATGGCGTCATTCTCTTCCCATAGAGGTTACTCCCTTCCCATTTCCGATTGTAACCTATGTTCTATTAGTGCTAAATTCTCGGCTAGAAATGGAGAATCCTGATTGGTTGCATTGGAAAAGGGGTGTGCAATCAACGACGCCGCTGTAAAGGTGACATTTGTCAAAGATGCGTCATAATGTATACCGTACAATGTATGTCATTAAATACCAAAACATTGAGGCTTTTGTATTTTCCTTTCAGTCTAAATACCTGACCCGGAAATGCTGTACCAATACCTCTCCTGTGAGTTTCAGCGGTATGAGTACTTCCTTGCAAGTTGGGCCTTTATGGAAACCTTCCTTTTAGCTGGCCATCGGGCAGGGTGGGGATCGCTGGTGTATGTTCTAAAGCAGGACGGAATTTACAAAGACAGATGTGAAAATTCTTCTAATTTTCAAGAAATGACCTTCAATGAATCAAATTCTAGTTCATTTACTATCAAACGAGTAACAAGTATGGCTAATATCCTGTTCAACGAGTCTTCAAGTATGGGGTATCTCTCTGTCAACGATTCCGCCACCGACAGAAACAAAATCGACAGCTGCCCTGAACAAGACGCCATATTTGAATTGGTTATTACTATATCATCTGTACTTTCTGCGCCATTCAATCTCTTGGTGGGACAGGCCAGCTTCAGATATGGCATTAGAACTGCTAGGATGATTTCCATGTAAGTCTAACTTACCTAGGATTACTTTCACTTTCACCTTCAAATGTTTTCTGTTTTTTAATGGATTTGGAAACTTAAACGTAAATATTAGGCAAATGTTTATTAAAGATAACAATCGATGGTGTTATAATATTTAAAGGCGCTGTAGCACGCATATTATATGGTTGTCCAATTTGCCATTTATTATTAAAGGTTTTACAATATATTGTTAAGTTGGAGAGTAGAACATATTATTTAACGTATTGGTAGAAAATGGTGCGACGTAACAAGCGACATTTTTGTGAAACTCGTCAGTAAGAGAGGTAGATGTGTTGGGTCTCATGCGGTTTTGAGCATTCAGATGGCAAAATGGTTGAACATCCCATCACTGTACCATATTTGAAACTCTTCTTCGAGTGTTTATAGGTATCGTTACATCAGTCAGATCATTTGAACTATCTTCGAGCGGCCATTTTAATGTGCACACATTAAAATGGCTACTCCAAGGGAAATGGACGCGAATCATGTACATTCGTTTTAGATCTCGTTTAGTTGACTCGGGAGTATTATTTAACCATTGGTAACACTCAGTCACCTTTTTGTGAGAGCACTTTACTTCTGAAAGGAAGACGTGCTACAGCGATAATTATGTTATGGGATCGTAATATTATTAAATGGAATTTTATGTACGAGTATAGTAAGTACATGTGTATATATGCAATATATGTGCAATGCATTACCCTAACATTGATCAGTATTGTTATTAGAGTGTCAAGATATCTAGATATTTGATATCTGTAAGATGTGAGAACTGTTTTCTATCTACAGAGGGATGATGTGTATCGGGATCCTCTCCTTCATCAGTGTGTCTCAAGGTAATCAAGGCTTCTCGTCTCCGTATACACGGTTATCTTCTTCACGTACGCGTTCACATGTATCTCTGCACTACTTATTATAGATCATTATTTTAATTTAAGAGATGTGTTGAATTTAGTTACTTTTCCATTATTACACAAATCAGTGAATCAATTCTGTAATGAAATACTTGCATATGATGCTTCAGATTTGTGTGTAACCTGATTAATTTCAGAACGTGCTGTAATACGTTGTTTGCTCTAACGCAGTTTTTCAGTTTTGAATTTCATTTAAACTTGTTTATACAATATTGGGAATGGTTATCATCTTACAGATATGCCGTGGTTAGTTTTCCTTGGTTATATTGGAATAGCAAACGGCGGGTTGTGGATTCTACAGACCAACATGCAGGTATGTATAGTCACTGCACGTTGCAAACGTGGTGTTCTCTAAGCTACTGTCAACAGTAATTACTATGACTGATTATTTCGTTAAGTGGCTTTATTTTCCTATTGATAATGTAACGATTTCAATATAAATCAGCATATTTTTTAAAACTAAATTATAAGTACAGCAGAGGATAGATTAGTGGTGAGTTACATCAATTAATTTGATATTTAAGCCCAAATATAGAAAGGAAAAGATGGATCCCCTAGGTGCAAGGGATCTCTCCAAAAATGTCAGCTTTGGTGATGTAGCAGGACTTTAGTAGTCGAAAATATCATATGTGTAAGGTCGACGGCCTATGCTTACTGGCATGTCGGGCCTTTTGGAGTAAAATGGCATTGACATACACCAAAAACCTGACCTGATTTTAGAATAATTTGCCAAAATTTATATATAGTAATATTCAATGCTAAAAGATTATATCTGTCCCACACTTTAGAAATTCAAAGTCTTGCCCCCAACCCTAAATTAAGTGCGCTATTTTATTATTGCAGATATCATACCTGTTTAAAAGATGCGCATCTACAGTAGCCGGCTTCATGGCGGGAGCATTCGACGCATCTGGTGCCGTTTTGCTAGGAGTGAAGGTACTTGGAAATGCCTGCATACATTTGAAATTAAACTAAACTACCCGGCAAAAGAAAGTCATCACCTCAGTTGGTTTTGATTAATGCAATATTTAAAAGAAATCAGATGCATTCGTCTGCGACAAGATACAATAACACTTTTCTGCAGTAGTTTGGATGGATTAATTGGTGACCGTGATTAAATTTTAATTAAAATTTCTTTATTTAATGAAGACAGGGGTAAGAATAGAATTTCCACCAACATGATCCCTACCATGTTTAAATGTTGTAAATGTGTGCAGAATCAGGCACATTTATAAATTTTCACATAGAATATGTCTTATATGTCCATGGACAATTGTATATCATCAAAAATATTTTGGAAGAAGTTTAAAATGTAAAATTTCATTTTTTTAAAATTAAAAAGACTTGAGATATTTGCAATTGCAAATCATACATATGATAAAATCAACTGAGGTGAGTAGTTTCTTTTACCGCTGAATGTATGTATATAGTCGGATCCAATACGAATTCATAATGGTATACAAATGTATATGCAAAATAATAGGTATTCAGGGATGTTCGTGATGTTTTATTTTCAGCTTGCATATGAGCACGGAATTCCATTGTCGGTGTCCTTCACGATAATCCTCTGCAGCGTAAGCCTCTTGTGCATAAGTACGTGTTTCCTGCTTCCAAGGGATGTGATTGTACCAAAAGAAACCAAGTTAAACAGGGAACTTCCAATTTCTCTGCAGGACCCGGATGAACCCAAGTCATTGTCTGAGAAATCAAGATTGATAGCTTCAAATGATCGATCACTAAAAAGCAGGTTTTCCATTTTCACAAAGATAAGTAATGCTGAACCGGAACAGGAAGTGACAATAGAAAAGGGGCATGATGGTGAAGCTTCTATATTAGAAGATGACGTTGCGGAAGAGCAATACAACAAAGATGCCAAACCAGAAGAGAATAAGAGTCGGGAGTCCATGTTGATGACTTACATCCTGAGTGCTCGATATATAATGTACGTGTTCTGGGGGACGGTTAATCAACTCGTGTTTGTTCTCTTCCTGGGCTCTGTGAATGCATGGTTCGGTCACATCACTCGCCAAGACCAGGAACAAGGTATGACACAAATCATCAGACAATGGGGATTTCAAGTATGAGTATGAGTGTCGGCATTACAGAATGTCAACTTGAGAAACAAATCTTTTTATGGTACATAACATATCCTTCATTCTTCTTCTGATAGATATAATGATCAAGGTCAAGGTCATAACATCGTGCTCAGTATACAGCAGGGTCTGCAATGCAGTTACTAGCGACATGTTAAATAAATTTTAAGTTTATACAATTTTATCATATCATTCTTATTAATGGTGACAAAAAATCATTTTATATTGATAACTTACATGTTATGAATGAAAACAAGATTATGAAAACATCAATAAAGTGATTGTATTACAAAATCTGTTAATATTAACCGCCTCTTTCAAATAAGGCATATTTATTTTACAGTGAATATATGTACGCATTTGGCACTGAATATACATACTTTTGGCAATGAATATATTTAGGTATTTAGTATTTATCATTTATATATTTTCAACTAAAATACACATTGATATTTCACCGTGTTTGTACTATATATTTATTCATTTTATACTAAATACTTATACATTTAAAATCATATTTTGTACTAAATATCTATATTATGTACTAAATATCTAATCTATATAATTTGTACCAAATATTCATATATTTATACGATAGAATTATTTTTTTGTATGCAAAATTAATATATTTTTTGTACCAAATAGTTATATATAGTGTACGGAATTTTAATATATTCTGTAAGACATATTTACGTATCTTGTACGGAATATTTTCATATGTTGAACTAAATATTTACATATTTTGCGATCAATATGAAAACCTTTTTGATCAATATAAATATTCATATATACACTCGCGGGCAAAATAAAGTATAACTACAATGACGCAAGATATTGTAATCAATAAGTGATGGACATGACTAAAACATAGTTACGCCATGTTTCTAAAAGCCGACTAAATTTTATTTATAATTTTTGCCAATAAACCAGGCGAGATAGGAGAGTGAAACATGGCTTTCTGATTTGTTTTTATGGCATCATACATCAACAGTGCGTAGTCGATTTAAGCCCAAGAAGGTACATTATGCCGACAACATCTAATAATTACATAGTTTCCACATTTCATAAACAAATTACCCTAAATATCAACAATTATGTAAAGAACGCCTTTGAAATAGCACCCCTAATGTATAAAACATTAAGTATCATACATGTACCTTAATGAAGGAAATTTTGTATATCACTTTTCAAAGATATATCATCATCACAAACATTCCCAATCGATTTCATCCGGCAGGAATATTTTGTATTTCACTCTGTTGAAAATAAGATATTCTTTCTTTTGCCCGCGAGTGAATCTAGAAATGTATCAGAATTGGAAATTTGGCAATCAACATTTATAAATTTGCATGATAGAAGTATTACGTTATTATTCCTTGCAGTGAGTAGAAATACAAACTTTTTCTACTCCGTGATGTTGAGTGCCCCTGTCTTCTCGGTGCTGGCTGGCTCATCCGTCGATTTCTTCTACTCTTTACAATCAGGTATATTCTTTCAAAGCATTCTTTCTGGCCCTCTTACGGCCCTTGGGATTGTCTACGGGTGAACATCCTTCCTTCTTAAAAATGACCGCTGCCTGTGTTTTATTTATCACATAAATCGTTGCATGGGGGATATATAGAGAATCTCACCCATGTGGCTTCTGATATCAAATATATCAACACGAGTTGATACAAGTTACACATATCCGAGGCTTGCCTCGGATATGTTTTTACTTTTATCAACGAGTGTTGATATATTTGATATCAAAAGACACGAGGGTGAGATTCTATTTATCATCCAAAATCATTCTAATTACGTTTAAGTGAAACTATTGAGCACATCTCTGCCATTTGACTTCCATTGCGGCGAGGTCATAGCATTGTGACGTCATCATGATTATGACGTCATAGCATTGTGATGTCATTACTTGATGATGTAAAAGCATTGTGCTGTCATGTAGTTGACAGGGACAGGGCATTGTGTAAAATATACTGCCAAAACGATATCTCCTAGGAGATATCGCTTGATATCACACAAGCGATATCTCACATGGAACACAGTTTGGGGTTATAAATAGAGAATCACACCAAAGTGTCTTCTGATATCAAATATATCAACACGAGTTGATAAAAGTTACCAATATCCGATGCTTGTCGAGGATATTTTTACTTTTATCAACGAGTGTTGATATATTTTATATCAGAAGACACGATGGTGAGATTAATTATCATCTAAAAATCATTACGTGAAAATAGTGTACATATCTGAGCACATCTCTGCTATTTAACTTCCAGTGCGATGAGGTCATAGCATTGTGATGTCATTACTCGGTGATGTAACATCATTGTGATGTCATATAGTTGACGGCGACAGGGCATTGTGCAAAATCTACTGCCAAAACGATATCTCCTGGGAGATATCGCTTGATCTCACACAAGCGATATCTCCTTTAAATTGGAACACAGTTTTGGCTGTCCTCTTGCCTCACAACGAACTAATCTTTTCTCTAATATCTTAACATTGTAAACACACGAGTGTCCTTGCCTTGATATGTAACGTTGTAGGCCATGACTGCTTATAGTTTTTATTTACGTCAAATAAGAAACATTGGATGTAATGTTTTCTGCTTTTTCTTCGATACAATGTATTAAAACCCATGCTTTCTATTTTGTCTTCTTTCTAATACGACCCGTTGGTATATATGCTTTATTAAGATACATGCATTTCTAATGTGAGACAACAATGGACATATACATGCGTATTTCTTGAATCCGGAAAATGAACACACATGGTACACATTATCGAGGTGTACGTATGACTCATAGCGTATTATACAAACTTACAAACATATCGTCATCTTAGATTCCAGGAATGAAGAATCGCGGTCCTTGTATGCGCTTACGTTCCCCTCCGCTCTGACCAGTCTTATCGGAATGTTGCTATGCGTCTGTATTGTGTTTGAAAGGCCGGAAGTGACGTATGCAGTGGCTGTCCTCTCCATTGTCTATAGATCATTCTTGTTTAGCATATACGGGTCCTATCTGCGATTCTTGTAAGTACGAACCATTTAATATTTGAACTTCGTGCAAAGCATGCTGTCTTGTATGAAATTGTACCTCTAATAACATTATGTTCCTTATTTAGTGGATGCCATTCATCATTGTCCTGGCACATAATTCATCACCATTGTTTACTTCCTACGGAGTCTCTATGAAACTGAAAATGAACCAGAAAACAACTGACCTTCGACCTTTGTGAAACAACTTTCTGTAACATGTAATCCAAAGATAACGATATATCTTCACAAGGACATAATCCGAGAACCTGATGCTGGAATAACACATATTTTCTTATTCAAACCTCTTCATACATTATATTCCGATGCTCCACCAGGATATTTGCATCCGCATGTATCACACGAAGTATTTCAGTCTTATTCCGAGTACCTTTCCGAGTACTTCAGTTCAGGTTCCCTACCAAGTACTTCATAGTTAAGGTGCCCTACCGAGTACTTCATAGTTCAGGTACCCTACCCAGTACTTCATAGTTCAGGTACCCAACCGAGTACTTCATAGTTCACCCTACCGAGTGCTTCATAGTTCAGGTACCCTACCGAGTGCTTCATAGTTCAGTTACCCTACCGAGTGCTTCATAGTTCAGGTACCCTACCGAGTAATTCATAGTTCACCCTACCGAGTGCTTCATAGTTCAGGTACCCTACCGAGTGCTTCATAGTTCAGGTACCCTACCGAGTGCTTCATAGTTCAGGTACCCTACCCAGTACTTCATAGTTCAGGTAACCAACCGAGTACTTCATAGTTCACCCTACCGAGTGCTTCATAGTTCAGGTACCCTACCGAGTGCTTCATAGTTCAGGTACCCTACCGAGTATTTCATAGTTCATGTACCTTATCAAAAAGATCATTGTTCTGTCATATTCGCTCAGGTACCTTACCGATTACTTCATAGTTCAGGTACCCTACCGAGTGCTTCATAGTTCAGATACCTTACCAAATACATCATTATTCTGTCATATTCGCTCAGGTACCTTACCGAGTACTTCATAGTTCAGGTACCCGACCGAGTGTTTCATAGTTCAGATACCCTACCGAGTGCTTCATAGTTAAGGTGCCCTACCGAGTACTTCATAGTTAAGGTTCCCTACCGAGTGCTTCATAGTTCAGGTACCCTACCGAGTGCTTCATAGTTCAGGTTCCTTACCGAGTGCTTCATAGTTCAGGTACCCTCCCGAGTACTTCATAGTTAAGGTACCCTACCAAATACATCATTGTTCTGTCATATTCGCTCAGGTACCTTACCGAGTGCTTCATAGTTCAAGTACCCTACCGAGTACTTCATAGTTAAGGTGCCCTACCGAGTACTTCATAGTTCAGGTACCCTACCGAGTACTTCATAGTTCAGGTACCCAACCGAGTACTTCATAGTTCACCCTACCGAGTGCTTCATAGTTCAGGTACCCTACCGAGTGCTTCATAGTTCAGTTACCCTACCGAGTGCTTCATAGTTCAGGTACCCTACCGAGTAATTCATAGTTCACCCTACCGAGTGCTTCATAGTTCAGGTACCCTACCGAGTGCTTCATAGTTCAGGTACCCTACCGAGTGCTTCATAGTTCAGGTACCCTACCCAGTACTTCATAGTTCAGGTAACCAACCGAGTACTTCATAGTTCAGGTAACCAACCGAGTACTTCATAGTTCACCCTACCGAGTGCTTCATAGTTCAGGTACCCTACCGAGTGCTTCATAGTTCAGGTACCCTACCGAGTATTTCATAGTTCATGTACCTTATCAAAAAGATCATTGTTCTGTCATATTCGCTCAGGTACCTTACCGATTACTTCATAGTTCAGGTACCCTACCGAGTGCTTCATAGTTCAGATACCTTACCAAATACATCATTGTTCTGTCATATTCGCTCAGGTACCTTACCGAGTACTTCATAGTTCAGGTACCCTACCGAGTGTTTCATAGTTCAGATACCCTACCGAGTGCTTCATAGTTAAGGTGCCCTACCGAGTACTTCATAGTTAAGGTTCCCTACCGAGTGCTTCATAGTTCAGGACTCTACCGAGTGCTTCATAGTTCAGGTTCCTTACCGAGTGCTTCATAGTTCAGGTACCCTCCCGAGTACTTCATAGTTAAGGTACCCTACCAAATACATCATTGTTCTGTCATATTCGCTCAGGTACCTTACCGAGTGCTTCATAGTTCAAGTACCCTACCGAGTGCTTCATAGTTCAGATACCTTACCAAATACATCATTGTTCTGTCATATTCGCTCAGGTACCTTACCGAGTACTTCATAGTTCAGGTGCCCTACCGAGTGCTTCATAGTTCAGATACCTTACCAAATACATCATAGTTCTGTCATATTCGCTCAGGTACCTTACCGAGTGCTTCATAGTTCAGATACCTTACCAAATACATCATAGTTCTGTCATATTCGCTCAGGTACCTTACCGAGTACTTCATAGTTCAGGTACTCTACCGCGTACTTCATAGTTCTGTCATATTTTTTCCAGGTACCCTGCCGAGTACTTCAGCGCCCTAATGGGAATGATGCTGTTGATATCGGGATGCTTTATGTTCCTTCAAATGCCGCTCTTCCTTTGGTGCCAGCGGTCGGAGAGTGGATACAAACAGGTAGGAATTTGTTAGCAGTTGACAACTGTTACATTTATTTCATTAATAATGTATAAACGTATATATCTTTCACATTATCGTCAAAATAACAATCCGCATCATTGACATCATTATGTCGCTTATTTTATTGTTAGAGTTGACCATACATTGGACATGAATTGTATACGTATAATAACTAGGTGATGTGTTATTTCATTGTTTTGTTCTAACTTTGGTATCGCGAACTTGTATATTTGCTTATAATAAGATGCAACTTTCGTCAAAGAAAACCACTTCATTATGTTATCGATTATATCGTTGGATCTTATAAAATGACATTTCTTCATTTCCACATCGTCAACTGTTAAACGTCCCAAATTATATTGAACTAACTGACTGCTGACATACATGTATATGTAATCATACCTTTTAGTTGGCTAAAATGTTGGTTACTATTGTAACGTTTGTTCTCCATTCCTTAATATTAAAATTTATTGATTTAAAGATTATGTCTTCTAAACGTTTCATGAATAATTTAGTGTAAAAACAACAACCAGAGAACAAGTCTACTGATATGACGGGAACGATACGATATGGGAACATTTATGACAATTTTTCAATAACGGGGTTCCTTTAGATATAATATTATGTTATCTACCAATGCTACACGCCTCCTAGACTAGAAAACTACAACAACAGGATACCATGACATAATCAACTACATATACGTTTATATCATCAAAAGAAATATTTAGACATCAAATTGCTATGACTCACTGAAATCCCGTCCCCATAATTCAACAATTTTTATATTTAGTAGAATATATAGCGTGTGACAATGGTGGCATATTTGTAAATTTGATTAAACTGTGCAGATAGGCTTTATATTGGGTAAGATTCTCTATGTATTTCAAAGGCCGTATGATTGTAGGTGTAATGAACGCTTGGGTGGCCTTTCCCATCTTGTCAAACAATTCATGGTTGCTTTTTTTATGCTAGAATGATATTCTCAGTCTATCCAATTGCAAATCTTGATTGTAGGTTTACGAGACGCTTGAATGAAA